>CM039139.1:22088861-22688861 GCA_022036555.1 Microstegium vimineum | reverse complement strand
GCCTTGTGATAAGGTTGCAGTTTCAGTTTGGTTTTCTGATCCAGGTTGCACTTGTGCTGAGACATGGATATCCTTTGCTATATTAGCTCAATCGATGCATGAATTGAATACTAGCTGAATCATGGTGGTGGCTATCTTAATCTCGACATTTGCTTGATGATCTTAGTACTTCACCAAAGGATCTTTTTTTTATCACTTGGATGCAGGTTGGATCGTTCTGTATGTTTTCTCAAACATGTTGATTGAATCGGCTATTTCTATGGGGCGTTTTCCAACAAATTTTGTCACTGGCATCGGCCTGTATGAACTTGTGGGAAAGGAAATATGGCTTTGTCCTGAGCCAAATATTTATATCTTTAATCATGGATTTGAAAAAAATTTATATAGATTCATGATACAAGATTTATGCTTATGATGATGCTAGGGGATGCATGCTTACGACAGTACGTATTAACGCACTCGCCGCTGGTCGCGAAGTTGTTAACTTATCACCGATTTTTCCCAGTAGTAATGGCAACTCAGATTATTTATATTATTTCTAATTTATAGGAATATAAATTTTGGTGAAAAAAATAAACATTTTATATTCCAAATTTCTTGTTAGATGGAGTTGAAGAGTCATTATGACTCTTTAGAGTGTGCATATAAGATATAAAAATGTTGATGTCGGATACAATGATATAGAAAATAACTTTTGCTCAACCAGCTCTCCACATAATGATTTAAAAGTAAATTTTAGCCAACCCCGTCTAGTTTTCGGTAAAAAAAAACAAAACAAAAAAACAAAGAGCATGTGCACTCCTTGTATAAGGGTACCGAGGGAGTAATATATGTTGTGAAATTATATAAAATGATTGAAATAAATGTAAAAAATAGTAATATTTGACTTAGGACAAAACTAATATTATATGTAAAAAACAGGAGTACTATTTAACTATTTTAACATCACAATCTTTGTTTAAAGCCATTCTTAGTGCAATTGCAAGTTTCAAGAGAATTTCAATCTCATTAAATAACATGTAAGTGATTCAATTGCATGTCTATAAAACTGTGAGAGCAAGATGAATAACAGGGGCAAGTACTTTACTATAAGTCAAGCTATACAATAGTTATCTGAAATTTCTATAAAAAGTTTTTAGTATTATACGGTATCATATCTCATATTCTTTTTTTATTTGTTCTCGCATATATACTTACAACTAGCTTTGTAAGCTAGCATTGAGCTAGCATATGAGCTGGATATCACCCAGCAGCACAAGTTTCCATCATTAGGTGTGCCTTGTCTATCCACCATCTTAGTTTCTCATATGCATGTTGCTACCTCCTGAAATCGTGCAGATGCTTCACACCTACCGGGATGATCGAGGAAACCTCTCCTGAGCTATTCTTTTGACAGACTTCTCGACCATCTATTCATTTGTATCTTGACATGGCTCTCTGCGCTAACAACGATGATAAGGCGTGGGGATTAGGGAGGCTTCGGATCTTATACACAAGCTATTGGTTCATAGTTAGACTCATATCGTGATCAGTGGAGGAACTAGGTGACGAGGACATCATTATGCCACACACAATCCAATGAGAGGAGGACCAGTATGGACGTCCAACTCGTCTTCATGGTGGAGGCCCAGTCCAACTTAAATTGGAGTCTAACTCGAATTCCAGGAGCAAAGCTCGGATAAAATCAATGCCTAGAATGCATATGGATTTCATTTTCAACGATCCAACTATGCTTTGAAAGATAACTTGATAATCTATCCAATGACTTTGATTTTATGTCAAAAATCTTCCTAGGTCAATGGGAATCGCGAAAACAAGTTAGCGTCCAGAATCTACTAGGGTGCTGCGACACCGTCTTTTGATTCATTGGACCGTGTATCGTGTTTGGATCCATTAGGAGATGCATCTAGGGGGTGACGCCCAAGATTCTGTATTATGCCGCTGCCACTCTCATTACGGTTTGGGGTTTTGTTGCATTCTTGTTTCCTCATGAAACGAATATCATTGCTACATCTTTATCGCCAAGATTGCTTGCTGTGAACTAGGGCCCAATGTTCTTGATTTTGTTCGCCTATGTCAATTAGTCTTTTCGAATAAAGACTTAAACTTCTCTTCAATTTGATAAGCTTCATATTTATTTGCATTTTCAGATTGCATTTATTCGTTCTTATTTGTGTTCTTGATTTGCTTGTAGGTAAACCTTCTTGGCGAGGTCAATCGCGTCGTGTGTGGTTGATAACCAATGGAGCAGTAGTGTAACGGTTGTGGGGGGTCCGATTCAATTTTGGTTCGAAGCCTAAATCGTGAACATTGAGTCTCTACCAATTGATGATACCATACTATTCGGAAGATCAGGCCGTATCTACATCACCAGAACTTTTGATTAGGGGACAACATAATGACACCTCATAGGTGTAATAAGTATATAAATCAAGTGTATGTCTCAATAGCTTTTTTATATTTTACATGTGTATTTAGTATTATAACAAAAAATCACAATATTATCAGCAAAGCTAGGCGAAATCATAACCTTTTGTGTTGTGCAATTAAATATTTACAGAGTATTATAAAAGTTTCACTGTGTTAAGGGGCATACGACCCCTACTAACACCTGGTTCCGCCACTAATCCTGATCGTGGTATTAAACATATGTTTCTTGGACTTGACCCCTACTAACACCTGGTTCTGCCACTAATCCTGATCATGGTATTAAGCATAAGTTTCATGGACTTGTACCTCGATAATAAGGGTATGTTTATCACCCTTTATTAGGTGGATCCTTTGATAAATGGTGACATCTTGTCTTCATCATTAAACCTATAAGGCTTAATATTCGTTCAAATTACAAGCAATCTCTCATGCATCTGCACGGTGCCATGGAATAATGCAAGTTGCTTGATCTAGCCCAACACAACATCTCGCAATATTATCGGCAATCACATCTCCATCTAGATTAGTACACTTGATAGTATAGCACATGTCATCTGGGTTCATATTTGTAGAGTCGAAGCTGCCGGCAGACAATTCCTCAAAGGCAAACTTAGTGTGCGCAAATGTCTTAGTGTACGCAGATGTAAGTGAAGGAATAATGAAACTTGCACATGTGTTGTAGACAACAAGATCCTCAATATGCCATGGATGATTAAAGAATCAATGTTATTTTCCTTTTATCTTCGATGTGGAAGATAGAACACGATAACCTCATAAGTATGGGAAACTCTTCGGGTACCCGAGCATCAATGCTACAATTACCTAGCAAAGGTCAACACTATGCGTAACTCACCAATGGTGCAATTAGGGGCACATGCCCCCTCCCCAAACATCGATAACTTTTTAACCATCTCAGCGCTATGTACTTCTAAGATACCCTTGTCAAAAGGTGTCAAAGCATATAATAATTGCACTTTAGAAATAGATAAAGTAAAAAATGACTACTAAAGATAAATAGTCTCATAACTATATGTGCATTTGTATGATACTAGAATTGTACTTAATTTTGGATCAGGAGAGAGCCGCTAGCTAGTTGCCACCCTAGTTTATCCATTTATCCATAATGGCCAAAGAATAGAGAGTGCACATTCTTGCTAAGTAAAGTACGGATGAAAATAGATGGAATTTATTTAGACCTGACTTCCCAGTTTTTGTAAAATTGGCCCTATTTGTTTCGTATTTTTGTTGAAATCCAGAAACAGAACGGATCCGAGTCAGAAGTGACCAGGGCTGGGATGAGAATCTTATGCACACTCTCGAAAGTTATCGCTTTCGATCTTTAGCTAACAAGAATTTTGGAATATATAGGATGCCTATGTTTCGATAACTAATTAAAAAAGTTGTTGAAGGGTATTTTTTTAATCAAAATCTATATTTTTGATAATTAGAAATGATACAAAGAATCTCTTGGAGTTGCTCTAAGCAACAACTCCCCATGCTATGCTCCAGCTCTAGAGGCATACTGCTGATGTGTGCATGTGGGTGTACAGTGTACGCCTGCTCCGTGCACTCCTACTTGCCTTTGTTTCCCCGTTGGCATTAACAACTCATACACATACACACACAGGTTACTGCAACAGTGCATGCATTTGAGCATGTACATCACGTTTGCAATTCACTTGCACTTGCACAACAGCACAATTGACAATGAGAATGATGATTTTATATTTGTCGTGGGTCTTGCTGCAAGCTGATTATAGAATGTAATATGCTCGACAAATGTTCGTGATCCCTGCTTATCCATGTGGCCTCCCATGGCATGGCGAAGCGACGTGCGGCGTGCCACCACACAAGCACGCGTAACGTGCGTGCCAGAGCTCTAGGCCGCACCGTGCTGCAGCCGCGGCGCAGGTGTCCCCGCCCCACCGTGACCATACAGCGGCGACACGAGGCCTCCGGGCGTCGACGGTGCGCACGGGCTCTGCCGGGGAGTCGTGCCGAGCCTGGGCGGCCCGGCGCCACCCCGCGGCGACAGGCTGACCTGCTCCAGCGACCGGAACTGCAGCTCCGGCGGGTAGTCCCGGACGCACCCGATCCTGGGCCCGGCGCCGGTGGTCCAGCGGAACGAGAGCTGGTTCCCGAGCTGGTACGAGTGCAGGCTCATCTTGGAGTTGATGCGGTGCAGGATCTTCTCCTGCGGCACCACCATCACCTCCTCGCCATCGCCGCCGTCGCCGCCCCGGAACAGGTTCTCCTTACAGAAGTCCAGGCAGTCCCCGAACCGCCCGCGCCCTGCTCCCCGCTGCCCTTGCCCAGCCGGCTCTTGCTCACTGCCAGCAGTGGAGGCCGCTTGCGCTGCAGCCGGCTGCCCGACGAGGACCTCTTCATGGCGGCGTGCTGGTCGTTGTTGTTGTTTTATCATGGCTCGTGGATGGTGGCGTGCCTGGTGTGGCCTTGTCTTTGTCAGCGCCAGCGCCAGCGCCAGGGGGGTGAGACTTGGAGGAGTCTTCTTTTTTGGAAAAGTCTTCTTCACTTGCGGGATTGCTGCTCTCCGTGTGCTTAAGCTGGGAAAAGCTGCCCCTTTGCCTGAACCACTCGTCCTCCTCACCTTCTGACGGGCTCAACTGTAGAAAAAACAACCACCAAAAGATGTTCTTGTGTCAGAAAAAAAATGGACAATGTAAGTAGGTTTTTGCACTCTGATTTGCTTCTTCACCTTGACATTTGTAAGATTAATGTTCCTATTTTCCAGATAGTTCATGAACTCACGAAAGTTCGCCTCCGTGGGGCGGTAGTGCCCACTATGTGGCCAGACAGCCTGAAAGATGATAAACTGAATCAGACAGGTGACTTGGGTGCTGTAAAAGTAACACACTATTATGAGGCTGGTAGACAAGTGTTGATCCATGCACCCTTAGAATCCCATTCTCTACAATCAGTCTGCCAGCAGCAGATGTGGCTCCACCGGCGAGGAAGCTGGAGTGCTGAAATGTGCCCTTACTCTTCTGCAACAATGTGATTATTATATTTCATCTGTTAGATTAGAGATCATCGATTTCATGGTTCAGGTTCTAATTTTGTACAGCCTGCTTTTGGCTGTAATGTTAAAAGACTAGGGCGTTGCCCTATAATTCTAAAAAAATAAATTCTACAGACTGCTTAAGGTTTCAAGGTGGTGTGCTTAGACATACCGTACCGATGTATAGAACTCTCGTTGTGCTCAGCACGAAGATCCATTTTGCATCCCTGGGGCCTTCGGATGTGTCGACGATTTTGTTGCTCAGCTTGTACATCATCTTTCCATCCTCAACCACGACCTCATAGGACTCCCTTTCTTTCTGCACAAAGTAGCAAATCATCTACGGTTTCAGATACGAAGCCTTTTCTGCTCTGAGATTTCATATCCATTGCTGTAAGGGTTGGAGCACTAACCGGGCCAAGATACCTGATGCATTGCTGCAGCAGCTTCCATCTTGGACAGTGGTCATCAATATTAACCTCCTTCCCTTCACCTATGTCCAGCCTATTAAAACGTGATTTCAGAGAACTTTGAACTTCTTTTCCTCAGTTTGTTTGGGGTTAGATTTAAAAGTTTCACGTGAACTATACCAGTAAAAGAAAGGCTGTTTGCTCTCGCAATGTAGCCAGTATTGGTAGTAGTAGTAGTGGAGGTTGTGGCCATACCGATGTCGAGGGTCAATCTGCCCATGAAACATGAATGTTCTGTGATGTTCTTTCATCAGTTAGTGTTTGAAAGAAATTGTTTTCATGCGTACTGCTTCAAGCCAGTGTTGCAGTGCTAGCTTCTGAGCCTTCTCATCCTTGGAAAGACCTTTTCCTACCTAAGAAAAAACAGAAAAACACCAGATACGAATTCAGTGTTCAATAGTACTAGATAAAGATATGGCAATAGTCCTTTTGGAAATCAGACTACACCGTTTCAGCAGTTGAGCATATCAGCTTCACAGCAGCAATGGGCTATTGGCACATTAATGCCACTGTTCAGCAATAAAAAACAACCAGACCAAATTTAACATGAACAGCAGAATAAAATTAGTTTGACTTGTTCAGTTTATCAAGTTCACAGTATTATCAAAACAATTAGTGTCAAAAATAAGGATCACAACAATACCAAGAAGTCAAGAGCCGGTATTAGTAGGACCATAATACTATGGCACACAACTGTGCTGCAAATTCTAAGTGAACACATGAATTTACCTTAGCAGCTCTCATTCTGGCACGAGACCACCTCGAGAGGGCGGATTCAGGCTTCTTTACATCGAAAAATGACACTGAATTGCGTTTGAGCAATGCAAAATCAAGTAGTTTCCACCTGGATTTAGTATAAAATTCACAAATTCAGTAACATTGCCCATTGTCAAAATCACACTATATCATGTATGAAAATGCATGGTTAACACAACGAATTTTACAAACCAGCGTTGTTCAACTAGAACAGCACAATCAGCAAGCTGCCGCCTTGTCCTGAAGCTCTTGTACACCTTCTGCACTCTTATTGCTGCAGCCTGGTGCACTGGGTTGACCATCCCAATTACCGGAGAATTTGGCGGTAGGGTCTCTGAGAACCTATATCTTGGCAGGATGATAGGCTTGTAGTTGCAACTCTTCTTTGCAGGTTGAGGACTCACCATTGATAGCGTAGTTTCAACTTGTAATGAATCACTCTCCCTTTTTTCAAAGCTTAAAGAGCCTCTTACGATGAGTCTCTTGGAAGTCAGTGCGTCAAGCAATGCTGGTGGCGATTCAAAGGTCTCAAGTGTGCTGAGATTATCAAAACTTAGAGACCGCACAAACAGCCTGTCCATACCATCATCGTCATCCTCAGGCAGGTAGTCATCTGGTGGGTATGAGATTGACAGCCCCATTTTCCTGATTAAACTGTAATATGTGACGGTTTTCCTTGTTCACCCTTTCTTTAGCGTTTTCTCTGATATGCCTTGCTGGTTTTGATCCTCATCTGAATCTCTTCAGGAGTTATGTTCTTTATGAGTGCGTTGACACCCTTTGCCAAGAAGAAAAATCGAATCAAAAGATATAAAATGTAGGACCTTTGAATTGGAAAGCAAGTTGGAAACAGATTCATGAATTTCCTTAACTATTCGCAATTTTACCAAGGCATGCCAATTCTAATTGAAAATACCCGTGTAATATCTCCTGCGGTAAAATGTATTCACCAAGATGCCAAGAAGAGGGTAAAGAAAGTTCGTTACAAAGAATAAAAAAAGGAAAAGATAAGTAGAGGGAAGAAAGAAGAGACCAAGAAATCTGCACATAAGTGTTCTGGGAAAAGAACAGGCCAATAAGTGAAAATCGAACGACAGTGAGTTTTATGTCTACCTTCAAATTTCTTGCGCCATCCATCCAATAAGACCTTTTGACAAGAGGTCTGCGAGGCGGAAAGATGAAAAGAACAGCAAATCCTGCATGGCAAATGGGAGCAGATTTAGGAACCAAGCATAAGTGGTGAATGGCTAATGACCACGCAACAGGGGCAAGTTGGCAAGTGGAAAAAGCACGGCGATGGTGTCTTCGCTCCAAAAGTAACAAATCAAGGTTTGGGGTGCCTGAATGTTCTCAGCCATTGAGGGGAAAAAAAGGGAAGATGGTATACTATTTAGTGTTGTTAAAATTAGACAGCACTTAAGAAACACAGCATGTGTACAACTAGAAGCGTAGAACTGATATTGCCTAGTGACTATCACCACATGCAGCACAACAATAGTAGCATCTGTTGCTTACTTGCTATTGCTAAGCATTTCCCTTGGCACTTGATGGTCAGCACAAGAATAGTTCCAACACCGTGATCCTGATGATCGGCACACACGTTGAGGTGAAACGAGCTACCGCACTAACCCAGTAAAATTATATTAGCAATATAATCTCAATAGGGGCTCAAAACCCCTCCTGTTTCTTCAAAAAAAACATATTAGCAAGCTGTTTACCTCATGGGCATTCCACCGAACACCCCACATGCGGGCATCCATGCTTCCGTTTCCGACGGCTCACAGGTGACTGCGCTGCGTAAGGAGATTGGGACACATTTTGAACTTTAGACGAGACTGCGTGCCTTCTTCTTGAGTCATCTTCTCCGTCTTCTGCACTTCGCAAAGCAGCATTATGATCCTGATCCATGATGCCCCCTCCTTTTTTCTGTTTTCCCCTCGCAGCTGCGCTGAGAAAAAAAAACAGATATAGCACACAAGCAGAAAAGCTGCATCCATCCCGTGAACCTCTAATCTTGTCCACCACTGCGCCCGTGCATGAATCACGCCATCACGGCAGATAGCATCTAGCTACCTCGCACACCACGCATGGCGGCATGGCGCCGCCGTTGCTTAACTCAAGTTTCCATATTGTACCGTTTCCGGGGTCCGGTGGGCGGTGGGGGAGGACGACTTGTTTCCCTGCACTACAATCCACCCATGAGTTATTTTTCACCTCAATCCTTCACAATTCATTTTCCATGGTCTATTTTACCGCCAAACTATAGCCATGGTGATATGATTTTTCATGCTCGAACATCAAAACCAGACATCTTACTTTATGAAATCTAAAAAAAACGTTCAAGTTACCTCTTGGTACTAAATTGAAGTGATCTTGAAGGCATGTGAACTTTTGTCCTTTTTAGATAATATAAAATCGGGTAAATACTTGATAAGATTTTAAATCATGAGAAATATCTTTAAAGCTTTTTTTTTGAGAAAATCCTAAAAATAGACTGATGCACGACAAACTTAACTAAAATATTTAGAGCTTGTGAAAAAAACTCTAGAAGATTAAAAGTAGATTCAGACAGAGGAAAAAAAGGGAAAATGTCCAAAAAAAATACTCTTGAAAACTCCCAAAATAAATCTACGAGTAAATGCATTTTAGAAACTTTGCACTGCCAAAATTTGAGATGCAACTAGTATGTATGCATTTGTGCTAGTTGTGTCTTATGTTTTTGTTGTGAAAAGTTTACATAACACATTTAGAGGTCAATTATAACGTCTTGGGAATTTTCTAGATTTTTTAATATTTCTCCTAGTTTCCTATAGATAAAGCTATATTTTTTGAAGCTTCTAGAGATATTTTTCGTGAGGTCTAAATATTTAATTTGGATTTTATATCTCATGTAAGTCTAGCATTTTTATTGGAGTTCCCTATAAGCTTCGACATGTTTTTCATGGTATAAAAACCTTTTCAAGTATTTACCAGAACTAAGAAAGGATGAAACCACCCTCGAAACCATCTTAAATCAAAACAGAGAGGCAATTTGAACGATTTTGAGAGTCCAGGAGATATGATATGATGTACGTTTTGGAAACTCAAATAGGAAAATTAGACCACGTTGATATACCAGAGAGCTAAAAAGGAAGTTGCAGTGCAGGCCCATGTTTGCTCTTAGTTCTCAACCTGTACATTAACTACCATCACAAGGCCTTTTTTCTTTTTCTTTTGGGTCGTACTGGGCTTGGTCTCCACTGAGAAAAACATACTTAGATCACAAAAAACGGGCCGGATAGCTCTCCCGTTTGACCATTTCCGTTCCCGTTTGACCGCTTCAGCTCCAACCGTAGTGAACTCCATCCATGCAATGCACCTAACCCTTTCCTGCGCGCCACACGGAACACAAAAACAAATGGAACGTGATTTGTCCCATCTATTCCCCCCCCCCCCCCCCCCCCCCCCCATCTCTGTCAGCTCTGTGACCGTGGTTCTTCCAGAGTAGGTCGGCTAATTAGTTGCTTAAAACGGTGACGACAAGGAAAGTACACCACCACAACCTAATCAACATATTGTCAAAAACAGTTGCCATCAGACACTCAGAATTACTAAAGATCATTCTTGTCAGAGAAGATAACGAAGATCGCCAGAACGAATCAAATGCTTTTTCCCCTCTAGTAAGAATACGACAACATCAAATGAGTTAATATCCGGTTGGCTCATGCAATGCTGACACTCACGCATTACAGGACTGTTTGCTTGGCGACCTGATCTTCCAGGCAGCTCGATCTAACCTCAAACCTCTAAAATCGAACACCTAGGATCGTTGTATAACCATGAAGCAAACAGGCTCCATGTTCTTAGAGTTTTAACCAAACAGACATGTTGCTCTACAGTACATTCTTATACTAATAACCATTAACCAAACCAACAAGTCCTCTGTGGTCTTGTCTCCAGCTTCTGGCAAGCCCAACAGCGCTCAAGTTGCAATGCCTGAAAGGGACATGTCCTCGTCCTGTGTCAGTTTTGTGATGGGCTTGCATTGAACTGGCCCGATCAATGTCGCCGCCTCCTAGGAACACTGGAACAGGCACACCATACCCATTGTAATTTCGTCATGTCACTTCAGTGGTTGATCAGGCCTGGCAGCACGCACAAGGAGCAGGAAACTGATATTCTGCGTCCACCACGAACTTGCTTGCTTGGTGCACAATGCAAGTAGCTGAATACATCGTTGTCATCTATCCTTGTAGTTGTCGTATAGGTGTAGTAAGTCTGAAGCAGGTTTAATTGACTACTCATTCATGAGACCCTACATCAGATTAGGATATAATGAAATACGTAGTAGTTCATTTTGGGTAGCTGAATCTGGTCGCCGGGACAAAAGTCTCTCTCTCTCTGTTTTTTTTCTACAATCCAACAGACACGGGAAAGCTTAGTTTTTGCTACAAATATTGACCTGCTATCAGTCTACATTCAGGTGTTCTCTGTTCATTGCCAAGAACACTAATGCTGCAAATAATTAATAAATAATTATGCTGGTCACTGCTGCTTGGGCAATGGGCGCCAGGCGGCACCTGAGCCCAGCAATAAAGCACGCAACCATTATCTCAGGCCGCCTCAAGCAATGGCCACCCCCTGTAGTACTGTACTCCTGTACTACGTGCCTCTGAATTCGTACACTTGTAATTGCTGGAATTCAGGGAAATCATCGGGGATTCAGGAAGAGGCAGCAGGATTTAAAGCGAGATATGACTCGTCAGCGAGGTAGGGAGAGACCCTCCAGGATCATTCAATACCCTGCTGAATATGACAGACAGACAGGTTTTCATCAGTTCTTGTCTCTGCTTCTGACAGTGACAGGGACGGGTAGATTACTATTGCTATTATATATACATAAACACAAGTTATTTGGACAGATTATTATTAGAGCTGATGAGTGAGCAGCAGATCATCAGTAAAAGAAACGCGGAAAGGAAACCCTTCAAGTGTACTCAGCCTGATCCCGTGTTGTTTTCCGTGTGAATTCATTTCATACTTCTCATACCACCAAAAAAGGCACAAGGAACTGAAAAAAAAAAAACCAAAGATGAATCACCTTGGACTTGGAGACTTGGATCGTAGCCCAGCTAGCAGTGATGAAGAAGCCAAGGTATGCCGGGCAAAGCCAAAGAAAGCTCTGGTCTGCCGGTTGGTTGCCGCGTCGCCCTCGCTCCGTCGTTGCAGCGGCCTCCCCCATCAAATGCGTCTCAGCAGCAGAGTTCGATCCGATCCCCCACTCCCCACGCGTGCATTTGCATTTGCATTTGCTTGCACGGGTTGCCGAGTCGCCGTCGCGTCCCGCCGTCGTGCAGCCGAAAGCGCCTCGCCATCGATGCTTGCGACCGCCGGCGTCTAACGGCAACTGCGCGTTCCCATCGACTGACACGAGACATGCAATGCAAGCACAAGCAGTGCGGCCATGGGCCACGGCCCATATCCCATCCAGCTCCAAGGAGGGGGCGAGACGATCGAGACCAGAGAGCCCCCCGGCCGTCCCGGCGGCCGGCCACGCCAACGGAATCGAATCCGGGCCGTGTCCCCAGAACGGAAAGCCCCAGCACACGTCGGCCTCAGATCAGACTCAAACGTGCGCGCTACTCCACAAACCACAGCGAACGATGGAGACCGCAACTGTTCCTCAGCACAGTAGCTCATTGGCTACGCGTCCCAGCAATGGCAGCCGTAAGCATGCTTGGAACGGAGCGGGAGAACTTCCACAGCAGGGAAGTAGGGAACGGTTCGGTTCCGGTAAGAAATTCGTCACGCACTCACGGGGCACGCCGGCACAGGCTAAATTAATCAGCAGTAGCGATTTCAATTCGTCAAGGGTGGGAGCTTAACGATGCAGGATTAGCTGGGCGACAGACACAAGTCTTGACTTGGCTGGGAAGCACCGTACCCACGCCCAGGAGGCAGGAGGCGGCCGCTGAGCTCAGCTCAGCCGCCACCAACAACGCCACCATCGTGACGGCGTGAGCGCGCCAGATTTTGACCGCTCCCCAACCTCCCAAGCGGGCAGCGGCTCAGCCAGCCTTCCCTTGGACGCTCACGCTCCTCCCCCTGCCTTCCTTTTGCGGCACTCCACACGCGCGCGGGGGCCGAACGCTCCCACTGACGCGCGGACCACCTCCGGCGCCATGGTCCCACGGGTCAGTCAAGCCTACCGTTAGGCTGCCGTGCGCGTCCGTCCCTCACCTCCTCCGCCCCTCCGCTCCGCTTATAACGAGAAGAGAACAAGCGACAGCTGCAGCAAGCAAACAAACACGCGCGGCACGGCAGCTAGCCTGACGCGGAAGCTACACACAGCGAGCGAGATGAGGTCGAGGGTGGCGCTGGAGCCGCTGGCGGAGGAGCCCGGCGGCGGGGAGGAGGAGGCGGCGCGGCGGCGCTCGGGCCTCCAAGCGGCGCTGTACCGGTGGGCGCGCCTCCTCTCCGGGGGCGCCGCAGGGGACGACGCTCGACCGGCTGCCGACCTGCGCGTTCTCCTCTCCGTGCTCGCCTGCCCGCTCTCCCCCGTGCCCCTCCTCCCGCGCCTTCCCCGCCACGTACGTCTTCTAGCCTAGCTAAGCTTGTGCGTGCACGCGCGCGCTTGCTTTGCTTAGAATGATGATGGGTGCGTGTGTTCGTGGCTGCCCGCCCCGGCCGTGCAGGTGGCGTCGTCGGCGCAGTACATCATCGAGCAGTTCAGGGCCACGACGGGGTGCGCGAAGCTCGAGGACGGCGCCGTCAAGAGCATGTACGCGTCCGGCAGGGTGCGCCTCTCCATGCTGCAGGATCCCGGCGGCGGCGGCGGGGGGTCAGGCTCAGGCGTCATCGGCGGCGGGCGCGGCCACGAGGGGAGCTTCGTGCTGTGGCAGCTCGCGCCCAGCATGTGGCTCGTCGAGATGTCCGTGGCCGGGCAGAGCGTCGCCGCCGGCAGCGACGGCCGCGTCGCATGGCGCCGCACGCCATGGCTCGGCGCCCACGCCGCGCGCGGCGGCTCCCGCCCGCTCCGACGCGCGCTCCAGGTTGGCACGCCCGCTCTCCACCACTCTCCCACTCACTCGCTGCCCTGCCACCACCATCGATCTCTTTGTTTGTTTTTGCATCGTGATGCCCCATGTTCCTTTTTTTTTCTCCCCTTCCGTTCACCTTTTTTCCCGCCGTCTCGTCTCGTCGCTTTGCCGATAGCCATGGCATGCTTCGCATGCACAGCGTTACTGCTGCTGCTGGCTGCTGGGCTAGCTAGCCAGGCCCAGGCCCATGACAGGCGGCCCCACTGGCGCCATTGCTAGCTTTCCCTCTGCTTTCGCGTGCCATCCATGATCCATCGAATAGCCTCCTGCTTTTGCGCACGCCGTTTCGCTTTCCCGTCTAGTATTGAGAGAGAAAAAAAGAGAGCAGAAGATCCCTTAAACAACTCGATGGGAATGCGAATGCGATGAAGAATCTTTGTTAAGAAAAAAAAAGCAATTGGATGTACTATACATGGCCCTCCGCACTGCACAGTTGTTATCTTGGGATCTGCAGCATGCCACACTGTTGATGTCATGATTGCCTCATGGCTCATGCTCTGCTCTGCTCTCATTTGAGCTCCCATGTCCATGTCCTAACTGGCTTTGTTTGACCTGGGGAGAAGTCATTAGCAGCAGCAGCAGTAGGTGGTGTGACATTAGCCTTCCTTTAATTTTGCATCCGTCACATGGTGCTAGAATAAGAATATCTCTGTCTGTGGGCGCTGCTCTGCTCTTTTTACAAAGAGCTTCATCATCCTAGTGTGAGATGTCTGAATGTTTGTTGGCTTCATCTAACTCAGATTGGATGCTTTTCTTTCCGCTTATCCCGATCAACTTGGCAAGTGCAACCCTTGTAGTATATGGGTTCATCCTGAGCCTACACTATCAGTACACATATGTTAGTGTGATTGTAGGAGTTGACGAAAATACTTTTATGTTTTGGCTGAACAACTTGGCAAGCCCTCTGCCTACGAAAGCATGACTAGGTCTGTCTTATTTTGGGAATATCATGGAACAGTGTTCATAATCCTCTTTTTTTTTTAGAGATTCAGTGTTCCTAATCCTCTGAAAGAAAATAAACTCCAGGTTTTGAGCTTTATTTGGTTAGATCTTTCAATAAGGTTATAGCAGTAGGAAAATTGGGGGCCGAGGTCATGCTCTGATCCTCAAGATCTTCATGCTTACCGGATCAGACGTTTTTTATGAATAAATTCTGCAGAGCAGGTCATATCTGATTGGCCTACACCCTAGTTTATTGTTCGAGTCGGTTTTTTAGGGTATACTAGCATATTAGCATTAGGCCAATTTGATAATGAGTACAGCTCAAGTGAGCATATGGCTTTTGGTGGACTGCTTTGAAGAAGCACAAGCGCATAATAATACAATTTGTTCATTTACTTCTTGATGAGTAGTATAGTACCATTAAGTTAAGCTTCACTAAGGTCCCTTTAAAATTGGATAACAAATGCTCTAGCTACTTCAAAATGTAGTACTGTACTACTCATGCTGGAGGAATGTACGGATGCAGCACATATGTTAGGCGCTTAGCTGTTTGTACCATCACAGAGAATTTTAAACAAGGGTGCTTTGTTTAGCAGTACAGCATCATTATATCAGCAGTGTCCTCTGTCCCATGCTAATAAATTATGGTGTACTGACATGTTCTTACCAAAACACCGACCCTAGGAATGCACTGCCAGTTCCCACTTGCTAGCTGTTTGCATGTTCCACTGCCCTCCTCTACTCTAGTATGAGATAGCTGAATGCTCTGAAATTTCCCTTTAGTAGAATTAGTATCTGATATAAGATTTCAGAGTGAAAGCACATGCACTTGAGCTCACTTAGATTACCATTTTCTTGGAGAATCTGATCTGCTCATCTGAATTTTGCTAGCATTAATTGGTGGTCCTAAAAGCACCAAACACATGCGTGCCAACAAGTCAAGGGGAGGTTTTTATCAGCTCAACTTTACTGACATGTACATTTTTCATTTGTGATTTGCTGCATCCATCATCCATGTGCGTGCACACACATGTACTACCACTTTCTTATTATTACAAGTTGTCACTGATCGAGCTTCCAAAAAAAAAAATTGTGCTCAGCGCTGACAGTAGAGTGATCGAATTGGTGATTTGTGCATGCATGCAGGGCCTGGACCCTGTGACGATCGCGTCCATCTTCTCGACGGCGGAGCACGCGGGCGAGAAGGAGGTGGACGGCGAGGACTGCTTCGTGCTGCGCCTGGACGTGGGTCCCTCGGTGCTGTCGAGCTGGAGCGACGGCACCGCGGAGGTGATCCGGCACGGGCTGACGGGCTTCTTCAGCCAGCGCAGCGGGCTCCTGGCGCGGCTGGAGGACTCGCAGCTGACCCGGATCCAGTCCCCCGGCGCGGCCGCCATGTACTGGGAGACCACCATCGCGTCGGCCGTGTCGGACTACCGCGCCGTCGACGGCGGCGCCGGCGTGGCCGTCGCGCACGCGGGCACGTCCACGGCGCACCTCGCCCGGTTCGGCGTCGGCGTCCGCGCCGCGCGCGTGGTGACGCGGATGGAGGAGTCGTGGACCATCGACGACGTCGCGTTCAACGTGCCGGGGCTCGGCCCGGACGCCTTCATACCGCCGGAGGAGGTCAGGAGGAGCCGGTCCTACGGTGCCGCCATCGCCGGTGGCAAGTGATCGAGCTCCACCATGTCAGAGCTCATCAGGCGTTTGTGTAACATAGTCAGTCTGCATAGAGAGAGAGAGAGAGAGAGCTTTGTTAGTAGCTTCGCCTTTGCCTGTCTTCCCTTTGTAACTCTTGATTGAGTGAGCGTGGCATCGATCGATGATCGTGCATGTACATATAGTATGTATCTGATTTACTCAAAATTAATAATGACAAAAATTCCAGCCTATTTGAATCTGGACATCTGTACAAGTACTATATAAGCGGTACTCCTACTAGAGGCATGTTTGAATCTGTGATTCAGTCTAATTTATATCCTGAAAATGGACTGACATTTGTGCGTTCCAACAGCAGTTCTAGTATTCTGAAATGCAAATCGATTTTGTCTTGAGGTTGCAGTTTAGCACACACATGCATCTCAAGGAGCTAGCTCTGCTTAACGATTTTACTCCACTGTTCTAACTTAAGTATCTGCATGTAATGCACCTGTGATGCGCATATGATCTTTTTGTGGAGGTGGTATTATACTAGTAGCATGTCCTATGTGAGTAGTATCATTGCAGCCGAAGCCAGTGGTCACTTTGGCAAGTTGTTGGTTTGGGTGGCTCTCGGTTGGCTGCTGGCGCTTGACACTAACTGTCTGCAAAAATGACTAAATGAGCGGCATTAGCATTGGCGTCCACACGAACTTGCTAACACAACGCAGGCGCGTCATGCTTCCCTCCGGCCTCCACTGTCTGTAACCCCTGTCCGGTTGCCCTTGTCCCGTGCCGCTGTCCCCTTGCGCCTGGCATCAGCACTTGCGTATGTTTCCAGCGCGATCACGTCACCAAAAGGCTTCGCAGGTCGCGCTCCGGGGCTCTGTTCCCGGATGCTGCTTGTCTTTCTTCGCGGCACGGCAAGGCAACCGAGCTGACCCAGTGACCGGCCGGCCTGTTGCCCTGCCGTTTTCGTCGCGGTAAAATTGGCTTGGCAATGGCATCTGAGGTACTAGTGTCACTCTGTCGATCGAGCCTCATGGTGCGAAAGACTTCATGTCTTCAGCGATCTGCATCGCATCGCAAAGGACCACTGCATGCACAGCACTCCTCGAAATGCTCAAGCGTACCGGCCGGCGACCAGAGGCGCCCAATGGTCGCCGCCCAGTGCAGTAGTGCACGTGCACACTCACTCGCGCTATCTATCCCCATCCATTAGCGGATCTGATGATGCCAACAAGGCAAGACCCGCATTGCTTTACTTCATACGGGCAGACAGTAGGCACATGGCGGCCCTTCCATCAGTTCCAGTTGCATGCCATACTCTGTTCTAGTATGTACTTGGAGTACATCAGCTCCGGCTTGCTGTGCTCAGGCAAAGGCAAAAGCGCGACCTGCTAGGACTAGGAGAAGAGACGACGGACGTTGACGTACCATGTCACTCGTGGCCTCCTCTGGTCCTGCATGCTCACCCGATCCCTTGTGCTTTGTGGGCCGATCAAATCACTCAAAAATGTCCACGGCTTCCAAGTTGTTGCAACAGTCGTTACCTACTAGCTGTACTGGGCTGCCTACCCCTGTCTCCTGCCTAGTGTTGTGCCAAATTAAAAGAGCGTCGGCAAGAGATGTTGGAGGTGAAACTGTACAAATCATCTTCAGTGGTATGCATGGTCCCGGTCGAAAAATCTCAGCCGGATGCATCCATGCAATGGCAATTAATGGCATCGTCTCATATGATCGACGGAGAAGTACGTGTCGAGACGACATCGAGCGTCTTGGCGCTAATGCTCGCAGATCCGACCACTAGTTTACAGCAGTTGTTTTATCTCTCATCTTTTTATCTCTCACAGCGCCTAGAGAAGTCACTTTTTTCAGCTCCACATGTTCCCACTGGCTCCATAAGAGAAGAAAGGAGGAGAAATAAAAACTGCTCATATAAACTGTTAAGGTACGCCAACGGAATTTGGCCCAGCTCGTTCCATGAACCGGCACCCCTCGGGCCCAGGTCCACTAGAGCCCTAACATATAAGGCTAGTGTTTGTGTTTGAATAGTGAATGCGTCAAAGAATATAAAACCGCTAGAGTCCTACCAAACAAGGCCTTAATCGCCGGCCGATTGATGGTTGTTACTTGTTAGCCTTGCTAGCGCAGTGGCTTGCTGCTCGCACGCGATTAGGGTAGCAGGCCTAACAATGAATTGTAACAAATACTTGTCGTCTTAATAACTGAGACCTTTTACACAATTCAACCGAATTGGTTAATACCTAACGATTAATGGAGACGGTCGGTCCGTCTCGATTAATAAAAAATGTCCACCTCGCTCTGAAGAAATTTCCAGGTTGTTCATAACCAATTGATGATTTTTGCCGCTCATAATAAACCAATTTTTTATTATGAGAGAAAAAACATATTATAATATAGCTCATAAGTTTAAACGAACGTGATAAAATACCGCCGTTCACGGAAAAAAGCTAGGTGGGGCGAGGCCATGTGCGATCTTTGTTAGTTCTTGTTCTGATCAAAGAGCGAGGATGCGATGTGTGATATGATTCATGAGAGCGTTGGTCAGTCAGCAGTCGCTTCTTAGTGACACTATCAAATCAGAGGTGATGTCACCCCGCAATGATTTGGTTAACTAAACTAGCTAGTTGTAGTAGACAGTATAGCGACTGTATCTAATATTCGCCTCCAATGGAATCAGCAGTGTGCTGCCTTGTCCTCGATCACACCATGCATGGATATCCCCTTCTTCGTAGCATATTGCAGCAGCTGGTGTTGGCTAACTAAAATAGTACATTGCAGTTTGTAGTAGTGTGAAAGTTTATTGCAATTACTATGGATTCTCTCTGTCTCTCTTTGATTTTTTTTTCTTTTGTTTGGATAAATTATTAGCCAAGTTCAGGAAAGACTAGCTAATCACCGTGCTCCTGCTGCAAATGTAAGTATTATATTACGAGTTACCTGCAACTAATTAGAATCACTTATCTTTGCGCTGTCTCCGAAGTTTCTAGCCGAATACTCGTATACCAAAAATACTGTTATTCTAGTAGTTTTATCAGAAGTCAAACTATTAAGGTTTACATAGAAATGTTCTGAGAGTTCACTTTGAAGGATAAGGTCCAGTCCAGGGGGTTGAACTACTGTAGTTTTCTTTCAGTTTCAGCACCGGCGATGCCCTCCAAATGAAGATTTGCATTTCTGTTGACAAACTGTTCCATATAGTAGACGTCATCGTACTAACACAAAATCAAAATGGTTTGGTTAGACATACATGATCTCACATCTTGATGATTCCAAAAGTGAACCACCTCTAGGACCAAAACTAAACCTAACCTTTCATCGTCATTTAATTAATTAGACACAGCAGGAATAATGGAGATTCAGAAAGTGGACGAGGGTTCAGAATTCAGAGAGCTGCTGACTTCTCTGTGACCCCCCGAGTGTCCGTCCCAAGAACAAGAATAAACTAAGACGCCCAGAACAATCCATAAGATGAGCGCATGTCGTGCGGCCTCGCGCGTTTTCAAAGCGTGAGATCGAGACGTCTGAACCAGTACTAACAATATACAGTACGTGAGAGAAGTGTGAGGACACTTGGGACCTGGTGTGCTCCTAGGTAAAACAATTCGGACCTGCTGAGTGGTGAGGGGAGCTCAACCAAAAGCGCGATGCTGCTTAGATCACCCTCAGTTGCTCTTGTTCCGATGGCTCATGCTGCATGCGCCTGTACTCTCGGTTGGTGATTAGGTAACTGAACCGGCGAAGGGAAGTTTTCTCGAATATGCAAGATGGCCGCGCGTCTCTGTATTTATTTATTTATTAATTAAGGTACGCCTTAGCGGCATGCTAGAAGACCAATAAGTTGTACTATCTCCATTCTCAAAACAATGCAATTCTAGAATGGTATCATATGACGTGTTTTGTTTTGACGATTGGAGACTGCACGATGCCCACGGCCAGTGGCGGATCTAGGATGAAAATTAAGGAAGGGCTAAAGAATGAAGATTTAGGATTAGAACTAGAGAACAATGGTGAATTTTAGACCTAGTTACAGTAATTAGAGGAAGAAATCAGGCTTAAGGGGGGCTGGAGTCCACCCAGCCCCCCCTTTGGATCCGCCCCTGCCCGCGACCGTCCCACCGCAGCATGGAAAACGCCGATTTTTATGGCCATAGTTCATTTTTTCAATGTCCACAATGCAGGCAGTGAAAAGAATTAGGCGCGCCGCAGAGCATTTGGCGTAATTTTACGTTTCTTTTCACCGACACCGCAAAGAATGTGAAAACAAACATGTACACAGTTTAATATACTAAGTTTGATCAAGTATAAATTAAAAACTATAAATAATAAACATCAATATATTAATTATGAAATAATTTTTTTATAATAAATTAATTTGAAGCCATATTATTCACTACAAACCTACGCATACTATAGTTGTATTCTTTTCAGGATAGAATTATTATATGAATGCTTAGAACCTACCTAGTGTACTCCCTTCGTACTCCATCCTCAGGACGCTACAGCTTGACCAATCCAGCTACAAAACTTTCATGTCTATAAAACACTCGCAGCGCTATTTAATAAGGGAAGACATAGGGAAAAACACTACTACATAACAAACCTTTGGTCGATGTTTAAAATATAAAATAGTTTCAACAAATTTTGTGTCCAGGACTAATATATCTTTAGTTCCGGTTGATAACAACAACTTAGACTAAAAGTTTTCTTTAGTCCTAGCTGGTGTCCCGGTTCGTAACATCAATCCGGACTAAAAATATATCCTCTAATCTCGATTGGGAAGAGGTCCTCAGGAACGGCTACTCTCTCTCTCTCTAATCCTCGCGGGGTGATGGAAAAGGACATGTTTTTCTTTGACGTGAGATCATTGACATGTTTAGAACACAGTTTTTGAATGAAAAATTCGCAAATATATAGTACATTTTCGTAGTTTACTGGTTTGATTCAAACGGGGTGGTCCACGTAGTGCACGAATTGCTTCGTACTGACCTTTTCAGATCCACGTAACCCCTTGCAGAGAATGCAACAGCAGGCCCATGTTCCTTTGTGCGTTTTAGGCGACGTTGTTGGTCATGGACTGGCAAGCCTCTTCACAGCGTAATGACAAAGGTCATTGGTTGGGGGCCTCTCACCCAGAGTTCAAATCTTGGGTGCGACATTTTATTCTCAATTTATTTCAGGATTTTTCGGCGCTACGCTTTAAGTGGTAGGCGACGTTCCCGTCGACAGCGAGGCGCCTGTGGTGACTTCGTGAATTTCAAGATTTGCCGGTTCAGTCCTTCGAAGGTGCTCATAGGAGTAGGGTTTGCGTGCGTGTGTTCGTAGGGGTGAGTGTGCATACGTGTTGAGTGTCTGCGTTGTACTGGCCTGTGGTGACTTCGTGAACTTCAAGATTTGCCGGTTCAGTCCTTCGAAGGTGCTCATAGGAGTAGGGTTTGCGTGCGTGTGTTCGTAGGGACGAGTGTGCGTACGTGTTGAGTGTTGAGTGTCTGCGTTGTACTGTGTACTTAAAAAAAAGATAGACAAGCCTCTTTTCAAGCGCTTCCTTCGGCCCATCACAGGTGAGTGGCTGGCCCAAAGTATCATCAGAAGTCTGGACCTACTATTTATTATTAGCCTGTTTCTCGAGATATATTAGAGTATATTTAACCTTTTATGTTTACCTATAAAATTTAACTTTATCCTAAAAACCCTATAAAATTTGAGTTGATTTTCTATGTTCTTTAATAATGACATTGGCAAAGCAAAAAAAATTAATAGGGTGCCCCTTATAGCATGAAAACTATAGACATTCTTGAAATAGTGTCTTCAAATTCACATTCTCTATTTTTAGCCATTGTGAAAATTGGCATAAAACTACGAGAATTTAATAAATTCCTATTTTTTCGCAAACACCCGTATTTCTAAAAGTTTCAAGTGCAAATGTTTAGTAGATTTCTAAATACTTCCATATTTCTCTTAGACGACCCATTAGTATTGCCTCATTGCATGCATACTCTGATTTAGCAGTTCATCAATAATTACGGGCATACTTCGTTTAGATGATTCATTAGCGTACTTCATTTTAGGAACATAATTAAAACTGCCTTAGAAACGACACAAGAGTGACCGATCCACTTTAATTAATTAAAGGCGATTCTTAATTTCTCAATTGCTATCTTGAATGCGTTTTCTATATATATAGGTGAGTGCACACATTTACCTACACCACACCGCCTTGGACAAATACATGAAAAAAATTACCTTCATTGTCTAGATTCAACATGCCATCAAGGGTGGCAATTGTGGCCATTGTACCACTACTATTAGTTTGCACCTTTGTTGCTTTAGCATCAGCCAATGCTAATGTGTGGCAGACAGCCGAGGTTCCTTTAGCCAATACTAAGAAACCAGATGCCAATGGCAACATGGAGAGACAACAACAACTAGAATTTGTCAGCCATCATTCAAGACTTGCATCGTTCAATAGGGCATCAGAGCAGGAGAACGGCCGAAAAAGAACTGTGCCCAGCGGATCAGACCCCATACACCACCGCTGCCGCCACCACCACGCCCGATCGTCTGCTCCTCAACATCCACCATATTCCTTTACCCAAGATCAATATGAAGATGACAGAAGACTTGCATCGTTCAATAGTGCATCAGAGCAGGAGAACAACCGAAAAAGAACTGTGCCCAGCGGATCAGACCCCATACACCACCGCCACCACCACCGCCACGCTCGATCGTCTGCTCCTCAACATCCACCGTATTCCTTTACCCAAGTTCCATATGAAGATGACAAAAGCAAAACTTCTCCTGGCCCGTCTAACCCGATAGACCCTCCGCACCATGGTCGAAAGGGGCCGCCACTATTATCAAATAGATACTAGTATCCCATATATATATTGAGGGAGCATAAGTAGCGAGTGCTTATGCATTATTGTGGCAATGAATAACATTTACCTACATGTATGTATCGGCCAAGTGTTTGATATAAACATGAAACAATACATATCTTTCGTGTTGAAAAAGTATATGCCCCTCCCCTACAGATCGTGATTTTTTTTGTTTTTGTTAATACTACAGGTTCCTTCGTCTAGGAAGGATGAAACAAATAATACAAAGCCATGAAATAATGCATAAGAAGCAAGAGATGATCATCTCTCACAGCTAAAAAGACATCCACCGTTTTGTTGCGACCAAATCAGCCAAAAACAGTTTTCTAATACAAATCAATGATGCGTTAAGGAAAAAGAACAGTAACAAAAGAATAGCAATAGACTCCGTTATAGACTTCTAGTTTGTAGAAAAAAACAATGACGCATAATATAGAAAAAATAGAAATAAAATAAATCGCAATGGACTCCATCACAAATCCTCTAATTTGGGATTCTAAAAGACCATGTATTTAGCTTGAAAAATAGCAATACAATAAGTTGATAAGAAAAAAATAAGTTAAAAGAGATATAAATAACGTGGATTCCATTGGCAGGACGCCTAAGATAGGCCCATGAAGCGACATAGAATCTGGACATGTGTCGCCTCCAATCCTGAATGTGGAGTATTATACACATATATTTTCCTGGACTTATGACAATTGTTGTTTCCATCTACTAACCTCTACGTGAAGTCGTACTCCTAGGTTAACATCATAAGATGTTTGTCTCGATTAATGGTTACAAAAAAAACTAATTCATAACTTTTTCATATTAATTGTAGCTCTCTTGGTGAGATCTACAACTTTGTAGTTAATTTTTAAATTGAAATTGTTTAGCATCCCAAAATATTGTTGTAAATTCACATATTTTGAAATTTGAAATTTAAAATTTCCAAACAATTTTAGATGGTGACATGTTATATACAAACATTATAGTTCTCCATAGAATCTACTCCCTCCATTCCAATTATAAGTCGATTTAACATTTTTGGTATATCCATTTTGCTATGCATCTAGATATAATAATATGTCTAGATACATAGTAAAATGAATGAACAAAAGGAATTAAAACAACTTATAATTTGAATAAAGGGAGTAAAAGTTTGAGTTGAAAAGTTTTAAATTTGAAGATGTTTAGAGTCCCAAATATGTGTTTAAAGGTTTTGGATTTTGAAATTTAAAATTATGAATTCATATACAAACTTAATGTTCATATAGTTAATTCCAAAGTTGTAGTGTCATGCCTGATCTACATGTTTGATATTGAAAAGCTTTTGATTTAAAGTTATCTAGAATCTCAAATATGTGTTTGAAATTCAAATGTTTTGAGACTCAGTTTTTTTTGAACTATCTATGATGGAGATACATCCTATACTAAAGTTGCAGTATATGACAAAATTTAAAACTTTATAGTTAAAAGTTTTTTCATTAATTTGAATTCATTTAATAGTCAAAATATTTAATATAAGATTACGAAATAGTAATAGATATTGTATATATACAAATGAATGAGTGTGTGGTGCACTGGTAGAGACATAGTATTGTTAAGTTTTTAGGTTTTCTGAAAAACATTAACGGTTTGGGTTTTCTGGAGAACATTAACGGAGGCAGCCTTATTAAGACACCTGCTTCGGTTAATGAGATTTATGGAGATGGGTACTTTAAAATGTTCATCTTTGTTAACCGATTAACCAAGGTGTTTCAGTTAATCCTTATTAACCGTGATCTTTAGATGGAGTCGAGAGACAGACGTTTTACCCGTCTCTAGAAAGATTTTGTTCGAATAAAAAACTAGGCGGGGCGTGTCATGTCATGTGCTATCTTTACTTCTTTATTAGTTCTGGCTCTGATCGAAGAGCAAGGATGCGATGTGTGATATGATTCAGCAGAGCGTTGGTCAGTCAACAGTTGGGCATTCAGTGACACTATCAAATCAGAGAGATGATGTCACCCCGCAATGATTTGGCTAACTAAACTACTCTGGAGTACTACAGTAGCTATCTAGTTACTAGCCATGTTTGATTGAAGGGACTAAAAATAAGTCTATATCACATCAGATGTCTAGACATTAATCAGAAGTATTAAATATAGACTATTTATAAAACTAATTTATCAGCCGAAGACTATTTTGCGAAATAAATCTAATGATATAAAATAGTCTATGATTTGACAATATGATGCTACAGTAAACATATGTTAATTATGGATTAATTAGGATTAATAGATTCGTATCGTGAAATACTATATGGCGCTGGAATTAATTTTATAATATAAATTATATTTAATTCATTTAATTAGTACCAAACATCTGATATGACAAGGGACTAAAAAATAGTTAGACAACCAAACACCCGCCATGGAATCAGCAGTGTTTTGTGTTGTCCTCGATCAGACCATGGATATCCCCCTTGTAGCATACTGCAGCCGCTCGTGTTGGCTAACTAAAATAGTACTAACACCGTCTAAAAAGAACGTAATTATAGGAAGCGTGCCGGTCAATATAGCTCATATTTAGAGGGGCGATTGGGCGATCTTTTGGCGACGGCGGCGACTCAACTGAGGGTTTGAGGCGGACTGCAGATCACGTGCATGGAAGGAGTTCGATTGAGGATGCGAGGGTTCTTCTCCCTCGGCGTCTCGTTGGCTGGCTTGGCTGGTCGCATTGGGTCTGACGGGGGCTTCCAATCCTGGCAACGTCCTTGCCAGGGACTCTCTGATTGATGGAAGGAAGTCGGGATTTTGCCGGACTCCTCCGATGGCCGATGTTCTGATGTTTGACGGCAGATGGGGATCCAATCGGATCCGATCCAGGGGCTCGAGCGGCTACCCCCAAACCATGGTAAACTCTAACCTTCAGTATATAATCCCGTGGTACGACTCCTCGTCCCCATACCTTGCGTTGCTGGCTCATACTATCGGAGGTGGGGGTGAAAAGGGATCTCCGGTGAGGAGATTACCCACCCGAAGCCTCTGGTTTGTGAGCGGCTTTCTTGGGTGGTGGACTGGGGTGTGGGGCGAAGGCACAGCTATGGCTGCGGAGGCAAACGAACAGGAGGTGCTGGTGCAGGAAAGTCAAAAAACCTTAGGTGGAGGGGCGGTGTCTTCAACGGTGGACCTGATCAAAGCACAAATTCAAGAAGTAGTAGATGGAGATCCTAACATCGGTGCAGGATCACTGTCCCTGATGCTAATGAACAAGCAATCAGATCAGAACTCGGAGGACGGAGACGACGAAGAGTTTGATCCAGACGCGGGTGATATTGGGGCCAGGAAGTGGCTTGGTATAGCGTGCTTCTACTCTGACAAACCCAACAATGTGAAGACTCTCTTTACAGAGATGAGCAGGGCCTGGGGCATCCAGGAGACTATGGAGGCACGACCACTAACTGAAAACAGGTTTGTGCTGGAATTTGATTCAGAGAAACTACTCAAGTTTGTCACCAATGGAGGTCCGTGGCGACACAAAGGCGATGCTGTGATTGTGGTGCTATATGACTGCTTTAAACGCCCATCTAAGATCATCATTGACAAAATAGGTTTGTGGGTGCAGTTTCACAATGTTCCCATTCACCTGATGACAAAGGCGTTTACAGAGGCTTTAGCGAAGAAAATCAGTCCGGAAGTTGTTAAAGTTGTGGATCGAGTGGGAGTTTTCCTGCGTGCCCGGGTGATGTTCCCGTTGGAACAATGTTTACATGGTTTTGTTGAGAAGAAAGTTAAGGGACGGGGATTGCTGAAGTTTAAAGTCCAATATGAAAATGTCCCCAACTTCTGTTTCTTATGTGGCCGCATTGGCCATGATGCGGAAGAATGTCATGATGAGCATGTTAACAGGCTTGTGAAGAATCATGGAGTATGGCTGTGCCCTTCACCTGTCCACAAGGATGAGGGCAAGAAAATACAAATCCACCCAGCGAGCAAGACAACAAGGTTCCTGAACTTTTCTGGTGAACAGAGAGATAAGGTTTTAGCTGCTGTTTCGAGCTCCTCCACTCACTCCCACTATGGGGCACCGAGGGATGAGTTGGATACACAACTACGTTTGGACCTGAGACGTGACAGGGCGGGCAACCTACTGCACAAATCTGTACCAGGAACGGTGGACGCTGGCAAGAACATAACAGTAGCTACGGATGATCTAGCCAAAGGGGTGTATGATATGGTGGTGAATCCCACTTCCCCGAAGATCACTACGAATCCCCTATTTGGAGAGGGGCCAGCTAGTAGTGGTGAGAATCTGGGATCAGACAACGTGGAGCATATCAATGAGAAAGTGTTTGGTCTCGACTCTTTCATGGGCTCCGGGGATACTTCGGTGGCTACGTCGCAGAGGGAAGAAGAGAAGACGTTGAAGGCCCTGTACATGGCTGAGAAGCTCCAGTGGGCCAAGAACATGAAGGGCAGTCTTGGTGTTGAGAGCAAAGGCATCAGCAAAGCAGGGGAAAAGCATGGGAAAAATAAGAAACCATCTCCAGCTAAGATCCTGGACTCTCTGAAGCTGGTGCAAGGCAATCGGGGGAGTACCACCCCCCATCACTAGATGGAGGTGGACATAGAAGAGGCGTCGGTGGATCTGGATGTGAACATGCTCTCGCCAGCGAAGAAAGGAAAGCTCCAGCATGAGGTTGGTTCCCCCCTGACGGGTCCTCAGGATGAGGCCCGTCAGGCGAAATGATTGCGCTAGCCTGGAACTGTCGGGGGATGGGGAACTCCCGAACAGTTCAGGAACTTTGTGGCTTTGTCCACTTGTATCACCCCAAAAAAAAATTTCTTTCAGAAACTAGAGTTAGCGCGTCGAGAGTCAGTAATTTGAGATGGAGACTAGGTTTGCGTCATTGTTTAGCTATAGATAGTGTTGGTTTAAGTGGTGGAATAGCTTTATTTTGGGATGAGTCTGTAGACGTTACCCTGCTGTCCCAGGGGGACGTCATATCGATGTGCTTATAAAAGAGTCACCTGAGCTTGCTCCATGGAGAGGCTCATTTGTGTATGGTGAGCCCCGCGTCGAAAATAGGCACCGTATGTGGAATTTGATTCGTGATCTCTGTGGGGTTTGGGACGGCCCTTGGCTGGTTATGGGGGATTTTAATGAAGCCATGTGGCAACATGAGCATTTTTCAAAAACCCCAAGGCCGGAACGCCAAATGATGGATTTTAGAGAAATTTTAAGCCACTGTGATTTATATGATTTGGGTTTTATAGGAATCCCATGGACGTATAATAACAACCGTGTTGGAGCTGCAAATGTTCGCGTTCGTTTGGACAGAGGAGTCGCAAACACTGAATGGACTGACATGTTCCCGGAGGCCAATGTTCAGCACATCTGCACGGCTAGATCAGACCACAAGGTCCTGCTGCTGCGGGTGCAGGATGATGGCCAACACGTGAATGGCAGCAGGAAATTCAGGTATGAAATTATGTGGGAAACATCGGTAAGCTTAAATGCCATTGTAGAAACCACTTGGAATAATCGTGATGTAGAAAAGGATCTTGGAGATGTATCCATGAACCTTCAGAGAATGTCAGCTGCTTTGAAAGCATGGAGCAAGGAAAATTTTGGCAATGTTACTAGAAGGATTGAAGAGCTACGAACTGAGCTAGAGCAGCTTGAAGGCGACGACCCAGTCCAGCGTCGGGCGGAAATTCTTGTGACTAAGGCCCAACTGGATGAACTGCTCTACAGAGAAGAGATGATGTGGCTGCAGCGGTCGCGTATCTCGTGGCTAAAAGAAGGGGATCGTAACACAAGATATTTCCATCGTAAGGCTAGATGGCGTTCTAAGAAAAACTGGGTACGCAAGTTACAGAAGGATGATGGCTCCTGGTGCTACAACAAGGATGAGATGGCAGGTATGGCTGCCCAATATTTCTCGAACTTATTTACAGTTGATGTCTCGGTGGTTCCAGATGAGGTTATCGATCTCTTTGAGCCAAAGATCATGGAGGACATGAATGACTCTCTATGTAAGGAATTCTCGACATAAGAGATTGGGGATGCTCTTTTCTAGATTGGTCCACTTAAGGCACCGGGTCTAGATGGTTATCCCGCCCGTTTCTTCCAACGTAATTGGGGCCTCATCAAGGAGGATGTTATCTCAGGGGTTCTGGAATTTTTCAAAACAGGAATCATACCAGAAGGGGTTAACGATACCTGCATCGTTCTTATACCCAAAGCAGCACACCCGAGTAAACTTTAGGAATTCAGACCTATAAGCCTGTGCAATGTGATCTACAAGGTTGTCTCTAAATGCCTGGTAAATCGCCTGAGACCCCTGTTACAAGATATTATATCCCCTAGCCAAAATGCTTTCATCCCGGGCCGTATGATTTCTGATAATGCTTTGATTGCTTTTGAGTGCCTGCACTTGATTAGTACTAACTCGGATGACAGGGGTTCCTTTTGTGCATACAAACTGGATTTATCTAAAGCGTATGACCGTGTGGATTGGGGCTTTTTAAACAAAGTGTTGCTGAAGTTGGGCTTTCAAAGCGAATGGGTACAACGTGTAATGTGTTGTGTGACATCTATACGCTACTCGATCCGCTTCAATGGGTTGCAGTCGACAACCTTTGCCCCGTCACGTGGTCTTTGCCAAGGTGATCCCCTTTCTCCATACCTTTTCATGTTTGTCGCTAATGGCCTCTCTCAGTTGATTAATAGGAAAATTAGAGATGATTCTCTAAAGGAGCTAAGGATATGCAGAGGAGCACCTGGTATTTCTCACCTCTTATTTGCGGATGACACTCTATTATTTTTCCGAGCAGTAGCAGATCAAGCAGAATAGGTGAAGGATATTCTTGCCTGCTATGAACGTTCTACAGGCCAGCTGCTAAATCCAACGAAGTGCTCTATAATGTTCAATCCAAAGGGCAATCAAGCAGACCAGGAGGAAGTGACTAGCATTCTAGGGGTGCAAGTGACCTAGTTTGATGCTAAATATCTGGGCCTACCCACAGCGAGAGGACGCATGAATAAGAGTAAGTTCCAATCTATCAAGGAAAAATTGGGTAAGCGCCTTTTGGATTACTCTGAGAAGTGGATGTCGTCTGGGGCAAAGGAGGTGTTAATTAAATCGGTTGCTCAAGCTTTGCCTACATATATCATGAGTGTTTTCCAGCTCCCTCTTACTCTTTGCGATAAATTAACGAGTATGATTCGTGATTTTTGGTGGGGCTCAGAGAAAGGTAAAAGGAAGATGGCCTGGTTAGCCTGGGACAAAATGATACTCAAGAAGTGCTGGGGTGGCCTTGGCTTCAAAGATCTCTGAATTTTTAATCAATCACTACAGGCTAGACAAGCATGGCGACTGATCATTTATCCTGAGAGCCTTTGTGCTCAGCTCCTAAAAGCCCGGTATTACCCACGGGGCAATTTGCTCGACACAGCTTTCTGTTCTAACCCTTCCTCTACATGGCAGGCTATTATGCATGGTTTAAACCTCCTCAAGAAGGGCATTATATGGAGAGTCAGTGATGGCAGACAAATTCGCATTTGGAGAGACCCCTGGATACCCAGGGAATTTTCGCACAAGTTAATATCCAGACGGGGAAGATGTCGACTCCATTGGGTAGCTGATCTTCTCGATGCTGAAGGGTGTGACTGGGACTACAATAAACTTCATGGACTTTTCTGCCCGGCTGATGTTGATGCTATATCTAGGGTCAGACTGCTAGCTAGGAGATTTGAGGACTTCGTTGCCTGGCATCCAGAGAAAACCGGAATGTTCTCGGTCCGTAGCGCTTACAACCTGGCACTGATGGAGCGGTTTAGAGAGGATGGCTTATTGTGCAGCTCGAACCCCATGGGTGAAAGGAAGTTATGGAATAATTTGTGAAACAGTGATGCACCGCCCAGGTCAAGATCTTTGGCTGGAAACTAAGCAATGGCATCCTTCCAACAAAGAGTAATAAATTTAAAAGGAACCTGGAATCGACGCCCATATGCAATCTTTGTGGCAATGACTGTGAAACAAGCTATCATGCTATGGTTGCCTGTCCACAAGCGAGGGCACTAAGGCTTGCCATGGCTCAACACTGGCCTTTGCCTGATGAGGACCTGTTCAAATATACAAGGAAGGACTGGTTACTCCTGCTACTGGACAGGGTCTCCAAAGAACTGCGCTGCTTAATCTTTCTAGTACTGTGGCGAGCTTGGACAGTCCATAACAACATCACCCACTGCTCAGGGTCACAACAGTATCATCTTCAGTCGGATTCCTTCTGAGCTATCAGGAGAGTTTGGAATCACCGTATCCAGCACCACCAGCGGACATCAAAGGGAAGCAAGAGGTGCAACAGGCTAGCAGGGGTGTCACATATTCACGAACGCAGACGCAGATAGCGTGTCGATAGGTTCCTCCACAGACAGGATGAGCGAAGATCAATGTTGATGGTTCGTACCAAGAGCAATCGGGTGCAGCTGGAGTTGGGGTTATTGCTAGGGATGACAACGGTGTCGTTCTCTTCACGGCCTGGAGGTTCTACGAGAAGTGTGCTAGTGTGCCAGAAGTGGAAGCTCTGGCATGTATCGAGGGCCTGCGATGGGCACATCATTGGGGTTTCTCTCAGATAATTCTTGAGTCGGACTGTGCTAGAATCAAGCGGACACTAACCTGCAGTGTCCCCGATAGATCAGAGGTGGAACCAGTCATTAAGGAGGCGAGAGGCTGGATGTGTTCGATGCGGGAGTGCATCATCTCCTAAGTGAAGAGAGACGGTAACAGTGTGACGAATGATTTAGCTTTATATGCTACAAGATGTAAACATACTGCAGCATGGTTGGGTCAAGCTCCTACGTGTGTCTTGAACTCACTCAATGCCGATTGTAATCAACCTATTACTAGTTAATAAAGCTCTCTCTTCAGTCGCAAAAAAAATATAGCTCATATTTGACTAATTTTATATTAAATAGTATTAGCATTTGTGTCTCTAAATAATTTTATTATAAAAATATATTCTATAACCAATCTAATGATATTAATTTCATATCATGAATGTTGGTACTTTTTTTATATAAATTTAGTCAAAGTTTAAATTGTTTGACTTCTCGAAAAACGAGAATTGTATTCTTTTTAATACACATTACAGTTTGTAGTATTAAAGTTTATTGAAACTGCAACGATTTCTCTTTGTCTCTATTTTTTTTCTTTGGTTTGGATAAATTAGCCTAGTTCGTATAGCTTAAATTGGACTACTGTTGTTAATTTTGTTGTGAGAGAAAATACTATTTATTTCCTGGAAAATAATGTTGAAATAGCAAAGAACACGACATGACGATTATTAGCTAAGTTTAGGACAAAACTAACTCATCACCATGCTCCACCTGCAAATGTAAGTACCATATTATAAGTTACCTTCAACTTTTTTTTTTGAAAGGGGATATCTGCTTTCATTAGATAAGGACAATAACACTACAAGTCTACATGGGAGTTGAGAGTTTAGTGTTTTTTTTCGAACAAAGTATTTATATTGGGTGTTGCTATTTTTCAGGCGCCTGAAAAATTCATTTTGCTCAGGCGACTCCTTCTTCTTCCTCCCGCACGCGCCCCCGCCGCTGCCCACCGTCCCCGCCGCGAGCGGCAGCGGAGCTCCGGCGAGACCCTACCGCGCTCGCGGCGGCCTCCTGAAAGGATCAAGATGCCCAAGAGGAGAGGTGAATTGGGCTTATTTCAAATTTCTAAAGCAAATATGAAATCCTAGCAATGCCAATTACCCCCTAGTGCCTACCGATTGTGTGTCTTAGATAGAAAGCGGTAGCAAGCCAAGGAAATTAAAAACACCCTACACAATTCTAGTATGAAATGAAGAACAAGTGCGGAATGTAATGCGGTATGAAAGAGCTAGGGAAAGAGATTCTTGACACAGTGACGTTTTGCCGAGGTATCGAGGAGTCGACACTCCCCCCTAGTCCTCGTTGGAGCACCTCGCAAGGTATTGCTCCCCCTCAATCCCGCGCAAGGGATGAGTGCTCTCTATGGGCTGGTTCTTCGCCACTCCGGCTCGGTGAACCTCCCACAACCGATCACAAGTCGATGAAGAAGGGTCGCCGACAATCCTCCCGGCGATCACCTCTCTCTAAGCACCACCGGACCGTCTAGGTGATGTCAATCACCAAGGGTAACAAGCCTTGATCTTCACTTGACTTAATCAAGCCTCACAACTAGAGTGGATGCACACTTGATCTCTTGGATGAACTAGAGGAGAGGATGGATGGATGGATTCGCAAATCACTCTCTCTTTAGGGCTCTTGCTCTCTTCTCCACCTTCTCAAAGCAACTAGCAACTCAAATAAGCAAAGGCAAGGTGGGAAGGCAAGGGGTGAAGTATTTATACTCCCCCACCCACTCAGCCCTCGGGCTAAGAAAACAGGCAATTTAAGTTGGCGACGGACGCTCCGTCGCTAGCCCCAACGGCTAGTTCTTGTTTACGTCAGCAGGCGACGGACGCTCCGTCGCTTGGCGATGGACGCTGCGCCTCAGCGTCCGGCGCCAACTGGCTGCTCTCGGGTTTCTGGGAAAATATTCTCGTACGCTCTCTAGCGTCCGACGCCCATGCGACAGACGCGTCCGTCGCAAAATGACCGTTTCTGGAGCTCTCTGTTGGCTCGCCGGACGCTGCTAGGGTTTCACCCCAGCGTTCGTCGTCAGCGTCTGGCGCGCCAGACAGCGTCCGACGCCTCTGGCCTTAGCGTCCGACGCCCAGAAACTGGCTCTCTTAACTTCGGTTTTCGTCGCGATGAATATGGAAGTTGTTGTAGGCTATCTTACGGTCACCATAGGCTTGCTTAAAGCTAAGAATGTCAAGTGTGCACCACACCTAAGTTATGAAGCTCTCCTAAGTCAAGCTACTAGACTAGACCCCCCTTGATAGTACGGTCAAAGATCAAATAAAAGCCCTATCTAATTCTAAGTGTCCTTCATCACCTTATGACACTTAGCCTATCACTCTAAGGTCTTCATCATGTCTCTTTGAAATCTGAAACGATATCCATCTTGGGGGCTAAGTGATAACCATTGATGCACATTCATGTTGATCACTATGGCTAAGCTACGTATAGCCTCTACAAAACACACATTAGCCATAATAATCTCTTACTTGTCGTTAATCACCGAAACCAATAGGGCCATGATTCTTCACCTCCCCCTTCTCCTCCCCTTCCCGCCACCGTCTTCTCCGACCACGACACCCCTGCCCCGACCTGGCCCGGCCGCCTCTTCCACTGCCAGCTCCCCTAAACCGCCCGACCACCATCCCCACCGCCTGGCCTACCTACCTCCCCCGGCTGGCCTATCTATACCCGCCGAAGTTGGAGAAGAAAGAGGGAGAAAGCTCGCCGGAACCCTAGCCACTACGCCGGAGCTGGAGAAGAAGACGGCGTGCACAGATCCTAGAGGAGGAGGAGGAGGCTACCTCGCATCGGGGAGGAGCCGCCGCCAAGCCGGGTGCGGGCGCCGCCAGAGGGAGCAGCAGCGGCGGCGGCGCGAGCGTGGGGTGCGCGGCCTTGGGAAAGGGCGTGGAGAGAGGGAGCGCGTGGAGAAAGTCAGAAAACGTCGCCTGAAGCCACGGACCTTTTTCAGTCGACTGACTTATAGGAAATGTGATTTATATTATTTGGGACGGAGGGAGGAAAACCTAACCGGAATCACTCTTTCCCCATCGACCGGTGACGCCATCCGCACCCCATCCATCCTATCATCTCCCGTCATGCCGTCGATGGTGTGCCTGATCCTCCGGGCGGCAGCTCGCGTCTCCAGCTCAGTTGCGTCGGTTACATATCGCTTTGCGGTGGCGACGAGGGCAGTGGCGGCGGCGGCCTCAGATCCGCTCAAGCACTCTTCTTCCGTTGCTGCAGCGGGGACCCCTCGGAGCAGGCTCTCTCACGACGACAGTTGGTCCACCATCGACAAATTAAATGCAGTCCTGGACGGGTCACCCTACGTCGAACCAGATCGGGCGAAATTCGAGGCAAATGAGAAGGATCTTGAGTCAGATGATGCCCTATGGGACCTGTATGAGCGCTGGTGCAAGTTTTTTAACCAGGAGCGTGACCGTGAGGAGATGGCTCGCCGGTTCAGCTACTTCAAGGAGACTGTGCTGAGAGTTGAGGAAAACAAGAAATCTGATCTGCCGTACACACTTGGGATTAACATGTTTGCCGATGGGAAGCTACGTAAACTCTACCGCAGAAGATCTACCAGGAACTATGTTAGAAGGCGTTCTGCTTCACCGATCTATGGGAGCGAACTAATTAAGGGGCCAGGCCAGGCGGACCGGCAGGCTGGCTGGGGCTGGCCGCCGCAACTGAAACCTCGAATATCCATGCATCTGCAATTGAATAAGGCATGCATATGATCGTTCTCAGGATCCACAAGACCCATGAATAACTTTTCGTTCGATCGAACCTATATTAAGTTATTAAGTTATTGTATATGTCTACTCTACTGAGCTGCATGTTTGGTTCCGTGCAAACTTGACTTGAATGCATGTTCATCCCAAGTGTTATGTTTATTGTAAGATGTACTCCTATATTCGACTTTTGCATAGCCTCCTGTTGGCATGAGCCATAACCCTTGCAATTCCGTAAAAAAAAACACTAAACGGGAGTTGCCTTAAAAAATACACTACACGGGAGCTCCTTCGAGTCCGCATCAACACATATGGCCACAACGGGCTACATACAAGCCTGACCCGATAGACAGGACAAAAGCACCGAATTACTTATCTTTGTGCTCTCTGCTGGGATTTTTTTGTGTGCCGGAGAGCATGCAACAGCAGGCCCATGTTCTTTTGTGCGTTTTATTTAGGAGGGGCCGGCCCAAAGTATTATCTTTGATCAGTCTAGACCGGACGACACCAGAAGGAAAAAGTCCAATTTTACATCTTCAACTTTGGATTACGGTCGATTTTCCTCTTTGAACTATGAATCCAGAAATCTTCCCTTCTTAAACTTTTGAAAAACGTTCGTTTTATTTCCCTGAGCGGTTTTGAAAGTGGTTTTATCTTTTTATTTATTTATTTATTTCGTCTGAATTTTTGAAAAATTATAGTAAATCATAAAAAAATCATAAAATAGAAAATTCAATTTTCTTTAGATTCCACATGGTTAAATCTATATAGTGAATATATAATATAATATGTTTTAGTACAAAATTTTTGTTATAGTTTTAAATCTATACTTTTTTTTGTGCGTTTAATTTAGACGGCGTCGTTGTTTGCCATCGAGAGGCGGGCCACTCCTAGAGCGATTACTTCGGCAAATCACAGGTGAGGGGCCCGCCCAAAGATCATCTCCGGTCTGAACCGGATGACACCAGAAGGAAAAAGTCCAATTTTACACTTTCAACTTTGGACTAAGGTCGATTTTTCTCTTTAAACTATGAATCCAGAAATCTTCCCTTCTCAAACTTTTGAAAAACGTTTGTTTTATTTCCCTGAGCGGTTTTGAAAGTAGTTTTGTCTTTTTTTTTTTATTTCAGCTGATTTTTTAAAAAATCATAGTAAACATAAAAAAATTATAAAATAGAAAATTCAATTTTGTTAGATTTCACGTGGTTAGATCTATATAGTGAATATATAATATAATATGTTTAAGTACAAAGTTTTTGTTATAGTTTTAAATCTATACTTTTCTTTTGTGCGTTTAATTTAGGCGGCGTTGTTGTTTGTCATCGAGAGGCGGGCCACTCCTAGAGCGATTACTTCGGCAAATCACAGGTGAGGGGCCCGCCCAAAGATCATCTCCAGTCTGAACCGGATGACATCAGAAGGAAAAGTCCAATTTTAAATTTCAACTTTGGACTACGCTCGGTTTTCCTCCTTGAACCATGAAATCAGAAATATTTACTTCTTGGAAATCGTTCGTTTTATCTCCCTAAGCGGTTTTGACGGTGGTTTTGTCTTTTTTCTTTTTCTTTTTTTATTTTCGCTGAATTTTTAAAAATCATAGTAAATCATAAAAAATCATAAAATAGAAAATTCAATTTTGTTAGATTCCACATGGGTAGATCTATATAGTAAATATATAATATGATATGTTTAGTACAAAGTTTTTGTTATAGCTTTAAATCTATATTTTTTCTGTAGTTAATTTGGAAAAAAATATACTAGAGCATGTCATATTATATGTTCATTGTATAATTGTATAGATCTACTCATGTGGGTTCAACAAATTGGATTTTCTATTTATAATTTTTTTCTATGATTTACTATAGTTTTTAAAAAATTTAACCGAAATAAATAAAAAAGAAAAAAAAATACAAAACCACTATCGAAAATCGGTTAGGGAGGCAAAACGAACAGTTTTCAAAATTGGAGGAGAAAATATTTCTGATTTTATAGTTGAGGTAGGTAAAACGAACGCGATCCAAAGTTGAGAGGGTAAAATTGGACTTTTTCCACACCAGAATAAACCTATGCTGCAATCCAAACCCACTGTTTATTACTATCGTATGTTCCCCAAGAGATATGTGAGCATATTTAATATTTACCTACAAAAATTGAATATATCCTAAAAACCCTATAAAAATGAGTTAATTTTTTATGTTCTTTAATAATGACATTGACAAAGCAAATCTTTTTAAAGGGTGCCCATTATAGCATGAAAAATATAGATATTTTTGAAAGTCTTGAAATCCATATTATCTATTTTTAGTCGTTCTAAAAAATTGGCACGAAACGAGGAAAATCTAATAAATTCTCTCCGAACAGGATCGGACCCGTATTTCTAAAAAGATTATAGTACAAATGTTTTGTAGTTTTTAAAATCATTTTTCCTATAGTTCAGATGCTTGAAATTTAAAATGATTTTAGGCAATACTAATATACCACAAACTAATATAAGTTAGTTGTTAATTTTGTATTTTGTTATTTATCTTTGTGTTATAACATATTAAATTTTTGTCCTTGTCCTCCTATAGAAATAATTGTAATTATTAAATTATCTTTGTGCCAATATATATAAGATTTTGTCAGGTTTGTAGTTTTGTCTAACGGATTTTTTATTTCTGAAATAAAAAAATTGCAGACTGTGTCTACATAAATTGCAACAAACTAAAACTGTAATTTTAATATAAAATATATGCAATAACTGTCTCCTGAAAAAAAACCAAAATTCAGGCACCTGAAATTTGGCAAATCTCTTTTAAAATACTTCCATACTTCTCTAGACGACCCATTAGTATTGCCTCATTTCATGCATACTTTGTTTTAGTAGTTTATTAATAATTATGGGCCTACTTCTTTTAGATGATTCGTTGGCATACTTTATTTTAGGAACCTAATTAAAACTGCCTTAGAAATAGCACAGAGTAACTCATCCGCTTTAATTAGTTACAAAAGTGATTCTTAATTTCTCACTTAGCATACTTTATTTTAGGAACATGATTAAAACTTTCTTAGAAACAACACGGAGTAACTCATCCGCTTTAATTAGTTATAAAAGCCATTCTTAATTTCTCATTTTCTATCTGTTGGTTTTCAGTGTATATATATATGGGTGGGTGAGTGCACACATTTACCTACACCACTACACCACATCCCCTTGGACAAATACATGAAAATGTTACCTTCACTATCTAGATTCCACATACCTTCAAGGGAGGCAATGGTGGTCATTGTACCACTATTATTAGTTTGCGCTTTTGCTTCAGCATCAGTTAGTGCCAATGTGTGGCGGACTGATGAGGTTACTTTTGCCGGTGCTAAGAAACCACATGCCAATGACAACATGGAGAGACAACGGCGGCTCGAATTTATCGGCCACCGTCGAAGACTTGCATCATTCAATCGGGCAACAGAGCAGGAGGATGGCCAAAAAAGAAGTGTTCCTAGCGGATCAGACCCCATACACCACGACTACAACCCACCGTATCCACCACATCCGACATCCACCGTATTCTATGCCCAAGCTCCCGGCCAAAAAAGAAGTGTGCCTAGCGGATCAAACCCCATACACCACGACTACAACCCACCATCTCCACCACATCCGACATCCACCATATCCTATGCCCAAGCTCTTGGCCAAAAAAGAAGTGTGCCTAGCGGATCAGACCCCATACACCACGACAACAACGCTCCGTCTCCACCACATCCGACATCCACCATATCCTATGCCAAGCTCCCGGCCAAAAAAGAAGTGTGCCTAGCGGATCAGACCCCATACACCACGACTACAACGCTCTGTCTCCACCACATCCGACATCCACCATATCCTATGTGAAAGCTTCAGGCCAAAAAAGAAGTGTGCCTAGCGGATCAGACCCCATACACCACGACTACAACCCACCGTCTCCACCACATCCGACATCCACCATATCTTATGCCCAAGCTCCCGTTCAAAAAAGAAGTGTGCCTAGCGGATCATACCCCATACACCACGACTACAACCCACTGTCTCCACCACATCCGATATCCACCATATCCTATGCCCAAGCTCCCAGTCAAAAAAGAAGTGTGCCTAGCGGATCAGACCCCATACACCATGACTACAACCCACCGTCTCCACCACATCCGACATCCACCATATCCTAGCCCAAGCTCCCAGCCAAAAAAGAAGTGTGCCTAGCGGATCAGACCCCATACACCACGACTACAACCCACCATCTCCACCACATCCGACATCCATTAGATCCTATGCCCAAGCTCCTGGCCAAAAAAGAAGTGTGCCTAGCGGATCAGACCCCATACACCACGACTACAACCCACCGTCTCCACCACATCCGACATCCACCAAATCCTATGCCCAAGCTCCTGGCCAAAAAAGAAGTGTGCCTAGCGGATCAGACCCCATAGACCACGACTACAACCCACCGTCTCCTCCACATCCCATCGACGACTCGACATCCACCATATCCTATGCCTAACCTCCATATGAAGATGATAGAAGCAAGAGAACTTCCCCGGCCCGTCTTACTCGAACGACCCTCCGCACCATGGTCGAAAGGGGCCGCCACTATTATCAAATATATACTAGTAGATCGATCAAAAGTAGTGGATACTTATGCACTATATTTATGGCAATGAGCCAATGAATAGCATTTACATGCATGTATCATATTGGCCATGTGTTTGATATAAACATGACCAATACATCTTTCGTGTTGAAAAAGTACATGTCTGCTAAAGCTTCATTCGTCTAAAAAGCATGTACCTTATTGTCTATCTCCTAGCCTATAGTTCTTGAAACTTTGTTGTTTTTGTTAATACTAAAGCTTCCATCGTCTAAAAAGCATGAAACAAACAAAACAAAACAATGAAAGCATGAATAAGAAACAAGAGGTGATTCATTATGTATATAATATGTAAATCAAAAGAGCTCTTTCAACGCTTTGGACCTGTGATGTTGTTCCTTCGTGTTGCGGTCTAGTGGAGCTAACGACGGTCAGGGCGCCAGCCAGGCGGAGCACAAGGGAGTTGTACACAGTCTTTTTGTGGAGGGTAATTCTGATCAGGTTCTAGACGACCATCTGATGATAAGTAGTTGTAGTCATTTTCCGTCCATGTGTTATCATGTCGCGACGAGCGGCGGCTGCAGCGGGTTGCTGGGTTGGCAACTCTATCTTTGCCGGCTGCCATATGAGAAGGACGAGGTGACCCACGGGTGCGGGGAGAACCTAGCTAGTGGATTAATTATAGTTCTTCCCTTAAACAGTATAAATAAATAAATACTAAAAGTCTTGATTTGGCCCACCTATTTTGGTACTTGTGTCACCTAATTTTGATACTATCCTCCATCTTTTCGGTACTTCTCAATATATTTGTATTTTTTCAACATTCGATTTCGAATGGTCCTTATTTTTCTTGATCATTCTAACTTTTTTTAGAGGACTGGTATGGGAATCATATCATCTAAACTGCAAATACAAACTACAAGTAGGCAGACACCATCACTGGTGATAAAATTAGGTATCAACCATTTTTTCTTTTTTTTTTCAAAGACGGCCTACATTCACCTACGAAAATCCCGCACTCGTAATATTTTAGTGTTAATTTATACGTGAACAAGTGATGTTTATTAACTTATGAATAGTTTCAAGTTAAATTTTATGATATTCCAAAATAATTTGATTTTTAAAAAAAAATTAATTTGATTTTTTGATATATCTTGTTTATCCGATTTATCCATGATCTTCCATGGATAAATTTTATTTTCAGATAATGAAAACCTTGCTGCAGGTGCGGCTTTGCTCTACCATGGAAGACGACGCCGGCCCAGCTGGTCATGCTCGGTGCTCCAGTCGGGAGTTGAGATTGCCGTCGCCGTCGTCGTCGTCGTCGACTCGTCGTCGGTGTGGTAATCCTCTAGCGATGTTCCCTCATCTGCCTTCCTCCCTCACTTCATCGACGTCGCGAGCTTATAGATCCTCGGCATGGAGGCCTTCACCCGGTGCTGACGGGTCTGCCAGGACCGGGGAGATCGGCATGAGAGGAGGATGATGGTGCGGCGGCGGACGAGCAGCGCCGCCGAGAGGCCGGTGGGCGGCGTTGTCGGGATCGGGGCCTGGAGCTCTGGAGCCAGCCGCGTGAGCATCCAATCCACGCCATGGCCGCTTCAAAAGAAGCAGCACTCGCAAGGCGGGGCCCACGAAGCCACGTAGGATGCAGACAGGCGTCCGCTGAACGTGGAGTACATACGTTCCATATATTTTTCTTGGGCTTATTGCAATCGCTGCTTCCCATCTACAGTACTAACCCACGTGAAGCGGACGATACCCCGAGGTCTGGTTGGCTGGTTCACCGGACGCGGGCCCTGGCAGTCAGCCACGCCGCGTGGAGGTAAGCGATAGCGGGTAAGCAACGGCGGGCGGTGACTAATGCATTAAGGTGTTTACTGTGACGTCAGATTCGGACCCACATCTGACGTATGCTGTAGGCCCCGCCTCTCGCAGAATGATGCCTGCCGCCCCAGCGAGCGGCCCGGCCCCATCTCCCTCCCGGCCATTACTCCGCCACGACTACGCCGCCAGCTCCCAGCTGCCCACCTCCGCCGTCCAGCTAAAAATCCCCCGGCCGTTCCTGAGCACACGTTTGGCCGGACATGGCCGGAGCCAGCCAGACGTCGTCGTCGTCGTAGCCGCAGCCCACGCCCCTGGCCGGCCGCTCGCCGCCCCGCTTCCTGCCTTCCTCCCATTCCTCTGGGGATCGCCGATTCTCGAGCTGAGCTGAGCGATGGATCACGAGCGCAGTCCCAGGGGCAATGCTCAACGGAGCGGGAGCGGAAGCGGCGGCGCGTCGTCTTCGAAGTACAAGAGCGGCGGCGGGAAGAAGCCGATCAAGGTGCTTTATATCGACAACCCCATGCGCGTCAAGACCAGCGCCGCGGGTTTCCGTTCCCTCGTGCAGGAGCTCACCGGCCGCCACGCCGACCCCTCCAAGTACAGCCCCGACGACCTTGGCTGCGCCGCCGCCCAGTAGCTGAGCCCCTGGGGCGCGGACGCGTCGTCGGAAACCATCGTCGCAAGCCCAAGCCCCAGACCTGGCAATAAGGCCGTGCCGCACGGCAGGGACTACTACGATGCCGGCGAGGACGACGACGAGGACGGCTTCAGTTCACAGCTGCTGCTGGAGAACAACTATACGGTATTCTCGCCGCCGACGCTGCTCTACGACCATCACCCGCACAGCAAGGTGTGATATATACCCCGGCCCATCGATCGATCTCCAGTGCTGCTCTATACATGATTCTATCTTTAATTACATTCCATTATTAACCGCTGGAATTTGGAAATTGGATACCAAGTCGCAAGCAAATATGTGTAGCACATTGATACCGAGTTGCAAGCAAATCTTTACCCAAAAAATAAAAAAAAGTTGCAAGGAAATCTCAAATCTGTATAGCACTTACCACTAAACAGGCCCACCGCATCATTGGAAAAGAAGACCCTTTTTTTCTCTCTTAATTAGGTCACAATACTAATTATAGGTAATTTCGAATAATATATATAATCCTAATCTGCGCCAATACGCGCACACGTTATAAAGCACTACTAGTAGTTAATTTTATCATTATTAGGGAAAAACAGGTACACATTATGCACTGTTAGTGTTATGCTATAGCTTTGCCTTTTCACATCCTATAAAACTATATATTCCGTGATCCTGGCACTACCATATCCAGTTTTTGATGCGCTACAGTACACTCGCGTACTCACAGTAGTTTGTGCATGCACACCTTTTAAGTTAATTCTATCCATTTTATCATTTCATTACTATTTGCTACACATGAGCTGAAGCTTGCTGCTCTTGTTCCCTGATGACTGTAATCTCATGTCTTGGGCGTTGCTTTATGCAATTGCCTTTTGTTCATTTGATCCTTTATCCATTTATGATTTATGCTACTCCCTGGGTTCCAAATCGTGTTTTTGCTTTTTCTATATAGACATAGCTTTTGCTACGACTCCATCCATTCCAAATTATAAGACATTCCAAGAATTTTAGAGAGTCAAACTATCTCAAATTTGACCAAACTTATGTGACAATATAATAATATTTATGATACCAAATAAGTATCATTAGATTCGTTATCAATTATATTTTTATAGTATGTCTATTTGATGTCATAAATTTTTATATTTTTTTCTATAATTATTGGTCATGCTTGAGATGCTTTAACTCTACATGTCTTATAATTTGGGATGGAGGGAGTACATAATAAAAATTATGTATTTAAGAAAGGCAAAGCAACTTATAATTTAAAAAGAGAGAGTACTTAACTTTATTTTTGTTGATTCATATTCGGGTCGGTTTATCACTCCTCCCTTTTCTGATTTGCGCTTTGAGTTGTTTGACATTATATTGGTTCATGGACCTATAGTTTAGTGAGGGGCACATGCATGTAAACCAACCTATTATTGTTATTATTATTTATATCAAGACTTGTATTTAGGAAATCAAGCAATAGATTGAAAGCTTCATCATCATATACCTTCTCTTATCTAGGGCTACATTCGCCAACAACCATGTGCTTCACACAATATTACGATCTAGGTCATCCTTCTCCCTATACTAACCATGGGCCGACATAGGGAGCTCCATTCGTATGGTCTGGCAATACCCTAGGCCCAACCCAATAAACCAAGTAGTTTTTTTAAAGAGAAGAACAAGTCCTTTTGCATGTCATGTTCGAATCATGATGCTTGCGGTTGAAAGATCCTAAATAGCTAGGGGTGTAGAATAGTCTAATGAAAAAATCTACAACACTAAGACAAAATAGTTAGATAAACAATGGCGTAATACAAGTTTTGTGCTAGCACTAGTAGAGGGTTGCAAACCACCTATAATTCTAGTGAACTATGAACGCTAAGCAAACAAGAGCTAAGTAACTATCTTACTTCTAGCGGAAGTGCTAGCGTCCGGACATCCAAACGAACACACACGCGCTACACTCTGTTTCCTGCTCCACGTGGTCGCACGACACCTCTGATTGAGAAAGACCCAGCCGAGACATCGTATGGATGGCTTGTTGGCTCCAAGAAAGGTGATACAACATAAGGTGGGGAGGAAAGATGCAACACCCGATCTACTTTTGAAACATCTAAATACAACAGTTGCAACATATGTCTGAAGGCGGTTGAAACATTTGAAAAAACACCTAAAACACACTTGAAAACCATTGCAACCATACACAACATCTAAAATACAACACATGGAACATATGTGTGAAACATATGCAACATCTAGATAAACACAATTGCAACATGCGTCCGGAAAACACAAATGAAACATACCTTTGAAATATCATGAACACTCAAAAACATACTCTTGCAATATGCCTATGAAACAATTGCAATATAAGCAATATGTGCAACATCCCCAATCTACTTTTGCAACATGCATCTAAAACAAATGTAACATACATCTGAAACATCTGAAATACTTAAAACATACAATTACAACATAGGGAGAGAGAGAGCCATGGCCGTCGGATCTACATGCATTAGGGCTCCCGGTGGAGGAGGATGCCGATGTAGGGGGAAGAGTGCCACTGGGGGTAGGGAGGAGGACGCCGGGGTTGGGGGAGGAGCCCCTAGGGGTTCGGGAAGATAGGTGAGGGGGAGATTGCGTCGATCGATTCTAGTCATCAGGGGTGGGTGCAATGGCCAGCGGTGGCTGCTTCAGAGACTGGCTGTCACCAATGGTGGCGATGAGGACCGCCACAACGGTTAATAGTGATGGCCAACGCTTTGCCACAGTGCTCCACTGCTTCCACTTTAGGTGTCAGGGTGGAGGAAGGGTTTGCCAAGGTAAGGAGGAGGAGGCTAGGGTAGGGGAAGGAGACGGGAGGTAGGGGAGGACGCCAAGGGTGGGGGAAGAAGTCGTCTTCATCAGCCAGGAAGTAGCAATGGTGCATCATTAGCTGTGGACATGGAATGCAAAAGGATAAGAATGGGGAGGGGTGCGAGTGCTACGGGAGAGTTGTTGAAGCATTCCTCCTTCCGGACGTCTTAATAGTAGTATTACCATACTTCTAGAGAACTATCAAGAGAGCTAATAACAACTAGAAACTAAACTACCACTTTGCTACACAAGAATGAAAGATAATGGCAATAGAGTGATAGAGAGAGGTATACCATCGTGGCAAGTGATCAATCAAAACACAATAATATCCTTAGAATGAAGATTCATACAATATTTATCTTCGAGGTCCTCTTGTTTGCTGGCAAGCTACATCCTCATTGTAGTAATACACCCACTTGGTGATTCGCGCACTAATAGGCTTTGCATGCCTAACTCGCAATCGAGTGACACACAATCAACATAAGATGAGGATCCACAAGCTATGGGCAATCCATTAGAGATGCCTTTTGTGAAATCCTATGGGGACGACTCAAAAACCTCTCACAATCACCTCGATCGGAGCCACAAACAAACACCACCCTGCACTCAATGTTCCTCGCTGCTTGAAGCCGCCTAGGTATGACAACCACCACGAGTAACAAGAGAAATCTACATCAAAACACAATCACCAAGTGCCTCTAGATGCAATCACTCAATGCAATGCACTTGGATGCTCTCCAATGTCACCAAATGATGAAACAATCAACTAGAATGAGTGAGAGAGGATTGTCTAGGCTCACAAGGTTGTATTGTTAATGAAAATGTGAAAGAAGCAACAAACATAGCTGGCCAACATCAATATATAGAGCCCCCTCAAAGAGCTAGCCATTATGCCCCTTCACTAGGTTGTCTATGTTTTAACCGGATGCTCTGACTGAACACACTATGTCTGATCAAGCATGCGTCTGGTCAAGCAGAGTTCAGTTAGCGATATGTTACTACATATCCATCTTGTTTGACCTCCACCATTGATCCCTAATGGTTATCTCATGTGGCATGTGCATTTATGTTGCTCCGGACTCTGAGGGTCAATGCATCCAGTCAGTAAACATGGTGACCGGACTCCAACTAGAGTCTGGTCCACCTTCCCCTCATCTCTACATGTCATCACACTAATTTGACGCGGGAACAATGCAACTGATGCATTGGGTTGATCACCGCTCACAGAGTCCTATTGTCATGCAAAGAGGTTCTAGAGATGACATTTGGTAACCGAACGTGTCCAGTCAGCATTGACCAGACTCCCCAGCGTCTAATCCACTCTACGTGAACTGCCCACGCCTAAGGTGAAGAATCAAACATGTCTGGTCCCAAGAGGACCAACGTTCTTCACTTATATTGAATCCTGAATCTTCTCCAAACACTTCACCCTTGCTCCCAAGTGCTAGATACACTGTAATCACATTTGTGCATGTGTGTTATCATTTTCACAAGTCTTTTTCAAGGGTGTTAGTACTCACTAGCATCCAAATGTAAATGCAATGAATTAGAATATCTAGTAGCTCTTTGATAAATACATTTCACGTATGAATCTCTCACATCTTCATAGGATATCTAACCTAAATTTGATCATACTCTCTAAAGTGTCTTGATCATTAAACCAAAAATGGCATTATAGGTTATACCTTTGCATTGAGCATGTTTTTTTCACTTTGTTCTTTTCCATGTTGGAGCTTGATCATCATGTGTGCATCATCACCATGGACTTCATCTTGCTTTATCACTTGGTATGTACCAGCCTATTTCAATTCACACTTAGAGCCAACGATTAGTACATAAGGTTTCATCAATTATCCAAAACCAAAGTAGGGCTTTCAATGGCGCACCTGACATGTCCAACAAGTGCAGAGGCGCAATGAATTGATAAGGATTGTTGCAGCTAGTCAAAAATATTCTTCGGGTGAGTAGTGTATATCCCCCTCTTGTACTCAGTTCTCTTTCTCCCTAAATCACAAATCTATCACCTCAATACTTCCATTTTGATGTTGCTTGCTATTGTAGAGGGCACCAGTGTCTCTATTCTCTTCTTGTTACAACATTGAGTTGCCCCTTGCCCAGTTGTTGTGGATCATAAAAGCATGACAACAACTGAGCCCTACAGTCTCCACTCAAGCACTTAGCCCCAACTCTTTGAACTCCCTAAGGCACAAGCCCTAACCCATTTGTTATTCAAATATTCAATAGATCAGTTTACCCTAGTTTAGTTTAATTAATGTAGCAAAAAGTAGGTAGTAGGAATTACGGATTTTTTGTTAAGTGGATGAATATGACATAATTTACCATCAAGTACCATATTCACATGAACTAACATGCAATTGGATTCGATCACAAGTTGGATGAATAACCCCAAGTTTTGCCCAAAGTAGAGCAAAATAAGAAGAATGCAAATGTTTTGTGAAAATATGTGCCAATTAATGTTCAATATCTATACGATGAAGCACAACATTCCCACTATTCAAATTTGTGACTTAACCATACTCTTTTAATTGTAGCTATTATCTGAAGAATTAGCAACAACTAGCAAGAACTACCTATTCTGATTCAATAGTAGATTGTCCAATAGAAGATTGTTTTCTAAATGACCATGTAATAAACCAAAAAGTGACATGAGCCAAAAGTACTTTTCCTGTCAATTCTACAACCTCCAAAAATCAACCTTAGAAGAAAACCTTAAGCTAATGCACGTGGAAGTAGAAATCCATATGCCAAAATTTTGAGTACCATATAGATACCTGCACATCTATTTTTGATAGCTTGCACATTGAAGCATGTAAAGAAGCTTAAAAACGAGCACATAAACACATAAAATAATGAATGACTAGCATCAAAGCAGTAAGATAAAGTGTACCAATCATTCTCCTATAGTCTTTTTGAGCAATGGGCTCACCATCTCCATCTGTTTGACTTGAAGACCAAGGAACTCTCCAAGGATAGACATCTTAAACTCATTAAGTCATTAGCCATCATCTTGCTAAATTTTTCAATAATTTTTTGATTGGTTGATTCAAATATAATGTCATTCACATATATTTGTAACACAAACAAGTTCTTGCCTATCTTCTTGGTAAATATGCTAGTATCAACTTTTCATAATGAATCCGTTTGAGAGTAGGAAGTCCCTCAATATCTTATATTATGCTCTATGTGTTTGTTTCAATCTATACAATGCATTTCTTCACTTGTACACATGGTTGAGTTCCTTATGAACTTTAAAACCACATTCTTAGCTTGTACACATGGTTTCCTATCATCTTTAAAACCGGGTGGTTTGTGACAGAACCTCTTAAGATAGGGCCCACTTGCCAGGATTAATGACTTAATCCCAAATAAATGATCCATATCTTAATTAGTCCGTTAGGTGTCGTCACTTTACAGCGGGTCATCCACCTCCATCCGAACAGGATCATCCTCATCACAAACATTGCAGAAGTAATACAATAATTTAATTTACATCAAAGTAGTGGAAATTTAAAGTCATATTACAAACCATAAGTTTTGAAACAGATAATATTATATCAAGCTGCTGATAGAGTTTTAACAAAACAACCGAGTTACTCTTGCCCAAGAGTCAAGCAAAGACAGTTTATTCTTCATCTTCATCCACAGTTACCACGGTCATGCAGCAAGAAGCCACACAGACCGGGTGTGGCCCTCATCTGCAACAGGGGTTAACAAACCTTGAGTACGGGAGTACTCAACAAGACTTATCCAACAAATAAAATATTTGGTGGACAAAACAGTATGCAAGTCATAGGATTCAAGGTATGGTTTGCAAGAATCAAGTATTTTGCATAAATGAGCATTTGTACAAAAATTGAAATTCATTTATTTCGTTCATAAGATTACTCAGTTACCGATCTAGATGTATGATCGTTAACAAAGTAATAAACCATCCATTAGAGGAACCCATCAAGTATCCAATTTAAGTTTCATTAACTACGTTGATAAAAACAGGATTATGTTTCCATATCCGAGGAACATGACGATTCGAACCAGTTAAACCCAGTTGGGACTTCCCTATCACACAACATATACAACACTAAAGCACGCATATGACTACTTTTCCCTGGATCCTCCATCCGAGAACGGGGTCCCGCCACCCGAGAGCATAGTACGCCTCCATCCAGTTCCTCGAACTTGGAGGGTACACACTACTCTCGCCATCTCTCCACTCCCAGTGCGGGTTAACCGTCCTTTAGACTGGATTTGCCAGAGTCCAGCTTCCCCCAAAGGTATATGATAAGTACTCCAAAGTCACAACCCTCAGACTTTAACAATGGCAAGGCCCTAATGACACAGGCGGAAAGAATCCGCTCACCAGTCACCGCTGGTGGCTCCCAAACACCGTGTCCGCCTGGTTCCGATTATTACTTCCAACAACATCCATTTCTCAAAAGAACATAACCATTTGCCGAAGCAATCCGCTATGCGTAGGTGACTGGAAATCACCCACTATAAAAGTTTTAAGGAGCTAAGCATTTTAGCAAAACTTTACGTCTTTAAACATGTGTCAAGGTATAGAGTACAATTAATACAAGGATAAAGCTATGCATCAAGTAGGAATTTAATAAGGTATTATAATGCAATAGTATAACCATAATTGTATTTAAAGCAAATATTTTTAAATACAAGAGAAGATTTGAATGCACCGGAGCTTGCCTTGGTTGGAGGGGTAAACGATCTCGGGCTCAGATTCAATCACAGAGAAACCCCCTTCACCAGGGTGGTTATCCAAACCAACCAACGAGATATCTACACGATAAAGTGTTATGCTTAGATGATGCTTACAAAGATAGACATGATGCTTTGCAACACACAAACTTGTACTTAAGAGATGATTAAAACAGATTAAACACCTTGAGTACAACTTCCCTTCATGAATGAAAGTAAAACTAGATCATAAAGCATTTTAACTAAACCCTAATTAACTTGATTATCTAAGTTAATAATTATATCCAAAAGAACTGAGCAAACAACATTTCATCAAACATGTCCAACTTGTGGTTGTCACTGGACTAATGACCATTAACATCAATCAACCCAAAATCACACAAAACCTAAAGTAATTAGGGTTACTAATCATTTTATTATTAATTATACAAATAGCCATGTATAACATAGCATCTAAACATTCCCAAACTTTTTGTACAACAAGGTATTAGTGTATAAAGGTTACACAAAAATTCCCAGAATTTTTGGAGCAATATACAGAGCGTGAAAAATCATGAAAAAGCCATTTATTAATTAATTTGAGCATTTTTACAGGATTAAAAATGTACTGAACATGGACATGTTATATTTTTCTTAAATACTACACATCACAGAGAGCATACACAAATTTTTGCAGAATTTAAACATGCACAGATTTAAACATACAAAAATAACAAAAATCACTACTGTTCAAAACAAGAAAAAGAAAAACCCTAACTAACAGAGACCGACAGGTAGGGTCGGCCTGTCAGCCGCCACCCAAACGACGCCGCAATGCCGGCGACCACAAAACACGGCAGCGCGTCGCCGCCGACGACCAAACGCTTCAACCAACACATGCGCTGGACTCAGCACTTCACCCCGAACGCAACGAGGTGCGACACGACACGAACCATCCCTCGCAACGACCTCACCGACGACGATGGCGGCACCCCGCTCGCGGCCGCGCACACACCGGCGAGTATAAGCCACGAATGGCTTAACCAAACATCACAAACGACTCAGGAAGCCCTCGCGAACAAGAAGCTCAAAGAAAACGAGGCTAAAACCTACTGCAGAGACCACGCCGTCGACCATGGCGTGCGGCGGAGATCTGCGCAATATGCGCCGGCTCAAACTCGCATGCGCTCGAACAACCAACCTCCATGCGACACACAACAAGGCTAGGCGAAGCTAGCGCAACAACCAATTGAAAAGATCGGTCACCGAGCTCTCACGGCGGTGAGCACCGACGTGGCGACGCAAAACACGCCGGAGCAAACGAACACAACCAACCGGCCAAAATTGGCTACAACCATCTACCCTACGAGCATCAGAAGCTCACCCTGGTTGCGAGGCGCTCGCTAACTCAGCCGGAGATGAAGAGGAAGATGCTGGCGACGGAGACCGTGCCGGCGGAGACTGGAGCCGGGCGGCAACGACGACGTTCCTGAGGCTGTGGTTCACCAAAGAAGAAACGACGGAGCCGACGAGGATTAGCGATGAACAAGGAACAAGAAACAACAGACAAAAGATCAAGGAAGAAGAGCGACGGTGCTCTCGTCGGAGTCGAGGAAGAAGACGTCACGCCGGGCAAACCAGCGTTCGTCTGCTTCAACCAAGCGACCCAGGCGATGTGCGAGATCAAGGCGAAGACAATGGCAGTGGTTGGGTGGACTGGCAGTGGCTAACGAGCTCGGACGAGCTCGTCGACGATGGTGGCGCACTCGGCGGAGCAGAGCAACGCGGTTGCACGGTGTGGAAAGAGGGCAAGGGATGGACGCCGTCCCGTTTTAAAGGGAGCAGGGTGTGCGCGACGATGTCACGCACAAGATAGGACGTGCGTCGAGGCCAGGAGTCACGCGGTGGCATCGGCAGCTGGCCGGCCAGGTGTCGGTGCCAAGTTTCTCGTCGCCATGCAACTGCTCGATGAAATGCCTGAACTGCCCCTGGGATTATTTTGCAAATTGCTCAAACTTTCAGGGGTTTTCATGAAAAACTTTGAATACCAAAGTTGCTCAAAATTTCATGATCTACAACTTTGACAACATGCACTTTTTCAAATTCGGCCTAGAAATGAAAATGCATTTTTGAAATTTGAAAACCCTTTTAAAGAGATTTACCCCCCCTTTTCAATTACTCCAAAAACTTGAATGACACTTGAAAAGTTGTAAACACAACAAATGCAATTCAAACAGAGCTCTACAACTTTGCTTAAACAACCATATGCAAATTATTTTTTAGATTTTGAAAATCATGTTTAGGGTTTTAATCCACCCCCTCTGAGAATTAGGGTTTGGATTCAAATTTAAAATTTGGAATTTGAAAAGATGACCTGCATTCACACAATTGATCAAACACAATCAAGTAAACTCATTTTAGTTTAATGCATAGCCAGGTGCTCAATCAATTGAATGATGCTTAATGCATATGATGACATGATCAAGTTTTAGTTAAGTGATTAACACCAGGGGTGTTACATGGTTGTTCAACATATACCAGTTTGTTGATGTACCCATTGAGAAATGAACTCATTATATTCATTTGATATAGCTTGATGTTGTGAGCATAACATAAGCTAATAGTATTCTAATTGCTTCCAATCTCACCATTATTCCATCTTGATCTTGTTTATTGCTGAAAGGTCTAGAATGGCTAGAGGTGTGTGTGTTGGGGTGGGGGTGAATAGCCTAATAAAATTTTTTACAACAACACTAGACAAGATGATTAGTATAACAAAAGGCTAAAGCAAGTTTTACACTAGCACTAATCAAGGGTTGCAAGCCACCTATCCACAATTCTAGTTTCTAGCAAATAGATGTCTATCACACACAAGAGAGCTAGATAACTAAATTGATGAATGATGCTAAGCTAAGCAAGATGATACACAAGATAAGTGATATACTCTACTTTACAAGAATGTAATTAAGTAAGAGCAAGAGTAGAGATAGGAGGGTTATACAGACGTGAACAGATATATCCCACAAATCAATAGACAAATGAAATCCTTGGCAAAGAGATTGACACAATGATTTTTTTACCGAGGTTCACTTGCTTGTCGGCAAGCTAGTCCTCGTTGTAGCGATATACCTACTTGGTGATTCACGCGCTAATAGGCTTGACATGCCTAACCTACAACTGGGTGCCGCACAATCAACACAAGATAGGGATCCACAAGCTACGCGTAATCCACTAGAGATGCCTTTCACGAATCTCTCGTAGGGAAGGCTCAAGAACCCTCACAATTTACCGATCGGAGCCGGAGACAATCACCTTCCTCCGCTCAACGATCCTCATTGCACCAAGCTGTCTAGAAGTCGACAAACTCCAAGAATAACAAGAGCTCTCACGATGATAACAATGACCAAGTGCCACTAGTATGCAATATGATTATCAATGCACTTGCTTCACTCAATCTCTCATGTGTTTGATCAATTCTATCAAAGAGATGAGTGGTGGGGGCTTGCTCAAGCTAGCACAAGTGTAGAAGTAAATGGGTAGTGCAAGAGTTGCTCAAAGAGTCGGTCATGTCACTTATATAGCCTCCCACAAGAAGCTAGTCGTTAGCCCCCTTTTCATGCGCTCAGAGCAACCTCCGGACGCTATCTGCATGACACGTCCGGACAAATTGCTACGTGTCCGAACCCTTTGTACTATTTGAAATACGTTGGCGCGAACGAATTCTCAGTGATCAAGCACCTCCGGATGCTACTGGTCTCAACCTCCAGACCAAAGATCACGCGTCCGAACCCTATGCAGTAAGGTTCCAGAGAGGGTCAAACCTTCGGACAACTGTCCGGACCAATTCTCATTGTTTGGACCCTACTCAGAGAATTCCAGAGTGCTCCAAACCTCCAAACGCTTGTCTGGAGACATTGTCCGGACCAATGGTGTCCAGACCTTCCTCAATAGAACTATGCACCTAGGGTATGCGCCCGGACACATCTAAATTGGTTCAGGCCCACAAAACCCTAGCGTCTGGATCCTCTATTTCAATCCAAACAACTTGAAACTTTCTCCCAAGCTTCTAAGTGCTAACACTAAGTGATCTAAACACTTGTGCACATGTCTTAGCTTTTACTTAATTGCTTCTTGGAATTAAGTTCACAATTCTCACTAGTTCATGTGTTTATGCAATGAAATATGACCTAGTAGCACATGATAACCATAACCATTCGTAAGTTCTCCCTTCTTGATGATACGACTATCTATCCTAAACGTGATCACACTCTCTATAGTGTCTTGATCACTCAACCGAAAATGACTCATATATTTCACCTTTGCCTTAAGTCCACTTTCCTTTTCTTGATCCAAGTTAGAGCTTCACTATCATCACCTTGATCATTGAGCTCCATCACTTGGCTTGCGCCAACCTATCTCATAAATTCACTTAGAGAAACATAGGTTAGCATAATAGGGTTTTATCAATTACTCAAAACCAAACCATGGGCTTTCAGTTGTGAAATACCTATCTAGTGTCCATAACATTGTGATTATTTGGTCTTGCAACTAGTTCCAAACTTTTTTTTGTGAAGTTATTTAGCTTTTCATGCATTGTATTTATCCAATTAACATATTGCAAAGTTTTTTTCTATATTGATTAGCTCGATGGATGATACAAATGAGTAATGTTCATAAAATGAAACCAATTTTGATTTTGTTTACACCTCTTGTGATATTACCAAGAATATGATTCAATGGACGATCTCTTGCAATTGAGGTAGGATGGAGTGTTGGGACTTGATTACTTATATATGCTTGATCATTTGATTGAGATGATGCATTAGTCACTTGTTAATCTTGCATTTGCGATGATGAATATCAATTTGCATATTTGATGGAGTGAACACTTGATAATCACTGTCTTAGTCATCTATCACTTATTTAGGCCTAATGTCTGTATGACCTCTAGAAGGAGATTAAGCCTAGAGGGGGGTGAATAGGCTTGTCAAAAATCAACTTCAATTGTAATTAAATTGTAGGATGGCACTGCCGGCCTCCCATGGCGGCACTGTCGACCTCTAGAAAATAATCAGATCGAAATGAGCTTTTGTAGGAAGTAACTAGATACGCACACTACCACAATTTTAGCTCTAGAATCAGCTCGAAGACTGGTTACCACAGAAAACAGTTTCTTACTCAAATTGAACTACACACCCTAGCACAAGATAGATAAAAGAAAATAAAGCTAGGAACCAACACACAAGACACAAGTATTTGACCCATGGTTCAGTTCGCCACCAAGGCTTATCTACGTCCACGTTGTTGAGGCTAAGTCACTAAGGCAAGGAGCTTTGCAACTCCTCCTCAATCTCAAATCAAGGAACCGAATCCTTAAGGCCTTGTTTGGATGTGCATGTATATCTCTCTCAAACCACATGTGTTGGAGTGTATTTGAACTAATATCCACTATAATCCACTCCAATCCATATGGTTTGAGGTAGATACATGCGCATCCAAACAAGGCCTAAGGTGAGGGGTAATCTCTTAGCTTCACAAGTATCTTACAAACCTCCCTAGGCTGCTACAAGAGTGGGGCAAGCTCTAGGGCGACGCCTAGCCGGCTAGGAGCAAGCTCCAAGGGTAACAAACTCTAGAACCGCTGGCCAAATGTGAACCACTTGCTCTTAGACTTTGGGAAGTAGTAGATCTGCTCTCTAGAAGTGTTTTGCTACCTTTTCTCTCAAGCTTTGCTGGTTGGAATCATGAGGAAACTTGGGGAGCAAAGAGGGGCAACAATGGAGTGTGAGAGAAAGAGAGCTATGTTCTGCAACGGTTAGATTTTGAGAAAGATGAAGAGGTATATGTCTGGTAAGGTAGAGAGCTTTCCAACGGGTATTTATACTCTGAAGAATATTCTGGAGTTGAAGGGTGGCACTTGAAAAGTCCTAGATGGCTAGAGGGAGGTGAATAGACTAATTAAATTTTTTACAAAGTACTAGAGCAAAGTATTAGAATACAACTAAGTGAAGCTTTTTTGCTCTAGCTCTACAAAGGGTTGCAAGCCAACGGTTAGATTTCGAGAAAGATGAAGAGGTATATGTCTGGTAAGGTAGAGAGCTTTCCAACGGGTATTTATACTCTGAAGAATATTTCTGGAGTTGAAGGGTGGCACTTGAAAAGTCCTAGATGGCTAGAGGGAGGTGAATAGACTAATTAAATTTTTTACAAAGTACTAGAGCAAAGTATTAGAATACAACTAAGTGAAGCTTTTTTGCTCTAGCTCTACAAAGGGTTGCAAGCCACCTATCCAAGCAATTCTAGTTGCATTAGTGTCTATCAAGCAATAGCAAAACACTAAGATACTCAAACTAAGCTAGTAAGATTAATTAAGAAAGTGAACTACCTAACATGAGAACTAACTACACAAGATAGTATATGAAGATAAATACAAGAGAGGTTGGAAGGATTATACCGGTGCCTTGTGTAGTAGTCAATCAAACAATCAATCACAATGTGAATACTAAGAGAGTGAGGGAGACAAAGTTGACACTCAATTTTCTCCCGAGGTTCACTTGGTTGCCACCAAGCTAGTCCTCGTTGTGTCAACCACTCATTTGGTGATTCAGTGGCTAATAGGCAATCACAAGCCTAACCCACAGCTCTGGTGCCACAAGAATCAAGCCACAAGAGAGGCTAACTCAATGACACGAGCAATTTACTAGAGTTAAACTTTGGCACGCCGCCGAGGTGGGTACAAGCCCTCTCACAATCGTCGGAGCCGGCCATGAACAATCACCAAGAATAACAAGAGGTCCCGCGATGACGATTATCACCAAGTGCCACTAAGATGCAATGTATGAATCAATGCACTTGTTTCACTCAAGCTCTCATGAAATTAGAAATTTGATCAAGAGAGGAGTGGTGGAAGCTATCTCAATCAAGCACAATGTGTAGAAATGAATGGAAAGTGCAAGCTAATCCCCTAAGGGTCGGCCAAGACATATATATATATATATAGCTTCCCAAAAGAAACTAGTCATTTTCCCCCTCATCCACGCTTTCTGCAGCATCTTCAGACGCTGCGCGTCGAAGGGTCTGGACCAATTTGCACTGCGTCCGGACCACTGTGCAGTTCAAATATTCTTTTAGCGCACTCATTTTCAACGTTCGGACGCATCCTCTAGACGCTCACCGCCAACACCTCCGGACCAAACACCACGCATCTGGACACTATGCAGAGTCATTCCAAAGAGCACCCAAACTCCGGATGCTAGTCCGAACCCTCACCTCCAGACCAAAGACATGCGTCCGGACTCAATAGCGAGAGATTCCAGAGAGCACCAAGGTTCCGGACGCTTGTCTGGACCTCCACCTTCGGACTAAAGACAACGTCTGGACCTACTGTGCTCAGCACAGAGAGGCTAGGGTATGCCTCCGGACCCAAGAGAATTGGTCTGGAGCCAAGCAAACCCTAGCGTCCAGAGCTTGTTTTTTAACGGAAACAACTTTAAACTTTCTCCCAAGCTTCCAAGTGCTAACACTAAGTGATCCAAGCACTTGTGCACGTGTGTTAGCTTTTACCCAATATGTTCTTGGAATTAAGTTCATTACTCTCACTAGTTCATATTGTTTAATGCAATGCAATATGTTCTAGTGGCACATGATAATCGTAATCATTCATGAGTTCTCCCTTTTTTATAGTACGACTATCTATCCTAAATGTGATCATACTCTCTATAGTGTCTTAATCACTAAACCAAAAATAGCTCCTATATGTATACCTTTGCCTTGAACTTATTTTTGTTTTTCTCTTTCTTTTCCATTTGTGGAGCACTTGATCATCATCTATCATGATCATCCATTTGGCTCCATCATTTGAGTTGGATCACCCTAGCTTAATTACACACTTAGCAATAGAGTTAGTCCATATGTTTCATCAATTAACCAAAACCAAACTTGGGCTTTCAGTACTACCGACTTTAAAGAGTGGCACTGCCGCCCTAGCTCAGTTGATCTGCTGGATGTGAGATTTGAATTAGCATCTAAGCTAGCTGAGTGTATGTCAGTGTAAAGATTTGAGCATCTGGTTCAACATTTGACTACACAGTTCTAGAATTCCCTTTAATAGTACGGCTTTCCTAAACTCAATATTCAAAATATAAACGAGTATAAACCTCTATGAGCTGGTCAGCCACCATATGAATTGGGGAACCTCCACCATCTCTATTGCTTCCTCTTTTTATCACTACCTGCTTATCAACTCGATAAATCTCGTTAGTTATTGAATTAAGCAGTCATCAACACCAAAACCCACATTAGGGCTTGATTGCACTTTCAATGTCACCAATGTCTATATTCTTAATTGCATTTGCCAATGGTTAACCTTTCAGAACATCATTATTCTTACTTTCATCTTAAGATCCATTGATTTCATCAAATTTCACATAATGAACCTCTGCAACTATCTTGATTGTTTGTAGTTGAATAACCGAGTAGGAAGCTTTCATCACATTTCTTTTCAAGCTTACTTAGTCTTCTGCCTTTCTTAAATATGTAACATTTGTAACCAAACACTCTAAAATAAGTAATATTTGATTTTTTTCCCATTCAATAAATCATATGATGTCTTCTGAAGTATCTTGTGGCAATAGAGATGGTTACTATAATTACAAGTTGTATTGATACCTTGAGCCCAAAATTAATCACTCACATTATACTAAGGATAGATGTTGTGATATCAATGAGTCTCCTATTCTTACTTTCAACAACACCATTTGATTGAGGTGTACACTTGACCAAAAATTAATTCTAAATTCATTATATAGCTCATTAACTCTTGTGTTCTTGAATTTACTACCATTGTTGCTTCTAACTTTCTTGATTCTTATTTTAAACTCATTCTAGGACCTCTTGACAAATGTTTTGAATGCATCAAATGTTTCACTTCTTTCACTTAGGAAGAATACCTATGTATATCTAGTGAAATAATCATCCATGACAAATCTATATTTACTTCCACCGATGCTTGTATATGTAGTTGGTCCAAACAAGTCCATATGCAATAACTCAAATGGTTTGCCAGTGCTCATCATGTTTTTGCTAGGATGTGTGTTTCCAACTTATTTGCCATCTTGAAAAGAGATATATCCTTCTTAAATACCACATATTTCAAGCCTCTACTAGATCATGCTCAACAAGTCTATTCAATTATTTTATTCCAACATGACCAAACCTTATGTGTCATAACCAACCCATGCTAGACGAAAAGGGTAAACAAGTTGATAGTTGTATCTTACTAGCATCAAAATCAACCAAGTATAAATCCTCATATCTAAACAAGGTTTTAATCGCTGGCTATAGCTGTCGCTAAAGCCAAATATAATTGTTTGAGGCTGATCAAGATATTTGTGTTTATGTACAACTTAGCGGCAATAGCTCGCTATAGCGTCATTTAACTCCGTTATAGCTGTTTCAGAGGTCATCCGCTAAATACCTTTAGCCAAAGATTTAAAACCTTGTATCTAAATCCTTTGAAAATCAAGTTAGCACTATCTACACTTATGGTCTCTACACCGTCAACTCCAAATATGCATTCAAAACAAAGATCACATAGTTGAGCTATTGGCAAGTTTAAGCTTTCAACTAGTAACACATTGGATATGCTCATGTCACTAGTTATAGCAATCTTACCAATCCCTTTGACATTATCTTTAACATTATCACCAAATGTGATAGAATCAAACTCATTTATTGTCATTTGATTTGATAATTTAACATTCTTGAATCACCGATTATGTGTTGAGTGCACCCACTATCAAGCTTAGTGCCTTCTGTTACAAGAAAAGATAAAATCTTTTTAGGTACCCAAACTTACTTGGGTCTTCCAAGGTTAGTTCCCAAAATGGCTTTCTTCTTTAACTCCATAGTTGGTGTACCAATGAACTTAGTTTGCACACCCTTAATAGAGGATATGTTTGTATTGTTCTTCTTGATCTTGCATGTTTGCTCTATGTGCCCAACTTGCTTGCATATAGTGCAAAATCGACCATTACCTCTCACAAAACTAGTATTGTGAGGTGCAAAGGCCGATTTGCCATTCTTCGAGGTAGCCTAATACATCTTTGTTAAAAAATAATCTTTGGCTACCCAGGCACTTCAGCAAGTAGGTCTAACCGCCATAGGCGACATCTGTGAGTTCATTGATCTCCTCTTTCAAGGCCTCATTCTCTACAATTAGTGATGCACTACTAGTAAAAACCATCACTTAAAGTAAAAGTAGTTATGGAAGATGTGCTACAATATGGGTTAGTAGGAGAAATAACAATAGGCTCATAGAAAGATTCATCAATGATATCACATGTTGTAACTTGTTTTCTCCTTTTGCTCAACAAGAGAGGAGTGAGCTTTTTCAACCTTCTCATGGGCTTCCATTAGTCTCTCATGAGAAACATTGAGCTCATCAAAGGATGGGTCAAGAGCTTAAAGATTCTTGTGCAATTATTTGCATTGTCTTCTTGTCGGTGTTTCGACCCAGGGGGTCAATCACCAACTAGTAAATTTGTATATTGCGTGCTCCCACTTCCAAATGTGATGCAAGAAGAACACAGTATTTATCTTGGTTCGGGCAAAGAAGACCCTACGTCTAGCGGGGAAGGAAGAATTGTATTATCTCGCACCGAAGTGCTCGTACAGGGGGGAGTACAAGCTGGTTTACACGGGGGTGCTCGGAGTGAGCTGAGGCCTAGGACTAGCTGGGCTACCCTAGGTGAATCGATTGATTGCTTGAGATGTTGATCAAGCCATCACTAGATTGTCTTGTGCTCGGAGGTGGCCCTCTGTTGCGTATGCTAGGGGGTTTGTGGAGAGTGCTAGTGGGTGTTGTTTGGATGGCAGCAAGCGTGAACAGATGTCTTGTTGTTCCCTCCCTTTCCTACTATCTCAGCGTCCCCTTTTATAGACTAAGGGGAGGCTTGAGAATACAGGAGCCCTAGTTCGTATCGGTATGGGGGGCGCGTCCGTGGCGCCATGCTTGCGATGGGACGTTGATTGTTGTAGCGGCATGCTCTTCCTATCCTTCCGGTGCTCCGGGGCATGGTGATGGCGGACTGGTCGCTGCCGAACGGCATGGCGTGGAACGATTGGTTTCCTACAGACGAGTGCGAGCTCCGCGGTTGGAGCGGGACGGAGTGGACGGGTTCCATGCCGTAGTGGTTGGAGATGAGGGTCGAGCTCCCGGATCGAGGAGTATCGAGGCCTGCATGATCCTGACGCATCCCTGAAAACACGATCGAGGGCTGTCTCATTCAAGATTCGAGGGGGTGCTTTCGGCCTCCGTACTCAAGGCGTGGCTACAGTGGCCACAACATCGACGGATTAACCCGATATGGGTGACGAGTTGATGGATTTGACCGAGGTACCGGGTGCCCATGGCGTTAGGCGGGAGCAGGTAACAGCATGGGATCCCCTTTACCCCATACTGGGAGTAGGTGAGCCGATAGGGCCTTCTGATCGTGGGGCATTCGATTGACCCCCTGTCCGTCACTCGAGGGGTCGAGGTAGAGGGGGATTCGATCGACCCCTCTTCCGTCACTCGAGGGGTCGAGGTAGAGTGGGATTCGATCGACCCCTCTTCCGTCACTCGAGGGGTCGAGGTAGAGGGGGATTCGATCGATCCCTCTTCCGTCACTCGAGGGGTCGAGGTAGAGGGGGATTCGATCGATCCCTCTTCCGTCACTCGAGGGGTCGAGGTAGAGGGGGATTCGATCGATCCCTCTTCCGTAGCAGATCCTGCTCACTGTCTCTCCAGTAATGGGTCGGCCCATGACCGGTCATGCTTGATGGGGAGGTAGGATGGCTTTTGGATTTTGCCTGGATATTAAGCACTAGATCGTCATGGTTTAGGGTACCCCTTACCTTTGTACCCGACACTTCTCTTGATGGCAAAGTGATAACGAGCATCTTTCAACATATCTATGAGTTCATATTTGAATGGCTCATTCTCATTATCACTACTATCACTCTCATCATCGAATTTTACCTTAGTGGACTTAACCATGAAGTATGCCGACAGAGTGTTAAAGAGAGAGATCTTGTCCTTGATAGCAATTCTTGCAAGAGCCTTGTTCTTGTTTAATGTCTTCTCTTCATCAATATCATCATTACTCTTGGATGAATCACTATCCCAAGTGACTACATATGATCCTCCCTTCTTCTTTTTGAAGGTCATCTTGCTCTCCTTTTTGCAATTATTGTGGTTTTTCTTGTTATCATCATTATCACTATTATGTGAGCAATCTGCAATGAGATAATCCTAGCTATTGCATTTGAAGCACCTTCTTGATGTATCCTTGCTCTTGAATGTTCTCTTCTTCCTTCTAGCAAGGTACGTCTTCTTTTTCATGAATTTACCAAATCTATTCAAAAGAGAGCCATATCTTCATCATCTTCATTGCAACCACTTAAGCACTCATCATCACTTGGTTCTTGTAGCTTGGCCTTCCCTTTGCCCTTGGATGATGATAATGTGGCTTTGAATGCCACTCTTTTCTTCTCACCTCTCTTCTCATCCCTCTTCTCTTGTCATTACATCCTGGTATGTGTCATCGGTCATCATATCTCCCAACACTTGGTTTGGTGTTATTGTGTCCAAACCACTCCTCGTCAGCAATGTGACCAACAGACCAAACCTTGGTGTTAGACATCTCAAGAATTTATGAGAAATCTTTGTCCCTCACCTCTTCACCAAGTGCCTTGAGATCATTGATAAGCACTTGGAGTCTATGAAACAATTGGTGACCGGACTCCCTAGCGTCTAGTCCACTCTATGTGAACTGCCCAAGCCTAGGGTGAAGCACCGGACATGTCCAGTCTCAAGTGGACCAACGTTTGGTCACTTACAATGAACCCTAAATCTTCTCCAAATACTTCACCATTTCTCTCAAGTGCTAGACACAATGTATATCACCTTTGTGCACATGTGTTAGCATTTTCACAAGTCTTTTCAAGGTTAGTAGCACTCACTATTATTTAAATGCATATCCAATAAATTAGACCATCTAATGACACTTTCATAAACACATTTTACATTTGAATTTCTCTCCTCTTTATAGTATTACTATCTATCCTAAATATGATCACACTCTTTAAAGTGTCTTGATCACTAAACCAAAAATATCAGGCTAAACTCAACAAGTTAGAAATAAATAAAGCAAAGAGAATGTTATGCTAGCCTAAAGAGGGTTGCAAGCCACCTAACCAAAACAATACTAGCTTAATAGTGATCTAAGGGACAATCAAAGTCTAGTACTACACAAGATGAACTAGAGAAAGAAAGCTACACAAGATAATCAACTATTTCACTAGCAAGAACAATGAAAGGTAATGCTAAAGAGGGATTGTGAGAGTTATACCGACTTGATGCAAAGTGATCCAATGAAAAATTATACAAAGAATATCCAATCATAATCACAATCAAGAGACAAGATGAATACTTGACAGAAAGAGAGTTGATACAAGATTTTTTACCGAGGTTCAATTGCTTGCCGATAAGCTACTTCTTGTTGTAGCGATGTACCCACTTGAAGGTTCACGCGCTAATAGGCATCATACAACTAACCCGCTTCCGGGTGCCACAAAACCAACACAAGATGGTGATCCACAAGCTATGAGCAATCCACTAGAATAGCCTTTCGTGATCTCCCACGAGGTAGGTTCAAAACCTCTCACAATCACAATTGGTGGTGGCTAAGAACAATCACCAATACTTGCCGACGCGCCTCTACTTCTCCAAACCATCTAGGTGATAGCAATCACCAAGAGTAATAAGAAATCTACAGCGAAAACGACTCCCAAGTGTCACTAGCAGCAAACTCTCAAGCAAATGCACTTGGATCATTCAATCTTACTTTGATATTCACTAATCAAGCATAGAGATGAGTGAAGGGAGTGTGCTTAGCTCTAGAGGATGTCAAGTGTATCAAATGTGTAAGAGAGACACCCATAAGTCGGCCAACACATATATAGCACCCTCTCAAACAATAGAGTCGTTGCCCTTTCATTGTACTAAAATCGCGGGGGCACCGGGCATGCCTTATGTTGCACGGGACGCGTCTGGTGCTAGCGTTCATTGTCACACAAGTCACCACGTGTACTAGCTGTTTGAAATGGCTAGTTCCCACGCCACTGTTCATTTCAAGCCACACATTTTTCATACGCACCGGACTCACACTGCCCCAGTGTCCGATGCATTTCTAGAGAGGTCTAGAGAGCAACTTTTCACACCGGACACGTCTGGTGACCCATCAGCGGACAAACTTCAGCGTCTGGTGCAATTTGTCATGCACTTCTTCTCCTAAGCACCGGACGCACTATAAGTTTGAGCATCACGTTCGGTGCCAGCGTCCGGTGATGATCTAGAGAGTTTTCAGAGAGCTCCTCATCACATCGGACGCGTCCAGTGACCCATCACCGAACACACTGAGCGTCCAGTGCACTCACTGCATGTAGACTAAATCTAGGATAAGCCATCGGACGCGTCCGGTGCTTCCAGGCACAGCGTTCGATGCTCCTTTGAGAGCCCTATCTCTTCTCTATCTTCTCCACCCTTGCTCCAAGGTGCTAAACACCAAGTGTACTTCCTTAGTGCATATGTTTATAACCCTGGGCAAAAATAACCAAGAACCGAGAACCGAACTGAAAGAACCGGGAACCAAACCGAAAGAACCGAAACCGAAAAAATCAGTTCCAAATTCGGTTCCAAGTTTCAAGGAACCAAATTAACTATGGTTACTTCGGTTCTCAACCTCGGTTAACCGAACTAACCGAGCAGAAACCCTAGGTCTCTCATCCTCTCTCCTCCCTGAACCACTGAGCCACTGCCGCTCTCTCCTCCCTCTGTCGCCTCCCAATCAAGCATGACAAAGCCACATGGGCGACGCCTCCTTCTCCTGGTCTCCCCCTCCTTCCTCCCTGGCTCCCTCCCTCTGCCACCGCTGGGCACTGGGCGATGGCCTCCATGCCGTGACCCTGCCTAGTGCTCTCCCTATCGACGCCCAACCTCCTAGCGGTTGGCGCGACAGCTTGGTCCTAGGCCCTGCTTCGTCGTGCGCACCAGCGGTAGTGCGGGCGTGTGGCTCCCCATCGGCTTGGCGACGGCGACGGCATGTGCTTGTGGCAGCGACATGGCTCCCTATCTGTGCACGACTCGCAGCTGCTCAGCAAGGCTCCCCATCTGCTGCTGGGGCAAGCGATCTTTTTTCTTCTTTTTTGTTGGCACAAAAAGGTTCAGTTATTTCGGTTTAGAACGGAACCGAACCGAAAGAACCAGGATCCGAAATGCTCGGCTCTGAGAACTTTTAGGAACCTAATGGTTCTTGTTTTCTTGGAACCAAATTTTGCACGGCATCAAGGAACCGAACCGATCGGTTCAGTTAGAACTGAATTCCTAGGGTGATTGTTGGTATTTCTTATGACTATTGGATAAATTCGCAAGCGCACAGATTATACCGTTGTAGCACTTCACCCAGAAGTATTCCAAGCTATTGTAATTTATTTTATCCCAAGGGAAAGCGGTAGCTAGAAACGATAATTAGAGAGAAATCCTAGAGAACACCTCAACTTAGTACCAACTAGTATTGGGGGGTAATGTATAATGTGATAGGAAGGTTATAAATAAACAAGTCAATGTAAATGATAACTAAGGATAACTAGTAAGTATAGCTAGGTGGGAGGACAACGAGAGAGACAAGGACTCTTATGATCTTTACTCTACTTCAATGTACTTAGCAAATTAATTATTCTAAACACAACAGATTGTTGCCTCAAAACAAGTATGCTAGGCGATAAGATAGATGAGTAGGAGATGAAACTCCTACCGGACCGCGCTCTTTTTATGGGGGTCTTACCTTTTAAGAACTTTCCTAAGAACACGTGGTGGAATATAAAGACTAGACAAGGTTGTCACCTCTTGCTAGCTACCACAAACAATCTGTGCGATAAGCGGTAACCAAGGGCAAGATAATGTGTAAGCACCATGCGTACACATAACTCACTATTTTAATTGTGATCTACAACCAAAGCACCCTATGACAGGCAATGATCGTATACAGGAATGACCACTAAGGAACACAATCTCTTGATATAAAGGCTAGTAATAAACAAAAGCACATAACAATACTATAACAAGTATAGTAGTGCTCAAAGTAAATACTAAGTAAAGTAGAGTAAAAGTAATATATTAAATAAAGTAAAGTCTTACAGAAAAGGAAAGGTACAAGGCTATACTAGACTCTCTAGGAGACAATTCCAGAAATCGTGTACAAGGCTCAACTCTACTCTAACTCCCACACTAGACTACATTATTAAGATAATTATAAGTAATTGAGCTTGTAGGCTTGTCCATCATGTGTGAAGAGGGAGGGTATGAGCCTCTATTTATAGTGGGAGGTCGAGTAGGGGCTACTACACTGGCACATCATCGATCCAGGAGAGCTTCATCAAGGTCCGTTGGATCCACCGCCTCAGAATGGATGGATCTAATTTCCATCATGTGGGAAATGTGAGGGGGAGTGCTCTGGGCACTTGCAGCCCCCTTACCCAAGTCGGCCGACCCCCCTAGGGGTCCTGGGCCCACATCCACCTTCTATAAGGTGTCCCCTATGTCATGGAGCTAGGTTGAGTCTTCTGAGGTTTTTGTCACGTCGGTTCACTTGATGAGGACCCATGGATCCTTCTGCACTTGATCTGGAGCATTGAATGGAAACACAAGTTGCATCCAAGGATTGTAATCATCTTGGGATGGATCATGCTGACTTGAGCCTCCAAACCTAGGTCGGTCGACCTGTGTTTGGGGTCTTTGGGACTGGCTTCTGGGTGTGGGACCTCCTAGATAGGTCAGGAGTCTAATGGTGGAGAGGGACTAGCTATTGGGCCTAATCACAGGTCGGCCGACCTCCAAAAAGAGCCTCCAGCACCCCTGTTTCTTCTAGAATATCATCTCCTGCAGAAATATACTTTCCAAGTACATGTGGAACTAATTATTGATAAGTATGTTCATGACTTGCTATTCTTCCCTTGAAACCGAGGCTGTTGACGGTATTTTGAGTATGTAAAAGTATGACATTTTTACGATGTGTTTAGCATATTTTTCAAAGCAATTATACAAGGGTTAGCTCACTAAGTCCTAAATTCATATGCATGATCATCATCACCTAGTGGCACTTGACACTCGCAATCACATATGCGTTTCCCCTCTTAATAGTACGGTTACGTATTCTAAATGTGATCACACGCACGAAGTGTCTTGATCACTAAAAGGAAAACCTATCAAGTATACCTTTGCCTTTATCTCCTTGGTTTCCTCTCTTTCACCTTTCTCTCCTTCCTCTCTTTCACCTTTCTCCAAGCATGAGCATTACATAATCTCCATGATCTTATGGCTTTCCATTCTTCTTGCCACTTTGCTTGCTCCATTACTTGGTCTACCAACCTAACTCAACACTTAGAGTAAAGCTTAGTAGCTAGGTTTCATCTATTACCAAAACCAATCATATAGCCTTCAGCGGCGTATACCCCCTCTTGCACTCAGTTCTCTTTTTTCCCCAATCCCAAATCTGTAATCTCAATATCCCCATTTTGATGTTGCAGGCTATTGTAGAGGGCATATGTGCCTCTATTCTCTTCTTCTTGTTATGACATTGAGTTGCCCCTTGCCTAGTTGTTGTGGAGCATAAAAGACATGACAACACTGAGCCCTACAGTTTGCACTCAACCCCAACTCTTTGTACTTCCTAATGCACAAACCCTAACCCATTTGTTATTCAAATATTCAATAGATCAATTTACCCTAATTTAGTTTAATTAATGTAGAAAAAAGTAGATAGTAGGAATTAAGGATTTTTTGTTAAATGTATGAATATGACATAATTTACTCTCAAGTACCATATGCACATGAACCAACATGCAAATGGGTATGATGACAAGATGGATGAATAACCTCAAGTTATGCCCAAATTAGAGCAAAATGAGAAGAATGCAAATGTTTTGTGAAAATATGTTCCACCTAATGTTCAATATCTATACGATGAAGCACAACATTCCCTTTATCCCATGATCTCAAGGAAACTAAAATCTTATGTATCAATATGCTTATTTTTAAATGTTGCACTATGTTCTTAGCAATACATACAATACTATTATTACAGAAAAGTGGAACACTATTCAAATTTGCGACTTAACCATACTCTTTTAATTCTAGCTATTATCCAAAGAACTAGCCAACAACTAGCAAGAACTACCTATTCTGATTCAATAGTAGATTGTCCAATAGAAGATTGTTTTCTAAATGACCATGTAATAACCCAAAAAGTGACATGAGCCAAAAGTACTTTTCCTGTCAATTCTACAACCTCCAAAATCAACTTTAGAAGAAAACCTTAAGCTAATACACGTGGAAGTAGAAATCCATATGCCATAATTCTGAGTACCATATAGATACCTGAACATCTTTTTTGGCAGCTTGCAGATGTGAATCATGTAAGGAAGCTTGAAAACAAGCACATAGACACACAAAATATTGAATGTCTAGCATCAAAGCAGTAAGATAAAGTGATCCAATCATACTCCTATACTCTTTTTGAACAACGGGCTCACCATCTTCATCAAGATCAAGTGTCAAAGCAGCTCACATATGTAATTATAGGATTCACAACCAGAATTTGCATCTTCTCCTAGTGACATGGGGTTCTTTTTATTCTTTAGCATTCAACATTTAGTATAATATTTTGCCTACCAAAATTCTTCTAGTGAGGATTCTCATGTGCTAGGAGCCTGGTGGTAGTATTCTTGTTACTATACTTAGTGCACTAGAACTCCACCATTTTGCTAGTACTTGTAGTTTTCCATCCCAAAACAATGTAAAAAATCCCTTGTATACTTGGATGCACAAGAGTACCCACATTTGTTTGTTTTGCAACATCAAAAAGTAAGATAACTCTACCATCATACCCATGTCAAATTCTTTACTAATGGTTTCTAAAAACTTAGTCACCAAAGCATGAGATGTACACCCAAAAATGACATCATCAACATAAATTTGAATGAATAATTGATCATTGTCTTGTTGAAGTATAAAGAGAGTTTTATCATCCTTTTCCATAGAAAACCCCTTTTCTATTAAAAAGATTTTCAATCTACTAAGTGTAGGATCTCTGGATGGGTATTAAGCCCAGAGGGGGGGGGGGTGAATAGGCCTGACCTCAGGGCGGCACTGCCGCTCTCTATAGGGCAGCACTGCTGCTCTTCAAAAACAAATCTGCACGTGATGAGATTTTGTAGGAAGAAACTAGATATTATAAGCTACACAATGTTGTAGTATCAAAGTAAAGTCCAACTCAAAGACTGGATACCACAGAAATCACTTTATAGCTCAAGTCGAATCTTCAAACCCTAGCCATGTCTATGTAGTGAATGTAACTAAACTAACAACACACAAGACACAAGATTTAACACGTGGTTCTGCTCGCCACCAAGGCTTGCCTACTCCACGTTGTTGAGTTTAGCCACAAAGGCAAGGAGTTTTGCAACTCCCCCTCGTTTTCAAATGAAGGAACTTAATCCTTGAAGTGATAGGTAACTTCCTGTTGCAAGAGGGTCTTAAAAACCTCCCAATGCTACCACAAGAAGGGGCAAGCTCTAGGGCGACGCCTAGATGGATAGGAGCAAGCTCCAAGAGTAACAAAACCTAGAACTATCGGCCAAACGTGAATCAATTGCTCTTAGACTTTGGTAAGCTTTAATCTGCTCTCTAGGAGTGTTTTGTTGCCTTTTCTCTCAAGCTTTGCTGGTTGAAATCGCGAGATTGCTTGGAGAGTGAGGGAGCAACAATGGAGAGTGAGAGAGAGCGTTCTTGCTGTTTGCAACGGTCAAAAAGTGAGGAAGACAAAGGGGTATGACTCAAGTGAGGAGGAGACCTTTCTGACGGGTATTTATAGTTTGGGAAATTCGCAGAATTCAAAGGACGGCACTGCCGACCTTAATGGGCGGCAGTGCTGACCTAGCCAGGTTGCACTGTAGTGGATGGGATTTTGGTAGGTGACTTGGCTATGTATGTGGATGTTAATGTTGGAATGTGAGCATCTAGTTCAACATTTGACAAACTGTTCTAAAATCTCTTTAATAGTACGACTTTTCCTAAAAAAAATTCTCGGAAAACACAGGAGATCTACGTCTCATTGTATTAAGAAGAAAAGAGGGTAAAAGAACCCAGAGTTTACAGATCAACCCAAACACAACTCACTCACACAACACACACTACTACAGCTAGGACACAAAAGCATCAAAGTTGGCAAACGCGGCGACCAACATCAACCTCAAAAATTAATCGCCTGGGAGGTTAGCAGTCAAGAGGGAAAGCCCGCGCGCCCCTACGGTGGCCCACAATTGTCGCTCCTCACCAGCCATTACGAAAGCCCCAGCCATACAAGGAGCCGCTCCATAGAAAACACAGCGATTGTGATGGTTCCAAAGAATCCATGCCCCAAAATGATTAGGGAATTAACCCTTGCCTCACCAAATCAGAGGTAGAATTATTAGCTCTCTCCCACCAGCCCAGAAAGTTGATATCAGTAGGCTGGGGAGACAGGGCCTAGAGACCGACCTGCCGAAGCAAAATAAACCAAAACTCCCTAGCGAAGACACATCCCACTAGGAGATGGTTGATTGATTCCTCTTCCTGGTCACAAAGCGGACAAACATCTGGGTGAGGCATTCCGCGTCAAAACATAAATGAATTAAACCTCTATGAGCTGGGATAGCCACCATAAGAATTGGGGTACCTCCATGATCTATGCAACTTCCTCCTTTCATGATTCCCTGCTTGTCAACTCGATAAATCTCATTACTTCTTAAATTAAGCGGTCATCAACACCAGAACCCATATTAGGGCTTGATTGCACTTTCATATACCATTCTATAGGAGCTTGTTTCAAACCATACAAAGTTTTGACATTTTAAAAACATGATTAGAAAACTATGGATTTTCGAAAGCAGGTGATTGCTAAAATTAATCCTTCTCATCTATGTAGCCATTGAGGAAAAAACTTCCATCTTCCATACAATCTAAAACCTTTAGGCCACCGCCCTCCACGACGGCACCGTCGTTGATCCAAGAGCCAAGCTTGGTCTCGATCCCAACACCTCTTGGACTTTTAGACTCATAGCCACAACTCACAAGTTCCACAGGACATAGTCTCATAGAAAGATAAAAATTCCAAAGTAGAGTACTAAATAAAGGAACAAGGCAACAAAGCAACATTGGTTTTTTATCATCCAGCAAGTAGTAGACTAGTAACATAGGTACTTTAACAAACAACACATGTAGCCAACTAAAGTCCATGCCAAACCTACGCTCTTCTCTCCTGGATAAATAATATATATTATTCCAAAGTATATATATGTTCAAATATGATTGAAAACCTACCAAGTTGCTATGTAGAACGACATCACCATCCTTACATTCATAGATGGGGTCTTAATGGATTTTTCTAAAGTAGTTAGTGAAGAGTCTATGATGCTTAAGAGGGGGGAGGTGTGAATTAGGCAACTTTAAAACCAATCAGCCAACTAAAACCTTCTTGTCAAAATCTATGCAAGATTATCTATAAACTACCTAGGAAGTTCACTAAGAAGGGTAAGTACACAACCTCGAAAAGCAAATAAATACAAAAACGTAAATGAGTTAGAGATGTGCAAACTCCTATAGTGATGTTTTTTCTAAGGTATAGAGAAGCCCACGCTTGCTTCAGTTCTCATTGGAGCCCCTCACATGGATGTCGTCGAAAAGGCCAAGATCTTGGTTGGGTAACTCCATAGATAGTTCAGGGACTTTCTCATGCACAAGTGGGTATCCATGTGGCCTTCTCCCTTATCGCTTCCAAATCATTGTTCTTCATCTCCATCAAGGAAACGAGTAGAAATTGGCCATCTCTATAAAAAAATATGAAGATCTGATTGCTCTTGCTTCGTTGTTGGTGACTTTGGGGGTATAGGCAATGGGTATGATGCGGTTCAAGGTGGGGGACAACATTGTGGATCCAACCACCACTAGTTGCAAGCTTGAGTGGTGGGCCAAATGGTGGTGAGGCGTCCTCGCTATCATTCCATCTGTAACCCAAGATGTCCCTCCTTAAAAGGGATCTTTGGATTGCTAGAATAGGTGAATAGCCTAATTAAAAATTTCTTGCAAAATACAACACTAGACAATCTTGTTTGAATAAAAGGAGGCCCTAATAACACTACATCTAGCTATGTTTCACAAGCCTAGGGTGATAAAAAACTACACAGCTCTAGTTTCAAGATCAACTAAGCTATGTCACTAGAAATGTAAAGGCTTGGTTTGCTTCCAATATGACAAGTGTAAAAGTTCTACTCTATAAATTTGAACAAAACAAGTAATGCAAGAGTAGAATGGACAATCAATACCACAATGGAGACAAAGATATATGTCCTCGTGGTTCGGTGACTTGCAAGGGACCTAGGTCCATGTTGACGCAAGCCTATGGATCGCCACTCCTCAACAATCTCAACAACCCCTCAAAGTTGGCTCTAACATGACCCTTTTCTATGAGCTAGCTCGATACAAGTTGCTTCTTCAATTCCTGAATCCACTAAAGTTGCTCTTTGCCAACTCCGGCGAGGTTGAGCAAGAACTCTCACAATAACCTCTAGTCTCTGGAGCACTTCATAGTATTTACTTGAGTGCTTCAATGGTGTCACCCTCTGTTCCAATCTATCTAGGTGGCGACAATTAACAAGAGTAATAAGAAAACTGCAGCAAACATAATTCTCTATTGCCACTAGATGCTATCTCTCAAAGCAAATGCAGTATATCACTCCAATCTCACTAGGAATGTAGTCACTACCAAGTTTATGTGAGTGGAGAGGTTTCTTTGGCTCTAATGGGTGTGCAAATAAGCAAGAGAGTCCATGAGTTCTAAAATAACCAGCCACACCCTCTATTTATAAGCTCACTCAAGAAACTAGTCATTATTATGCCCCTTATGAGCAGTCTATGACACCATCAGAGGAGCTTCGGTGGTAGCATACAAGCTTACCACTAGAGTCCTAAACGGTCACTAACACACATGTTAGAGGTAGTTCTTGAGGAGCTAAAAGGATCAAGAAACCCAAGATGAGAGGTGACTTGGGCTTTTCTAAATTTCTAAGCAAGAATTAAAACCTAATCTAAAAGCCAATCACTTCAAAGTGCCTACTATGTGTGTTAAAAAGCTAGAGAGACAAGAACAAACACTCTAGTAGAAATTCTAGTCAAGCAAGACAACTCATGATAGAAGTAATTGCAAGAAAAGTACTGCTTGAAAGTAATTGCAAGAGAAGGAAGAGTAAAGTTGACACAGTGACGTTTTGCCGAGGTATCGAGTCGACACTCCCCCTAGTCCTTGTTGGAGCACCCATGCAAGGGTATTGTACCCCCTTGGTCCGCTCATTCTTCGTCGCTCTGGCTCGGTGAATCGCTCACAACGATCACAACATGGCTTGGGTCATCCACAATCGCCTCCGTATGATCTCCAAGCTCTCCAACGCTACCAAACCATCTAGGTATTGTCGATCACCAAGAGTAACAAGGTAGAACTCTCACTTGACTCATACAAGCCTAATGAGATGAGTGGATGCACACTTGCTACTCTCAAGTCACTGAGGGGTCTAATCTATGGATTAGCAAATGTCACTTCCTCACTAGGGCTCTTGCTCTGTCTCACACCCTCTAAATGTATCTTAGCTGATGGAATGAGCAAAGGTGAGGTAGAGAAGCAATGTGAGGAGTATAAATACCCCCACCTCGCCTGTCAGGTTGACCGACGTATTCGATCGCTAGCCTAACGGCTAGTTACTGTGCGCCAGCGCTTTGCACTAGATGCTTTGGTCCATATGACTAGACGCGTCTGGTCACTCTGAAACCTCTCTGGAACCTCATTGTGTATTGATCAGATGCGACGAGCATCGATCAGTACTGACCGGACGCGTCCAGTCACATTTGATCTCTCTAGACCCTTGATGCGACTATATGCCGCGCACCGGCACATCCGGTGCAGAGTTCGGTGCTTTTCTGAGAATGGGCCGAGTTCACCGTCGCGTCCGGTGACTCGAGGGGGTGCATCGAGTGACTTAACCTGGCCACCTTGCACTGACCAGCATCTGGTGCATGTAAAACCCCTCAAACAACTCCGAATTGAATTTCTCAAAAACAGAAGTTATTCCAATTGATCCTAGGTCCAACCTGGAGCTATTTTGGACTATGTTTAACAAGTGTGCACCACACCTAACACATTAGACTCGCCTAAGTCAAGCAACCATTCAAGCCCCCTTTATAGTATGGTCAAAGTTAAAAATAAGGCTCCTAATCTATTCTATATGTTTCTCAACTCGAATGACACTTAGACCTAGATCATTCTAAGTCTTGTCTCCAACCTTTGAAAACCAAAACGATAACCATCGCCAAGGGGCATGAAAACCATTGGCTGACCAATCAATCACCATTAGTATGACCTAACTCAAATTGTCAATGCAAAAACACACGTTAGTCATAATAATCTTACATTATCGTTAATCACCAAAACTTCTAGGGCCTAGATGCTTTCAAGAGCTTCAAACTTTGGTTCTCTGGTGACCACCGAACAAATCTGGTGGACTCTCGATTCGCTCAAGCATGAAAACAATCTCTTGGAACGAAGCTTCGTTAAGTGACTTCTAGGCACCACTAGAGGGTTCCAGTGCTGCTAGAATGTTTCTTGCATAAGGTTTTTAGGCTACATTTACCCTTTGATGCTAGGACTCTAGTGGCCCCTTTTGAAATCTCTCGGACGCTCATCCTATCAGAACCTAAACTTTGATGCTACCACTTCGATGAGCATTAGAAGTTAAGGTTTGCCTTAGTGGTTTGAATTGTTCCTAGGGCATTGCACTAACCTCTGGTGGTTGAGTTGTAGTGACCACCACATGGCTCCTATGGGCGATCAAACCATTCTAAAAACTAGCACCCAAGCTCTGGTACACCTCAGTGCACCTCTCTGGTGGGTCACCAAAGACTCTGATGGATACAAAACATGTTCATTGAGCTCATTTTGAAACCTGTTTTGAATGGTTAACTCCAATAGGCTTTCCACAGGATGACCATCACCTTTAGCACTGGTTAGCATTTTCAAAACATTTTTCAAAGGTTTCCATTTACATCTCACCACACCATTCGTTCTGAAACACATGCATTGTTATATTTCACCTAGTTGCACTAGGTATCCATATTAGCTAAAGATTTTATGTTCTTCATAGAACGACTATCTATCCTAAGCCTTTAAAAATTGGGGATTTTCTCAAATTTAAATATTTGCTTCTCCGTGTGCATCACATTAGTATGCATTGGTGGCCTATGAGGCTATGATCGCCACGATGTGTCTACAATGCAGTATCGTTGCCTCCCGACCTTGATCCCCATGGTGGATATGGCTACGACTTGCAGCCTCATCCACAACCGGTAAGTCAATCTCCCCCATGCGGGCACACACCGGAGAGGGAAGGCTCTCATGCGTGAGAATTGCCTGTGGGCCACGGATGGTGAACGAGCATGGCTTGGAGAATCTGACGATCAAGAAAACTAAGATAGTGGAAGGGTGTTTTTTTGAGATCAATTTGAAGACGCTTGTGGAAGTGTTTTCTTTCCTATAGTTTCCACACGGACCTTCTTGAAAGGTTTTAGAAGAGCTGTAGGAGATGCTCTAACAAGTAAGCATCATCGGGCCCTCTTCCCCCTCAAGTATACAAGTACTACCTCCATCCCTAAAAGAAGGCAACTGTGGGAACCGTAGTATTAGAATTTACGTCTCTAAATAATTTGATTATGAAAATATATGCTATAACTAATCTAATGATATTAATTTTATATGACGAATGTTGGCACTTTTTTATAAAAAATTAGTCAAATTTTAAACTATTAGACTTGTTGAAAAGCGAGAATTAGATTCTTTTGAGGACGGAGGTAGTACACTAGTACTAAATAACACAATAAGTAACTCTAGGTCTACCACTGATAGTAACTAATAGTAATCCTCTACCATCACAATATTTGTTGGTTTTTTATCAAAAATAAATGAAGCAATGTTAAAAGTACATATAGAACCTTATTCAGATTGAGCACCAAATCAAAATGAAGAATTAAAAAAAAACAAGTACATATCGAGCACATGAGTTAATGACAAAGTGGGTGCTTTAGACAGCAACAAAAATTAGCTAGTTGGGGATTAAGCAGACAATTTTTCTTTGAATAGTGATTTACAAAATAATTTATTTTGCAATTGCAGTTATTTGTTACACTAAAAGGGCGTACCAGTGCCGTAGGCTCCCGCACTGCGGGGTCTGGGAAGGGAAATAGCCGCGCCTTTCCCGCACAATGTGCAGAGGCTGGGGTTCGAACCTGGACCTCTTGCCGCAGCCTTTCCCGCACAAATGTGCAGAGGCTGGGGTCGAACCCTGGACCTCTTGGTCACAGGCGGTAAAGCTCTACCGCTTGCACCAGGGCCGCCCTTCAGTTATTTGTTACACTCATTAAAAAAATTTGTTTTATAATCAGACGACACATCGTAGTACAGGTGTGCATTCTCAAGGTACATGATTATTTTCTATATTTGTTCCACGCCCAGATCTCCATTTTAAAAGACACATTAAGCATTTGAGAGAGCTTTTTCAACTTGGTACAAATGGGACACTGAAACAGAAAAGAAACAATAGGATCAAAGGACCACAGAACAGTATACTTGGTGGGCACAATGATTGAAGCTATCTGGCCAATTATTCAGTATCACATTTTTATTAGAATTTCAGGGGGCACCCTGGTCCATCTGCATGCATACAGGACCATAAAACTAATCATGCATACAGCAACCTATGACCTGAAAACTCTGGGGCTGCTGAAGCTTTCAGCTGCAGCAAATGATACTCTTTCATAGATCACCCCAGTAAATACAGGTTCAGGCACACCACACAGATGATACTCGACTGCTCACCCAGATTTTCTACAGGAACACAAGGAAAAAAAAAGCTTCTTTTGCCTAATCTTCTCTCATGATCAGTGTTATCAGTCCATTCATCACTATGTATTTATAACAGTGTTTGCTAGCCGACATCCATGCCCTATGTAATATTTCTACATCAAGCTAAGAGTTTGTAACAGTGTGATCAGTCTGTGTCATCACTGTATATGTATTTGTAACAGTGTTATCAGTCCGTGTCATCACTTAGACAGCTTTGATAATATTTCCACATCATGGAATATATCTCATAGATATATGCAAAATGAATCGTGCTGGAATCAATAGCTAATACCAATAGCATCCTCAGTTCACTATACTCTTATTGTACTCTTTATTTTCTGCATTAACACTTGCTTTTCCTTCATGGGTTTTATTTTGGCAAGCATCATTAGCTATTTACTTATTTTCATTTGATGTTTCTTATGATTCTATAACAAAAAAAGCACTACAGCAGTGTTATTTTGCCATGTCTTTCTCTTGATGATTACCAAACATATCTAATGCAGGCTACTTCTGAATCAGAGGCTGGGTTCACAAGGGAGCATGACAATGTTTGGTCCAAATGAAGGTGAACAAGTTAATACAACTATAGCTACCAATGATTTCAGTGAGGAGCACGACACAAGTACTATATTGAGTGTTTTTTTTCTTAAAAAACTCAAATTTGTATCGTGCTATATATTGTACATCTACCCCTAGGAACAGTAAAACTAAATTGATGAGGTCATGCTAGGTTTTTTTTGGTGGTCTAGTGCTAGACGTTGAGCTCTTTTCTGTTCCTAACAAAAATATATTGATTTTTCTATAGGAGAACACTGATACAAGAGAGTGAAATCATGAATACGAATTGAAGATGATTATGACAATGGTGGTGAGAACCATGAAGGTGACAAGGATTATGGCAATTACGAATTTTAGTGATGGATGAAAGGATATACACTTGCCTTATTGTCCATCAAACAATTTATCTGATCTTAATCCTAATGAACAATGATGTTTTAGACAACTACTCGATCTAATGCGCACATTGGTTCTACTTAGAAGCATGCTACTTGCTACTTTCTTCACGTTGATTGCTTCCTTGTGAACATGTTGTATTTGGAAGGAAAACCATGTAAAACGGTGATGGTTCTGAAATAGTACTAGAACTAGAGTGGTCAATAGTTCTAGAACTTCACGGTGATGGTTTTAGTACATGTTGTATATATATGTCTATTGTTTCACTTGGTGACATATTTCGAGTGGCTGTTATAACCATCGCACTCTTTCTTTTGACAGCATAGCCATCTCAAACTCGATCACCTAATCTGACACAATAAATAAAGTAATAAATAAAATACAAAACAGTCATCTATATCTATGTCTATTACCTAATAATAAAGAGGTAAAATTTCTCCTCACTTTTTTCGTCTGACCCATTTTTCATCTAGCCCAACTATCCTGACACTCGCTTTCAGCCCACTCGGCCCATTCGCTGGACCCTTTGCTCATGTATCTCTCCGATTAAAAAAAATATCATGTTCCTCTCCCCCTCTACCCGTCCGCGCAGGGCTGGAGCTTGTGCGAGTTACGGCGGTCAGCGCTTTCCGCCGCGGCCTCGCCCCTTCTCCGTTGCGGTGGCGCCGTCAAGTGACGGCCGCGCACATGAGCCTAGCTTCCTCGCCCCCGGCGGCCAGCGCTCGTTGTCTACTGCCCCGCCCCATCTCCCGCCGTGGTGACGCTGCCGCTTACTGGACCGCGTGCCTCCCAGCGGTCGGACAAAGCGGGAATGACTCAAACACCCAAATCCCAACCAAGGTTTTGGGATTCAAATCACCAAAAATTTCGGCCCTCACCGAAACGAGCAAATCTCGGAAATTTCGGACCGAGATTCGCTTGTTCTGACCGGTCAAAATATTCAAATTTGACTAATATTTGATCAAATTTTGGTCAAAATTTGATTAATAGGCATGAATATAAAACGATTGAATTATAGCTTTGAAGGTATGCACTTCTATATTGAAATAACGACTAATATGCATATTTGATCTAAAGATTTAACAAAAAAAATTGAATTTAACTGAATTTTTTTGACCGGTATACTGTTTTTCGAGAGAAAAACTCACCGAAATGGGTGAATCTCACCGAAATTTGGTGATTTCGGGCCGAATCCCAGAACCATGAGATTCCCACATCAAATAATAATTCGAATCGGATACAGATAATTTAGGCACCAATGTCTCCCCTGGCGTGGGCAGAGAGAAACGCTCAAACAGGTATTGAAGGAGAGATTCCAGGCAGCGGCGGCCGGGAACTGCCTCCTCCACGCCTTCCCCGTCTCGCCGACGCGCACGACAGCTTCCAGTAGGCCGTGCTAAAGCTGAAGCGGGATGTGGCCGAGGCCCTGGCTGCTACCCGGCGCTCCGACGGTGCTCGAGCTCGACTCGCCTCCGCGATTTGGTCGCAGCACGAGGCCAGCAACCTCGCCCGCCTCGCGTCGCGGCCTCTGCCAGCCTGGCAAGACAACGCCGTCGCCGCGCCTCGGCCTTGGTGGCGCTGGCGACACGGCGAAGGTCGACGACGCCGCAGCCGCTTCCGTTGGGATGGAGCCGCCGCAGCTTCCGTTGGGCTCGAGCAGGCGCTGTCAAGTGCACACGGGGGGACGAGATTAACAGCAGCGTAAAGGAATAGATGAGGCTGAGGAGATAAATCTAAAGGTGGAGCGGAGCCGTGGTCCGTCGAGGAGATAAGGCATATATGGTGAAAATAAACAAGATATAAAAGAAAAAGGTATTATAGCTTTCAAAAAAAAAAAAAAAAAAGAAAAAAGGTATTATATATATTTTTTCCCATTTTTCACCAGCAATGTTTAACTAAAAGTTTCTCTAATCAAAGAATCGCCACTGCACCATAATAGTGACAACGGCAATGAATCTTCCGGTCATGGGCGACAACGCCTTGACATCGATGGCATTGCATGTAGCAATTCTCACAACAATGACTAACCCCTTACCGACTTTAATAAGGTATTCAAATTATTTTTTTTAAGGAACATGATATCTAACTCTACCAACACAAGGGTAGCATAAAAACTAGTTATACTATTACGAGTAAATATTTTTGTTCCTTACAATAAAAGAAAAAAGTCTATCAAGGTGTATTTTTATTCAAAACAAATTAATAGGGGCGTTGCCATGTATTACCAATATTAACTTATAATATATGCCATGGTCATGACAAAATGAAGTATGGTTTTACCATTTCCAGAAAAAAAAATAGATACATAAATATTGTTGAACACTCAACATATAAAAAATAGCACATATACAAACTAAGTTACCGCAACTATGCAACAAATTGAATCATAGAGGTCAAACATTTTGTTTTTTCCCGTTGCATATTTGCTAGTATATACTTAATTCCCAACGGGAAAAGGAATTGTTGCATACTGCTGGAGCCTACAGGGAAACAAATATATATATATATATATATATATATATATATATATATATTATTTATTTATTTATTTATTTATTTAAAGTCATTGGTTCTAAATGAGCAATATATATTTTCAACCCTTTTAAAACCCGTTCAAAGAACTTTTTATACAGGTTTGTATATGTGTAAAATTGTCTTTGTTTTTTTAATGGAAAATTGGCATTAATTTGGAGGGAAAATTTGTTACTAGACACTCATAATGAGCTCCCTTAGTTGCTAGATACTGAAAATAGTGAGATTTACTGAAGGACACTCTGTTTTTTATTAAATTTGCTCGTGGACATTGTGCCCAATAAATTATTTTGAAAAAATTAATATAAAATTATTTAAGTACCCAAAAAATGCACTATAAAATCTTCTACGCTCTACATAATCAAAACTATATAGTAAAAATATTGTTTTGCACTAAAATGACTATTTTGTCGCTCTTCACAAATAGACAAAGTTAAACACTATTAATTTGTTCATATATTTGTAGAACACTAAAAATCTTGAAAAAAATCACAGAATGTGTACATCACCAAATCATGACTATGCTAAAAATATCATCTCAAAATAATAAAGTTTAATATATCAATAGCTTGACACGACATAAATCTATAACTCAGTCATGCTAAATATACCATTATAAAATTTATTATTTTGAGCTAATATTTTTAACATAGTCAAGATTTGGTGATATAGATATTATATGATTTTTCCTAGATTTTTAGTATTCTATAAACATATTAAAAAATTAATCATGGTTAAATTTGTCTATTTTTTGAAGAGGGGCAAAATGGTCAATTTAGTCTAAAACAATATTTTTACTGTATAGTTCTCATCATATAGAGCATGAAAGATGTTATATTAAAATTTTTAGGTATTTATATGATTTTATATTAACTTTTTCAAAATGATTTATTGTGCACAATATCCACCAATAAATTTAATAAAAATAGAGTGCCCTTTAGCAAATCTAACTATTTTTAATGTCCAACAGCAAAGGAAGTTCATCGTGAGTGCCCAGTAGCAAAATTTTCCTATTTTGGAACGGTCGAGTCGTAGACAGGAGCACAGTGGATTTTCAGTTACTTTGATAATGGGTTCATGTGTCATAAAAAAAGTTGCGAGTCTTTGTTTCAAAAAAAGTGCGCATGCGTGCTGCTGACAGGGCCACATTACCCGACCGGGCCGGGCTCGCCAACAAACGGAGCCCGCTCGTGTTGTGTGTACGCAAGCACTACCCCGCCCGCCCGCCCGCCCGCGCGGGCCCATGAGGGCATGAGGCCATGACCGGACTTGCACTATCCAAGAAGCGCACGCACGCGCTTTGCATGTCTCGCCAACGTACGGCGCACACCATCGGCCGGCTCCCTTTTCGTTTCGGGCACATTCCATCTCCGTCTGCCATCCATCCACCAGCTCCCGCCTCCAGGGCAACAACGCATGCAAAGATCGACGGAGCTAGCTAGAGCCGCATTGCCCTGCCCTCACCTCACGCGGCGTTCTCTATTATAAATTGCTTCTCCCACGGCGGCAGAAAGATGGCCTGGCCGGGTTGCTCGTTAAAACCTGCGTGCTCCTCCCCGACTCCGTTCTGAATTGGCAGCCCAGCTCAGCTCAGCTCGCAGGGTTTTTGCCGGTCGGTCACTGGCTGAATTGGCCTGCTCATCTATCGTCTCGTCTCTCCTTGCGCTTGCATGCACCCACGCGCCGCCCAGGTGAAATAAAGTTGGCACGCGCGCTTGTTATACTTTGTTTGCAGGCAGGAAGTAGCAGCTTCATCTTAACACACACCCACCTACCCTGCTGCAAATCGCAACCGCGGCGCGGAGCGAGAGCTTGCTGCGACGTTGGTTGTTTGTTTACCCTTTTGCACCCCCACCTAGCCTGCACCTGCATTGCTTTGGTGGCCGCGCGCGCGCGGGCCATGGGGAGTTCATGCGTGAACCTCTCCCGCGCCGTCCTCCCCGGCTTCGGCGCTGCTAAGGGAGGCCGCAGCCGCCGTGGCCATGATGCCGGTGGCCTTCTTCCGTTGCTGTCGAGGCGGCAGCACGGCGGCGGTGCCGCAGTTGTGGCGTGCTGTTCGTCATCCAGTACTACTGCCGGCGGCTCATCATCAAGAACGTCGTCGTCGTCGTCGTCCTTCCAGGCGCACGACGATCATCCGTCAGGAGCCGCCGGCGGGATTGGTGTTGCCGAGTTTCTTGGCGCCAAGAACTTCCTCATCACCGGCGGCACCGGTTTCCTGGCAAAAGGTTTTTTTTTTTTGGTCTGCGTCACTGCGTGCTTTGGATCATAATAAAAGTCATATATAAAACACCAAATAATCCTATCCTAGTTAGTCTAATCCTGTTGTTCCTTCTCTCTCTCTGCTGATCAACAGTTCTTATCGAGAAGATCTTGAGAACAAATCCTGACGTAGGAAAGATATACGTGCTCATCAAGGCCAAGGACGGCGAAGCTGCATTGAGGAGATTGCAGAATGAGGTGTGCATCATGGCGTTCATTTGTTACTGCTTCTTTTCCATGCATGAGCATGAGGTGACTGTATTATTTGTGTGCATGATGCGTGCATCATCAGGTCGTAGACACGGAGCTGTTCAAATGCCTGCAGGAGATCCACGGGGAAGGCTACGACAGCTTCATCGCAACAAAGCTGGTCCCCGTCGTCGGCGACGTCAGGGAACCCAACGTCGGCATTGCGCCCGACCTCTCCGACGAGATCGCCGACCAAGTGGACGTCATCATCAACTCGGCGGCCAACACCACGTTCGACGAGAGGTTCGTCATCGATCGGCTGCTATACTATATATTATTGCTCGAGAACTTCTTCTCGTTCTTCTTCAGTTATCCACCATCGCCATGACCATATATATCCACGCAGGTACGATGTCGCCATGGACATCAACACCGTGGGGCCCTTCCGGATCATGAGCTTCGCGCAGCGGTTCCGACGGCTCAAGCTCTTCTTGCAAGTGTCAACAGGTACGTAGGTCTTGAAACTGGAGCTTGTACTGTTTTCCACTCCCCAATAAACCTCTCAGCACTTCGATCGCTTGATTGTGTGTATGGCGAGCGAGCAGCCTATGTGAATGGGCAGAGGCAGGGCTTGGTGCTGGAGAAGCCGTTTCGCATGGGAGACACCATAGCCAAGGAGCTGGGTGGTCTTCTGAAGAAGGGTATAAGATCCCCGTGCTGGACATCGAAGCAGAGATCAAGCTGGCCTTTTACTCCAGGAGACACCCCGATGGTTCTCCCACGTTTGCCCAAGAAATGAAAGATTTGGGCCTAGAGAGGTAAGTAAATAAGGCATCTAGTACTGTATAGTACTTCTCTAATAACGCAATGCAACTGCAGCAAAGGAAGTCGATAAGTCGATCGAAGTAGCTTGATATATATTTGGATTGTGATTGCATTGGTAGGGCAAAGCTCCATGGGTGGCAAGACACCTATGTGTTCACCAAGGCCATGGGAGAGATGGTCATCAACTCCATGCGAGGAGAGATACCGGTGGTCACCATCAGGCCCAGCGTCATTGAGAGCACCTGGAGGGACCCATTCCCGGGTTGGATGGAAGGGAACAGGTAGGAGGAGTCTATGTGTATCTTCGTTCAGTGACCAAACCTTCAGATTTAAATATATGTATATATCTTTTTTTCCCGAAAGATGTATATATGTACCTTCAAGGTAATTAATGATAGTGATCTCTCCGATCCTGCCATCGGCAAAACTGTCGATGAACACAGGATGATGGACCCTGTGGTCCTATACTACGGGAAAGGCCAGCTGAGCGGGTTCCTCGCCGACCCAGATGGTGTTCTTGATGTGGTAATAATAATAAGCTGCTAGCTGCTGATGAGTCGTAGTGTATGTACTCATAAAACGTTCAACAGCTTACTGATGTCCATCTGCTGGAGGCAAGCCAGGTTCCGGCGGACATGGTGGTGAACGCGACGCTAGCGTCGATGGCGAAGCACGGCGGCGGCGCGGCGGGGCCCGGGATGCACGTGTACCACGTGTCGTCGTCGACGGTGAACCCGCTGGTGTTCGGCGAGCTGAGCCGGTTCCTGTTCCAGCACTTCACGCGGTGCCCCTACAGCGACGCGGCGGGGCAGCCCATCCTGGTGCCGCCGATGCGGCTGTTCGACACTATGGAGCAGTTCGCCAGCTACGTGGAGACGGACGCGCTGCTGCGGAGCGCCCGGGCGTCGTCGTCGCCGTCGCTGGCGCTGGCGCAGAGGGCGCGCGACCTGTGCGCCAGGTCCGTGGAGCAGACCGTCCACCTGGGCAGCATCTACCAGCCCTACACCTTCTACGGCGGCCGCTTCGACAACGGCAACACGGAGGCGCTGTTCGCCGCCATGTCGCCGGCGGAGAGGGCAAGGTTCCACTTCGACGTCCGGAGCGTCGACTGGACGGACTACATCACCAACGTCCACATCCCGGGACTCCGGAAGCACGTCATGAAGGGCAGGGGCGTCGCCGCCAACCAGCTGCTCGCCAGCACCTCCGTGTGACCGTCCGCCGTCGGCCGGCAAAAGGGACGCGCGACGGCGGGCGTGTACACTATCTGCCAGGCTCAGACTGTTGCTATATGCCATGCCAATGCCACCACCACATCACTATCTTGCCGCTCCATTTCCACAGTACGTAACGTAGCAGCAATCTAAGGTTGACTTGGGTACGCCATGCTTGCATCGCATTATACCGATAGATAGGTATACGAGATTGTTCATCTCTCCTCCGTGTTGAGCTGTTGATTCTTGTACTCTCGTGTAGTCAAAACAAAAATGAAGGCTGTGATTATCAGTGGCCGAAATTCATCAAGGATGCACTCATGCACATACCCACTCACACAAAACACTTAGCAATCTCAACATCATGCTGTCTGCTAGTACCATTCCTTAAAATGTAGGCCATTCTTTGCCAAAATTTAATTTACTGATGAAAGGAGTTTTACCACCAGTGCCTTGCCATTGATGAATGATGATACAAATTAGTACACGCCTATTGGTACAAGCTTAAGCTACACAAGTACAAATGAAAGTTCAGTCCTTTTTTTTTTTTTTGCCAATTCCACGCCCCTGTAAAAAAATGCATAAAAGGGAGGGCGGCGAGAGTTTGTAAGTGGATGGCCACCCACCTATATCACCTGAAAGGCTGAAACTCGGGCATGGCATGGCACAGTTGCTTTCTCAGGATTGCAGCATCTCTTGCACTGACCAATGGCAATGGAGACCTCAAGTTTTGCATAGTGCTTTGATATTCCCCTGTTATTTCTGTCGGGCCCTTGATCCAGCAGATGTTGACATCGATAATCACGACACAAGCTGGGAAATGGTAACATCGACAGCTCAGAGGAAATAATCCGGTGTTCTTCGCGTCACATCTGGCTCGCCTCTCCTAGGGGCTGGTTCAAACTATGATAATAGGAAAATAAAATTGGTAAATAGCAAGCAGCAGTTTAGAAGTACACACACATCATAAGATGACAAGTCTATTTGGGGAGGAAAAACATTTGGTTGCCTCATCAGGACAAAAAAAAACATCTAAATCCCACAATAGATGGTACATTCATATCAGGATGATGCCACAAAAATGAGCCAAATAAAACGGTAAGTAGCAGAATGATGTGGTAAAATTACCTGGATGAATGTGTGACTGTTGCAGTCGTCAACTTCCAAAATGGATGCCATATTGCCACATCGATAGCAATAGTTTGGAGCACTGAATATGGTCACAACCTTTTGTTCCTGTAAATGCACGGATCATGCATGATCAGAAAGATTACTTCACTCAAAACTCAGCTCATTAAGCACCTAAAGGTCAAATCAGCTTACATGAGCCCAGTTATATCCCTCCATAACCAATTGATGAGCCCGAGCTACGAGTTTGAGATTGTTTGTGTGATTAAACTGCTCCGATATGTCCTGCAGAAACAAAGGAATAAATAAATAACTTCGAATGCAAAAGGTATAAAAGAGGTAATGTGAAAACAGATGTGTAGTACCTGGCCAAAAGTGTAGCCAGCACCACGAGGGGATATGCCCCAACCACATCGATCGTCTGGATCTGACCATAAGAGATCACACATAGGTCCCTCATGAGGAACCTCTTGGACTCGATCTAAGCTGCGCACGCTATCAAGATTTTCAATTGATGGAGATAAACCACCATGAAGGCAGAAAATCTCAGATTCCACCTTCAAGAATATAAATGTTGTATCAGTAGTCCATGGATGGACAGACAATGCCATGATGTTGAGAAAACAGAAGGGAATATAGCTACTTTATGGTATAGTACTAGGGTGATAGAGACAGAACAAACAACAGAACTCTTTGAATGCATGATCAGGATTTATCATCATTTCGAATGTTTGAACAATTAATGCATACAATATGATAAGTAAAGATTTACAGAAAGGGCAACATATTCGCAATGGCGACAAACCACAACATCGCCATTCGCCAGCCTCTGTTCCATAGAACAGTCAACTACAACACAACACAGATTGCTGACTCTTCAACCTGTTGGAAATAATCCTGTGTGTCTAGGTGCATGCTAGTGTCTAGGTTCCTGTGACCTGTTGGAGGCTTTAGGCCTTTCAACCAAGAGTAAACGACACAGCAAGTATAAAAACCAAACTCAGAAAATGTGAAGCGGCATAGCACAGCATAGTTGCCACCATATCACAACCATTTGATTCTACGGTTGCTGGAATTGACAAACAAATGAAGACAATTGTCAATTGAAGACAGAATACAGACTATATGGTTCTCAGTTTCTAACATGCTCTTACAGGTTAAAAGAAGTTGGTCATAACCCATTTTAGTGTTTTAGGGCCTGTTTGGTTCCCACCTCCTAAATTTTAGTGGACTAAAATATTTTAGTCACCTTTTAGTACCTCTTAAGTGACTAGTAGAACTAAAGTATTTTAGTCATCTTTTAGTCTTTGTTTGGCACTTTAGTTCCTAAAGTGACTAAAGTTTAGAAGGTGGGAACCAAACAGGGCCTTATAGGATTCACATGCTGCATAGAAGAGACGCTCCAGATACAACTGAAAAAAGGTGATTCCAGTCTTAAGAGTACACACCAGAGCTGTCAGAGGAAAATAATCAAAAAGATCCGTAAATGTCTTCCATACATTTGCATTGCCATACCTGGTTTAAAATAAAGCAGTTAGCAACAGAGATGACAAGAAACAGATTATATTGTGTACTTGCAGGAAAACCCATTCTTACAATCAACTTACATGAACCAATGATTTTATATAAGATAACAAACAATATGATCATTCAACTTTCATACAAGCTCCTAAGCATAGTGATGGCGCGCCATCAGACGAAAGCTATACACAATGAAAAAGAAGTATCTAGCAGTTCAAAGAAGTCTATTAATGCAGTAATAGATAAGGCACAAGATGCCAAAGAGATTTTGCATAGAAAAAATAGGATGACTAAACTAAATCTGAAGCTAACAAAAAACTGAGATTAAGAAAAAAGATTAAACATAGATCTTCTCACACAGGTAATGATACAGTATGTGCTATGTAGGAACATGCTATGCCTGGAAATGTAAGTTGAAAAGCACCTAAACAAACTCACTTTCGTAGGCATTCGTCATAGAATCCATACACCTGTGTGATCTGCAACCATAAAATAAGAGTTTTAGTTTGAACCAGAAAACAAACAAATAAATTGGCAACTAAATTATAAGCAAAGCAACTTCCGAACAGGAAACCGATATGGGGGTGTCATCTAAATTGTAACAAAGCAAATTCTGAACAGGAAAATAATATTCACATATCAACCACTAAAGTAATTTTCTCTGATCTCAATTAAATGCTGGTAACAGTAGCTAAAATGCAACATGTCATAAGCATCAAGAAAATAATATTTGATTGTACCTGCCGACTCTCGTGGTTCCCACGAAGGATCGTAATTCGATGTGGGTACCTCACTTTTAGTGATACTAGCAGCTGGAGAAGGAACATAATGTAAATATATAATGCTCTCATAATATGAATTGAAATTAAGACCATAACAAATATGATGTTAAAGCATAACTTCATAAATCAGATTTCCTTTTTCCAGCACAATTACATGTGAAACAAGACAATTATGCAAAGCAACAAAGAAAATAACTAGTGGTTAATTTCTTACAGTGACAGTCTCAACAGAATAGTAGCCACGATCTACATAATCCCCCATAAATAAGTAATTGGTGTCTGGACACTGGAAACAGGAGAGAATAAAACTGACAGGGATTAGAGTATGGAAATGATGGCTTTAATCTTGGGTAGAACATATTTTCAGGGAAAAAGAAGCAAAGTTGAGTCAACATAGTTGATACAATGATACCTTCCCGCCAATTCGGAAAAGCTCTACAAGATCATGGAATTGTCCATGTATATCACCACATATTGTCACTGGACTCTTGACAGGCTGCATACGAAAGTTACAGAAGCTCAGATGCAAATACCAGTAACCTTGCCAAAATACAGAACACGTTAAATCACAAATACATCTAGGAAACCTTCACATCCTGCCATTATATGCATGCGTAACCAGGTAGCTATTTGAGTAAATCTCTGCTTATCAGCCAATGATTGAGCAGAGTGAAATGGAATGAAACAGGAGGAAAAGCCTTAAATTACAGTGCTTATCCAATTGTAAGTGTTGCATTCTACAAGGAACAAGATCAAAATGAAATAACTGAGACTGCCGATCAAAAGGAAAGCAACCAGACTGAAAGATTCAAAATTCAACTACTTAATCAAACATCATTGATATATAGGACCACAATAAGGGCCAACCAAAATGGAGTACCACAATTAACAATGTTGTTCATACTGTGGAATGCCAAACATTTATACAACATAGTTCAGCACTCACAAGCCTTCAGAACAAGCAATATAGGTACTCTCCTACACCTACAGTGAAACCGTGGAAGATACCCAGCCCAACAGTGAGAGGTAAACTGCCAGCATACCGTACCTGAACGTTGCTTTCCTCCATCAATATCTCCTTGGCCTTCTCGCACAGTGCCTTAACCTGAAACATGTAGGACCCATTATGACGATTCCAAGAATGTTAGAACATCAACCAGCAGTCCTGCACATCTATGCACCAAGTATTCCTGCTTTTGGTCAAGCGGGCTCATAGCACGCAACCATACATATATCAGCCCAAATAAGTACATGTACCGTCACACCCTAAATATGCACTTTTTTATGGTCGATATTGCTTCGTCTGATAAATTTGGAAGATAGCAACAGATACAGCTTTCCATTTTTGTGTTACTTTTCTGAGCAAATAAAAGTAGATCTATTAACACGAACCAAATCTGAATCACAACATCGGAATGATTCGAAGATGCACTCTCTAGCCACAAGCTACACACCAGATCATCACTCTATGCTACCGAATCACCAGACACCAAAAGACGTTCAAATATCCGCCAAAATCACTGGAATACCGGATCACACTTCCAACCCAAACAGTGCACCAAAGGGAAGGCGAGAAACCCTAGGCGCGCCCTTGCAACAGATCAAAGGGAGTCTTAGCATTCTCCAGATCACACCAAGAAATAGGAAATCAGCGAGCCGGAAACCCGAATGGAACGGGGGAATAGCTGGGCTGGATCTCACCTCCTGCTCGGCGAGCGGGCGGCACTGCATCAGCTGCTCGATCTGCGCGTCAAGGCCGCCGCAGACGCCGTTGTCTACGTTCATGGGCTCCATACCGCTGCCGCCGTCTTCGATACGAGGAACCAACTCGAGCTCAAGCTCGTCGCCGGCGGCGAGGCGAGGAGAGAGAGCGCGCGCGCGGGGGGAGTGAGACTGACAGAGTGGGGAAGGAAATCGTTGAGAGGGGGAGGGAGAGCCGAGAGAGAGGCTGGAGAGATTGGTCGGGAAGCCCGCCCGCCAGGTGGGCCTCCCTGCTCCACACATGGACCCGGTCGCTCCATGCCCCGTTAGCTGTGGCAAGTGGTTCGGAAACAACTAGTACATGTCCGCGGCTGACAGGTTGGTCGATGTGTGGGTCCATTCTGTCAGTGGTTCAGATCATTGTGGGCGTCAGGCAACGTGGAGCGACCGAAAGAGGAAGGTCTCTCACGGCCTACAGGGACCCATCTGTCAGGCCGTTGTGGCGTGTAGACTGTAGAGTTTGGATGGGTCACGCGCTCGGTGGTACTAGCTTTCAAGCGGGCCCATCTCCCGAACACATCCAGTAACGGGCCCACGAGTCGGAGGTGAAAGTTCATGGACCGACCAAATTGAAGCTAGCGATTGGAACCAAAGCCCAAGCTGCCTAATCTAAGGAAGAAAAATTTGATACTCGGGACTCTAAACATTGCGCTCAGTAGTTTTATCATTTCTAACATGAATTTCGCAAAAATAGAACTCAAAACATGTGACATTTGATTTTCATGTCATTTTCCGTATTTCCTGTATTTTCTAATCTTTCTACTTGTATTTGGATCTGCATGGACATGAGCCCAACATTTCGTATGTCGTCTAACGCCCAATCCCCGACCTCGATGTGCCGGAGGCCATGAATGGCTTGCGCTCTCCCCGCCCGCGCCTACCAAAATCCTTGCCAAAAGAAGAAAGGTGGCAAAAATGGTGAAGGTACCAATGAAGGTGAATGTGCTAATGAAGGTAGCAATGTTACTGCCCCAACTACCCAACTAGTGCAAAGGGAAAGAAAATGATTAGAGAACATATGACTTGCAAGAGATGCAATGAAAAATATCACATGCAAGCTAGTGCCAAGTGCCTACTCAAAAGACAATATTGTTCGTTTGTCCTTTCACGTAGTACGTATATACACCCGGCCTTCACTTGCACCTTTCATGGTGACAATGATGTACCCATGTTCACCCAATAACTTTTTTGCTAAAACAAAAAAAAAATCAAATCACTAGCAAGGACGAATCCAGCAAGGAACATAGGTTAATTTTTGCAAAACTTCAAAGTTAGGATGCTTGTTAAATAGCTAAATAGCTTTAGATTAGGGTTTCCATGCTCAGCTTTGCACGACACAAAAGAATGAAAGAGAAGGGGTGGGAGTACTTCGTGGGTGCTCGTCGCCTACAAAGAGACCAATGAAAGCATTCAAACTAGTTTAGGGCGGCGACAAACCACCAATCGTCGGGAGCGAGAGGGGAGCGAGCGAGAAAGAGAGAGACACAATGAGGAGGGAATTGGGATGCAGCAAACAGAAAGGGAATGCATGTTACTATAATATCACGTGTTTGCAATGATTTGAGGAACAAAAGGCATTCTACGATTGACAAATTTGCCTAAGACACCAATCACAATCATTGCCACTATCATCATATTACAAAATTTGAAGCATTTACATATAGTATGATTTGCATTGCCACTGCAATCGTCATGTTTTTGTTCAGCCATAAATTACACAAGCATTCATTACAAATAGGTTTATGATCCTTATTGTAACATCATCCAAGTGTTGTAGTCTATTCTATTCAACTTGCATAAAAGGACAGCAGTGAGAAATCAGAGCATGAAGTATGTATTCGGTAATTGACTCAAGTGAATTACAAAAATAGTCAAATTATATGCAAATTTAGGATATAAACCTTACATCAATAGATTTGCACACAACAAGGGAAATGAACCAAGAAGGAAACAAAATATAATGTGGTTAGTACTTATCAACACATCACACTTCAATTGTTCCTACCATATGTCATGAATTTAAGGATCAAAATTAACTTTGATTTATCAATCGAATGACAAAACAAAATCAACTGAAGAATGGACTAGGAAGCTATAATTAAAAGCCTAAAGTAATACTAACATCCCAGTTTTGTCAACATAATATATATTCTAAATTTTTTGAAACAGATATATGGAGAGGAACAACACAACCATAAGGGCTAATGCATGAGAAGCGATACTTTGCCATCCTTGATGTAGGGTTCACAACATGTCTAGTGTATTAGGCTCCATAAGGTACCGCGAGTAGAGTCGAGGAATCCAATCTGGAATATAGCATACTGTTATTGTATAGTAGGCATAATCATTTCTCTATAAACTACATTTGAGATGATCTAAGAATCTTCTATTCAAACATTGAGCTTGAGCATGATAGCAACTTTAGGAATCATAAATACACAACATATGTAATTGAGGAAAGATCAAAGAGTATTATGTACTTAGACATTGAGTATGACAGTGGGACTAGGCATTAATATACACCGCAACTATTTGAACAAACACATGCTTTTGTATCTATCCACATTTATGAAAATACACTTCCATTAGGAATGCATGTTTGCAGCCATTTTATCTAGTCAGCCATGAAAAAAATCCCTAACATGTATTTATTCCGTCTAAAAATAAATGCATTTCTCGTTTTTTTTGGGTTGTCTCCATCCCTAATAGCACTTTCCCTATTCCTTTTTAGGCTCTCTTGATTTTTGTCTTTCCTATGAACATTTTTAGTATTTCTGTTAGTATTGGTGGCAATAGTGACTTATCCTAACTCTTATCTTCCACGTGGAATCATGGGGATCCGTGGAGAGGCGTAATTGTTGATTGTTCAGCCTAGCTTTATGTTTCTTACATCAGCTTGCAGCTTATTTTCTATCACAGAACACTATTCAATCAACCAAAATCAGCTAAAGAAGGATGTATGCACTGTGCGAAAAGGACATAAGGGCAATATTGTCTTTTCAAATGCCAAATACAACTAGAGATATAATAAAGAGAGTAAATACATAAAATGATATGGAAATTAAGTATCACATGTTTTGAGATATGTTATGTGAAGTACACGTTATAAATGGCAAAATGTGAAACTCAGTTTTTTAAAGTCTCAATGGATATGTTTAAGACCGCTTATAATCAAAATTAAGATAAAAATAAACGAAAATTCCACTCAAACGCATTATTTTAGATTTTGTAGTAATCGGGGAGGTGAGAATAATCCAAAATGAACTGACACCCGCGTTTTGACCACTCGACCCCGTCGGCCGTCGGGGCGAGCTCCACCCGCATCTCCTCTTCGGCTCGAAGCTCCGACAGGCCTCCCGTAGCGGCTCTCCCCTTCACGCTCCCGTTTTTCTCCCGTCCGACCCGCTCTCCCCTCTCGCTCCCGTTCTTTCTCCCGTCCGACTCGTCGCCGCCGCTCCCCTCCGACGAGCAAGCGACGAACAAGATGGGCGAGTAAGTCATGGGCACATATGTCTTTTCACTCCCTTGATTCCTACATGTTTGATTTTCTCTCCGGCGAGAATGCATCTGACACTGTGATTTTCCAGTCAAAGCTACTGCTCATTTTGAAGGGGAGGCTCCTGGCCGTGCTCCTCTTTGCTCGTTGGGTTTGGGTCCAAGAGGGGGAAGCCTTTGCGGAGACCGAAGAGGAGGGCCAAGATCGAGGGTGTCCCTCGTCCACTCTTCTCGATCCGGCAATGCGTGCGGCCGCCGGAGGTGTCCCGCCGAGGCGTGCGGGGGGTATCCGCATCCGCGCCCCACTGGTGAGCTCCCACCTTTCTTGGCCTCGAGTAGCACGCGCACCTCCTAGCTGCGAGAGATGTAGGTTAGCTCAGGGATGGTGGTTCCTGTGCCAAAGGCGCCACCTTTCGATTGCGGCCGAGAGCCCGAGACCTTTCTTCTTGAATCTGGTGAGGCGTGGAGGATTGCAGGCTTTGTTGATGGTTGGAACTTGGATGTCTCGATCTGGGTCTTTAGGCTTGCTTTTGGAGTCTAGATCCAGTTGTCCATGGAGTGTTTGGTAATATTTTCTGGCGTAGTACTAGTAGTCTTCTAGGGGTTAGTTTCCTAGCTGTTTCGCCTTGAGGCTTGAGTAATGTTAGCTGCGGTGTGGATATGCCACTTTCTTGTTAGTGAGGAACAATGTTACAGAATGAGTGTCACCTTAATATCTACTGCATTTTTATTATTGGCCCCACTTGCCACGAGATCCTCCTCGGTTTATTAACATTAGACCGAACTTAGAAAAACTCTAGCTACTAGCTGAGATAGTCCCATTTCCTGTCTATACTCTAGACAGCTCATGAACCACAGGTCTTAAATCTTTAGCTAGGAATCATGTCTATACGCAGAGTTTTTAAGAACAGAAGACTTACTATTTACTATCAAAGATTATGCCAATCATATGGAATCAGTAGAAAATGATAACAAAAGACATTTCATATACAATTGAAATTATAGAATGGCTAGTCATCATGGCATTATTTTTGTAAGCACCTTGTTTAGCAACACGAACTTAACAGGTAACACTAATATAACAATGCTAGTACATAATTAGCACGCATAGGCATAACAGTTGATGGAAACATAAGGGCATCAAAATGGATATTATTAGGCGTCTGGAATTCCAGTAGCCTTGATGTTGATAAAAATTGTTGGGTACTCAGTTGTGCTATTGGATCCTCTTAATCTTTTTACATATCTCTTGAAAACACAGTCAAGAATCAAAATGTTCATGCATTAAATGATAGTTGATATAGATGAAAAGACGACCACCCCAGAGGCTTGGACGAATTATTTTTTTACTTAATACCATCAGAACCAAACATGGAAAATGAATCATAGCACATTCCACATTGGATGCAGGAGGATAAGCCCAATATCTCCTGTATCTATTTGGTTTCTGCTAGCAAGAGAGGGCCAAAGGGGAGATCTTCTCTGTTTTTTGAGGCAAACTTTTGTGATTCCTTGCTATTTTACTCGATCTTGAGATTGACTTGTGCTTAGCTCACAGATCAAAGGCATTCACCTGCAGAACTCACTTCCTTCGATCACTAGTGAGATTTGCTTGCATCTCTACTTCTCTAGCCTCAAGCATTGATCTTGCTTTTCCTAAATACGATGTTTTTAGGTTTGTGGTCAGGGTTATTGTTTCAGAAGGCTGTACCATTGACTCAGAGTTATAATCTTCCACTCAATATAGCATTTCAATTTTAGCAGTTGAGTTTCTGTAATTGGAGTTTGGATTTTGGTCCTCAGGATTTGTTTTTGGAGTTTGGGTTCAAACTTGTCATGGAGGTGATTAGATCACCCCTCTTTCATAGAGATGTTTCTAGAAGGTGCTACTTTTGTAATTTGCTGCTAATTTAATACATTGGAATTTGATATAAGTATGTGAGCACCACTTAGCACAGCTCCATCTGTTTTCACAAGAAAGTGTTATGTGCCTAGGAATATTTGATGCATCTGTTAATGAGGATGGAGCTACTTAACAACTTTTACTAATATAATTTTATCAAATGGGATTGGAAGAAAAACAAACCCTAGTGTAATTTCATATCTGCTGTGCTTTTAATTTGAGTGTTAGTTTTATATCAGTAGAACTACACATTTTTCTTTTTTCTCTTTGAGGAGTTCAGTGGAGTAAGGATATACCTAGATTTTGAACTTTTAAACCAACTTACAACTATCAAATAGTTTGTCCCAACTTGACTGCTGAATGATCTGTTTCCTCGATTTTGTATGTTGAAACTCCCAAGGTACATAGTTTCAAGCATGGTTAGTTTTCCAGCACTAACTGTTTGAATCTCATCTGCATAGCATTTTACTAGTAGGTGGACAATAACTTTTTTCACTGATAATTTCATACCCAGCTAAAAGTATGGTTGCTTTGTTTTAATCTCCTTTTTTCACTTTCAGGTCAATATAAGCATTCTAACTCAGTTCATCAATGTTTCTGCAGGTAGAGTCTGTCTCCTGCTACTGCAGGGTAGATGGAGGTCTTAAAACCATTGTAAGTGCTAGGAAGTTTGTCCCTGGTGCAAAGCTTTGCATGCAACCTGATATCATACCAAACAAGCGCAAGTCAAGGAGCTCACGCAAGGAGAGGTCCCAAACTCAATCACCACTGCTGCCTGGACTTCCTGATGAACTGGCTATTTCCTGTCTTATGCGGGCTGCTCGGGTCGAACACCCAAATATGCGGTTAGTTTGTAAACGATGGAACCGACTTTTGTCTGGAAATTATTACTACTCCTTGCGTAAGAAATTCGGCATGGCAGAAGAATGGATTTACGTCTTCAAAAGGGACCGTGATCAGAAGCTATCTTGGTATGCCTTTGATCCTGTAAACCAGCTCTGGAAGTCATTGCCTCCAGTTCCATCAGAGTATTCTGAAGCTATTGGCTTTGGTAGTGCTGTTCTCAATGGATGCTATCTGTACTTATTTGGCGGCAAAGACCCAGTACATGGGTCTATGAGACGCGTTGTATTTTACAATGCTCGGATAAACAAATGGCTACGAGCTCCAGATATGCTGCAGAAACGACACTTCTTCGGTTCTTGTGTCATAAACAACTGTCTTTATGTTGCTGGTGGGGAGTGTGTAGGGATGCAAAGAACTCTAAGATCTGCTGAGGTGTATGATCCGAACAGGAATAGATGGTCTAGCATTGCTGAAATGAGCACAGGAATGGTGCCCTCCATTGGAGTAGTACATGATGGCAAGTGGTTCCTAAAAGGTCTCAATTCTCATCGCCAGGTCGTGAGTGAGGTCTATCTTCCGGCATCTAAAATGTGGTCAGCAACCGGTAACGAAATGGTCACGGGCTGGCGGAATCCAAGCATTTTCCTCAATGGGCGTCTTTATGCTGCTGATTGTCGTGATGGCTGCAAGCTTCGAGTTTATAATAGAGATATGGGATCATGGACAAGGTTCATTGACACCAGACACCATATGGGAAGCTCACGGTCTCTTGAAGCCGCAGCCTTTGTCTCCCTTAATGGAAAGCTCTGCATCATCCGTAACAATATGAGTATCACTATTGTTGATATATCAGACCCAACAACAGTTACTGAGGTTGACAGTGCGCGCATGTGGGAGGCTTTTTCTCGAAAGGGGCAGCACAGGTCTTTCATGGCAAACCTATGGTCAACCATCACAGGTCGTAATCTGAAGACAGACATTATGCATTGCCAGGTGCTCCAAGTTTGAGTTTGTTCATATATGAAGTGGAATATACTTACACAATCTCAGAGCCTGACTTAGAAGCTGAAATGGGTACATGAGTTGTACCAAAGAGAACTCAGTAAATATCCACTGATCTCGTCCTTGCACCTATTCGTCAATAAGGTTCCAAGAGATTGGTCCTGGGGACTGGAGGAAGAATATGTCATGGCTCATGAGGCATTAAGGGTTAAATGGCAGCTTGGACCCCATAAGCCAGAAGCACACGAAGCACTGACGAAGAATGGTCCAAGCCTAGTGCAGGGACAAAGCAGAGGCAGTACTATGACTAAAGGTTGATAGCTGTTACATCAGTTTGGTAGAACGCAGTTCTCCAAAAACTTCCACAGAATTGATGCTTGTTTCAGAATGGTAAGCTGAGGCTTCAGGAATTCGCACAGCTGATACAGTTGACGTAGGCCGCACAAGTTACTGTCATGCTGTCATACATTTTCTGGAAAGGAAGGATAACAATCCTCTTAACTGTACATACCCTCCTCTTGGTTTATCAGTCATGGGAAGTAATCTTATGCTTATGCCTTGAAATCTTCCCTGCCTGGTTATTGTTTGCAGAGAAGCTGTAGAAACTGATCCGTGTTATTCTGAAAGATTTTCTACCGTTGTGTTGCGAATAATGCGGACTTGTAAGAACTATTTTGAACATGAACATATTGGCTCAATCTATGAATGCCGTTGCCATTGAATAATATTTGCCAGTGGTTTGATATACTTGAATTTCCCTCCCTATATAGGTATAGTAATGCACTGATGCTACATGCCCCAGTCCTGAGCTGGTTTGGTGGATTTGCTTGAAAATTTGTTCGTATGCATAGTAATAACACTGATGGTCAAGCAGGGCCACGTAGCATGCATTGTCCAGTTTTTGTCAGCATTGTTCTGAAAAATGATTTGTCAAATTAGCAGACATGGTTGACACAGCCACACAGGCTGAGATGTTTTATCGTCTGCTTAGCAATCGTTTTCAGAGGCAGGAATAGATAATGATGATGTTGAACTAGTGATTGTTATTTTATACTGATCTGAGTATGTGATCTTTTGGTTGGGTGGGTCAAAGCCAGGGAAAGAACGCAGTCTATGGGCTGCCCTCATCGTCAAAGGCATACCACGGGCTGCTAACGGGTTAAGTGAAATATATAATGAGCTAGTAACGAAGAACACAGCCTATCTTGTGAACCCGTTGCCCCAACTAACCTGGTCCATGTTGCTGACAACTCGATAAAGTTCTTCTATAGTTGATCTGTGACATTTTTTTTTTCTGATAAAATAACCCGATTTTGTGATTGGATCAACAGTGGTCTTTGCATGATTGCTGCAAAGATATGGCCGCATCATGTAGCACAAAGCCACATGACTGATGTCCCCCATGGTTAGGTTAGTCGTGTACTTATGAGGACAAGGTTAGTCCTCAGTAGCTCGTGTGATTTGCCTTTTGCGCAGAGCTGACAAGATGCCTTTGCAGCGGCAAGTAAACACCTAATACGCTCCGAATTCTTGGCCGGCGGCTTTCGTTCCTGCTTTCGTGGAATGACCAAATCTGCCGTGACTTTTAAGGAGATATATATTCTGCCGAATCTGATGAATTGTCGTTCCTCGATTCACATTATTTTCTTGACCCAGCAATAGCATAGTGAGGAGGCCACCAATACTAAAGTAAAGAAGAAAGACAAAAACAAGGGGATCCGCCGGTAACCCTAACCCATCGCCGGCCCGGCGTTGTTCCGCGCGCCGTGTCCGCGTGTGCAGTCAGTGCTAGCACCGCGCCTAGCTAGCTAGGCTAGCTGCAGACGGTGGCGTCGGATGCTTCACCGTACACTGGTACGCTAGGGATTCTTGCAAGCTGCAACTCGCGCGACGCAGGGCAGATATCTGGTACAGTAGTAGCAAGGGAAGCGAAGCCAGCAGACGGTACAGAGTCCGATACCCCGACGCGCAGACGAGGAAGCCAGGGAAAGGCGGCGTCTGAGTCTGAACGCGCGGTGCGGAGGGCCGGATCGGCAATCGCTTCCGGCTCCAGAAAACGACATGGGATGTCCATGTCTTGTGGCGAGGGCGGCGTCGACCAACACTGCCTGCCCACTGCGCTACGCCTACGCTCGTCCAGCCTTATAAAAATTCCACCGCCGGTCGGATCCCATCGTCCTGCCCCGTGCCCTCTTCGCCGATCAGCGATCACCAGCTGTCCAGCTCACCACTCCTCTCCTCTCGTCAGGGTACGTGCACACACGCGACCGGCAACCACGGTACCTTAACCCTTATCCAGCATTGCGTTGCTTGCATGCGCTCTTGCTCCCGCTGCCTGTGCCTGAACCTGGTCGCGGTTTGCGTTTTCCCCGGCCCCGCCGCCGCGCGTGCGCTGCTGCTTTTTTCCCCAGAGTTTTCAGGTCCTCGCCTGTTAATGACGACGGAGATAACAAAGACTGGCTTGTCCTTTTGCTAGGATCGGATTAGGATTTACGTACTAAGTGACAGCTACTGCAGAGTTGGGTTGTTGTGTTTCCTTCGTTTCCTCTCCGATTCAGTGATCTCAGTCGTCAGAGTTCCGTCTGCTTGCTGCTGTTCCACCCAACTTCCCTGCTTCATCCTGTAGCGTGTACGTGTAGTCGTGTACCCAATGCCAATCCGATGGCCGTGGCTTTTGAACTACTCAGCTGACTTATGATCGTACTTCAGCTTATTCCTATCTTATAAAACACTATTAAATTAACCAAAATCAGTCGGCTTGTAGTTTAAAAGCAGTTCCTTCCCTCTTGCAACATGGCCAAACTATTACGTTTGCTCACAAGCACTGTCCCTCTCTTTTCTTAATTGTTATTTCTGATGATGCAGTTTCAGACTCCCAGTTCCAGCTGCCTCGAAATTCAGAGTTTCTAGCTGATCAAAGGCATTCGTCCGAGTCAGAGTCCTAGCGAGCCGAGCCGAGCCGAGCCAGCACTCTCGCTCCATGGCTGATGCAAAGGATGATACGGTAACGGCGGAGGCTCAGCCTCTGGGACGGTGGCCGGTCCTGTCCTACGGCGGAGGCCACATGCTCAACGACATCACGTCCGCCTGCTGGTTCACGTACCTGCTCCTCTTCTTGCAGCAGATCGGCCTTTCTCCCAGGTACCCTAGCCACTGCGCAATCTCTCTGTCAACAACGTACACAGTCGCACACTCGCACTATCTAGTGACCTGATGACTGACCAGACCAACGGCTTGCGTTTCTTGGCGCAGGGATGCCGCTGTTGTGATGCTCTCGGGCCAGGTCGCAGATGGGCTGATGACGATCCTCGCAGGCGAGATGGTATGTATACCGAAACTCTACATCATCGCAGACAGATTATGTATGATTTGCTAGTAACTTACCGTGAACAATGTGTCTGTTAAATGATCAGATTGACAGATTTGGCCGGTTCAAGCTATGGCACATTGGAGGATCAGTGCTAGTCGGCTTCTCCTTCTCTTCGGTCTTTGGTGGCTGTTTGCTATGCACCATTCTGGGGACAGATTCGTACCTCGTCAGGACCGTGGCTACAGCTTCTTCGCCGCGGTGTTCAACATTGGTTGGGCGGCCACACAGGTCTCCCACATGTAAGCACAGATCCTTGAAACTGGACTGAACCTTTTTCCTGAGTCCTGACATGCTTAGAGCATTTGAGCTCTGGCTGATGCATTTTCTTAACGTTCAGGTCGATGGTGAACTGCATGACACTGAATCCGACAAGCCGTGTAGCCTTAGCAAGCTGCAGAAATGCATTCACTATGGTGAGTAGTGAAAGCATTTCATCTTATCGGCACTTGTAGCTGCCAGTTATTATTACAATTCTGCAGTATAATTTTATTTTTGCGAATAGAATTCAAAATTATTATATACTAGGGAACAGGAATCTTCTTACTGTCTCGTGCCTTTCTATTAAAACTGGAGTTTCTATCCATTTATCAATGTCCATTTGATCAATCTATTCTGTCTTGCCCCCCTTCAAACAAATTTCCACATGGGGGAAGGAATATACTCACAAGAATGGCGAAATACAGGTTGCAAATCTTGGTCTGTATGGGATTGCTTTAGCTGTCTTTGGTGCTATTAAGGCAAAAGAATGCTCAGACATTGTTATTCAGGTAACAAGCAAAAACTTGCAGCTTACCATAGACCAAAGAAATATAAGCACATGTCTCTGGTCACTAATTTGCCCTTCATCTGTTCACCATACAGTACCGATGGATTGCATACCTGTCCATTTTCATAGGATGCTGCTTCCTGGTGGTCTTTCATGTTGGAACCAAGGAACCTACGTACGTTGATATATTATCCAGAATAGAATAGTGCAAGTGGATATGTATAAGCGCTGTATAAATTGTGCTTGTTCTGATTGTGTGCTTTTGCAGCTTGAAGTCTGAACCTAACTGTAAGAAGAAGGCTCGGATTTCCTGGGGCTACTGGTTCAAGAAGACCTTGTACTACCAAGTTGCTCTCTCTATATGCTTGCAAGGCTGATCACAAACGTATCTCAGGTTGGCATATGGAGCCATGTGCAATCAGAAAGTTTTGTTTCTTAATTGGCATGAAAATGCACATGGCATGCTCTATCACCACCTTTGTGTTTGGCAGATTTTTAGACAAGGTTCCATCATCCATGCATTTTGATTTGTCTGAACATTAGTTCCTAAGATATCCACTTTTTTTTTTCATTTTCCACCCAGTCCTGATTTCCAACTAGCAACATTTTTAAAAAGTGTAAAGTCTGTAATCTTGCACTGTCATATTTAGGGAAGTATCCTACGAGAATATTTTGAATGGGAGCCAAACCCAGAATTAGTTCTGTCATATTTATCAATTATCATCTCTGGTATTTGATCTCTTACATCTGCTCATTTTCCTCTTTCCAGTCGCTCATTGCATTCTACGTCACCAGGGATCTGAGAATGAATGAATACTCGAAAGCAATAGTGAGTTCATTAGTTCCTTTTTATCTATGAAACAGTTCGTTCATTTCTTTGCTGCTTGAATTATTCACTATTTTTTATTAAAAAAACTTTGAGTGAGGTCTGAGGCACCGACGACAGATATGAGAATTACTACTTTTGCTCTCCTTTTTTCCTCACCCCTCTGATCCTCTGTCTGCAGATACCAGCCATCATATTCTGCTGCAGCTTCTTCGTGTCCATCGTCCTGCAGGTCCAAATCCAACACTTTGCACATGCAAGAACAGTTACAAACGTGTTGTGCTGCATTGCAAGATCCAGTCTTTCCTTTGCTCACCCATCTCTGGAACTGCCTGCCTGCCTGCAACACAGGAGATCAAGTGGAACAGCCGCCGCCTCAAGTCCCTCCTCACCATCGGCGCGACGCTCTGGGTCATCTCCGGCGTCGCCGTCTTCGTCCTCCCGAGCCAGATGCAAAACTTGATGTACCCTCTCGCCTTGGTCATCGGCGCCGCCAACTCTCTCGTCATGGTAAGATACATTACAGCCGCCTAGCACCCGCGCTCCCTGTCCAAGTCTTCTTTCTACCAGTTTCGCTTAGGCTCCTCCTCTGCGTGCTCTGTCTAAGCAGGTGACGACGATCGGGCTGGAGAGCGCGCTGGTAGGGGAGGACCTGAACGGCTGCGCCTTCGTCTACGGCTCCCTCAGCTTCCTGGACAAGATCTCCTGCGGAATCGCCCTGTTTGTGCTGGAATCGTACGAAGGTAAGTGACGCCGAGATCGGCAGAAATGCTCGAGATTTTGTGTGTGTGTTTTTTTTTCTGCTGGGAAGGCCGGCAACTGATCGGGCGGGCGCAACGCAACACTGTCGTCTTTCGCTGCAGGCACGATGAGCTGCGGCGAGACGAGGGGCCTGAACACGGTGAGCAGGTACGGGACGGGCCTGATCCCCTCCTGCTTCGCCGTCCTCGCCCTCGTGGTCACCTCCACTTTGAGGCTGCAGGACGCAACTCCGAGCCCCGCTGCACTGGAAGCCCCGCTGCTTGTCTGACTGACTGAAGAAACCGGTGGGTGTATCGTTCGGGTTGAAGAAAGAAGAAAGAAATGTGCATCCTCTTCAATTAGGTTCGAAGAGGAATGTGTCGTTTGCTTTCAATTAGATTTGAAAGGAGGCCAATTTGTAATACCGTACGTATTTGTCATGCCGTCGTGTTGGCATTATGTTATGCCATATATATGACATCACAGATGCATAGTTTTGGTGTGAAAAAAACAAATGAAAATAAGTAGATGCAGTAGGTAACTCAAATTTGTGCGAAGCTTGTGTACACGTCATCAGATTATTATACTACAGAGCAGGAACAGCATGTGGTCGTGGCTGAAACAAAAGACTAAAAAAGAGTGTAAAAATAAAAACTAAAGCTTTAAACACGCTGAAGGCATCCTGTAACGCCTGCGAGCTCTCCTCACAGCTCGTCCTCGACCGGTACTTGTCCGCGTCCGCTCTCCGGTGCTTCCCCTTGCCGTCGTTGTTGGCGTCGGCGCTGGGGCCGGCGACCCTCTCCTTCACCTCCTCCAGCCTCTCCTTGGCAGTGTCCGCCGTCTCCCGCGCCTTCTCCTTAACCTTGTCGTACCCTTCGCCGGCCTTCTCCTTGGCCGCCTCCACCGTCTCCCACGCCGCGTCCTTGGCCGACGCCGCTTTCTCCGTGGCCTTCCCCTTGGCGGCCTCCTTCGACTCCTGCGCCTTCTTGCCGGCCGCCTCCGCCTTCTCCCACGCCGCGTCCTTGGCCGCCGCGGCCTTCTCCCCGCGGCGTCCTGGCCGCCGCGGCCTTCTCCTTGGCGGCGTCCGTCGTCTCCCACGCGGCGTCCTTGGCCGCCCGGGCCTTCTCCGCCGCCGCGTCCGTGGTCTGCCGCAGCGTCTCCTGCGCCTTGCCGGGCGCGTCCTTGGCGCTCTCGTACCCCTGCCCGGCTTTCTCCCGGGCCTTCTCCTCGACCTTGGCCTTGCCCTGCTTGGACCGCTCGTGCGCCTCGGCGCCCCGCTCGCTCGCCGCCTCGGCAGCCTCCTTGGCCTTCTGCTTGGCGTACTCCGCCTTACTGGACGCCCGCCCTTCACCGTCTCCTTGGCTTGCCCGGCCTTGTTCGACGCGCCCGCCGCGGCATCCCCCGCTTTCTTCCCCACCTCTGCAGCACGCACGTCAGCATCAGCTCGTACGAGAGGAACGAAGAACGAGCAATGGCGGCGCTGTGGCCGGGCTGTGGAATCTTACCGGAGGCGGTGTGCTGAGCGGACTCGCGCGCGGACTTGACGGTTTGGCCGGCCTTGCGCGCGGCCTCCTCCTCGTCGACGTCGGCGTGGTGCTGGAGCCCCAGACCCTCGGAGATCTTGTCCTTGGCCCACCCCGTCCACGACTCCTCCTCCTGCTTGTTGGTGTTGCTTTCCTGCGAGACGTCCTGGACGTTCGTCTTGGCCGCTGCGCCCACCGCCAGGAGCAGCAGTAGCAGCAGCGCCGACGGGACGGCGCGGCTCCCCGACCGCGAGACTAACGCCATTGTCAGTCCTGTCCCTCTAAGCAAAGCTTGGCAGCCGCGATGAAGACTAGTAGCTGTATTATGTGTGTGCTTTTGTCAGTCAGGGATGCTCGCTGATCGATCGTGCTGGGTTTTGGGGAGCGTAGCGTAGGGTTTTATGGGCGCGAGGGGTTTGGACGCGTGTAGGGGGCGATTCGAGCGAGGCGGGTGGCACGGCGACGGGTGTCCGGCTGAGGTGGCGCGTTGCCGCACACGTCGTCTCAGTCGGTCACCGTGATCGCTTTGGTCTTGGGGTCTCACAGGGCTTCTGGTCGCTTCGCTTCTCGGTGCTTTCGAAATGGTGCAACACGCGCGAGAACGAGACACTCGGCTCGCCAATGTGGCAGCACATGAGGCGACTGGCGGAGGGAGAGCCGGAACCAAGGATACGCATATTATAGGTCGCGCTACGGGTACGAAAAAGTTTACTCGCTGTTTAGGGATACAAGTACGGTAAATCTATACGTATCTCACTCTGGTGTTTCTAGCACTCCACGGGCTCGATTCCGTGGCCGTCCATCCCGCGTTTTTTTTGTCAACGGAGCACACTTTAAAGCTGGTTCGGTTGACAGGATTATACATTGTTCTGTCAGATTTAAGTACTGCTAACTGATTTCTTGTAAGAGAAAAACACTATTCTGGCTGGATTTAAGCCGGCTGAAAAGCCAAGCGAACAAGCTGTAAGCTGTCTCTGGGGCCACGGTGTTAGGGTGGTGTCGGCAAGTGCACGCTGTTGCGCGCCTGAAACCACAATCATCTTCAAGAGATTAGCTAAAAAAATTAACTAATTTTATTTATTATTCTCTAAAATAGATAATATTACAGCTAGTACTTCAACAAACTTCTATGATCACCCGAGCGTTCGTTAGATAGCCCCTACAAGTAAAATTGTCTAGAAACATGTAGATAGGCTTAATTTTCTTCATTCCTAGATACACTTGTTTGTAATTTTGGTAATTCTATTTTCTAGCATATGGTGGCTCTTGATTTACTTAATATAGAGCGTGTTACATAGTGAACCGTGCAATGGCAGCTTTAGAGTTGATAACTCTATTTAGAGTTTTTGTTTGTTAAATCTAAATAAATTTAGTATATAATTTTTTTATTACAATTCAAACATACAATAATTAGACTACCATAAAAACATTATCATAATTGGACCATAGAAACTACATTTATGAATTATTCTAATTAGTTACAGAAAATAATAGATCTAAATATATAATAAAAAATTATACTAAAACATATCATATTGCATGATCATTGTGTAGTTCAATTTTTTTTATTTTTTAATTATTTTTCTGTAATTTACTATAATTTTTTAAAGATTCAACCGAAATAATAACTAAATAAATAAGACAAAATCGCTTTCCAAACTTCTTGTAATCGGACAAGGGAGGTAAAACGCATGGATCCAAAAGTAAGTTGAGGAAGGTGATTTATCTACTTTTCGAGTTCAGGGGAAAAATCGGAAAAAGTTGAGGAATAAAAGTCGCTTTTTTTTCTTTTCTAAATATAGAAAAGATCGCTGCCCGGCCTGTGTATCCTCTTTCGGCCCAACATCACTCAGCCTTTGCACACCCGATACGGGTCCAAAATGGAACGCGGTAGGACGACCCAGGCCGGGCCGTGGTCTCCGCCACCCGCCACATGGCAAGGAGTCCGAAGGAAGCCGCGTCTGAATTGAGTTCCGAAACGTGCCGAACCCAACAACCGCAGTGGAAATAAGGCGAAAGAAAGATCTCTGGAAGACTGTATAGCGTGGCTGCCGTGTCAAACTATCCACGTTTCACTCCTCGCATCGCACTTGTCCGCCTCGTCGCCTCACTTTTTGCGGAAAACGTAAAAAATGGCAGCTTCCTCGCCGTCCCTCCCGCCGCCGCCGGCAGCGGCTGCGCCCTCCACCACGCTGGCCGGGAACCTCACGGCCTCCTCGCTCCTGTCCATCCCGCGCCCGCGCCCGCGCCTCGCCGCGGCGCACCGCCGGGCGGTCGTCGCCGCGGCCGCGTCGCCCCGGCCCCCGCCGCCGGAGGGGGACGGCGACGAGAAGGAGGTGGAGAGGGCGATGGGGATGGACGGTGGCATCCCCGGGACCTCGGGCGAGTTCCTGCGCCGCGTCTCCTCCCGCGCTTACGGCATGCGGCGCCACCTCATGGAGTCTCTCGATTCCCTCGCCTACGACGGTGATTCCTCTTTTGATCTTATATATAAACCTCGCCATGTTCGATCAAGTTGTCGTTGCCTTAACTTCGATTGTGTTAACGCTTGGGGGTTTAGTGATTTAGCATAGTATAAGCTTATTAAGGGTTCGTGTCGGTTAGGCCGAAATGCTCAGGGTTTAGGGCCTGTTTGAATCCTAGTGCTAAATTTTAGCACTGCACTTTTAGCTCTACTTTTAGAGCTAAAGATTCAAACAGGTGTGCTAAAAGTGTCCAAAAACTACAAGATGTGCTAAAAATTTTAGCACCAAATGAGACCCTAAAATTTAGCACTAAAGTTTAGCACATGACAAATAGATTCAAACACTCCCTTATTTGTGCGCGCGGCGTGTTTGATGAAACGTGTGGTACGAATTGTCCAATGATGCTATGTTTGTGTGCACGGGAGGATTGCGTGCTGCAACCAACTGGGGATCAGCATATATTCTGTGAGGCTTGTGGGTTGGTTCACGCGTCTTGTGTTTCTTGAGATGTGCAGTTACATGTGGGCAAGACATGGTTTCATCTGTAGGTTATGATTAGCTCTTGTAGACATAGCAGTTTCCTCATATTCAATAATAGATCATGTGTCATGTGCTACTTGATCAATTGGACAAGTCTGCTGTCGTCCGTTACTAATTGATATGCATAAGCTTCTTGCAGTAACTAGAGACTGTATCCAATGGTCAAATATCTGTAGATATTTTATTAGCTGAGTTCTGATGCACATACTTTGAAATGTTATCAGTTGTCAATTTTTTTTTTAAAAAAAAACCACCTTATGGTAAACATACTACATGATAATTTGGCACATGGCAATTTTAATTTTAGTAACTCTGTGCACTTTCATGATGATTCAGTACTGGAGACAAACCCATGGAGAGATGATTCCAAGCCAGTCTATGTGCTGGCCAGATACGATAACCACCTATGGACAATGAAAACTCGCAGGAGCCGCAAGTGAGAATTTATTGATGCCGTTACATTTGGCTTGTCACGAGCTTGCAATTTACTGAACTGTATGAACTCTGGTGCTATCTATTGTTGTCTTCTGCAGCGAAGTTGAAAGGGAACTTGGAAAGCTTTTCTCAAAGGGAGTTGGGTCTGGAGTTGGAACTAAATCAAAGTACTCTGGCTCCAAGTTCAACATGGTTGTTGAAGATATCAGAGAGGGAGTACTGGTGAGTAGTTTGCTGGCTTGAGATGAAACTTTTAGGGCATGTTCTTCATAGGCAACTGTTCTTCTCTTCCCAATGGCTGTCTAACACATTTAACTTGTTTAATCCATCATATTCACACTCTTTTAGATAAAGCACAAATTGAGCTAAATATAGGTCATGCTGCTAGTTTCTTGATCAAACATGAAAAAAATCAGGAGATTGGACTTATTGACCATAGCAGTAGAATAAGGTGATGGCCATATATGTCTAAAGAAAAGTGTGGATATACATCTTATTATGTTAGTACGACTCAAATAAGCCCAATCAATATTCACTTTTGTACCATTGTAAAAGAAGACTTTTACCATTGCACTTCCCTAAAAAAAACTAGATGTGATATTTGGTACAATACGATTACTTGTTTTATATTCTTCTGAATCTTATCCCCCCCCCCCCCCACCCCACCCCCCCAAAAAAAGAACACTTCTGAATCGTTTCCATCCTTTTCTGCAGGTATTTGAGGATCAGGATGATGCTGTAAAATACTGTGACCTTCTGCAGGGCGGCGGTCAAGGGTGCGAGGGAATTGCAGAGATAGAAGCATCATCAGTAAGTAAATTATTTGGTGGACCTTAACAGTTTCTGGTTACCAACTGATCATAATTGACAACTTGTCACGACTATGCTTGCTTGTAGGTTTTCAATCTGTGCCGTAAAATGAAAGCCCTTGCTGTTCTTTTCCGGCGTGGAGGGACTCCTCCATTGCCTCAAAGTCTGGAGCGCGACTTAAGGGCGAGAAAGAGGTCACTGGAAGACTAGAGCTGCGTGTTTGCACAAACACTGTATAGAATCGTTAATTGTATTCATCTAGCTGTTGGAAGCATGGGCCCTAGGCCTTGTATGCAACATAGTACATAGAAATCCCTAGCTGAAATGGATCCAGACTTGAGTCTAAAAGCAAACACAGACAACATACTTAGGTCGGGACCAGATATTTATTTATCTGAAATTGGATACTTTTGTAATCATGAGCAGCACTTTTACAGAAAGAATAAAATGTGGTCCATCAAGTTATTATCATTAATTGGTTTCATGCAAATGGTGAATAGTGCAAGAGGTTGACAACCCAGCTGTCAACACGGCGATTCCAAAGAATTCCTAGTCATTGCTACTGTTGATGGTACATTGATACAGGGGGACTAAGATTGTGAAATGTTTTCTCAAAATTCAGGGCGATGAGCGGCTTTCAGTTAGCTTCTCCCTCCTGTACTTCCTGAAATCCGCTGCCAGCCCTGTGTCGAAGTCCTGCTTCATCTGCTCCGCCATCTGCCGCAACACCTGTTCAGCAGAAACGAAATGTCCGTCAGTCAATCCGGTGATATGGTTTCTCTGCAAGAGAAGGCTGCAGGTGAGGTGAGGAGGGGATGAATTTTAAAAGCTCCGACCGACCGTCTCGCCGACGCCTCTGATGATGCTCTCGGGGACCAAGGCGAGCACCGGCGGGAGGTCGAAGCCGACGGTCATCTCGACGTGGCCCTTGAGGCTCTTCCTCCCCTCCCGCTGCCGCTGCGGGTACATCAGGCCTCGCACGGTGAGAGCCAGGTGCGACGGCATCGCGTTGCTGTCCAGACCATTCAGCTTGTAGTCTGTCTGCTCGCAGCAGCAGCAGCAGCAGCAGCACGTCAGGGTACATCACATTCAGATTTCAGACAGACAGACACGTGAAATGATACATGGTGAGCTGAGTTGTTGTCAGTTACCACTTCCATGAGGAGGAGGCTGGTGGCGTGGACGGGGACGTTGGGCGGGTACTCCTTCCCGCCGGACTTGCTGACGAAGCGCATGACGATCACCGGCGACGCCGACAGGAAGAGGAACTGGATGGGCAGGAGCTGCACGCTCCATTCTTCCTGAAACCAAGAAAAGACGGCAGCCAGTGGCCACCACTCTCTGTTAGCATTGCGTGTACGTGTACGTGTCCTTCACTCGCTCTCTCTCTCTCGCATACTACACAGGTGTACGTTTCGTAACGTTCAAGTCATTGGTTGGCCGGCCGACAGGCAAGGAAAACTGCAGCTGATCTCGCCGGAAATTCCGGTTTCAGAGCCAATGATCGAGATGAAATGAAAGGCACCGAAAACTTTTTCAGTGTACACACGTACGTTCTGACTTCTGAGCAACACCACCAGTTTTATCTAAAGAACTTTAGACATGGAACTGGTGAAGAAACGATGAGGCAACTCACATCGTTGATCTTTCTTCTTTTCTGCTGATCAGGAAACACAGCTCCCACGATCCTGGGACTGTTCTGCAGGTACTCATCGATGGACGCCTGCAGAGACAGAGAGAGTGGCTCCATGGAATCAGATCATCTGAGATGTGCAGTGCAGACTGCAGAGCAAAAACCCCAAACCTACCCCTTGCGTTTCGCTCATCGGGATGTCAGTGTTGAACTTGTAGGAGAAGGTGAACAGGTCTCTGGGGTTGACCTTCTCCCTCGATCCACCATACGAGGGCGGCGTCTTGAGAGCGCATGTGGTGGTGAGCGACGACGACCGCGGAGACGAAGAACTCAGGACAAGGCCCTTTCTTGAGCTTGAGCTTGAGGTCGATCTCTGATCCGCTGCTGATCCGAGTGGTGTGCTCCCTCCTGATCCAACACCCCTATACACTGTCGCATGCATTTCCTGTCACGTCAGTCATGTATGCACGCTCGCGCGCTCTACCAAACTATTACGCGTGCAAATTTCTCAAACAAAAATGATTGAAGTGGAACAACAAAAGCATGATCTAGTGCAAGAAAATGCATGCTCCGTGAATGGAAGAAGGGAAGCTGCTAGTCACCTGGATGGGCTGCAGGACGGCATGACGGGAGGTGTAGCATTGACATGTCTAACCTGAAACTGCAATGGCAATTCCTGGAGTCAGTCTGTGGCGTTCGTTCCCCACAGCCAGGCCAAATAAGTAAAGTAGTAGCTGGCTGCCGTGCAGAGTTGAGCATTCTTGCCGTAGTGTGTGTGGGCGTAGTAGGTCCTACAAGCCGCGTCTCTTCTTCCAAGTCGCGCCAGGGACGGGGTGAACCGGCCGGCCATGTCTGTCAGACGCTAATAAGCAGAGCGAAACATGAGAAAATTGTGGGGGAGAAAATTAGAATTAGGCGCTGCTGACTACTGAATGATGGACACACGTCACCGCAGGGTGAGATACTGGGGGATATTTTGTTGCGTCCACTGAATGATTCGCTTGCCGCATGCAGGTGCACAGGTTCATCGGCACACTTCTTCTTTCGCCATGTGCACAGTTTCGACCCATTTCTTGGAGGGAGATGATGCCGGTATGTGTAAGTAGTATGAAGGTAGTTGAAGCGTCCAAGTTTGGATTATGCTTGCTTCTTTTTTCATCCAGATAAACACAGATTCGAGATACTCCTATCAAATTAAAATGACTCCTGTGTAATTTATACTGTGAAATTCCTCAGTTGTAAACATATCCAGCCTTTTTTTTTTGTTATTATAGACAAGCAGCACACGGCACACTCACGACCAATTTTATGTGCCTCGCCTAGTTTGTCAACTCATACACGCTTGAAAAGAAAGGCTCCAAAGAAATCTTCTACGGTTTAACTTGCATGGCCGGATTCGTTGCTCTCTAATAATCATAAATAATATAAATATTTTGTCTCTATCCAAAGTCATCGTAAAGATGTGCTTCGCTAAGAGAGATAAATGGCCCGTCCACATCCCCTGAGTTTAAAATTCACACAAACTGTTCGTGTAGACACATTATATCATTTCTTAATTCTTAATTTCTCCTATCAGTCGCTTATAATACCGGCATACTAAAGGATACGTTGACGTTAGAAAGGTGCAAGGGAGAGGCAATCGCGGGGGCGGAACGTTGGGGCCACCTCCGGCTCTGAAAAATAGGAGTTAGGACATTTAATTTTTCAATAGTTTTTTTAAAAAAAATAATTAGTAAAACAATTAGTTTTTCATATGGCTAAAAAGGTTGGTAGCACGTCTGTTGGGTTCCTTCAATAATTTTTTAAAAATTCCTCCTAAATATAGAAAATAATTTGGTAAACCACTCTAACTACTTTTATATTTTTGTGTATCCCTTGTACATTGTTTAATCTATTGTTTACACTGTTGACGTTTGTCTTTACTATTCATGCGAAACAAAACCGTGTCGCTCCTCCCTCTGCCCGTACATATGCACATGGGACTATATGCCCTTAGCCAAAAAAGTTGCCTTCAAGAGCACATATCCTCATGTGTATCAATTATTAGATGTATACTCTCTCTATTATTAAACATATGTTACTTATGTTTCTCAAAAAAATAATTTTAACTAAATATATATATTAAAAATTATTAATATTTAAGTTACATAATTAGTATAGTTGAAAAGATCTTTGAATATAACTTTTTTAATAAATTTAGTTAGAGATATAAATGTTGTACATATTTTTTACAAATCAAGTTAAATTTATATATAGTACGAATATTAATAACGATAGTTATTTAAAAACAAAGAGAGTATATGTGATATTTTGAGCAACTCCAACAGTTTGGCAATTGGGTTTGACATATTTGATTTTGGGAAAAAACTAGAAATTGTGGTGTCTAACAGTTTAGTATTTGGGCTTGATATTTTTGCCAAAGTCGCCAAGGTAAGCCCATCGCACATATATTTGCGTCGGTGAAACTCGCGAGGCATTCCTCTCGCGCGACATCTTTCCCTCTACCGGTACTCCCTCGCGCGCCGTCGGACCTTCTTCCCGCGAAATCCTGGACGGAGGTTGACGAAGGGACAACACCTATGACTCTGCAGCGGCGTGGGGAGCCTGCTTCTTCTGCAGGATGGAATCGTCAAGAAGCCCCGCGCGCCATTACAGCCTGACAGTGACCCAAAGGCTCCGTCCTCAGTCCTCCTGTCCCTGTCCTCGCTCATGAACCGGCCAACGACTACGGAGCGAGCGGAGGTGGATTTCCTGCCGTGTTCCAGGTCTCCCCTTTTCTTGTTCTCCTAGCCTAGTAGCTTCTTGCTATGTAGTTTGCTAGTTTTGGGTTCCTGATCGATAGAATCATCGAGTCGTACGTGTTTGCGCTGGGATCTGCTGTTGTCCTTTTTCGATTTAATTCAGAGAAGAAGCTGCGTACTCCGTAGGTGCTCGCCGTCCAGGGCGAGGCTGCGGACTCGCGGCGACGGCGGGACGGCGGAAGAAGACGAGGACGCGGACTCGCGCGACCAAGATGGCGCGAAAAAAAACAGAATAAACCCCGGGAAAAATGTCTAGGTACTTGGAGTTTGCATCTTTTTATTTTTGACATATGTATTTTAGAATTGGCAAATTCTATGTTTTGCCAAACTAAAATTGTCAAACTGTTGGAGATGCTCTTATGTCACATTTTCTATCTATAAGTCAGCCTGATTTCTTTTAGAGCAGCTTCAGTGTGGTGGAAAACCGAACCGTGGGAAAAGAGAAATGGCACGACGGTTCGATTTCAACACTGGAGCAAGCGAACCGAGTACACCGATTTCAGAAAGCGGCTCTTCGTTTTGGTGCGAACCGAGGGAATAAAAAACTCCAGGAGTGATGTGAGTGCCGTCTTGCATGCAACAGAGTGAACATAAGAGAGCAAAAGGTGCCGCATTCTTTTCTATTGTTTAATCAGCTGTGACCCCCATCAAATACCACTCACACTATAGCATTTAAACCATAGGTAACTTCCGAACTTTGAAATACACGTCAGCAAACCGAACCCAACACTGGAGCTGCCCTTAGTCCATTGAGGACAAAGCGACGCTGTACATCATCCTGCATATGGAAACCTATTGATGACATTTTTTGTGCACTTCGCCATCCATCCGTTGCCCTGTTGTACTAGCTAAGGTCCATTTTGAAAGCTATCGTTGCAAAGACATGGCAACTGAGTCCGCGGCACTCAGAGCATCTCCAAGAGAAGACTAACAACACTCCTAAAATTGTTATTCTCGTGATTAATAGGAAAATATTGGTCTAACAGCTCCCCAATCCTTCCCCAAGATTTACTCGCTCCGAACAAGCGTCCCGCATATCTGCAGAAGAAAGGCGCGGCCCCAATCTTTCTCCCACGCTCATCTTTTTCTGCTTTCTCGTGCTACTGATGGTACTACTACTGCCTTGTCAGCCACCGTCGTCATTGTGTCCATGTTTCTCTCCCTCTCTAGTAGTTTGTTTGATGCTTGCCTCTCTGTGATAGCAGAGAACAGGCAAGGCCACAAGCGATAGCAACGAGCACAAAGCTGATAGCGACGCTAGCATATCTGAAGATCAGCTGCCCATGTACGTGTATTGAAGTTGGAGAAGTCACCGTACCAACAAAAAGGAACGAGCAAACGAAAAAAAAAAGTTTAGATCTAACTATTCCGATCTTTGATGTAACTAACTAATGATGTGTCAGGATTGGGGGGGGGGGGGGGGGGGCAAAATATTAAGGAGCTGCTGCGGACAAAACTAATTTTGGAGTATATAATTTGTTTAAGAGTCTCCAATAATAAGTTTTGAAGGTTAGTTTTTAGAGACCTCTTGTAGTTGCTCTTACCTACATAGATTGCACTTTGATGACTCGTTTTTCTACTTTTTTTGTGTGTGATTGTGTGATAAACAACTACAAACTCTTGTGGTTTGTTAATTATCTTTATATGTTATAGTATATCAACCTTTTGTCCTTTTATGCCTATAGAAACAATTATAAATTGATATAGTTGTGTTTGTGCTAACTCAGATAAGATTTTATCAAGTTTATGATTTTATCTATTCTTAGATCCGTAATTGCAGAAACCACACAGAACTCTGCAATTTTAACCTAAAATACATGTGATAACCATCGCCTGAATTTGAGCAAGTCCCCAAGTTTTGAAATACATGCAGACTCAACGTTAAAACGATTGAGACACGTGAATTCAATATTATTTTAAACACTGATGAAATTTCTCCAACCAAACCCGTAAAAGGCCCACGAACCAAAACACGTGCGGGCCATCAGCAAGGCGGCCCAAAGTGGTTGGGAGCAGCGTCGTGTTCCTCGCGCCGCAATTTCTCGCTCGCCTCAGTTCCTCCTCTCCTCTGACTCACCAGGACTGGGGATTCACTGATCAGATGCGGTGTGCGGGGCCTTGCTCAGCGGCGGGGCTGGGAGGTCCGAGCGGAGTAGACGTCGATGGCATGGCGGTTCCTCCGCACAATCCGTTTCCGTCATCTGAGGTAAACGAGCGAGGGCTTTCACCTCACCACCTGCACTGATGTTTCTTTCGGTCTAATTGATTGATTCAATCAATTCCAGCCCGGATGTCAGGAGCGAAGCGAAGATTGGAGGCCGAGGCTTTATTGCCAATAATAATGCCCCGGAGCCGAGTACCAGCAAAGGGAATTTGTTGAGGGATGGAAGCAGCCGAGTTGGGGAGCGGAATTCAATATTTGCTTGCGCCCCAGAGGATGCTGGCTTCAGATTGGAGCAGGAAACTGGACAAACGTTCGAAGCCAATGCCCATTCTGCACTGAAATCGTGCTCTGGTATTGGGAGTCTAGTTATAGCCAAGTGCTCTCACATATTTGAGAGAAATGGGGACACCTTTGATGGGAAGTGCAGCTTGCAAGATGTTCTTAAGGCTGGTTTATGGCTTTCACCGGAGACCCTCCGCCGGTTTTGGCGCGTTCCTGAGCTGAAGCCTAAGGATTTTCTTGACATTTTGATTGGTTTTGGACCCAGTGCAGCAGAAGTGAGAAATGCAAGATTTCTATGGAATTTGTACAGGTGGGCATCGCAGCAGAGCAAGGAGTTCCAGCATCTGCCAAGGTCAAATGAGACAATGGTATCCATACTTGTAGATGCTCATATGCTCAGTCAAGCTGAATCGCTACTGCTCTCATTGGTTGATCATATGGCTCCGGCTGTTTCAAGTGAACTATTCAGTCAGATTATCCAGGCGTATTCAGATGCACGCAATCTTGAGAAATCGGTTGCACTTTATGATTATGCAAGGGGTAATCATTTGGTTCCTTCAGTTTCATGCTATCAAGTACTTCTTCATTTTCTGATCAGAAACAGAAAGGATGAATTGATTTTAAGAGTATATCTGGACATGCTTGAAGTTGGATTTGGTTCTTGCACCAAAGGAGATGTTCTTGATTCTGTTGTCATGACTTTAGTCAAGAAAGATAAACTCTTGCAAGCTCTTGGTATTCTTCGTCAATTGAAGAGTTTGGGTCTTAAATTAAGCAACAGAGCCTTGTCAAATATAGTTGAAGAGTTTAACAAGAAAAAGGATATTGGGGATATGATGAATTTCTTGGAAGAGTGGAGGTGTTTACCTGAGTTGCGTCTTTGCAACAGAATCCTTGCGTCTTCGTGCACAAATCTTGGTACTGATCAGGCATGGTTGGTCTTCAAAAGATTGGAGGCCTCAGGGTTTGCTCCAGATGCTATGACTTTTGGAATTTTCATTTTTCATAGCTGTAGAGAAATGAAACTGAAATCTGCACTTGTATATTTATCAGAGTGCTTTGCTAGGAATGTCAAACCTGAAGTGTGTGCTTATAATGCTATTTTAGGCGGTGTTTTCAGGGAGGGACTATATAGACATGCAAAGTATGTCTTAGAAGACATGGTTGAAAGAGAAGTAACACCCAATCTTTCAACATATAAGATAATTCTTGCAGGGTATTGCAGGTATAGGCAGTTTGATGATATTGAACAAGTCTTGAGGGATATGAAAACCAATGGCGTAAATGATCTTCCCTCTGGAAACTGTGTGCTCTCCAAGGCCTTATCATTCTTGGGGCTAGATCACCTAGGGGTGAAAATTAAGCGAGATAATGCCACTGGTTTCCCAAAAGCTGAGTTTTTTGATTCAGTTGGCAATGGACTGTATTTGGACACTGATTCCAAAATGTTTGAGATTTCATTGGCACAGATTTTGGATAGTGCACTTCACCCAGATATTAACTCAGAGCTAGTCAGGGCATCTCAGCAAGGCAATGTTGCAAGTTCTCTTCTTGTGAAAGATGAAGCTTTTCAATGGGGATATGATATTTCACCAGCTAGCTGCTCTGAGCTATTCAAGTCCTTATGTGTGAACCCTGCTTATGTAATAGATGTCATTGACCTTATGGAGGAGATGCCAGATATATTTTACAAACTTGACGCTCAAAATCTTGATTTGGTTGCCCAAACATTGAGTAGGAATGGGATGTCTGCTCATGCCAAACTGGTTTTAGAAAAAATGTTGAGAGAAGACTTGTCAATCAGTCACAATACATATACTTCTTTAATGATAGGCCTATGTGAAGAAAGGGACATAGCAGGGTTTTGGGAATGTTGGAATCTTGCAACAAAGTACAGATGGTCACCTGATAGCAAGGATATGATGGACCTCATCAGTTACTTGTGCAAATGGGGAGTGATTGAGGAAGCCCTGAAACTTATGAACCTTTTATTTGACTGCTATCATCATCTGTTTTTCATTGCATATTGTTCACTTCTCAAAGAGTTGTGCAGGACAGGTCATACCAGCATTGGATGTGCAATGTTGGAGGCTCTCAGAGAAAAGGGTGTGGCTGTGGATCAATCATTATTCTTTTATGTGATGGAGGGCTTCCTAAAGGAGCAGAAGACTGCTGAATCAATTGGAATGCATGACATGTGGCTTAGCAAAAGCAAAGAACTAGATGCATTTTCCAACCGATCTGTGTTGCCTTCATTACCATGGCTGGATGCAGATCGAGCCAAGAACTTGGTAGAGTCTATGCTGACCATGAAACTTACTGGATTCTCAAATTGCGGTTACATCGTGAAGGAATTAATGCAAACAAGGAATATAAAGTGGGCCATGCCAGTCTTGCAAGAATCAACTCCTGGGAAGCTCAGTGCCACTTTGTTAAATTCCTTACTTCAAGTCTATGGTTGGATAAAAAATTGGAGAAAGTTAGATGCAGTTCTTTGCAAGATGCTGAAGATGCATGACGCCCTTTCTATATCTAGCTACCGCTTTCTTGTGTGCAGAATGTGTGAGCAAAGTCGTTTTTCTAGTGATTCAAGCCTTAGAGCACTGTTCCAACATGCTGACAAGTCAAGAGAACTAATTGCATGCAATATTCTAATATTTCATCTTTTTCAAAGAAGAAATAGCTCACAGATTCATGATGTATTGAAGGACATGGAAGGTAATGGTATTTCTCTCGACAAAACCACCTATGACTTCCTTGTCTATGGATTTCACAAATCTGGGGATACCAATGATTCAGTTAATGCGCTTGATGCCTGTATTGCTCAGGGACTAAAACCAAGCAACCGCAGTCTCAGAATAGTGTTAAGTCATTACTGCAGGCTAGGAAACCTTGAGAAATCATTAGCATTATTTCACTTGATTGAGCGCAATGGATGGAAGCATGGTTTAATTATTAAGACCACCCTCACCTCATGTCTCCTCTCATTCGGGAGACAATTTGAAGCAAAATCATGTCTGAACAATCTGAGCAAAAGTGAGTTTATCAGATGTTCAAGCAATTTTGATGATCTCATCAAGGAATTCTGCATACTAGGAGATTTGAAAATGTCTCTTTTTCTGCTAAATACAATGTTAAAGAAAGGCAGACTTCCTAATGAAGCCAGTTACAGTTCTGTTATATATAAACTTTGTATATTGAAAGAGTTTGATCAGGCACTTGATTTTCTTGCTGAAATGCAGTTTGCAAGTCTAAAACCAAGTGAGATCTCCTGTGATGCACTTGTACGTGGCCTTTGTGCCATGGGAAGAACTTCTGATGCTAGGAAGGTTTTGGAAATGCTAACCACCTTGGGATCTGCACCATCCTATGGCATGTATAAAGTTGTTTTTGATAACTATTGCAGAAGTAGCAATCTACAGAAAGCTGCGGTACTTCTGCATGACATGCAACAAGCAGGACAAGTGCCCAACTTTGAGATGCATTGGTCTATTATAAGCAATTTCAGCAGTACCAATGAGAAAACTGAAGGACATGGAGAGCCCATTTTGAAAACCCTTTTTCTTTCTGCAAATCCCCATAAAGGTCATAAGGCGATATATGGTTTCCAGAAAATGGTGAACTGATGATTGTTGTCAAGTTGAACCCTAGTGGAACTGATAAAACTCAGTGAAACCAAGGTTATGCAACACTGGAAGTAGAACTTTCTACTCTAGGATCAATGGTTCACAGAAATGTGGGAATACATAGGAAAAGCTATGGATCTTTAATTTATAGCAAAAGATGGAGCTTGAACTCATTACCTGAGCCATCACAACTTTCTTCTCTGCAATTTGGGTGCGGGTTGTGCCCCAGCTAAAGGGATCATGCAAAGGTAATAACATCATCTCTCTTAAGAACGAAGACGGTAATATTGAAAAGTTGGCTTTTCATTACTGGCATTGTGGACTACCGTTTTTGTGTTACGGAATAACACTGATATTGTCACCCCAGCAAAGGGTTTTTGCTCCTGCTTTTTGTTTCTTCAATATATGTATGCATAGTCAGTTGCAGCTGAGGTTTCTTTCCCTGTGGTATTCTGGGCAGCAGGTTAGCAGCTGTGAGTGAGAGACAACCATACCACCTCTTCATCACAATTGTGACTTGTGAGGTACTACTTCTCCTGTATAGCGAACTATTGGTGGTATCAAATGCAATGGTTAAATTTTGTTTAACAATTCTGCTAGTGTTAGTACCAGTGCAACTTTTCTGGATTAGCATCACCACTACAAGATTATGATCTGTCTCATTGAATCCTGCATTGTACTACCTCCGTCCGGGAAAGGATGCAATTGTGGGAATCATGCCGGTCAAGATACCTAATGTTTGACCAACTTTATATTAAATACTATTAGCATTTATGTCTTTAAATAATTTTATTATGAAAATATATTCTATAACTAATCTAATGATACTTATTTCATACAATTAATGTTACTAATTTTTTATATAAAATTAGTCAAAGTTCAAATTGCTTGACTTCTCGAAAAGCGAGAATTGCATTCTTTTAGGGACGGAGGTAGTATATGGTATATGGTGTGTGCTGCTTTTTTAGGTTTATTATGTCTTCTGATGTTTTTTTTTTGCTCTAATGTCGTGTTAGGCCTGGTGTGTTTATTATTTCCTTTTTTTAGCAATTTTTTCTCCACTAAGTTACAAAATTAGACATGTAACATATAGGGGTGTATGCCTATTTTATTCTGTTTGCAGCAATAGGTAAGATTGCCTTGCTGCCTTGCTGGGTAACCACTAATCAGGACTCAAAACTTGGGAGTTAGTTTGTGCTGTGGTTACTTCAGACTTATGGTGTGCTTAAAACTCTTCAACCAGGCTGAGGAATATACATAAAGCATCTGCTGACCACCTATGTGTTCGCGTAAGAGGTCTAGCATCGCCTCTTCATACGGTATGGCCTCCCAGACTAGGCCTTACATTGGACAGACAGAGAGTTGCGGAATGGTAGCACAATGCTGAACTTATCCTTAGCAAGGAAAAGTGCAAAGGGTTCAATTCGCTGGTCATTTTGGCCGCCTGGAACAGTGAGAAGCACCAGACCGACTGTGTTCAACAATGTCTCGCCATCAGTTCAGTGCCACTTGCAGGTGCCGAAGGCCTAGCTGTTCTGGTAGGAAGTAGTGGGTAGTTCTAATGCTAAAGGTAGTTCATGATTTTTAACAGGCACGAACGTAACTTATGAAAACTTAAAGTCAGTTTTAACAAACTCTATTTCCTAATCCATTGACATGCAGTTCTTTGTGTTCGAGAAAAAAACTGCCTATGCTAACTGATAGCGTAATTGAAAATTCTTTGATATTTAGAAATTTGTACCCATTTTATGCTTATTGGCCCTCAAAATTTTAAATGTAGGGCCATTATAAGCGCATATGGGCCATAATCTTTTGAATACTCAGCTTACATGCACATACATCAAAACTATCTAACAGGGCAGTCTGCAGCATACTGATTTAGTCATTGCTGGGTTCAATGGGGGCCATCATCTCTGTCCATTTTCGGTGAAGCATCACTTGCATTTGAGATATTAGTAGTGGGTCAAAGCTCTTAAGTCTTAAGTTAGTATTCTTCCAAACCCTTTTCTGCTGCTTGACTCTCAGTCTGAACCCCATGCCTCTTCAGAGCATCTTTGAACTTATGAATTCTGAAATAGTATGAACTTCTTAGTTTAAGAATAGCTTAACAGTGTGTATACAATTCGACCATCCAATCTTACAGTTGAAATTGTGCAGCTGAAGCTACAAATACGACCTTCGGCGCCTCTGTAAAAGTGGAACAATGGCAAGACACAGACATGGAGCCTCTTCAGATATCTGTCTGTTCATTATAGTTAACCATAAGAAATTGCAGTCCTGGATGCATCTCGGCAAACTGATGTACCTTTTTGAAATTTGACATAAAGGTATTATATCAATATTATTTTATGTGAGACATTTATTTGTTTCTCCTTTTGGTAATTGAAAAATTGTTGAATCTACATGCTTGTCTTCTTTTACCTTAGAGTGTAGGGCCTTGCAAGCTCCACAGCTAGGTGAAAAGAAGTGCACCACTGTGAATTTATCTCTGGCCATCAGAAGTTGTTCATCAAAATCGTCCTGTGATTTGATATTTATCACGTTGTCCTCATGTCTATCTCCCACCACTTTGTTGCATATGGAGGTGAGTGCCCTAATACCATTTGTAAATATCACTGCCATCTTTGTCATGCTTCATAATGTGTGTTGTAATGAATCTGAGTTCCTATCATTTTTTAAATAACTATTAGATTTCTTTGTTTCAATACAAATTTTACAGTAAGCTTAGATAGTGAAGACATCTTAAACCAACAATTTTGTGGAATTTACTTTCATATGATTTACAATTTTCTCTCTCCCTGAATGGGCAAATGACTATTTTTGTGGATGTTGTTAAGGAGCAAAGAACCGTGTTGTTGCAATGGTATCCAGCCAATGAGACTGTTTGCTGCTTTGAACTGGCAACAACACATACGTTCGATGCCCCATAGCAAAATATGACAAAATAAAGAGACAACATGATTTTCTCAAATTTTAGATCATTTATCCTCTACTTGGAAATGCCTTGATAGATTGATCTGGACTGCATAATCTATATTGCCATTATTCTAGTAGGATAGCCTTTATTGGCACTTTTCTGTTTTTGTGATTAAATTATCTCCAAGCATTAAAGCTGACATTTCTTTTCTATTTTTTAAAGGTAATATAAGGGCATAGGATCATATATAACAATTAGTTCCATAGATATAAGGAAATTACCTTCTTGGGATCTTTTGGTACAGCTCGGGTGATCTGCCAACCAGTCAAAGCAACCTTTTCTCTGGGCAAGAACTGCTTCCCCTTGATCCATGTGAATACCTTGAAGCAATCATCAGATCTGTTGCTCATGTATTCATGACGGGATGAACCGGCAACAACCCAATGGTTTGTCAAAGCTGAAGCCATCGACATCATTGAACTAAAACAGAAAGGAACATTTAACAAGACAGCACTTTCATTAAAAAATGCTACAGAAAAGGGTGCATTTAAAAAGCACAACATGCGTCAAACTAACTGGAAGGGCTGTACAAGATCTGGAATTGTTGTGATGGTGAAATGGGGATGGCCCATGCCGAGGTATTTATAGCTGAAGAAAAATTTTCTTTCAGAAGGAAAGTATGCCTCATCATCCTTTTGTTTTAATGTTTATCATTATAAAGAGTGGTTCTGTTGCTTGTCAAAATGCATAGGTACAGTCAGAAGAAGTGTTGTTTCTTGTGGTCATCTTTGGTTTTGTTACGGGCTTTGTTTCTTCTGTTACATATTCTCCAAGCTTTAGCTTTGGTGCTTCTTACACCTCTGCCGACTTTTATCTGAGGCGGCACGGCAATGCTCCAGAATGGATGAAGCTGATGTGTAGTTGGACAAAAAGATGACCTTTTTATGAACAAAACTCATCTCTTTGGTGTCAATCTTCATGCATTCTGGATATATGACCGATAGTCATATCTATATCTAAATGTACTCTACTTGAATATTGGATTTCTTGCTTAAGTATAAATAACTAATTAAGAAAGTTTATTGTGGTTGACATAGAATTGTTGGGGGGTGCTGCACCCTCAGCCCCTCCCCGCACTCTATTACTATGATACTGGGCATTTTTCTCTTCATAGACAGGTGTTCCATTTCTTGCCCTGTAGCTGGAAGCTTGATAGACACATGAAAAAAAAAATACAGAATGCAATCAGAACAGTCTAGATGGTTGTATTAATCCTTTGAACTGCCATCTACAACTGCACGGCCTGCCTCCTTGTTGACACCACTGTCGTCCATCAACTTTCTCATATTCTCTGACCCCAGCCATTCTCCAACTGATGCATAAATGTTCGACAGAAGCACAAAATCCCCACTTGCATGGCTCCTTGCCTTTAAAAGTTCCCGATTGGCATGTTCAGCCAGTTCGATCTCACCATGGATCCTACAAGCCCCAAGAAGGGTCCTCCATATGACAGGATTAGGCTCGATCTTCATTGTGCCGATGAACTCAAACGCTTCTTTGAGCAGCCCTGCACGACTCAGCATGTCAACCATGCAACCATAGTGTTTGACATTGGGCTCGATCCCGTATCGTTGTTGCATCAGGTTGAAGTACTCATGCCCCTTGTCAACCATTCCGCCATGGCTGCACGCAGCAAGGACTGCAACAAAGGTAATCTCGTCTGGCTTGACATTCCCCTTGAGCATCTTCTGGAACACATCTATGGACTCTGTGACATGGCCATGCAATCCTAATCCTCCTATGATCGAGTTCCAAGTCGAGACATTCTTATCTTGCATCAACCAGAACACCTCTAGTGCACTCGTCATGCTCCCACACTTTGCATACATGTCGATCAGCGCGTTTCCAAGAACAGTGGTAGGTCCAATTCTTGAAAACCTCCCTGACAGAAACCTGTGCAATCTGCGGCCAGCATCCAGATCACCAGAGTCTGCACAGGCTGACAATAAGCTGAGCATTGTGACAGTATCTGGCTTTTCACCCATGGCCTGCATCTGGTCGAAGAGCTCCATTGCTTGCTTGTGCGAGCCGCACCTCACGTACCCAGAGATCACGGCGTTCCACGACACAACATCACGACCAGGAGCCCCGTCGAAGAGCTCCCTCGCCGCGGCCATGTCACCCAGCTTCGCATATGCCGTGATCATCACATTCCAAGACACGAGGTCAGCTCCCGGGCGGCACCGATGTCCCCTCTCCTCGCGAAGCCCGAGATCATCGCGGACCACGCCACGGCGTCCTCGCGCGCGTCGCCGTCGAACAGCGGAGCCGCGGCACCTAGGTCCCCGCAGGTAGCGTGCATGCCGATGAGCGCGTTCCTCACGAAGGCATCCGACTCGCACCCGGCCTTGACGACGTGCGCGTGGACCTGCGCCCCGGTTTCGCCCGCGCCCATGGCGGCGCAGGCGCGGAGCACGAACGGGAAGGTGCGCTTATCCGGCCTCACCACCACACCGCCGCCGGCGGCGGCGGCGGCGGAGGCGCTGTGCTGGGCCAAGCGCGCGTAGATGGAGACGGCGTCCCGGGGCGCGTCACTGTGCGCGGCGCCGCGGATGAGGGTGCTGTACATGAACCGGTCCGGGTGCGGGATTCGGTCGAACACGAGGCGGGCGTGCGCGGTGCCGCCCCGGACGCTGACAGCGGAGGCGAAGATGAGCTCGCGGAGCGCCGATGGGTCCGAGAGGAAGCCCCGGAGGACCATGAGCGCGTGGACCTGCTTGATCTGCCGGAGGCTGCGGCACCGCCGCCATAACGCCGGCTGCCGGCGCTGGGTGCCCGACTTGCGCAGCATAGCTGTCGCAAGCGCGGCGCAAATGGTTTCGGTGTCTCCAAAGATCACTCCCCTCTCACTGCTTGTGTTGGCTTGTCGTCAATCGTCATCCCGAATGACGGCCCCGCCCCGGTGAGTTGCTCTTCCCCTCTCTCATTGTCACAGTATCTTTGCGAAGCCCCAAATAGTACGTTGCAGCGACGCTGCCCATAGCGTACATCATTTCCCCCCATGGTAACCACGTCGTTCACGCGGCTGCCCATTTGTGTAACAGAACTTTCGTGAACATACTGAACAGACTGTACCATGATTTGGGCAATCATCCGGTGAAGAAAGAAAATCTCTTAGGAGTATTCTTATATGATGAACTTGGATGCATAACTTGGCATCTACCCACCATGCACTTCCCATGTTAGTTCCAAACTTCCAGAGTAGTAGAGTACAAAACACTAGTGCTGGTTCTCATGATGTGACGCAATTTTTAAGACCAATCCACCAATGAAACCCATCATTTTCCCCTTACATACATGCATGAAAATATGTAACACGAACATTAATTATTTGGCGTGGACTAAGCGAGTCATGACATCAAACGACGGCCCTGGAGACGCGGACCTTGAGGCCGTGCGCCATGGAGAGGATGGTCATCATGCGGTACTGGACGGGGTGCCCCTCCAGCAGCTGGAAGGTGTAGAAGCGGAAGAGGATGGCAAGCGCCATCTTCATCTGCAGGTACGCCGAGTCCTTGCCGAGGCAGATCCTTGGCCCCGCCTGGAACGCCGTGAACTTGAACGGCGACGCGTTGCGGAACGCGCCGTCCTCGTTGATCCACCGCTCCGGCCGGAAGCTCGCGGCGTCGGGGCCCCAGTTGTACTCCATCCGCCCCATCGAGTAGGGCACGTACGTCACCATCCCGCCGCCCTCACCTTCGTCCCGTCCGGCAGCACGTCGTCGTCCAGGATCCCCTTGGGGTCCTGCATGCGCGTGCATCCACTCAGTGGTTCAGTGCTAGCTGTGCCTGCATTGCATCGGAGGTCGTGGCGCGCTCACCTGAGGGACGGCGGGGTACAGGCGGAGCGTCTCGGTGACGCAGGCGTGGAGGTAGACCAGCTTGCCGAGGCTGTCGTAGGTGAGGAGGCCCGCGAACTGCGCCACGCGGGCGGCGAACGCCTTGTCGTCGTCGTCGTCAGCGCCGGAGCCGCAGCAGGGCACGAGCACGACGCCCTCCTCGCGCGCGCGCTCCGCCTCGAACGCGCACAGCTCGCGCCGCAGCTTCTCGGCCACGTCCGGGTGGGACATGGCCATGTGCGTGAACCACGACAGCGTCGTCGCCGTCGTGTCCCGCCCAGCGATCACGAAGTTGAGCACCACGTCCCGGAGGCTCTTGTCGTCCCCGAAGCCGCCGCCGTCGGCGTCGCCGGCCTCGCCCAGCTCGATGAACCGTGACAGGATGTCGTGCTTCATCTGCATGCCCATTTGATTTCCCCTCACAAGTTGGTCAAGCACATATATAATGAATTGAAGAAACGAGACAAGCTACAACGTACCTTCTCCTGCTTGCCGCTGGCCCGGGCCTCGACGATCTCGGCCTTCCTCCGGCGGATCACGCTGTAGGTGAACTCGTCCACGAGCTTGATGCTCTGCGCCAGGAGGGCCTCCGACCCGACGTGGAAGAACCTCTTGACGCGCCACAGCGGGTCGATGAACCGCAGCGTGACGATGATGTTGGCGGCATCGAACGCCTGCGCGAAGCTGTTCTCGGGGAGATCCGGCGACAGCGTGCCGATCTCGACGCCGAACCCAACCTTGCAGATCGAGTCCAGTGTCATCCGCATGTAAAGTTCCTGATGAATCGCAAAGTATAGTAGCTCTCTTGTTAATTACAATTAGGACGTTATTTAGTCTCGGATTTACAGTGACCGTGAGTAACCAAGAAATTGGCATCTGCAAGAGCTGGCAAGAGAGTAGTGATCAGTTCACCTGCATGTCCACAACTTTGCCTGCCTTGTATGCCTGGCTCAGTATGCCTGACAGCTTCAGGGAGTACTCTCTGAACACGATGGCGCTGAAATCCCTCAGGTTCTTGGAGGCGAACTCGAAACTCGCCGTCTTCCTTTGCTTCCTCCACAGCTCGCCGTCAGCATTGAATATGCCGTCACCGAGGAGCACGTCCATGTAGGATCTGTACACGTCCCCCTACACAGTACGTGTTCAGGCACTCGAATCAGCCTTCTGTTCTGATTTCTGAACCTTCTAGCACAGCATCACAGAAATTAAAACTGAACGTCAGTGAGTTCAGCTCATTTACGTACCTTGGGGTAATTGGTGAAGTTAGTCTTGAGGACATGCTCAACATTAACCGGGTCAGCGATGTAGGTGTAGGAAGTGAACGGCATGTCGACAACCACTGTCCTGTGCCGTGACAGGTACCCAACAAGCCAGTCGTGCATCCGGTGGTAGTTCCTCAGCTGCTCCACCGTTGCGCCGATGACCGGCCATGATCTTGGGCCTTTCTGCTTCCTCAGGCTCCACCTGTGGACCAGGGCCCATGAGAGGACAACGAGGAGGATCGCGATGTACTTGTGGAACCCTGCTAGTGGCAAGAATGGTGTCGTCGCAGCTTCCTCCATGGTGCTCTTGATGAAGGCTCCAGTCTACAAGTGATGGATGCTATGTATGTATGTAGCGTTGGGTTGGTTTGTTAGGTGATATATTGGGTATTGCTGTTACCAACCTTGAGAGAGACAATCTTGGTGTGAGTGTGACTGGAAATTAAGATTTCCTTCATTCATATGGTGTCCTTGACCTACTCCCGGACAAGTTGGGGCTCAGCCTTGTGTTCCTTTTTGTGATCTGCCAACCAAGAAAATGAGCCACTCTTATACTGTATTTGCAGGTTATATATTCTTATTCGCCAGATTATGTTATCATACTTTGGATCCAGAATTGTGATCCATCAGCTTGGTACTGAAACTCTGAAACTGAGCCTACCAGAAATTGTCCACAATTCCTTAAAATTTTAGGCACAATGATACATTCGTTGTTCCTACATAAGAGCTCAAGTGAAAAGTACACCCTGAACACGAGGTTGTGAACTCATTGTGAGTTATTTTCTTGCGAGAGCATGACTGATAGAATATAGCCATGCAGTTGCCAATCTAAGAAAAAAAGGATCGATATGAAATTTAACGAACCTAACTTCAAAAATTACATGGATCAAATTGATAACATTCTTGTGAACACTGAAAGAATAATCTGAAACCAAAATCAAGAGAGCATGAAAATAGAGCTCTCATGAACCTGTTTATTATAAATGTCAAGCAAACAAGAATATTTGCTACATAAGTACTAATTATTCATTAACATGAACCTGTTGGAACTTTCTCAACCAAGGAACAAACTAGGAGTGACAGTATCAAAATCTAAATGTTAATTTTGTTGGTGGCATCGGCATCCAGTGTAAGTCTGAAGAGATCTCTCATTGCGTGTCTCTTCACTAACTTGCCATAGGTTGCCCTCCCAATCCTCACCACCTTGTCCTCCACCTCAAGCCGGTTGCTGCAGCCACTGCCATCCCTGGAACATCTCAAGTTTGACCAACAATTATAGAAAAACTATAAAGATTTATGATATGAAATAGGCATACTATGAAAATATAATTGATAACGAATCTAATGATACTTATTTGACATCACAAATGTTATTATATTGTCATATAAATTTGGTCAAACTTGAGATACTTTGATTCTCTAAGATTCTTGGAATGTCTTATAATTTGGCATGGAGGAAGTACAAGGGAAGCACCATTGCACAAAGTATTTTTAAATGGGATAATTTTAGGGGCTGGTTAGTTTGAGGTTCTTTGCAAGCCCATACACTTCTGATACTTTTCGATAACCTACCTGACCAACTGTCTGTTACTCTGTTATGCGTTGTGCTTGATGATTTGATCAGAAAGTTGATATGTGCAAATGTGTGTAACACATTAGTATACTTCTATCCAGTGTGATAAGGGTAATAGATACAGATGTATGAAGAATACTGAACATGCATTCAGAAAGTATGCTGATCTATGGCACAAGTTATGATCATATTGCATATTTTGGTATTTGTATATTTGCAGTAGGCTGATTTTGTAGTGAAAAAAAAAGCATTTACTTGTACTGAATTCTATTCTATCACAACATGTGAATCCAACTGGCCTGCTCTATCTTCTTCAGTAAAATCTGCATCATTTCATTGGTGTTATCTTATATGCTTTTATTGTGGATCCCAGTTTTTAGAAACTAGTTATTTGGTTTATGCTTGTTGTCTTTTTGAGGCAATGATGTCGGTAGATACCCTTATACTCTCATACTATTTCAGGTCTCCAAGTACAAGAAGGCTTTGAGGAATGGACCCAAAGCTTTGAAGCCTGTGCCGGTGATTGTTCGTTGCAGGTACATCTAAAAGCTATGCTTGCTAACACCTCTATTTAATCTGGGTCTTGGTAATCTTGGTATGCCACATATTATCAATTTTTTTCTTATGCAAGAGTAGTGCTGATTTTTTTAACACTGTTGTTGGGCTGATGAGATGAGAAAAAACTGTGCTACTATACTTTTTAGCAAGATCCTCGCCCTTTCAATGGCCTGTAAGTCTGTGACCATGAGCTGCAGGGGAGGATTACTGTGCTTTTAACAATATATCCTCATCCTTCAGGATGTCCTGTGACTAATAGCTGCAGATAAGGTTTACTCAGACAGTAGTAGGTGATTAATGGAGACATTTGCCATATAGCAGCAATTTGATTGTACATTACTGAATAAATGATATATCGCTGGACATGATATGGAATGTGATTATCACATTTCAGTTTCCTGCCTTGATTATCTTCATGTTTTGTTGATGTTTCATGTGGGTTTCCTTATGTCATTATAGAATAATTAGAGCAAAAACTCCTGAAGTGTGTCACAGAAAAATACTTCCATCTTCTGAATGTTCCTAACAAACACAATTTCATGGTGCACGGATTAGGAATATTTTAAAAAATACTTTTCCGATGGTGTGAGTGTGGGTGATGTTTGTAAGGGTTGTAAACCTCTTTTTTCTTAATATAATGATACACAACTCTCCTGCTTGTTAAAAGAATGATACCCTTGGTGCCCATCCCTGTTTTGACATATCCTTGTTGGTGACTGGCAGGTGCTGCGGCCGAGTGAAGCTACCTCACTTCTACTGCTGCAGCGGAGAAAGAGGAAACCCAAGCGAGTGAAGCTCATAAATGTTTTGTTTTCCTACTTTGCGCACTATGCTACATCTGAACTCTAGACATCGTAATACCACTGAAATAAGTTCCCAGATCGCATTTGGTATTCACCTGTTGCCCTTCCAAGCATTTAATCAATGTAAACTTACTCTAGTTTGAATTCAAAGTGTAAGCTTCAAAGTTCTCTCTGCTCGTGGCAAGAACGTAGACGTTTTGATATAAGGAACTATTGACGTAGTAGTATTGATGTAGTAGCAACCATTCTTATGTTTTACGCTTGTCACAAACTAAGCCCCCTTTGGATTGTAGGAAAATATATGATTTATATTCTTATGGGTTGAGTTACTTAGCACCCTTTGGTTGTAAGAATTACCTGCAGGAAAAATGTGGGAAGCTTTTTTTTTACAAAAAAAAACTTGATTTCACATGAAAACCATGGGAAAACATCATCCACTTGAACCTCTTCCCTCTGTTCTGCATATATATTTTATGTTTTTTTATTCCTGTGTTTTTTTTTTCAATCCTGCATTTCAAATGGGGCTTAAAAAAGAATTCACCGTGGGATTCTATAACTTAAATTTCGTAGTTTGATTGAAGCATGGGAGGACTTTCTATGAAAGTACAGATGTACATTCGCTGTTGCAGCATGAGAAGTTTCGTCCCCGGGAACCCCCAAAAAAGATAGGAGAACATTGTATGAAAGTACAAATGTACAATTGCTGTTGCAGCATGAGTACTTATGTCGCGTGGCGGATGAGATCTCACCTCTGATGTTCGTCAGCAAAAATCTTTCTCAGGACTCGCATACAGATACAGACATACAATATGGAAGAAATCGGGAAAACAACAGCCGATGCCCCCGCGAAGATCCCGATGCTGTTCCGGTCCATTTCGGTGCGGAATCGCGGGCGGCAGTGCGGCACAGGCCAAGGCGGCCCACGCCCACACGCCGTAACCGCGACGGCGGAAGGGGAGAGGGGACCGACCGCCGCTGCTGCGGCCGGGCCGTAGACGACGAATCCGCGGTCGTTGGGCTCGGGCACCGCGCTACCAACCAAACCAAACCCCCCGAAAAAGCGACGAATCGCGCAGTGCGGAACAGGGGAAATCGCTGCGCCCGATTTCTTGTGGCCCGGCGGGCTCCCGATTGGAGTCGGGGCCCGGCTGCCGATCGCCGATCGGATAACGAACGACTGGCGGCGGCTCGCGGCGGCCTTCCTCCTCTCCTTCTCCTTCTCCTCGCATCGCAGTCGCAGCAGGCAGGCGTAGCGTAGCCCCCTCCCCACAAAAACCAAATCGCTTACGCAGTTACGCCTCCGAACGAAGCGTTTCGGTTCGCATAGCAGAGCTGCTGCTCGTGCAACAAGCCAAACAACCCAGAGGCGAGCCGGGAGCGTTGGTGGCTGCTAGTGCTAGGCCGAGGCAGGGGATAGATTGAGAGAGGTGTGCAGATGGCGACGCCGTCGTCGTCGCTTTGCTCCAGCTTCGCCTCCCTGCGGACCGCCTCCATCGGCAACCGTCGTGGCCTCACCTCCTCCACGCCTAGGTTGGTCCACGCGCCTCCTCTCCCCTTCTCTGCTTTCTGTTTGGCCGTGTCGACGCCCGCGTGCGAGGTACGGAGGTAGTAGCACCGAGCGGGCGGGCGGTTTGACCGCCTCTTCGATTCAGTCGCATCTCGCTCCTCGTCGGCAGTAGTTTCTAGCGATCCCTTGTTCCGTTGCCGCCCTCGATGGCTCCGTGCGGCGCTGCTGCGAATTGCCTGCCTGCTGACTGCTGTAGACTCGCCGAAGCAGAACATGGATTGAAGCTCCTGTGTCTCTCGGTGGGTGGGTGCAGTGTGTGCCAAGTTGCTGCTGATGAGCTCTGTAGGCTCTGGGGATCAAATGGCCTGGCTGGCTATGCTACTATGCTACTTTGATGTCCCTTATGGAGGAGTTTGTCAGTCTGGAAATGTAATAGATCATGCTTGCTTATGCTTAAGTTAACAGCTCTCATATCTATATGCTGCTCGACACTGTAAGTGATAGATAGAGAGCAGGGGGAATGGGCAAACAAATCTAGTCATGCCACTTGATGATGGTGTGTAATTTGGTTCGTGACTTCATTGGTTAAAATGATGAGCTTATCTCTTTATTTTTGTTTTATGTTTTTTTTTTTAACAAATCTGTTTTATGGTTTCTAGGAAGGCATTCCAAGTGAGGGCATCAGCTCGTGTTGACAAGTTCTCAAAGAGTGACATCATTGTGTCCCCTTCGATTCTATCTGCAAACTTTGCCAAGCTTGGTGATCAGGTCTGTTGAAATATTAGCATCCAGTCATCCACCTTCCACGAAACTCGGTTTTACTTGCGAATATGTACTCCACTCATGTTAGGCACTTGGGCTACTGTTGAAGGAATAGCTTGGTAATGCCATATTCATTGCGTCAGAAAATTTGACCTCACACAATGTATTCTTGTTCCAGCAGCTCATTAGCAACCTTTTCCCAACTTCTTTCACAATAGAAATAAGGGAATAGAGTAAGCACTGCTATGCATCTTCTTGATGTCAATTGGCAAATATTTTGTGTTCATCTTGCCATGCTGTTTACATATTACTAGGTAAAAGCTGTGGAGGTGGCAGGATGCGACTGGATTCATGTCGATGTGATGGACGGGCGCTTTGTGCCAAATATCACAATTGGACCTTTGGTTGTTGATGCTCTGCGCCCAGTCACTGATCTTCCATTGGATGTACATCTGGTACTGTTTTGGAAGCCCCAGTCAAGTTCTAGGTTTTTATGTGCTGTACTTTCATCCCTGGTTGACCTCTTCTGAATGTGGAGATTTCTTATTTTTATCACAGATGATTGTGGAACCTGAGCAGCGAGTCCCTGATTTTATCAAGGCAGGTGCTGATATTGTTAGTGTTCACTGTGAACAAACATCAACCATCCATTTGCACCGAACAGTCAATCAGGTAAACATCTCTACCTTATTATCTTTACAAGTTGATGCTCAGATAATAGAATTTAGTATGGACCTTCAATGTATTTGGATATATGTACCAAACGAATGTGGCCTTTTTCCTTCTTGCATGGTGCTGTACAACACAAACGGCTTCAATGAATATTTGCTTAAACCCTTCACTGTATTTATTCATTCAGGATTTAGCTAATCATGGACTATTACATAATACATAATGAGTGTTTTTCTTTCTTTGTGTGTGTGTGTGTGCGCGCGCGCGCTTGTTTTCTGAGTGAGCTATTACTAATTACTGGGCTCTGACAATAGCTATAGGAGCACATTTGCTACTTGCTAGTGTTAGACCTACAACCAAACAAATTCCTAGATATACTTTAGTTACAAGTTAGGATTATTTGGCCCACCACCGACCAAGTTTCTTTGCAGATCTTTGAATGTCCCAACCATTGGGGTGTACTGTTGTCTTTTATCCTTGTGGCATGCTGTAAGTTGGCACTGAGTTATCTTTCCATCATCTACAGATTAAAAGTCTAGGAGCAAAGGCAGGAGTTGTTTTGAATCCAGCGACTCCACTCACTGCAATCGATTACGTTCTTGATGGTAAGATCACGATACTCATTTCAGCGTATATGGTATCTTGACAAAGTTGACATGTGTAAAGTTCAGAAAATCTGTCAATGGTATTATACCAGGTTTGGAATGTCTATTATTGCCAGATTAGCTTCCAAAAGACTTATAACATACTCATGAGTGCAATGTATACTTTTATAGCTAGTAGTTGGTAACTGAGAGTAAATGTTGACTGCTGAGGATTCATATTGTACTAAGTACATTGAGCGAAAAAAATATCGGACTAAGTACATACTCCATTCCGAGTAGCCATGTTGTGAAGCATCAACCAGGCTTCTCCCTCCTGTTATTCAGCATGTCATGTTGATTTTTTATACTAGCATAGCCATTGAGGCAAATTGTGCTGCTGCTTGTGATAATTTGTGACAGTTTTGACCAATGACATTCTTGACTTTGTTGGCTACGCAACATGTAGTCATAAAGTCTGCATTAAAATATTTGAAGTTGCTTTTGCATATGTTTGACTAGTTTTCTCATCAATTCATCAGTAACGTGATAAGCTCACATGTCCTGATATTCTAATTACAATACTTCACTTTTTCTTTCCATGCAGTTGTTGACCTGGTGTTGATTATGTCTGTGAATCCTGGATTTGGTGGCCAGAGCTTTATCGAGAGTCAAGTAAAGAAAATTGCAGAATTGAGAAGGTTATGTGCAGAGAAGGTATATCCCCTTGTTTCCTTTCAAGTATCCTCACTCACTGCCCTGAATCCCTTATGTTCAAAACATTGAGGTGTTAATCTCTTTCTTTCTTTCTTTCTTTTTTGTAGGGAGTGAACCCCTGGATTGAGGTTGATGGTGGTGTTGGTCCGACAAATGCCTACAAGGTGACATGTTTAGTTTTTTTTTTTCCATGCTGGCATTTAACTTTAACCTATCTTATGGCACTTGTGTTTAACAATCCTGAACTAATCTTCTAGTCCAGTAAGGTGCTAATATTTTTTCTTTTTAAATGACAGGTTATTGAAGCTGGGGCGAATGCCATCGTTGCCGGTTCTGCAGTTTTTGGGGCTCCAGACTACGCTGCAGGCATGGTTTCTTCTCAGTGTCATGCATACTCTAAATTTGAAATTTCATATGGGTTTGAATCAAATATATGTTTCCAACCGCTACTAAAATTTTTATTGATGATCCTCTTGCAATTCTGCAGCTATCAAAGGAATCAAGACCAGCGAAAGACCTGTAGCTGTACCCGCATAAGGAACTGGACGTGTAATCATTTACTCTGTGCAAGTTTACCAGTGTTGCGATTTGTATAGATGTGTGTCTTGTCGAGCCATATGTTATACTGGAGATGAAAGAGGACGGAGGCAGTGGAGAAATATCCTTTTCTTTTTCTCATTTTCCACGAGGACGCAGCGCACCGCTCCCAGAATATTATGTTCAGTTCAGTTAACGCACATCACAGGTGGCGCATGAGCTAGCTAGAGTAGCTTTATCTTTGGAAGAAAACTGTATTTGGGTCAATGAACCCCTAGTTATATTCTTGAGACTCTGGTAAACGATGTAACCATGTTTAATCAATAAAGTGCACTGCATGGCTTCCCTAAAAAAACGCACAGCAGCACATGATCCTTTAGGAAATCCGCCCATTTGTACACGGGCAGCTGACTGAGTCTGAAGCCCTTGTACAGGGCATGATTGTAATTTTGCCTTAAAACTGCCTGGAATTTTGGGGATTGTACGTTTTTTATGTGTAGCCTATGTAGCCGTTACGTGATTTCTGTTCCCCCAGCAGGAAAACGTAGCCATTCAGGGTGAAGTTATTCAGTTTACTAACATTTTGTGGGAGAAAAAACCCACGTTACTCAACTCGATGTATAGTACTAGTATTGGCAGCGGCCAACATGTGAAAACAACAATTTTTTTTATAAAGCATACCTGTATTAATTAATAGAAAAAACATGTCCAAATATAAGTACACCGAATAAGGATACGAAGGACAGCTGTCCAACTTATATTCTACGAGAAAGTAAACTGGCTGCATTCGCTGCCGACGAAGACCGTCGACACCAGCCGACGCCGCCAAACCTGAATCACCAGAAGCCGGAGGAAACCACCGACGTTGAGGTGGACTGCAGCAGACGCTCGATCTTACGGAAGCGAAGAAGTCTTTGAGCGCCCATCCGTCAGGATCACAATCCAGATTGAAACGACAAGAGTGGTGCTAACGATGACATCCGCTGTCGCGGTGAAGCCAAGCTCGCTCAATCCCGATCCGTGCCGCCGGTAGATCGCGATCGATCCACCGCACTCCATCTTGCCGTCATGCCCTCAGCCGCCACCGTTTCCTTGACCTTAGACGCGGCACGAGCACCGCCGCTCCGCCGTGACGACGAAACAACAGCCGCCACAGACTCCTAGACCACCTCACAGGCCTTTCATCGTCACCGGAGTAGACGACGACGAGGTGGACGAAGACCGGGAGGACTTTATTCCACCATGACAGCGCCGCCACCTCCACCAAGCTCGCGCCGCCGGAAAACCTAACCCTAAAAACTTGATCCACTGGAGAAACTTATTAAAAACAATGGATCCCCACTCCCTTCAGCCCCCGACGAGATGCCGAAGGGGAAGGGAGGGGAACCAGCGACGACGGCGGAGGGCGGCGGCGTCGGCTCTTCTATTTCTATTCCGCGGCGGCGGCTTGACAACTCGGGAGGAGTAGCACTCAAATTTACAATCACACTATGAGTTGCCGCATTGGTTGATTACAAAAGTGGCATGGCACTGTTACTTTATTTCTTAGAAATGAAGTTGTGATAGACCATAAAAAATAACATGACATGAATATATGTTATGAATAATCAGTTCTACTTGTGTCTTAAAATGTGTTTATGCAGAAGATGACATTTGGATCAAAATAGGACCTGGATGGTCCCATAAGGGGGTCCATTGACCCTCCTATGGACCCACCAAGCTGTACCAAGGTGACATGATCCAAGAGAAGAACTGCAAAGTTATTTCCAATCTTCAGATCAGCTCTGTGTTTTCTCTGAACGGCTCAAGATAAAATCAAATGGATTCCCGAAGTCAATGAAAGATCCAACAGGAAACAAGTATCGAACTTCAACATGACATGTATGGACACCTTTCTTAAAGAAGGTGGCCGGACTCACGGGTCATAGGGGGTCGGCCAATCCCCATGTACCCTCCGGGGTGCCACTTACTCCTATTGATGTTTGTAAGTCTCCATGAAACGTGAGGAACATATACACTATCTCATCCATATATCTTATGACAATTTCATTCAATGAAGGAGGATGGAAGACACACAAATCGTCGCTGGCGTGACACTAAAGTGACTCCTACTCCACCTCCACTATAAATTGAGGGTCACCCCCCCCTCCATTCATGATTGATTCAGGCTACAAGTTAAGATTAGTGTAGTTTCACTCTCTTAGTAGTTTAGTCTAGTGTGGGAGTTAGAGTCGAGTTGAGCTTATTCGGGGTTTCTGGAGTTGTCTTCTAAAGAGTCTGGTATAGCTCTTGTATCTTTCCTTCTTTAAGACTTTTCTAATTTAATATATCATTTCCGTTTTATTTTACTAAGCCTTTACCTACGTGCGACAATATACTTGTTATATTGTTGTTGGTCTTAGTTTAGCATATAGTTATCATATACTATTGTGATCCTATCATCATGCTTGTATGTGATCATCGCCTTACATAGGGTACTCTAGTTGGCATGAAATCTCAATTATATTAAAATAGTGAGAGAGGGTGTCAACATGATGCTTATATACTATCTTGTTTTTCGTTATCACTTGTCACATATATTATTCATGGTAGCTAACAGGTGGTGATATCCATGTCTAGCTTTTGTATCCCATCATGTGAAAGGAAAATTTTAAAATAAAGGTAAAACCACCAAAACATGATAGTTTGCCTCGGATAGAGTTTCACTTTCAATTGTTTAATCCATCGCATATCATACACGTCATGAGGTTATTATCCTTTTATATACAATTGTGTGTCTGAGCTATGCTCATATGGGTAAAGTGTGAATTATAAGAACCCTTTACACTCTCGTTGTCCTAACTATATTTACTAGTTATCTTTAGTTATCTTTATCTTGGCTTGTTTATCACCATCTTCTACCATTCTCTATATCGATTACCCCCTAGCATTGATTGATATTTTAAGTAAAGGTGATTACTAGGATCTCTCTTTATCATTTCTAGCTACCGCTTTTCGTTAGGATAAAATAAATATGATAACTCAAAATACTCCCGGATCAAGTGCTACAATAGTATATTCCGTGTGTTTATGGAATTATCCAATAGACATAAGAAATACCAACACTTATCTCTATCCCATACCTAGTTCTTATCTTACATTCTAAATATCCGAATAAGGGTTATGCTATCCTCTTTTCTCATTTCTCATTCTCATTGTCCTTTTTCCCACGATACAAACGTCACCTGACTTTTTCACTAGTCTAGCGAAGACATATTTGTGAGTTTGTTTTCTAAGGCTCTCATCGAAAACATTTCTAGCTCGTACCAAGGAACAACTCAAAAAGTGAAGTTGTTGATGTTCGGGCAAAACAGTTTTTCCTCGTTGATAAGAAGGTTGGAATGTAGTACTTCCCCCCTCCCAAATTATAAGTCATTCCAAAAATCTTGGAGAGTCAAAACATCTCAAGTTTGACAAAAAATTATAGACAAAACTATAAATATTTATAACATTAAATAGGTATACTATGAAAATATAATTGATAACAAATCTAATGATACTTATTTGACATCATAAATATTATTATATTATTATATAAGTTTGGTTAAACTTGAGAAACTTTGACTCTCCAAGATTCTTGGAATGACTTACAATTTGGGATGGAGGGAGTATATGATATTTCGTTTTTTTTCTTTTTCTTTTTTTTCTTTTCTTTTTTTCTTTATTTATGTATTCACTTATTTATTTTGTTCTTTCCCATCGCTCTCGGAGGACCGAGCACCCCGCACCGCGAACCTTTCTTCTCCGCCGCCCCACCGCTCGGACTACCATCACCGCCCACACACCTCCCGTCGCGCCGCCGAGCGACGGAGCATATCCGCCTCCTCCACTCCGCCCCTCCCGCCCTGCCTGCCGCGCCGTCTCGTCTGTCATCGCCGCCTCGCCTACCTCCTCCGTCGTTCCTAGAGAAGGGAGAAGGAGCCGGTGAGATCTACTTTTCAGCTCCTCCATCTCTCGCAGCTCTCTCAGGCGTCAGGGGCTCCCCCTCCCGCCTCCTGCCAGTCGCCTCGCGCCCTCGCCTCCGGTCCTCCGCACACCGGCCGGCGACCCTGCGTGTGCGCCTCTCGCTCCCCTCCCGCCTCCGGTCGACCGTCGACGGCGCCCGGTCCCGGCGGCTGCGCTGCTCCACCAAGGCGGTCGCGCCGCTTTGGGAACGCTTATGCCCCAAAGCCAAGCCTTACCTGTCCGCTTAGCGCTTCAGCGCGCGGAAGCGTGCGCTTAGTTCCGCTTTTTGGAAGGGCTCTAGCTGTTTTTTAGATTTGTTTAGTACTGTTCAATGTTAATAAGTCGTCTGACAAATCGTGTTTAGTTGGCCTTATCGGTCCACCAGCTCCAATTATGGTCACTGATTCGATCAGAGCAACTAGAAACATAGTCGTCCAATTAGTCGTGGACTAATCACGACTAACCAGACAATAAGGGCGCGGACGACTAATTGTTTGAGAAGGTGTTTGTTCATGCCCAGGGTTTGTCAGTGTTGTGACAACATGATATTATTTTTGCAGCTAGATGGAACTTATTGTCTGATGCAGTATGTTAAGCAATATGTCCCTATATTTTTTCTTGATTCATCATAAATTTTTGTTTGGTTATTGACACTAGATGAAGATTTAGAAAACCGTGTTTATTTTGGCTAATATAGATGCATGTTCCATGCCATTTGGTCCAAAACACATGATATGATTGTCATGTTTTAGTGCCATTTTTGGGTGATATAGTTTAATGACATTTTTCGGTGAGATAGTTTATATGGATACCATTCAAGTTTTCTTTTGGCAAATGTTCTGCCAAGATGATATTTCCTTTTTTCGCTTTGCACAGAACTTAACATCTGATACACTGTCAAGCAACATATAATTTCTTTCTTTAGATTACAAATTTTGTGGTTGTTGATGTCAGATAAGTTGGAAAAAACAGTCCTATTTTGTCTTGGGTGGAGTCTATTGCACGCACCATGTGTGCTGCTTGTTCGTCCTTAGCACTTCTTTGTTTCTATTGTATACCGGAAGGCCTTGCAAGGTTTCTGTTTCTTCTTTGTTGATAGTTTGATGGATTGCCAAGCACTGGCGGAGCCTCTTGGAGGCGAAACTGGGCGGCTGCCCCCCCCCCCCCCCCCCCCCCCCCCTGCTCGCTTGAAAACTGAATAGTAGCCTAATGCAATTTGCTGAAAAAAGGAGAAAGACAGCAGTTGTGACAGACTACAAGCAGAGGAGAAAATAGAAAGCAAGGAAAGTGATGTCTGCCTGCCAAAGAGAAATGATGGCTCATTGGAATTTGTGCTCCGGATATTTAGATTCTTGCTTATTTTAACTGAAGTTTTATAGCTACAGTAGCTACTTTTGAAATTAGCCCCTCCTTGATTTTCATTCACGCTCCGCCACTGTTGCCAAGATACCATGTTAACATGTAAATTCCTGGACTACTTTTTAGCTGTTTGTGTGTCACTAGGAAGCAGATTGAGCTACCACTCTAATATAAACCTTATCTTTAGATTAACTCTACATTTTCATTTCTGAATTGTGGCACCCTACCTGTTACTATTTTTTGGTGGCTCATGGAACTATTTCTTTTTACTGTTTCTAAGTTTGTTCTTTTGTTTGTCAGGTGCTATCAACTTGGAAGATGGCAGATGAGGAACAAGCCCCAAGCTCTAGGAAGAGGATTGCAGGTACCCAAATCAACAAGGATAATCCTGAGCCTGATGAGATGGACCAGAGCAAGAGATGGGTACATTTAAGAAAGCTACTGAGGAAGTTATGGCAACCGGGAGAATTGTAAAGGTTCGGCGCCAGCAGACTTCATCAGCTCCTTCTAATCCTTTCTCTGCAATCAGATTTGCCCCACTGATTCTGGTACTCAAACAAGTGCCCCTGCCCCAGAGGCCCAACCTTCAGATGTCAAAGCTGATGAGGGAAGTAATGGTATTGGGAAGAATACTTTGTCTGTGCCAGGCAAGAATGCAGGCTCTGGTGAAAATACCGACTCCGGTGCCACAACTGAAGCACCACTTCAACCTGTTGAAACCAGTGACAAGGCAGAAGACACAAAGGATGAATCTGGTGGAGACAAAGTGTTAGTTGGAGAGCCCAACGAAGGTAGCTGCATGCCATCTGAAGTTGAGGGAAAAACAAAAGAGGGAGATGCTGAAGAAAAGGAAGGGGCAGATGAAGCTGGAAATAACGATAAAATTAGCAAGGATGATACTGAGAAGAAAGATGGAGGTGAATCAGAGACCAAGGATGGCCTGTCTGATGAGCAGAGAGACGCTGATAAAATTGGCAAGGATGACACTGAGAAGAAAGATGGAGGTGAATCAGAGCAGAAAGATGCTGATAACAAAGGGCAGACACCATCAGCGACACCCCTTTTCTCGTTTAAGAATCTGTCAAGTGGTCAAAATGCTTTCACAGGTCTGACTGGAACTGGATTTTCAAGCACATCATTCTCGTTTGGCTCAGCCTCTAAAGATGGCTCAAGTGCTGGTCCCCTATTTGGGCTGAAAACTGATGGTTCTTCTTTCCCTTTTAATCTTGTTGCTGCCAACAACGGGAGTTCCGCCACAGCCCTTGCTACTTCAGCAGAAGCACCCAAGAAATTTGCTATGACAGAAGGTCCTGTTGAAACCGGTGAAGAAAATGAGAAGGCTGTATTTACTGCTGATTCTGCTTTGTATGAGTACCTAGATGGGGGCTGGAAAGAAAGAGGAAAAGGTGAACTGAAGCTGAACGTCCCTGTATCTGGCGGTGAGAGAGCCCGGCTCGTCATGAGGACAAAAGGCAACTACCGGCTGGTCCTGAATGCAAGCCTCTACAACGACATGTCACTCAAGGACATGGACAAGAAGGGCGTGACGTTTGCCTGCATGAATAGCACTGGGGAGTCACCGAGCAGCCTTACCACATTTGCTCTGAAGTTCAAGGACACAGCCACCAGGGAGGAATTCAAGGATGCGGTGGAGTCTCACAAGACAAGCAAGGCAGCAGAGGTCTGAAGCTGCACTCGGGTCACGCACGCCTACTGTCGTCCTTTGTACGTGTCCAGGAAGGAGCTGAGAGACACTTTCTGTTATTATCGCGGAGTTCTTCAGAATGTCGCGTCATGACATGATGATGTCCTGAGTTGTGTTTGCACACGGTTCCCTGGTGCTGTTTTTGGAACAGTGGGTAGCCTGTCGAATTTTCATTTACATACAGTCATATAATCTTAGAGATAGAATCCTGGAGATGTGACTAGTTATACGTTTGCTCGTCTTGTGCCCCGTTATCCTGTTCTATCCTAATTCACTCTAATGGTTCTTTGTTGAACAAGGGCCGTGCCTGTTTTTAAAAGCTTATCAAGATAGAGCAGATTGTAAAGGATGATCCATAATCAAAACGAACGAACTTTTTAGAGCCACTCTAGCGAGGATCATATTAACCCTTATCAACCCCATGGAATAGGGATAGGGAGGCTGTCAGATCTTCCCCTTCGGCCCTTTCTCCCACGGGCCACGGGCCCACGGCTACTTGTTTGTTGCTGGAGCAGTAACCCCAGTATGCTGGACAGGTTGAGGACGTCGTGAAGCAACAACACAGGTAGACAAAAATACATTCGGTTCAGCGAATGGGCATGTGGTCCAATGGTAGGACTGTAGAGTGGGACGTTACCCACCTACGCTACCCATCAGAGTTTAAACCCTAATGTCGCACCATTTTCTGGAATTTATCCCAGATTTTTCAGGTACACGCACGCGTACGCATTCGATGGTACTGCGCGTTTCCCGCGCACTGGAGGCTAACAATCACTTCCAAGACAAGACAATGCTAGCTTCCCTGTAACTGTAACGCGTACACTTCCGCGTCCCATCGACTTTACTTTACTTTGGCCAATGAGACTACTATACGCGTTTTCCGAGAAGCAATCAAACGGACATTTCTACAAGTGAAATCTCTAAAGCTGAAGATCCGCCATCCAATTTAGGCATTGGGCGGAACTCTCTCAATCCAGGAACTAGCTCCTATCTCGATGATTCCATTTCTCTTTTTCAGAGTTAGCTTCTTTCCTATGGTCAAGAGTACTCTTGTTTTCTAGTCGAGGGATAATCAAGTCATTTCGAAAGGGGATTTATCCGTTCCCCTAGCCATCGAGCAACTGCGAGAAACACCGCGCCCGTGCCCCCGTCGCTCGCCCGGTGGTACTGCGCGTTTCCCGCGCACTGGAGGCAAGCCTCCCAATTCCAGATTTTTCAGGTACACGCACGCGTACGCATTCGGTGGTACTGCGCGTTTCCCGCGCACTGGAGGCGAGCCTCCCAATCTCTTAGCATGTGTACGGACGCACACGTGTGTGTGCGTGTGATGTGAGTGTGTGGGTTGTGTGCGTCCAAGTTGTACCGATCAAAAAATAAAACATTCGGTTCAGCTTTCAACTAAAGTTGGGTCCAAGACTAATGTATGTGAGCCTTAGTCCCAGTCTAATCGATTAGCAAGATCAACCCGGTCTAATCGATTAGGAAGACCCGGTCTAAAGGTTCTACATTAATGTGTACGATGAATTTTTGCTCTATAACTTATCTATAATTAAGTACCAATTAAAATCGTGATGATCATAGGCCTGCATGGGAGCACGAAAGTCACTAGCTATAGATAGAACAAGCCTCAACTTCCAATTTTTCTGCACCGAGGAAAATCAGCCAAATCATGCAAAAATGTGTGCATATCAATTGGGCAATCTGGAGTGAAGGGACGTGTGAACGAATGACAAGATTTTTAATGCAAATATACGAGAGAAATATACTAGAAAAGGATAGGAGACAGTGGGGAGCGTAGGATTTTAGGGCTGGGTATTCAAAATATAGAGTAGTACCAATTTTTTTTTTTGCCATATATAGTTAAAATATTGGAAATGTATGACATATAATTGAGCCTATTTGCATGTATAGGTATTCAGAATAGTTGTATTTTTGTCTTTTCAAATACAAACTTGTATATACACTATATGTATAAATTTTTTTGTCAAAAAATTTGGGTATTCAACTGAATACCATTGATTTAATTTATGCCCGCCAATGATAGGAGATTTAAAAATGGTCTAAGATTACTTTGCAAATTTGTCTTCTATCTTTGGAGCTACCCAACAAATATGATCCAAATTTTTGTTGCCACTTAAAAACTCATTGATTTACTAATTGCTTTTTTTTTAGAAATTCTTGGAGATGCTCTTAGAGAAGGGTTTGCTAACAGTAAAAGCATTCATCGAGAACCCTGATGCACCAACAAAACTGGCCAGCCTTTTCCATAAAAGAAAGGCAGGCAGGTTCAGCACTCCTGCTTTGACATAGCACAATTTTAAAAGGTGATAATTCCACTAAGCATTTGTAAAAAAAAATGCAAAAGAAGAAAAAGCTAACCCTTTGACCTAACAGCATGAGTTAGTCACTAATTAACAAGTATGGTAGACAGCAAACCAAAATTTACATGCTCCAAACAGGCCCCTTTGGCATGTTGGAAAGCGAACGAATCAATAGGAAAGTGAAAAAGTGATCTATACAACAGGGCAACAAGGAATGTAAAGTCAAAAGATCGTAATGGACTGTGTAAGCTGGCTTCGGTCCCTCGACATCAAAACGACTGTGCGCCACTGCCTGCTTGGAAATAATTTCAAGCTCATCTGTGATCACCTTACAGAAACCAGAAACTCAGTTTAGCCGCACAAGGTTGAATTGGCTAGGCATTCGTGGGGGTTAGCATAGAAGTAATCCTCTTCCTTTGGTCTGTTTTCAAGTTTTCGCCTGCAGGATGGTTGAGCTACACGGCTCTTATGAGCTTCCCGAACAGAAGAAGCAAAATTGTCCCAAGAGATTGTCTTGTTGGTGTACAGGTCTACAAGTTCAACTAATTTCCGTCGGTCTAGCACCACACTTCTTCGGAAACCCAGGAACCTGAAGAAAATGATCCAAACAAGTATCTTGTAATCAACTTCTGTATATTTTATTCTAAATAAGCAATATATTTCATAAGATGACCTCTATCTGTATATTCATACCTTCGGTGACCTTCAACGAGCTTTGCCATGTTACCATCGAAAGTGGGAATGAAAACATCACTGGCTGTGGATACAATGAAATCAAGTGCAGCCATCTGGGAAGAGTGATTTTGGAATCGACGCAGAACTTCAGAGTCTACCAGCATCTCCTTTCGTACCTGAAAAACATTCAGCACTGCTTATACAGTGAATTTGGTTGAATAAGTGTTTGGGGGAGGTTTGGGGGTATCTCCAGACTGTGCAAACGAAACAGAAATGCGGTGGCAGCAGAAAACAGGGAAAATCACTAGTTATGGAACATTAGAGAACTGCAAAACATTTCTTGCCATGACATAATTAAAGGCATTATAATTGAACGTTTTTTTACAAAGAAATGATACTTACAAGGTTTGGAAAAGCAGCCCGTAGTGGTTCTAGTCTCCTATCTCCCCCATAAATTTCACCAGCTGCGATGTATATAAGAGCATCCTTTTGAAATCCTAGAGCTTTCAAAACAAGTGATGCCTCCTCAGGAGTAAGTGGGCATAGTCCTTGCGACCTCTTGGCTTGGGAATCAATTTCTTTATCTCTCCACCATGGATAAGCATATCTGGTTGGAAAAAAAATGTTATTTACTTCAAAACTACCGCCTGGTAAAAGAACCAAACTGTACCTTCCAGGCCAAGTCTAATAACAGTCAACAAGCACCACATGAAGAGTAGTATAAACTTGGGTTTGAGCCACACATCGTGCAGTTAGAATAAAATTTACATTATGAATGACTTGTTTACCTAATAAGATACAAATGTCGATTAAGAATTTTTCATTGTTGCTTTCACTGTTTCCAACATATATTTGGGTTTCAGGGCCCTCTGATTAGCATTAAATACCTCTTTCTTTATGCAATTCTAGTCATTGGATTGAATTGAAGGGAGATAATTCAATAACGTGGTGCCTCCCGCATCATTTTGCAATCAGATCTTTACAATAAGTAAGGACATGATAAGCTGGCACTAAACTAATTTAACAAACCTAAGATCTAATGAATAATATTTTAGTAGTCCATTTTGATAACAGCAGTGATGCCACAAGCTTTGCTTACAATGAAAAGCAATGCTTAGAAGATCATTCAAGTAATATGATAACTTGCAAATCCCTACAAAGAATTATATGGGTCATATCCAAAGCATAGTTATGTTACTAAGGAAGGCAGAACAGGATTAGCCACAAACCTGATTTTTTTTAGCTCCTCGGCTTCTTCAGGTGAAAGGCCATGGTTGCAACCAGAAAACGCCAGCATATCCATCTCATAGCGTAAATGCAAGGCCACAAATGATCCCTTGGCTCGCAATTTATGTACCAATTTATTACCTAGTCCCTCAATTTGAGGTGTAAATTTCAGTGCATGAAAATTAACACGGCATCTAAGCAGTTGAAGCTCTGTACTGATACCATTATTGGCTAAGCGAGCATCTGTTTTGTTAAAATGGATGACACTGTATTTGCTGAACAGGGGTAAGATCTGCACGGGTGAGAGATTGTCAAGAGGATAAAGTGAATCAGTTACCATGAAAACAAGGGCACATCAAGATGAGTTACAAACCTGATGCAAGTAATATTTTTCATCTGACCAGCTCACAGGTGGCATTTCAAGTTTAGTAATGTCTGAATCACTTGGAGTTGAACCAAGCTTCTCTGGAAGCTGTTTAATGATGTGCACCTCATCTCTCAATGAATCGATGAAATGCCTCACGTCAAATATGTCTTCAAAATTACTGTCGACCACAACGAACACTACTCACTTTAGATGTCAATATGGTTAATTCCATAGTGCATCTCTCAAAGAAAATGATGGTTACCTTTGATCAGCCCAGAATGATCTCTTGTCAAGTTCTGGGACAACCATGGTGAGGTTTAGAAGACGAGCAACTGCCACCATGTCACATATCTGAATAAATGGAGGTACCAAACAGAAAAGAAAGTTAGGAAAGAAAAAGGAAACAAGAAGTTGAATGGAAAAAATAAGCATACAAGAATGACCTCTGAGCGCATCTGATTCAGACCCCCATTACAAGATATCTTCAGATAACCGTTGCTCTTGTATATTCCTGAAATAATAATAATAAAAATAAAAGTGATCAAACTGCCATACAGCAGTGGCGATTGAATGGAGCAGCCGTACACCAACAAAGGTCTACATAAGCTACAACAATTCAACTCAAGCTTTCAACAAAACATGAAGCCTATTCCTAACTTCACATTTCACAATATTGCTAGTGCCTCGAGAAAAGTAAGAGGGTGTCAATCTATCAAAATAACACATTATTCAACAGTACATGTTTGGCATGACTTTTCGAGTCAACATTTTTTCTATCTCATTAGTGGCATTGATGCATTCAGCAGAAACATTTATACAGCTTAATAAACGTGCCCGTGCCAAGTTGCGTACGGACAAACACAGCTGGAGCACTCTGTAGTCTGTACGATTCAGATACCCTTCATCATTTGCACTGTAACTCACAATATTTTTTCCATTTTCAGTAGTCAATACTAAATGAAGTTCCATGTAATATAGCAGATTAGCAGTAATAACTAATAAGAACAGAATCAAATCGAACTACACCAGATATACAAAACAATAAGGAAACCAACGCACTCGGTGGCGGAAGCGCAAAAGGTGGAGGCGAGGGATCGGCGTCGCCCGCGAGGCCAAAAAGGAGGAGAAGGCGGCCGACGGCGACGAGCTGCGCGACGGAGGCCCACAGCAGGACGGCGGCGCAGCCCGCCACGAGCCAAACCCTAGGCCTCGACCTCGCCATCGCACGCGCGGCCTAGGCCCGGCGGGCGGGCGGCCGCCTCCCGATAGCCGCGGCCGCGGGCATTAGAGCGTTTCCGGACGGCGGCGATTTCGGTTCCCGGAGGTTCGAGAACGTTCTAGAAGATTCGCGAGGGGCGGGAGGTGATTTTGTTGGCCTGGTGGGGAGTGGGGGCGTGTCCGCGCGCGAGAGTGGGGACTGGACGCGTCGCTGGCGGGGCGACTGTTGTTTGCGCTTGGCTTCTGTTCTCGCGCTCTCGGTCTTTGTTTTGGCTTTCCTACGAGTAGTAGTAGGACGGGCAGGTGACCCCTCGCAACGAGACCATTGACCTATTTGACCATTCCAAAGTTTCAGGGTCTATTTAGAACGTAGGAATTTCACATGAATCAATTCATTTTTATAGAAAAAATTGTAGAAATAGGGAAAAATTCTCGCATTCCAAACAGGGTCTTGGTCTCTTTGCAAAATGATCCCAGACCTGAGTTAGGCCATGCCCAACGCTGTGGAGTGTTGCCCCAACTTCCACCTATACATCTAGTGTCCATATCATCACACATCACAAATGTTAACCTCGTAGTGTGTCATATTCTCCTATAGAAAATGTGATAGCTTGGTCTGACAAAAAGTTAGAGCAACACGATATATTGCGATGTAACGTAAAAGAGCACATAGAATTTGACAAAACTTTAGGCAAAAATTGATCCATTGCTGGACGGTAGCAGAGAAAAGAGGAAAGATTACTCTATGCATGTACAACCTGCATTGGAGGATATACAACTCTATGATTCTCTTTGCATGCGTGTACTATGATGATGTTAGTCTGCGTTGGACGTGCCCTTAGAACAACAGGGCAGCAGATTGACAAAAGATAACTTTAGTGACGCTAGAGAGGGAGTTGCATCTTTATTTTTATTTCAGATTTTAATGCCTAATTTGGGTCCTTTTTTAAAAAATAGAATAGAGATAGATTCAACTGAAATAATAATTTGCAAAACGAAACATTTAGGTTACTAGATTTTTGAAAACCGACCGTTCCATTTTCTACAAACCAAATTTCGCCAGGTAGCTTTTCCAATTTGCAGTCCTTAAAGCACGAACTCCACGACAAAGAGATGACGCGGAGCCAGTTTCGGCGATGCCGTCGATCTCACCGGCAGATTTACTTGCCTGCTCAGGTCGGTGCTCCACGAAGCGCGACCTCCGGCTGCTCCATGCCGCTCTCCTCCGTCGCCGCCACATACTTCCGACGGTCGATGCCATCGCGGTGCTCGCCAAGCTCCTCCGCTTCGCCGCGGTGTCTCCCGCAGGCGACCTCCGCCACGCCTCCGTACTCCTCTCTCTCCACCTCCCGTTCATCTCCGCCGCCGCTTCCCACCTCGCCTTTTTCTACAACACCCTCATTCGCGGCCTCGCTGTCTCCTCGTCGCCCAGCGCTGGCATCGAGCTCTTCACCGCGATGCGCCGCGCGTGCGCCGCTCCCGACGCCTTCACCTTCACCTTCGTCCTCAAGTCTTGCTCCCGCTGCCATTCGCCTGGTCGATCACCTTCTGATCTCCACGCCCGTGCGCTCAAGCACGGTTGCCTCGGCGCGCGGAGCGAGCACGCCCATGTACACAATGCTTTGCTGCACGCGTACGCGTCTCGGTCCGCCGTGGACGACGCCCGCAGGGTGTTCGACGAAATGCCCGTCCGGGATGTAGTCTCCTTCTCGGGGCTACTTACGGCACACATCAAAGCCAACCATCTGGACTCCGCGCGCATGGTGTTCGACCAGATGCCACACCGTGATGTTGTTTCCTGGACTGCCATGATCTCTGCCTATGCCAGGGCTTCGCGTCCGCAGGACGCCCTCGCATTGTTTGATGCAATGCCAGTGCAACCAGACGAGGTGACCATGGTAAGTGTTGTGTCAACATGCACTGCACTTGGGGACCTTGCGACTGGGGAGCGTTTGCATCATTATGTTGATTCCAATGGTTTTGGGTGGATGGTTTCACTCCGCAATGCACTCATGGACATGTATGCTAAGTGTGGGTGCCTACCTGAAGCACGTGCTTTGTTTGATGGGATGGCAATAAGGAGCTTGGCATCTTGGAATACACTTATCTCAGCATATGCATCACATGGCGACGAGGAAAGCACAATTACTTTGTTTCATCAAATGCTGGCTCATGACAATTCTGTGAAACCAGATGGGGTGACACTGCTTGCACTGCTCACCATGTATGCACACAAGGGTTGTGTTGAGGAGGGGCGCACCGTGTTTGATGCGATGCAAAGAGGAGGTTATGGCAAAGTGGAGCTGACCATCGAGCACTATGGGTGCATGGTGGACTTGCTTAGTCGGGCAGGACAACTTGAGGAAGCTTACAAGATGATAGAGCAAATGTCGATTCCAAGCAATGATGTGGTCTGGGGTGTGTTACTTGGTGCATGCCGTATGCACGGCAATATTGACATGGCAGAGAAAGCAGTCCAAAAACTAAGGATCCTAAACCCACGTGAGGGTGGTTACTACATTTTGCTCATAGATATGTACACAGTTGCTGGCCGAACAGCAGAAGCCATGGAGGTTAGACGGACCATAAATAAGACCGGGGCCAAGAAAACTACAGGCTGGAGCTGCCCGACTACCGTCTATCTTCCCCAACAGTAATTTTCCGAGGCCTATCAGTTTTCACTTGACACCAGAGAGGGTTGGTTACATCTGTCTCTGCCTTCCTACTGATGTTGTGGTGACTGGTCATTAGTTCTCCCTTTCAGTAATAGTTGCACTGAATGATCTGGCAACAGGTAAAAATGCAAAAATGCACCATAGTCAAATCCTGTCATTATGAATGCTTCTTACAGACAGTCCAAGTCTATAGCTTATCACTAGTATTGTTTATGTGGTATCCTGCTGCACATCAATAAGGAAAATACAAAGCAGTCATGTATGGAGCCTTTGGCGGTATCGAACCTTGAAGGGATCAGACTTCATAGAGTATTTGAAGGATTAGGTTAGATGGTCAGAACCTACAGCTATCACCTGTATTATTTATGTGGTATCCTGCACATCAACAAGGAAAATACAAAGCAGTCATGTGTGGAGCCTTGTCAGCACCGAACCTTGAAGGATCAAACTTCATAGAGTATTTGAAGGATTATGCTTCGTAAAAACGAAATGCTTCCAACATTTGCACAGGCCAAAATATCCCAACAATAAAAAAAACTTGGAAGAAAATAAGGAGCAATGGGGGATAGGAGGGTTCTACTTGTTGCGTCTCCTGAGGTTGCAATCTTTGGTTACGATGGAGTTGTCTCATTTGCATGTGTTCAGGATGCCGTGGATGCTGTTCCACTGAACAACCAAGTGCGCACCATCATCAGGATTGGTCCTGGTGTGCATCGGCAGCCAGTGCACATTCCCAAGACCAAGAACTTCATCACCTTGTGTGGATCCTCGATAAAGGACACAGTGATCTGTTGGGACAACATGACTACTCGCATCAAGCATACTCAGGTAGTGTCACTTCCAGCTGGCCTCCTGCTTGAATAGATAGTCTGTCATTGTATGTGCTATCCCTAGTGAAATTACAAGTACCTGGTAAAGATTCACTTAACAAGGATCACTATTAGTTCGATATGTAACAATGATGTCATTTCGATGTGAAAATATTGTTTGCCAAGGTGACCAGTGCATTTTGCATCGATCAGGTACAACATAAGTTGAGGTTATTATACCCCTTGTGAAAGCAGTTTCATTGTTTGTTATGGGAATCAATACATTTATGCCTTTTGAGTATTATAATTTCTTTCCACCCCGGTAACGAATTAGTGAATTATTTTTCCTAGATGTCCTTAAATTTGAAGTCTTGTTCATTAGGAGGAAGCGACTAGCAATGACATTTATCTTCTTAAAAGAGCAACAGTATGTATTTCAGTTTTGTTAATCTGAACCAATGTGTATCCGAAATGATAAGCCTGATTGGAATTACTCTGGCTGTTCCTCTACCATAAATCCATAATCGAATGCAATCATGTAAAGTTCTTGTATTATTATTTTCTCCTTTTGCATTTTCTGAATACTCCTCACATATTCCATATCTGTTTTCTTGCCAGTCATCACAAGAGATTGGCACAGGAATATTGTGGAGGGGGATGATTTCATTGCAGAGAATGTTATTTTTAAGAACTCAGCTCCCCAGGTATTATCCTAGCAGACTTGTTTATGTGGCATCTCTGGGATCTGGTTAGTCAGTGATGCTGGTGCGATGATATGTACTGCTGTGTTATAGGTGTCTGGCCAAGCAGCAGCAGTCCGTGTGATGGCCGACAGGTGTGCCTTCTATGATTGCAGATTTCTCGGGTGGCAGGTACTTGGCTCTATCAGCTCATTATTTGCGGTTTCCTTTTATTTTTTTTATTTTTTTTTGGGGGGGGGGGGGGGGGGGGGGGTGTGTAGCTCTTTTGCACTCTAGCTCTAGGAGTCTAGGTGCCTCATCACATTGTGCTGTTTATTTGATGTTTGCTTCAGAAAAATGGTCTTACGTGAATCTCCTGTTACTAGAAATTGTATCTTTTGGATCTACTTTTGATTTGCCTCATAATGTAATTGTCTAATACATCATTTAATGGCAGAAAGGTACATATATGTAATTGTGTAACCATTTCTATTTAGCTTGGGGCTTTGGTTAGCCAGGTTTGTTAGGTTGACTTGTCAGTCTGTCACCTCTGGTGGTAGCTTAGTGGAATACACATTATAATACTATATTACGTGTTTCATGGGGATTGATGTCTTTTGGTGCCAAGTTGTGTGGAGATATAAACATAGTCGTCATTATTTAGTTTTATGTTGTATTTTATTTTCAGGTATTCTAATTTGCTTTGCAAAATCATTCAGGAAACTTTACATTTGCATGGTGGAAAGCAGTTCTTGAAAAACTGTTACATTGAAGGTAATTACGACTTTATCTGTGGAGATTCCACTGCCTTTCTGGAGCATTGCCATATCCACTGCAAATCGGCAGGATATATTACTGCACATGGCCGGAAATCCTCTTCAGACTCAACTGGATTCGTATTCTTCAAGTGAGTTTACTACTCACCAGTGTTCTCACTTCTAATGCAAATCTGCTACATGATTATCTTGAGACTAGAGTTAGCCTATCAGTCAATCTTCCAAGCTGTGTTTACCATTTCCTTCTTACTACAAACTTCCAAGCTGTGTTCACTTCAGAGACTTCATGTAGATGAATAAATTATTATAAAGGGGATGCAACGAGAGCTGAGCAGTAGGTACTGGAATCATGTATAGAGTACGAAGAAACTGTCTTTGTTAGCAATTCCTGATTTGCTTAGTGACTGCTGTGAAATGTGAAATACATGCTGTTCAAGGACTTCCTTGTCTCCTGAATAAGCTGCTAGGGTGAAGTGTCAGTGCTAAGCCTATCTTGGCAGGAACCCGTGCTGTGAGACCGGAACCTCGAACGCCATCATCTTGTCGCCTCGAGCAAAGCCGTTGCGGTCGTAGGAGATCTCGGAGATGCCCAGCTCGTTGCACACCCTGACGAGCTCCTCCCCGACCCTCCGGGCAGCCTCCTGTCCAGGGCGAGCCGGCGAGTCAAATTCAACTCAGAATTCCCGCCGGAGTACAATGCAAATTCCCGACGGAGAAGACGACGACGGCTTACCACGGCGCCGCAGGGCGGGTCGCCGCAGATGGACTTATGCAGCGTGCTGCCGTAGAAGAGGATCTTCTTGTTGTGGTCGTCGGCGAGCACGGCGTAGAGCTGCCGGTTGGAGCAGAACACCGAGAGCCTGGGCTTCGTCGCCGTGCCGTTGAACTGCAGCCAGCGAGGGTCCGCGGAACCGCGGTTTGGTTACATCCTGCTGGCCTTATCCTGAAATTTGAAGGCCCAGGTGGAGGGAGCATCGGAACGTACCTTCTTCTGCAGCCGACGGTTGCTGACCTTGGCGCTCTCCGTGCGCGCCGCGCCTCGCCGTCTCCTCGATCCTGGGGTACGCGCGCCGGGGCGCGCCGACGCCTGCACGCGTCATCGGACAGAGATAAGAACGCGCGTGGGCGTCGCCGAGCTAGCGAGCGCAGAACAGCATGTCTGCGGTGGCTCTGCTCACCTGGATTTGGCGGAAGCGAGAAGTCGATGCTAAGCCCGGAGCCTGCCAGCGAGATCGGAGGGTGGCGGACCGGGAGCGCGGGGCGCGACGTGAACGGCTGGGCTAGCGCGGCGCGTAGCAGCGCCATGGCCAGTGGAGCAATTCGTCGAACAGGTGCTGCGCGGGCAGTTCTGTCCTTCGTTGGGTTGGCGTCAGTTTACCCTTCCGTTTACCAACAGGTGCTGCGCGGGCAGTTCTGTCCTTCGTTGGGTTGGCGTCAGTTTACCCTTCCGTTTACCTCACCACCACCAGCCCAGCCCAGCCCAGCCAGCCCGCGCCCCTGAAAAAAAAAGGGGCTCTCAAAAAAAAGAGGAGTACGAGTACTCCGAGATCTGGCCTTCTCAGTGGTCACAGCCTTCTCGTCTTCTCCCCTGACTCCGAGATCTTGCCGATCTGCACCGACGCCGCGGCACGCGGTCATGGCGGTGCTCTTTCCCCCTCCCACCCCGCGGTCCCCGCGCCGACCGGATGCCATTGTGGCCCGGATCCCTCGTCCGCTGACGTGCCACCGTCCTTCGACTTCGGCGACCCGGCGTCCCTCGCCGCGCTCCGCGTCCTCACCGACGCGGGTGCCGCCACCCGCCTCCTCCACGAGTGCGTGGCCTACCAGCGCGCGCTCGACGCCCGTCTCGACGCTCTCCTCGCCCGCCGCGCCGACCTCGACCGCGCCGCTGCTTCGCTCCTCCGCTCCGCCCCGCCGCTGCTCTCGCTCGCGGCCTCCGACGCCGCCGCGCTTAAGGAGTCCTCCTCCTCCACCGCGGCGCTCGCCGACGCGCTCTCATCCCGCGTCCGCCACCTCGACGCGGCGCACTCCAGGGCGGACGCCGCGCTGGCGCGCGCCGAGGCCGCGCTCGACCGTTCCCGCGCGCTCGAAGCCGCGCGGCGGGCCTTGGCCGCCGACGACCTCGCCGCCGCCGCCACCGCCGCGCATGAATTCCTCGCTATCGACGCTCGGTTCCCCACTGACGACGATCTCCGCCGCGATCTGCTGGACATCAAACGTCGCCTGGAGGGGCTCGCTCGTCGGAGGCTAGCGGCGGTCGTCGACGCACAGGACCACCCTGCTGTGCTCCGCCTCGTCCGCCTATTCCCACTGCTCGGACTTGCCGATGAAGGACTCCAGGTCTATGTCGCCTACCTGAAGAAGGTTGTCGCTCTGCGTGCCCGTGCAGATTTTGAGCACCTCGCTGAGGTGACCTCCGCGACCCAACCGACCTCTGAGCGGCCGGATTTTGTTGGCTGCCTCACTCGTCTATTTAAGGATATTGTGCTCGCAGTTGAGGAGAATGATGCTGTGCTTCGGGAACTCAGAGGCGATGATGGTGTTGCTTATGCCATCATTGAGCTGCAGGAGGAGTGTGATTCACGGGGCACCCAGATCCTACGCCGTTATGCTGATTACAGGAAGCTTGCACGCCTTGCATCGGATATAAACTCCTATACAAAGAACCTCCTTTCGGTCATGGGTTCCATGGCCAGTGCTGCTGGAGGTAACGAAGGGCCTGATCCCAGGGAAATTGAGCTTTATCTTGAGGAGATTCTTGCGTTGACACAGCTTGGGGAGGACTACACTGAATTTATGGTGAATAAGATCCGCGGATTGAGAGATGTCAAACCTGAACTTGGACCGCGGGCGATGAAGGCCTTCCGTAATGGTAACTTCAACAAAATGGAGCAGGATCTGACTGGGTTCTATGTGATCTTTGAGGAGTTTTTCATGGTGGAGAATGTGAGGAAAGCCATACGGATTGATGAACCCACACCAGATGATCTCAAAACGTCAATGGTGGACGATGTATTCTTTGTACTGCAGAGTTGCTGTCGCCGAGCTGCTTCCACTGCAAGCATAAATTCTGTTCTTGCTGTGCTTGGTGGGGCAACGAGCCTTCTGAGCAATGAGTATCAGGAGGCACTACAATGGAGGATGCGGGAGCCAAATTTGGGTGCAAAGCTCTTCCTTGGTGGTGTTGGGGTGCAGAAGACTGGTGAGGAGATTGCGACTGCGCTAAACAACATTGACATTAGCTCTGAGTATGTTCTGAAGCTCCGTCATGAGATTGAGGAGCTCTGTGTGGAGGTGAGTCTAGTATTTTTTCTTTTTACTCTACATTTGTTTAGCCTAAAGTGGGACATGTTTAACAACTAGGCCATCTATGCATTCCATCAAGTTCAGCTTATTGGATATGTGCATTTCTTCAGTTATATATCGTGTTCATAATTGCAGATTGTTTGATTTGAAATGAAGGGGCTCACAACAGTTTTTGCATTCTCTGAACATTAGTTGATAGTAATAGAGTAAATTTCAGAAACCTAAAACTTTTTATGGCAATGATAAATCATTTGGTGTATCATATTGGTCTAGTTGTGTAAACCTACATTTTTCAACAATGATCCCTGTGAGTTGGTAATGGTATCTCCTGTGTGCTGCCGCCGCTGCTGTCATTTGATCTATATGTATCTTATGTAATAGAGAATCTCATAACTTAAAGAATGCATTTCATTGCCTTAGTAAAATTAGTTTGACATTGCTTAATTCTATCATGCTTATTTACATAGAAATGATTGTTTAGTCTAATGTATTTGAAGCTGGGAAATGACAAATCGTTAGATGTAAATTCCTGAACCAGCTTGAACTAGCAACTTTCTAAGTAGAACAGATTTATGTTACTCACATTGATAACAGCATTTTTTATACTGTTTTCTGGTCACTCCTGTTGTAGAAACTGTCTTTTCAGCTTGCCATAGCAAAACCTTTAAACTTAGTCCCAGAGAAACAATTCTGCAAACTAAAGTACTAAACTTACTATGTAGAACAAACAGTATTGATAAATGATGTGTGAAGTATTGAATGTATGATTGATCCAGCAATCTTGTCTGCAGGAACCTGTGATCTAATGAATAGAACAGCTTGCTTATGAGTCATCTTGCAAGCATAATAATGTACAAAATGTCTGTGACAAGCACATTATGCACCAGGACCACCTTGAACTTTTATTGAGCAGTATCTAAAACAGTGCAGCAAAAATGAAACTTGATTACGTTTATCCGAAATACTTTTTGAAAATAGATCTTGAAATGAGACAATGAATCATAGGCTTGTACCAACATTTACTGTATGGTACACAGATATGAAATTAGTATATACAATATTAGCCAGCAAAACATGCATGCCTGTATGTGACTAAAACTGTAAAATCATCTACAGAACTACAACACTAACGCTTGAGCATCTTCATTTGCATCTATGATCTATTGAATAGATTCTTGAACGATGTACCAAATTTCTATAATTATGCAATAGATAGATTGCAGTGCCCAGGGCCCATTTGGGAATGCAGGAATTTCACAGGAATTGGTTCAATTCACAGGGAAAAAGCAGGGATACCTGAATTTGGCTATACTGTTTGACATAGCCTTGGTTTGCTGAAGTTTAGAGCAAAAGTTCACTTCTTATTTTGATTCCTCTATGTTCCTTTACATTCTCCTTTAGTTTATATTGGACTAAGGACCAGTATGTTGGTGTCTTATGAGCGTGTAGTGCATGTGATCTTGAGTTGACTTATCAGACAACCTGTAGTCCTGTACAATAACTTGTCTTTTGATTTGTCTCGTAGTATCTCACATTTCCTAAATTTGTTATAGAACAAAAGGAGTGTTTGAGTTGCATGGCAAGTTGGCAACTGGAAGTCATACAATTAGCTTATATGGTGGTTGTCTCACTAAACAACAACCTCTTTCTCTCACCTCCCCCTTCTCAGCCACATCATAAAAAATCCTAGTATTGGACAACCGGGTTCGAGTCCTTGTTGGAGCGAATTTCAGGCTGGGGTTAAAAAAATCCCCTCGTCTGTCCCATGGCCAAAGCACAGGTCTATGGTCCGGCCCCGGTCGTGGTCGTCTCACATGAGCTACGGTGCCGCTGTTTATGGGTGGGGCAGGGGTTCGGGGGTTTTCTCGACCTGCGTGAGAAGGTCTTCTTCTTAATGCAATGCCCGGGGGCTGTCTACCCCCCCCCCCCCCCCCCCCCCCCCCCCCCCCCCCCCCCCCCCCGCGCGCAGGTCGAGTTTTTTATAAGACCATTGATGTGTGTATCAATGTACTTGCTCTAATGATGCTAAGAAATCTTCTGTTGACAAAGAATCTATAGTTAGCATAACTGGAAGTCCTAAAGGACCATAGGGTTTATTAGTCACAATTGGGTATGATATTTACTTTAGTGTGACTCATATGATGTAACGCTGTCATTAGTAATTAGTGAGCAGTGATTTGATTGCCATATCATCATGGTTGATATAAACTCCACTGATTTGTGGCTGTCCAACAGGTTTTTCATACTCCAGCTGATCGAGAGAAGATAAAATCCTGTTTATCAGAGCTAGGAGAGATCAGTGCTTCCTTTAAGAAGATCCTTCATTCTGCACTGGAGCATTTGGTGGCATCTGTGGCACCACGCATTCGTCCAGTCCTTGACACTGTTGCTACGGTCAGTTATGAGCTAGATGATGCTGGATATGGGGAAAATGAGGTGAATGACCCATGGGTGCAGAAGCTTATACTTGCAGTTAACACTAACGTTGTTTGGCTCCAGCCAGTGATGACATCGAACAGCTATGATTCCTTTGTGCACTTGATCATTGACTTCATTGTCAAGAGGCTTGAGGTGATTATGATGCAGAAGAGGTTCAGCCAGCTCGGTGGGCTCCAGCTTGACAAGGAGGTCCGCTCTCTGATCAACCATTTCTCAGAAATGTCCCAGAGACCAGTCAGAGACAAGTTCTCTAGGCTTTCGCAGATGTCGACCATTCTGAACTTCGAGCGGGTATCAGAGATACTGGATTTCTGGGGTGACAATGCTGGCCATCTGACATGGCTGTTGACACCTGCAGAGGTGCGGAGAGTGTTAGGACTTAGGATTGATTTCAGGCCTGAAGCTATTGCTGCTTTGAGGCTCTGAATCGTGCACTTATACAAACTTGTTAATTCTTTATATGTGATATATCAACAAGATGCCTTAGAATTTTTTGTTGCAATGACAAACACCTGCATTGTAGAAGAAATCTGTGAACATACATTTTGTCTGTTACGAGCTTATGATAATGCGAATTGGCAATGTTTGGGTCCTTCCATGTCGCAAGATGTAATATTTTCTTTTAAGCTTCTATACATTGCCTCTCTTGAAAACATGCAACGACTTGAAAACAGAAAAACTAGAAGGTAGAGCAGACCAAACTGCTTGAAATAAAATGTTACACTTTTGTTACCACCCTAGATGTCAATTGTGCTTTATTATTTTTTTTTAAAAGGATAAGAATAGTGTTAAAAACAGAAGAATTAACTCATAAATTCCTAAAGTCAACATGAATCGTCTTATAAAAGGTCAAAATAATCATCATGCCATAAAATTTAGTATGGTGGTGCATAAAAGCATGACCTGAATATATACAGGTGCATCTTGAACTTACTTTCAATCTTAACAATCACATTAAAAAGAAACGGAGAATTTACCTTGAGTTTATGGTACTACCCGTTATGTGTGAACGCTAAAAATGAGCAAACGGATTGAGTTCATTTCACTTTCACTTTCATAGTAGTATACGATCACCCCACTTGCTTATTGCTTCATCCAGTGACACAAGTCGTCATCTGCGTACATCTTGTACGGATGACAAGCCGAATAGCTACCGACTGGTACTACCTAGTACACATATAAGTACTAAAGCTAAATTTAGTAGGGCAGAAAAGGACTAGATTAATTATTAGTACGAGTAGCATAACTCGATTTCTAATAACACAATTTGACATTTATTTAGAAACCGAAATGACGCAGGGCGGCGGCATCGAGCAGGAGGCTTTCGTGCGCCAGCTTCTGGTCGCCGCCGCCGCCGTCCTCCAGAAGCCACGACTCGATCGCCGACAGAGGCGCCTCCGCTTGCCCGGCCGCCGCCTTCTCCTCGCGCATGAACAGCTGGTGGCCGGCACCCACCGGCGCGGCGCGTTTGTTATAGGCGCTGGAGATGGAGCCAGAACACGACGACGACCCCAACGCGCTCTCGGCCGCGCCGGGCGTCGCCGGGGCCGGGATGACGGTGCCACTGCCACCGACGACGACGCAGCTCCTCCCTGCCGCTGGAGCCGCCCACCCGTCCAGCAGCATCCTGTCGTCGACGCTGCGCGCGGTGAGCGCGTACGTCTGTCCCACTTGTGGGCCAGCGGATGCCGACGGCGCCGAGCACGCGGCGGCCATCCCCGCCGGCGAGCCGGCGGCGTCGACGACGGAGAGGGCGTCGCGGAGGGCGCGCCTGGCGAGATCGATGTCGGTCTGCAGCTTGAGCTCCCACTGCCCCTTGGGCGGCGACGGCAACGATGCGGCGCGCTGGTGAGGGTGAGGGAGAGGGAGGAGCTTCTTCTTGAGGTGCGTGTTCCAGTAGTTCTTGACGTCGTTGTCGGTGCGGTCGGGGAGGTAGGAGGTGATGGCGGCCCAGCGGTTGCCGAGGAGCGCCTGGAGGTGGACGATGAGCCGGTCCTCCTGCTCGGAGAAGCCGCCCCGGCGGATGCCCGGGCGCAGGTAGTTGGTCCACCTGAGGCGGCAGCTCTTGCTGCACCGCGGCAGCCCTGCATGCAGATATATCTATCAGTGGCTCGCCCGTGGCCGCGGCAGGCTGCAGGGAAGGGCAGTGACACCACACTCACCTGTGTTGGCGGGGACTGCGCGCCAGTTGCCGGGGCCGTGCTCCTGGACGTAGGAGACGAGGACCAGGTCCTCCGCGGGCGTCCATGTCAGCAACACTGATGGAGCGTCGCCTGGAGAAATGACCAAGGAGCTTGGACCACGCCGCAGCACCAGGGAACGTCGGCCCAGCTCACGAGTCCAAGGCCCAGAATGGCATCGTCCCTCGACAAGCAAGCTCAGTGACGGGCGGAAGTAGTATATGTAATCTGGAGAGAGAGAGAGCGAGAAAGGATCATCAAACAATCTGTAAACAATATTTCCAAGCTTACCTCTGAGAAATCCAACTACTCCTCAATTCCCCTGTTCTATCTACTCTTCTACGCTTGTGCTTAGCGTCCACGGCCCCTTCTTCACTCCCTCCTTGTCGCAGCACGGCGGCCGCCCCATGGATGGATCGATCGATCCGAAAGACCCGCCGCACCGTCTGTCGTCGTCGATGCCGCCGGCCAACAGCGCCGCCGATGGATGGATCGATGATGTATAGATGCGCGTGTGTCTATATGTGTATTTATATTATATCCACAGCCCGACGGCCGGGGATCCGATACATCGTGTACTAGTGTTACACGTCTAGTACACTGCAGTGCACACAGAGAGTAGACGTAGCTAGCAATGTATAGCAGGTGTAGCTGATCTTTCCTTTTCTTTTATTATATTCGGGGCGCATGGGCCGGTCCTTGACGCTACAGTTCCACACGCGCGCGGCACAGCAAAAGTCAAAGGGTGTAGAGCGATCACTGCGCATGTGTGGATTAATTGATCGATCAAGTCAGAAAAAGATCGAGTCAAAGCACAGACAAAGAGCCACTGCGTCTGCATGTGGGCTGACAGTGAATTGGCTAGTGAACATCGTCGGACTCTACACTAGCAACATTACTCCATCTTCATTTCATCCAGTATTACTAGTTGACCGGTCGTACGTCATCGTCCCTAACATAGTTAGCGTGTACCGATTGATAGCAATGGAGCCACACATGCATGTTGGTTTCCTCAAAACTTGCTTGCACGCATCAAAATAAGATAGTAAAAGCTACGAGACAAAAAAAAAGTCTTATAATTTAGAAAAGAGAATGAAATAAGTGTATATCTGATGTATATAATTTTTCTGAACAGATTCTTTCAGATATTTGTAATTCGTTTGAAGCTTTTTTTTTTTTTTGGCAAAGCCCTCGTAGGATCTTCCAGGTTAAATCCGTGAGGTGGTTTCCTTGAAATAAACTAAGATCCAGAGCTAAAAAAACAGCTTATCGTGTAGAATCGCTTCCCCAGAGATCATCAGAAGCGCACTCTACCAAACTATAGCATGTAACATCAGTCGGCCCATGAAATGCTAGAGCTAGCTCGCTGGCAATTGACGATTGCCCTACGCGTACGTGATCCCGGAAACCATTAGTAGTACATTCCATGAGAGCTCAGATTTCAGGGGCCGGCTGCAAGACCTTGCTGTGGTCGGGCGTCGGTCGCCCCTTGGCCCTCTTGGAGTCCGTCGTCAAGTCTCCAGGACTGGATCCAGCTCTCCTTGTCTCTCACTCCACCACCACACACAAGCAAGCGTGTAGGTCTATACTTATCGGTACTGCCATTTGATCGATCACCTCTTAATTAAGGTTTGTGACGATGATGGATCGGAGTAGACAACAGAGAGTACTGCTCATACGTGCTGATCGTGCGTACACATCAGATGCACTGGTACCCTAGGCACCCCAGTACATTGCGGCAACAGAAGCAAGCAAAGCTACAAGTCTACACTACACTACACTTGATGTTCACGCAACACGCTGCACGGTAGAGGAGAACAGGAAAGGAAAATGTCCTACCATCCTACTCCCTCCCTCCAAAAAAAAATACAAGCGATTTAAACTTTAATCAAAATTATATAACTCATGTGACAAAATAAGTACCACTCTATTAGTTATAGAATATATTTTACTTGAAGACATAAATACTAATATTATTTACTATAAACTTAGTTAAACTTGAGATTGTTTGAGTGACACAGTCCTATAATTACATTCCTTTTAAGAACGGGGCGAGTACTTCTACCAACCATAAAACAGAAGGAGCATGCGCAGCTACAGTTATTAGAGCAGATTCAATAGTTGAGCCAAGTGCTTGGCTATAAGTCAAATAGCAAAAGTCAAGTCATACAACAATTAGTCTTTTACTTGTCTACAAAATTTCTTTATTGTTTTATGTTTCCATTCTCTTTCCACTCCCTCCTCACATTCATATTTATTGGGACCCACTAATGCCTATGCATCCGTGCACAGCTTGGTGCTAGATTAGGAGCCAAACTCTCTTCTCTCTCCTCACTTCTCTCCTCCATATCATTAAAAATATTGACTAGCTTGGCTATAAGCCAATTATGTACTTGCTCTATGGAGTCCCCCCACCCCGTAAATGGCAGTGAGCAAAAGTCAACATGGCGTCCACGATGCAGCAAGGTCAACTTCTGCTTTGGGATTGGATCATTGGAAAAGCCTGCGGTCATCAGAGAAACTTCTTACAGTTGTTCCTACAGTACGCCAGAGGCAGAGCACCGCTCATGATGCCCGAATCCATGGGTCAAACCCTGCAATAATCCTCCAAGCCAGACAGAGAAGAAGAAGAAGAAGAAGAAGAAGAAGAAGAAGAAGAAGAAGAAGAAGAAGAAACGATGAACTTAAAGGCTCCTATACGACCAACCAACCAGCGCTGCAGATCGGAGAGGGCTGACCGGGTAAGCCGGCGACGGGTCCAGGCGACTGGTGATGGTGAGGTGACCTAGCTAGCTCTCACGATCGACGCGAATTAATGCTGGTGCACCGGACCGGATGATGGCATGGCACGCGCAACACCGACGCCGGCAGCCGGCAGGGATGGCCATGGCCGGATTGGTCAGGCCACGCGACCAAAATGATGAGCTTTCCTTGAGGCACACACCATGCATGCGCCAGCAGTGGCAATGAGCCCGGCGTGCCAATCGTCGTCACCTCCTGGGCCTCCGTCGCCTCAGGGCTGAGGCTCGGAGTCGGAGATGAGACGAGGAAGCAAGCAAAGCAAGTACGGTCGCAGTTGCAACCTGAGCACGGGAACGCGTAATCCGCACTGCGCTGGCTACGGATGGATTAAACAGTGCTAAGTAACGTCCTGCTTGATGATTGATTCTGTGGCTAATAAACCAGCTGATGTTGTTTTTGACTGTTTTGTTGATAAGCTGGGCTAATAAGCCAAGCAAAAAAACACTGTCGCATGCTTTGAAGTCCTCTTGCGGTTTACTGTAAATCTGTAATGCAATAGCGACACTCGTCATCAAAGCCGTCCTTCCGGTCAGCCTGGCACACGGGCAATGTGGCCTAATGAACATGGCCGACCCCTCAGAGTGGCATCCAATGCAACATGATGTCTCAGCTAATTACTCTTAGGATAGCAATTTGGTTTTCCTTTTTTCCCCTAAAAATCATTATATTTCAAGCAAACTAGCTACTAGCTCGCTGACATGTTAATGAATGCATACATCGTATCAAATGGTAGTTTACAATTCACCAGAATTTCATTCTGACACCACAAAAATGGGTAAGGCCAGTAACCATGCATAAAGTAAAGGTGTATACTGACAGAATCATGAAGGCAGTGAAGGAAGAGGCAGAGAGCGTGTTAAGTGAGAGATTAACCAGACCAGTAAGGATATTCGCCTGAAAGAAGAACAAGACACTTAAGTTTCAGTTCACTTCCTTGATAATTTCCATTTTCTAGTACTAAAGAAAGCAAGCAATGATCTTACCAGAAGGAATGAACCAAGCATATTTTGATTGAATGCATCTTCAAGAACCAAGTTCTTTTGATATGAGGCAAACCCAGCTAATGTGAGGATAGATAAAACCTACATTGGACAATCAGTCAGCATAAACAGTGAAGCATGAACAGAAACTTCTAGACCAAACAACTAAAGAAAAAAAACTCAATCGGGGGACTCCTCTGAACCCTGCTCCACCCATACACAACGGCACCACAACCCACGTGAGACTGGGCCGGACCAGTGGTTTGGCGTGGGACAGAGGAGGGAATTTTTTTTACAATGCGCAAACCTGCGCATGTGGAGTTGGGGAGTCAAACTCCCGACCTGGAGCTTCCCACAACCGGGAGCTACCAACAGAGACAGACAAACCCATTGTTGGTAGAACCTTAGGAAAGTAGGTTCATTTGCTCGGGTAAGTAGTAAATTTCGTGGCTTTGCAAACCCCCTTGCTACTTATCATGGGTCTGATGATATGGCAAAGTTGCTCCCAAATCATAAAACAGTACCATTAGCAGGCAAAGAAACAAATAGAATTTTATTTTGGACCATGCCGTGCACATTATATCAAGTGGAAACATGACATGTAAGAGTAAGACACACTGACCAAAATATTACAAAATATTTAAACCATATAAGACTGCATCTAATAATTTGCCCCTGCCGCCTTGGCTTTCTTTGGCCTCATTATGAGTTAATGTGTATGCATTTTCAGATACAAAGTGCATATTTTTGTGTCATTGATTCATGACATGGTCTAATATTTGTCCAATGTTTAACATACAAACACTACGAAAATGTTAAAGAAAAGATCAACCTGATATGCTAATGAATGTGTACTATAATTGCACGAAAGAACATACTAGCAAAGAACAATACCTGAAAATTCTGCCCAAAAACAAGCATAACATAAGCGAAGTTGCACTGCAAAATGAATGTTTTGATCAGGTTTCAAGCTATATTAACTTCCAATTCAATCTAAAGACTGAATAGAAAAAAGGTTAAGCATTATTGGCCACTTGGCAATTTAGGAGGGTGCCTGCTTGCTAACCAAGATGAAAAGAATTGCTAACTTCTCCAGAGAATATGTTAAAGAATCTGAATTGTTTGGGCATGATGTCTAACTGCCTTGTAGTTTTTATTATGGGGTCAATTAAGTGTTTCAATGCTATTTATATTTTTATATCATGCTTATTGACTGCAAATTTAAATGTGATAACTCCTTTTACACTGTACTCAGCCTTTTAATAAGTATTAAAGTTTCTTGACTAAAATCATTGTCAATCAATGTTAAGACCAAAATATGGTTCCACAAACCATAAAATTGCTACAGAAACTTTTAAAAACATTCTCGAAGATGGCTTCAATCTTCAACAATATTGAGTTCATGCTAGAGTAAAAAGTCAACCAAAATTAGTATCATACCATTCGCCGAGAAACTCTCTCAATATAGCTATCAAAGATGATTGCCAAAATCCTATAAACATGACGTGTGAACAAATCTTAATAATCAGAAAATATTCAAAACAGCAATCAAGCATTTCATCCTTGTTTTTTTACCAAAAAGATGCAGCAAGAACCCAGATTTGCATGACTTGAGTCTTCCTGTTCTTGCCTTTTGAACTGGCGTCAACGAACAGATAGAAACCCAAGGAAACACCAATTAGAAACATACCCCAGTATCCTGCCATGAGAGGGTATCCATTAGTGGAATGCATATTTTTACAGTAATTTTAAAATACAATGCATGAAAATTTATGGCGTGCAGCTATTAAAAGGGCGTGATTGCTAACAGTAGTTAGTGCGTGTACAGCTTAGTAAGGTAAAATAAACTATGTGTAGCATACATGAATAGGGTAAAAGAAATAGAAAAAATCTTAGTAATATGCATGTGCAAGACATGCATTTATGCCTGCATCTACATGCTAAGAAGGTTGAACGGCTGTATGTTTCTCAGCATATCAAGACAATAAATTACAAACTACATAGAACTGTATTTTTTACCGAGGATGCTATAAATTCCCTCCTTATTCTTGCTGATTATATCAGCACTTCTTTTATCAGAAATGAGGTACTCATTCAATCCAGAAGATAGCCAAATCTGGTATCCTGAAACCAAAAACAGAGACAGATCTTCAAAAAAAGTATTATAGCAATGTAAAGTCCATTTCAGTAATTGGAGAAGTCTGTACCAGCAAGGATAAGCAGACCAACTAAGCCACAATGTTTTGGATGGATCCTGAAAATGGATGTAAGGATAGAAACAGCTGCGAGGGTGAAAAAGAAGTTCCAATGAACACCATATTCTCCTACATGAACCTACAAGATAAAAAGCAGTAGTTTCTTCAAATGGAATTACTCAGTAACTTCTCTACCACAGCAGGAAAATTGATATCCAATAACACCACTTTCAGTATTACTAAAAGGGGCATCATAAATCATAATACAGATCATTAAGAAAAATGAAACAAAACAATTGCAGGCATGCCTACACAAAGATGTTACAGTTACACACAAGTGTATGTGTTATAATGAATCACCGAAATAAGCAAATAGTAATATAGGTAATTGGTGCAAAGAAACAAGAAAAGCACCTGATAATCAACACCCCATGTGGAGATAATGCGAGCAAAGCCAAGAAATACTAGTGGACTTATGGAACTCAGTGCAGACTTGAAACTCCTAAGGAATACAAGTAGGAAAATTATAAGATACATCACATGAATCTGGTAGACTGATGTTTATTGGCACCCATGGTACAGAAAATAATGTATTCGCACAGTGAAATTAACGAATTCAAACATTGAAACTGTGAAAGCAGTTCTAGTTTTTAGTGATTACATAGACAAATGGAGCATCAGGTGTCAGTGTACTAAATGAGAATCAGTGGACATATGCCATGCAGTGCACCACACTTTTTCCAAGCCTCTATTAAGTATCCCTAAAGATATTTTGTTATGATAAATAATATCAAAATCATAATTAAGGACTTACATTGAAGCTATGTTTCGTGCTTGTCTAGATACCAGTGCATTAGCCACTACAAAAGATCCTACTCCAAGATCCATCTGTTAGACCATGTGTCAAATTCTTAATCATTAAAATGGGGAGATGATTCCAAATTGTACATTGCAACTTCTGAACTTCAAAATTAGTAGCAATACATTCAAAATTGTGCATGGCGGCATAAGTTCAATTCAACATCAACACTGAAAACAATAAGCAGAGAATTTCTAGACAAAAGGTCAAAAGTAATACAAATAAAAACTGCGAAGAACAAAAAGTTATTTCATATTGCTTGCCATTTCTAGAAAAAAAAATAAAGGTGATTGTGTATGAAAACAGAGGAATAAAAGATAGCCAAAGGTGATTATTAGTTCATGTTTCCTGGCCAAAGTTCTGTTCACTGAACCAAGCTGATAAAGTCAGATACGCATATATCTTTAAAGTGGCAGAGCAAGGAATCTCTGACCCTAGACAAGCCTAAGCATAGCTAACATAGACCATGTACATAACTACACGTTTACAGTTTTGCCCGCAGTCTAGGGTCTGCAACTACACTGTTTGACGGCAGCGAGGCCAGGCAAATGCCCTGAGTCACCCGACCATCAATCTGCCTCTGTATAGTTACCAATGTAAACATTATATGACTGTATGACAATTTGTACAAGGTGGCGAGTATGCACATTTCTTTTTCTTTCTTTTTTTTGGGGGGGGGGGGGGGGGGGGGGGGGGTTGCAGCAGGATAAGGCACAGTTGGTTCTTGAATAGCACTTGTATTCATCATGAGGGTTCTAGGACCAAACATGTATAGGCGTGGACAAAACAATGGGGAGATACAAATAACAATATATCTTTAAAAATTTGTATTACTGATGAAGAGATGACGAAGAGCTAAAGATAAGATAACATGAAAAGGGAAAATTGGGTGAATATATGACTTACGATGCCACTACCGTATGTTTCAGCCTTGGCATAGCGTCTTGGAAATATTTTGAAGTCCACAGCTAATATACACAAACATGTCACCAGAACCTACAGATTATGTAATCAGTTTTGATACTTCAGTGGTGCTGCTACATCTCCAGTACTAAAGGACACAAGTTTTCAAATAAATAAAATTTACACACCACTGAGACACGGTAAGAAGAAATGTCAGCCCTGAGCGAAGGTACCTGACTGAACCCATCTCTAAGATGAAACTGAGACCTGGGAGGACAGGATTACATCAATTACACAATAGCACAGGATGTGTTGCTAGAAGGAAATACAAAATGGACTTTAGATGGCAGAATCTAAAATGGCTTTCCACAAACATTCATGTAATAACTCATATGAAATACCTTTTAAACATGATGTAGATGGATATCAGGATTACAAGACAAATAGCACACGTAAAAGCCCATTCAGATAAGACCTGCAAAACCAAGGAATAACCAAAGGATCAACAGTTTCCTTTTGTTCCAACTAAAAAGTGTTTAACTTATGCACTGTACTGCAAAGTTTGTTTCTCTGTGTGCTCTTTGATCCTTTTTAATTCAATAACATTGGTGACTAAGCACAACCAAAATATAGAGAAGGGTTACTTACTGTGAAAACCAAAATAATCGGCAATACAACAGTGAGATAATCTACACCTAGTGTACAGAAGTACTGCATCCAATATTTACGAACAGGGTGAACTTGATCATCATTTTTCTTTGCTGAATCCTTCCGAGAATTGTCTAAAACATGAAAAACAAGGGAAGTATTGTGCTTTTTTCAGATCAATGTATACATGGAAAATAAAATAAGAGAGTGCTTATTTGTTAATGTGAAAATTTAAAAGGTCATACTTAAAATACAGAGTATAGTTGACATGGATGTTGGATGGCCTAATCTATGGCATCAACCATCAGACTTATCAACAAGTTAGAAATGGAGGGTGACATGGAGATTTTTTAATAGAAAGTTAAAATTATACATATTCTACGCTGACACTAGAATAATTTGGACCATATTGTTGAATTCACGGTTTGCATACTATTAATACAATGATACACGGTTGTCCTGCGTATTAGAGAAAAAAAAATTCACAGTTTGCATAAAACGGATCCACAGTAATAAATCTGCAAAAGTTGCAGCCTACTAGTGATTTGATTTCGCAATCATATTAGTGGATCTCACTTGCAGATTTGTCACGGGAATATAAGAGCAGAATTCACAGCATTTCAGATGAACTGACCTCTGCTGCTCCACTTTCTGAGAACTACCAATGCCTATGAACGAAAGGAGAAAACCAAGTCAAATCCTAACTCGGCATGCTTGCGCATACAGAAACTGGCAGGATTTGAATGGGTTACCGGCACGACGGTGGAGAGTGCCGCGATCTCCAGCAGGGAAGACCCCGTCAGGTTGCTCACGAATCTGCACCATCAAGGCAGGGGAGGGATAATATGAGTCGTAAGGGCGAGAAGGGAAGCGACTGGAACCGCAGCGTCGATTCGTGGGCTAGGGACCCTGGACTTACTGCTCTTTGAGGAGCTTATCCGGGTTCAGGGGCTTGTCAAACAGGCGGCCCTCCATCGAGACTCGAGAGGCGCGGGCGTGGAGGCGTGAGGGACGAGGAGAACTGCCGGTAAGGCGTCAGATATGGCTGACGGCACTGCAGCAACGGTGGCCGGCGGACGACGGCGAGGCGAGTGCTTCGCTCATTCGCTGGCAGCGGCGAGCTGGCAACCTGCGACAACGCTAAGTTCGGTAAGTTTCCAACCAGCTCCCAGCAGCTACCGGGGCGCTCTCAGCAGCAGCCCGCGGCGGATTCTCGCGGGGAGCGGCGGCGGGAGCGCTACGAATCTGGGCAAAGCATGTGCCACGTACGTGGCCTAGATCTGATCGAAGGGCTTTCAGGCGCTATTTTCTTTTTTTTTAAAAAAAAACGACCTTTAAGGACCAAATTAGGGTACACGTGATATTATGGGCTTCTGTGGCCCATAAGTCCAGATGTGTTTAAAAATCACTATGGAGCATACGTATATCCAGATCCTCTAACTTACTCTGCTCTATGTAAGAGAGACGTACTAAGTTGTTGCGCCGTTCATACAACATCGGACGACCATCGGATGACACGTAACAAATAAGTCAATCTTGCATTGGCCCATATACTTTGCGGCCCAAGTTCAGGAAGCACAGAACAGGGACGCTTCGGCCTCCCCGTGAAGAAGGCTGCTGGCAAGTTGCTGCCGCTCGGGGCCTCCTGGCGCTGGAGCAGGCAAGCATCCTTGGGAAATTTGTCTCCTCCATTGTCCTCATCCTCCGTAAAGGAACAAAGTGCTTGAGCCACTCGCCGTCGTTGTAGTGCCCGTGAAGATGGTCGTCGGTCGGCTGCGCTGCTGCTCAAGGCCTCCCTCGGCACTGGAGTAGGCAAGCAGGTCTCTGGGAAGGTCCTCTCCTCAACCGCCCTCATCTTTCGAAGCTCTGCCTTCATATCCCGAAGCTCTGCCTTCCTATCGACTCGTCCCCGCGCCTTGAGAAGCTAAACTCCAAAGTTTAGAGTTACAGACTAGCAGCAACAGCAACTTGAGAAGCCGAACTTTGAAGTTCAAATTAGCAGTAGGCAAGTAGCAGTGTTGAATTGTCATTGTGTAAGTGATGTGTTTTGAGATTAGGGGTCAACTTTGTTTGTGATGATTGAATTATGCTGCCAATTTAAGGGTACAATTATTATGAATATGATACTTCAGTGTTATTGTGATGTTTCGATTTGAGAACTCTGAAGGGCAGAATATGTACCAATCCTGCTAGAATGCTTATTTGCAACATAGGGAAAAGAAAGCTAAATTATATGTACATAACTAGAGTTTTTGCTTCATGATACTTGCAAATGGCAATAAAAAGCCAAATTTGTCCACATCTAGCATCAGACAACTGATTTGAGGTAAAAGAGACCTGAACATTTATATCAGACAACTGATTTATAACACCCCCTATGTTGCATACAGTTATCAAATTTCAAAATACTAACAACTCTCCATAACAACATCACCAGAACTTTGACAGAAGGTCATTGGTCATTGGTCCCTTTAAGTTAAATGAAGAAGTAAGTTTTTTTAAAAATAAATATTACATCATGATTTGTAAACTAGCTATACGAGCATATTGCCGTCAACATTTGAGTGAACCTAACTTGCGCTTGTGCTTGTGCACCACCTGAATTGGAAGGTTCCGAAAAAAATGGACAAGATGCATCTTGTGCTAGCGCTTGTGCATCACTTGAATTATATAGTTCAGAAAACAATGGACATAATCCCTCTTGTGCTTGTGCTTGTGCTTCATCACTGACCGTCTCTTGTCCATGTACAACATCATTGTTACTTGCTTCACCAAACTGAGATGTAGCTTTGTTTTCTCTCCTTTTTCTAGCCTTATGTTTCTTATCAAGCCAGGTTCTTTTTCGTTTTGAACTTTTTGTTTGGACATCCTTTTTCTTTAGGGTAGCATTAATCAAGGATGTGAGGTGTGCTGTACATGAATCATGAAAAGTGCTTGCACTTGTATTGACCTAAAAAGTGCTTGTACTTGGATTGATCTTTTCTGCAATTTGCTTACCAAGGATGTTAAGTGTGTTGTCCACTAACATTGTGCACTCAGGAGAGTTGGCTGCTTGATGTGCCAAATTGAGAAATTTGTGGGACATATATCCCAATTATGTCAAACTGCCTGCAGCTGCATACAACTGTTTTCTTCAACGAGGAGTGGCGAAGAACCAACCCGTAGAGAGCACTCATCCCTTGCGCGGGATTGAGGGGGAGCAATACCTTACGAGGTGCTCCAACAAGGACTAGGGGGGAGTGTCGACTCCTCGATACCTCGGCAAAACGTCTTCGTGTCAAGCTTTCTATCCCTAGCTCCTTAATACCGCATTACTTTCCGCATTATCCTTACTTTCATTGACTTGCTACCGCTTTCTAGCTAGGACACACAATCGGTAGGCACTAGGGGGTAATTGGCATTGGTAGGATTTCATATTTGCTTTAGAAATTTGAAATAAGCCCAATTCACCCCCCTCCTCTTGGGCATCTTAATCCTTTCAAGCTCGAGGACACTTTGTTAAATGATCTCTTTTGTCTGGTAACCGATGACCTTCATTTGCACAAACAAATCTACATGATGTAATCTTACCATCACTTGGCCTTTTATTTGTATACATTTTTCTAACCTCAAAGCCCTTTTGCCCACTATAGCTAAGCCAAAATGCCCAAGCTTCATCAGAATTTTTAAATTCCATGCCAACGTAAGGCACTACACCAAAGATCAAGCCTTCTCTGTATAGACAAAGGACAAGAAGCTAATAATTTTAGGTGACTGAAAATTTTGTAACGAAAAAACAAGAAGTATTATTACACACCTATTTTCTCCCATGATAGGAGTGCTAGATTTGCTTTGATTTGCATCCATCGTAATAGGGTCTCAACCAAATGACTCATCCATGAGAAAAGAAAACCTTCCAATTGAAAGAAACATCATAATGATGCAAATATGATGAATCCCATAAGCCATTCATGGTAAATACATTAAAGGGAAGACTATTGAGATGAGACTTACATGAGCATAGAAAGGCATCAATCTTCCTACGGCAAGCTGTTCCTCAGCGATCGTTTCCTTTCCTCTGCACTCTTTTCAGTCAGCCTCACCCTCTTGCCTCGCACCCTTTTCCATCCGTCTCGCGCCCTTTTTCTCAGTGAGCAAGCTCGTCCAAGTGGGCTGCCTTGAGCCCAATGTACAAACAGCTGAACGGACTGGTGTATTGACTGGTTTGATGGCCTTGTCGTTGATTAGCTGATGAATGGACGGATGGAAACTACGTCCCTCAAACATAGATTGCACAATGTTAGAGGATCTGGTTCCCAATACGACTTGACTCTTGTGGATTAAAGAAAGCAAGGCAGGACAACTAGCATGTGCCTGTGAGATGAGCAATAGCAAAGGAAAGTAGTTTTTTTATTTGGCAATAGGAAGGAACAGCCGCCGACATCACCAGACATAGCTTTTTTTTTTTACTATAATGAGGCCCACGTAGCTTAATATCGTGCACAAATCAACTCAGCTGGTATCTGACGTGGTTATCCTTTTAACTGATACATTGACTCACCGCTGCGGATGCTCTTACTTCAGTAAAGTGGTGGGTATGGCTTCTAATGACTAGCACTCGAAGATGCATGATCGGGCGTGCTTGGATGCTCTGATTCCCACGAGCCTGCATCTCCCCGTTCGTATAGACTATGAAACAGGTGCTGCTGATTTAGCCTTCACAAAAGAAGTTTTAAAAAAAAACATTAAGGTCTAAATTAGGGTTCGCATGGGCTTCTATGGCCTATAAGTCTACATGTGTTAAAAAAACTACTACGGAGCATATGACATAGTAATTTTTGAAAAAAATATATGTATGAAGCCATAAAGGTCAGTATAGTTTAGTTACATTTCGTTGATCTTGTGTTAAAAAAGTCTAGAGTTCTGCTTCAAAGTATTGAGGTAGTGAGGTTCATTTAGAAAAGAGTAAAGAACATCATAAAAGTTTAGCGCAAAAAAAATAACTATTTAGAAAAGAGTACAACAACCAAAAAGAGCAAAGCACAGCAAAAAAGAAACAATCATTTAGAAAAGTGCACAGCACAGCACAAAAAAAATAAAAAAAAATGTCAAAATGGGAGCAAAGCACAGCACAGAAGAGAAAAAAATCATTTAGAATATAGCATAGCACAGCCCAAAAATTCAAAAAAAATGTAAGAAACAATCATTTAGAAAAGAGCACAGCACAGCACAAAAAATTGTCAAAATGGGAGCAAAGCACAGCACAGAATAGCAAAAAAAAAAAAAAAATCATTTAGAATATAGCATAGCACAGCACAACACAAAAATCCAAAAAAAAGAAATGTCAAGAATGGGATTCGGACCAGTACCTGAAATTAGCGCCTTAGACCAACTCGGCTATCTTGACAATTTGAGCTATTTTCAATAACAAACATACATGTTAACTTCTAGAGTAGAGACAAAAGTGAAACAGAAACAAGTATCGCTTGCTTCCATATACCTGTGTAACCAACTGCTCTACACAGTCATATACCTGTGTAACCAACTGCTCTACAAGTTTCAAAAAAAAAAAACTGCTCTACATAAAAACGGGAATGAAACAACACACTAAGTTACAATGAATTTTGACAGCTTCTAATAAGCAAATAAAAGAATTTAACATCACATTGGATCATCAAAAACTTAATAACTCGTTCTATAGTTTGAGCTCCAAGTCCAGCTCCTCGACGTCGCCGCCATTGTCGTCATCTGAGTCGACGAGGTCCACGAACGCTACCTGAGGCAGCGCCGTCATCTGGCCAGGCTTGGCATGCGCTCGCTGGTGGTGACCTGCTGCCGCTGGCTCGTCGATGATGAACTCTGCACGTCAGACCGGGTAAACAGTACTGTGATAAACATTGGCTCTCGCCACTGTAAACTGAGTCGGGCAAGAGCATGCATACTGTATAGACTATGTGCATATTGTTTAGTAAAGATATAGTAATATACTACCTTCAATTTAAATTATAAGTTACTGTGTTTTTTCTACACACCTTTTTACTACGTATCTAGAAATATACTTCTAATCCGTAGTCCATAAATATACATGGCTAGATACATACTCCCTCCATCCTAAATTATAAGACATTCTAAAAATCTTAAAGAGTCAAAACGTCTCAAGTTTGACTAACAATTATAGAAAAAACTATAAAGATTTATAATATTAAATAGACATACTATGAAGATATAATTGATAACGAATCTAATAATATTTATTTGACATCATAAATGTTATTATATTATCATATAAGTTTGGTTAAACTTGAGATACTTTGATTCTCTAAAATTTTTGTGATGTCTTATAATTTAGGACAGAGAAAGTAGTTTTTTTCTACATTTTTTTTTTCTAAAAAGTTAGTATACGTAGTTTTTCCCCTAAAAGCTACAGTATGTATCTAGCTAGGATTAGATATAGATAGATACTACTAGTACTTTAGATGAATAAATGAACTGTAACAAGCTAAGAGAGAATAAGCTAAAATAAGATAAAAATAGTTCTAGGACGTTGATGTGATTCTATGTACTTTGTCGACTCTACGACATCCCTTCACTGTTGCTCGATCTAATGTAGAATTGGGGACTTGGGACTTGCACAAGGTTTAATCGAATAAACTTGTTAGAGCAACTTTAGTGGAGCCCCTAAACAGACCCCTATTCTAAATTTAGGGACTTGATCTAAAAAAAAATACAGTCCAATGCACCTCTTATTTGGGTTCCCATTTTAGGAGGTCTCTCCAAGTTTAATTTTGGGCCCCCAGAAAAGAGGCCCTCATATTTCTCTCGCCTTAAATTAGGGACTATGGCTAGAGTTGGACTTTAAATTTGGTCATCAAATTTTACAGGCCACCTCTCAAATGGAAATGTAAGAGTTTGATTTAGGGCCTGTGGTTGGACATGCTCTTATGAAATCATCGAATCTAGGGCGCATCCCTTCCCTGTTGCTCAAATGTGCATTATTATTTTTTATTCTATTTTTCTAAGACATTTTTCCTATTCTATTTTCATGTTTTTTTGTTTTTATATTTATCTTTCTAGCAACGTTATACTCTGATTCTCGAGACGTACCCAGCAACGATGCGGAGTTCGATACCAAGCGTGAGGATGATGCGGAGCGCCGGATGCGGAGACGGCAAGTATGCCAGACAGACAGACGGCCAGCCGGACAATGAGCACAGGGCCCAGCTGGTGAGGATGACAGCTGATTAGCTGGGACTGGGACAGGCCCACATCCATTCTTGTGGTTCTTGACGCGCGTGGCCGGCCCTCGGTTCAGAGAGAAAGATAATCCGGAATTAGCTCCAGATAATCCACAGATTTGCCAACGTGTTCGTTTCGCTAAAATGTCTCAACCCTTGTCGTGTGTGAGCGTGACCAAGCAAAAACCCGAGGGCGAGGGTTTATTCGCCAGCTCCTGAAAATGCCCAGCCCAGGCCCAGCATGTGCGCTATTTCTCGTGCTCGCGCATCCGCTTTGGGTTCAGCTTACCTTGAAAGCAAAGCATCCCCCCATTTCAAAACGATTTCGAAACGGAGACCCCAGAGCCGAAGCCACAGCTGCTGCAAGCCTGCAAGTCGCAAGCTCGGCTTCGCCCGCCCGCCCGCCCGCCAGACCCCACCATTCCCGAATTCCTCCGAACTTGCGCCCGCCGCATGGAGTTGGGGGAGGGGCTGTGGGCGCGGGTGCTGCACGACGCGGGCTCCGCCGCCGCGCCGTGGGAGTGGGAGTGGGACCGGGCGTGGGCGGCGGTGCGGGCGCGCGCGGTGGCGCCGGCGCTGGAGGCCGCGGTATGGGCGTGCCTCGCCATGTCGGTCATGCTCGTGCTCGAGGTGTGCTACATGAGCGTCGCCAGCTTCGTCGCCGTCAACCTGCTGCGCCGGACCCCGGAGCGGCGGTACCGCTGGGAGCCCATGCCCTCCACCGGCCAGCAGGACGATGAGGAGGCCGCGGTGGGCGGCGGCGAGGCGTACCCGATGGTGCTCGTGCAGATCCCCATGTACAACGAGGGGGAGGTGAGGCCCTGCCCTCGTGATTCTCACTATCGATCGCCACCCGCTTTTGTAATTTGTATCAAGACATGCATCCAACCAACTCACGGGCTTGCATTTTTAGTTAGGAGGTTTATCTCACATTCAAAGTCTGACGAAACTTAGGCACGCAAGCATTGCTTCAATTCTAGCTCTTGTGAATTTCTTTTGAATTCAAGCTCTTGCAGGCACTAGTAGTATTAGATTCAGCTGCTTTTAGCTCTATGAGTTCGGAGTTCTAACTTTCCGTGGTGCTCCGAGTACGATTAATAAGCTGCTTGGGGCTCTGTGTTTGCTGCTAGTTTTGTCAACGATGTGTTTGCTGCTAGTTTTGTCAACGATGTGTTTGCTTGCTAGAATTCCAAACTGCAGAGCACGACACATTGTCTTCATTGTTTACTGTTCAGCAATGTCCCAGGTAAAGCCTGGACAATATGTTAAGCTGCAGCCCACGATCGTGTCTGCTAGGTCGTTTGATCTCTCTAACTGGTGGAACCGTGGAAGCCAGAATGTTGAGTAGCCATGTTTCCTGCCTGACAGGCGCCAAAATTTACTCTCAGGGGATCAGCCTGTTCATTACAAAACATATGCCAGATGAAGGTGATGCGTATACCTTTTCTTTTGCAGGTCTACAAGATCTCTATTGGAGCGGCATGTGCCCTCACATGGCCGCCCGACCGCATTATAATTCAAGTCTTGGATGATTCCACCGATCCATTCATTAAGGTGACCCAAACTGCTGCAAGATAAGTTTTTGTTTGTTTGTTTGCTTGCTTGCTTGATCCAAGCATTTCTAAAGACACATGTGCTATACGAAGGTTTTGAATCTAAGATGTACTAGTTCATCCATTCATGTGATGCAACATGTCAAACAGGTACTACCTAGTAGTTCTCGTGATCAATAATAAGTAAACACTGGATCAGCTTGGTAAGCACATGGTGAGGACATATATATGTGCTTAGCACTGCTTACTCGTATTTTGCTTGAGCTAACTGTTTCTGGAAAATATAACTCGGTGGTAACCTTTTTTTTTTTGATAAATAACTCGGTGGTAACCTTTTTTTTTTTGATAAATAACTCGGTGGTAACCTTGTGGCATTAGTCAATTTTATTGCAATAGTGTCCATGCAATTGTATCAAGCTGTAAGGAAGTGTAGCAATTTGCTATACGTTTCATAGTGAAGGCGGCTATCAGTCATTTTTTTTTCCTGAACAAACTTGTTCTCTAATTCAACTGCAAGAAATTAATTTCATCAAACAGGACTTAGTTAATTAGCAGACATGGCCGTACAATTAGTAGACCCTTATCGAAATCAGTTAACAGTACGACCTTTCGAAATTATTTCCTGTAAAATCAATAATCATTTATTGCCTAGCAAACTGATGGTTAAGCCTATCACTTGTATCTTACTTTCTGCACTTTACTATTCTCTGTCTAGCAGTTGCCGGCTTGCTTAGCAGCCTTGTAAAACATCTGCTTTAGCTTAAGAATATGCTGTAGTAGGTGGCTGCCTCCCTTGCTATATAAGCAGGAGCAGACCAACCCCTAGGTTGTATCCTGAACTCTACTTTCAATCCAAGCGGCCAACTGGGCAAAGCTGCCCTCTGGCTTTCCACAAACCTTTTCTGATCCATGTTTGGGCAACAATTGGTATCTAGAGCCTAGGGTTTTTAGCCAGAGAGGATGTCCACCGACAGCTCCAAAGCCCGCGCCGCCGCCGCCGCCTCTGCGGTTTTGCAGCAGGACGCCGGGCCATCCGGTGCGAAGGCCGACGATCGCGCGATGCGCCTTGCTGCCGCTGCGGCAGCCACAGCGCAGCAGGCAGTAGCCGCAGTAGCCGCCGCCGCAGCTCTACGCCTGGAGATGGAGATGGAGGACATGGACTCGATAGGATCGCACAGCCCCGAGCGCCGCCGCCGCCGCCGCCACTCGCCGTCTCTCCGAGCGACGTCGCGGCCGTTGCGGGCGCTCGCCGGTGATGCACACCGTCTACCGCGACTCCGGGGCCGGCACGCCTTGGCCGATGCTCACCAAGAGCAACTACCATGAGTGGAGCCTGCTGATGAAGGTAAAGCTTCAAGCTCGTCATCTCTGGCAGGCGGTGCACGTCGCGGGGTCGGTTTCAACCACGATCGGCGGGCTATGGAGGCGCTGTGTGCTTCGGTCTCCGTCAACGTCGCGGCCTCCATCGCCAACAAGGCCACGGCGAAGCTGGCGTGGGACGCCATTGCGCTGCGCTACACCGGAGGTGATCGGGTGCGCCGCGCCACGCTCCAGCGACTTCGCGGAGAGTGGGAAGCTCTCAGCTTTCAGCCTGGCGAGCAAGTCGAGGACTTTGCCGTGCGGATGAACATCCTGATGGAGCAGATGGCGTGGTTCGGCGACACCGACCTGACGGAGGAGCGAGCAGTGGAGAAGCTGCTCCGGTGTGTGCCGAAGAAGTACGCGCAGATCGTCAATTCGATCGAGACGCTGCTCGACTTCGACCAGCTCACCATCGAGGATGTCGCCGGGCGGTTGAAGGTGGTGCAGGACCGCGAGCAGACGCCGGACCCTGATCCCGGCAGGAGGCTGCTGTACACTGCCGAGTAGTGGCGCGCTTTCGACAAGAAGAAGCAGGACGCTGTCGGGTCATCGAAGGATCGACGTCGCCATCCTCGCGGTGGTCGGAAGAACAAGCCGCGCGCTGATCGCGACGGCGAAGGAGGAGGAGCGGACAAGGCAGGAGGTGTCGGCGGCGACCGGAGGCCCAATCGCGACAACCTCTGCCTCAACTGCAACCGCGCCGGGTACTGGGCGCGGGACTGCCCTCAACCACGCCGACAGGGCGGGAGCGCGGCGGTCAGGCGAACGTCACCGAGGCAGAGGAGCAAGACGTGGCGGCGTTCCTTGTGCACGGATTTCTCGAGATGGATGAAGATCGGCGCGGAAAGGTTCAAGCTTCAACCTTCTGCACCGAGTCGGCCGGCCTCGACATCAAGGAGCCGCGAGCCCGGGCGTTCCTCGACACCGGCTCTGCTGGCGGCGGGAAGCTGGACGGCTGGTACCTCGACAGCGGCGCGACTCACTACATGACCGGGCGGCGCGAGCTGTTCGCCGACCTGGACACCTCCGTCAAGGGCGTTGTGAGGTTCGGTGACGAGTCAATGGTGGGGATCAAGGGAGTCGGCTCCATCGTCTTCGAGGCCAAGAACGGCGAGCACAAAGCACTCCATGGCGTGTATTACATCCCTGCTCTGCGCAACACGATCATGAGTCTCGGGCAATTGGACGAGGGAGGCTCGAAGATGGAGATTGAAGACGGTGTCTTGAGGATTTGGGATAGGCAGAAGCGACTGCTCGTCAAGGTACGGCGCGGTGCTAATCGCCTCTACATCCTCCACCTCAACACGGCCAAGCTGCTCTGCCTCGCAGTGCGCAAGGATGATGAAGCATGGCGCTGGCACGAGCGCTACGGCCACCTCCACTTCGACGCGCTCCGGAAGCTCTCCAAGGACAGCATGGTGCGCGGGCTGCCAGTGATTGATCACGTTGGCCAGCTTTGCGACACCTGCGTCATCACCAAGCACCGCCGTCTGCCCTTCCCAGCAACGACCCAGTACCACGCGAAGGAGAAGCTGGAGCTGGTGCACGGCGACTTGTGCGGTCCAGTGTCACCGGCGACCCCGGTGGCAAGCGCTACTTCCTGCTGCTGGTGGATGACGCGACCCGGTATATGTGGGTGTCGCTCCTGACCTCCAAGGATGCAGCGGCGGACGCCATCAAGCACATCCGAGCTCTGGCGGAGAAAGGAAGCTGGCAGAAGCTGGGCGTGCTCCGCACCGACAATGGGCGAGAGTTCACCGTCGCGGAGTTCGCGGTCTATTGCGCGGATGAAGGAATCCTGCGCCACTACTCTGCCCCCTACACGCCGCAGCAGAATGGAGTGGTGGAGAGGCGCAACCAAACGGTGGTGGCCATGGCAAGAGCGCTGCTGAAGCAGAGGGGTGTGTCGGCTCAGCTCTGGAGGTAGGCAGTGGTGACTGCAGTTCACCTCCTGAACCGAGCGCCCACAAGGAGCCTACAGGGCATGACGCCCTACGAGGCCTGGCATGGCAGGGCGCCGGCCGTGGGCCATCTGCGCACGTTTGGATGCTTGGCATTCACCAAGGAGCTCACCCAGCTGAAGAAGCTGGATGATCGCAGTCGGCCGGGCGTGTTCGTCGGGTATGCCGACGGCGCCAAAGCATACCGTGTGTTCGACCCAGTGACCCAGCGCTGTGCGCGTGTCGCGCGACGTCGTCTTCGACGATAGCCGCGGCTGGGACTGGGCGAAGGAGCAAGGAGAGACTGCGCTGTCGCTGGAGGAGTTCGTCATCGAGCACTTCTGGAGCGGAGAGGCTGAGGGCACGCAAGGCGCGCCATCGCCAGCTGCTTCGACTGCCCCGAGAACACCTTCGCCGGCTCCGGGGGAGCTAGAGGATGAAGGAGCGGCAGCGACCACTCCTTCGCCAGCGGCTGCGGGCGCGACGTCGCCCACAACCGCGGCATCTTCTGCTACCAGGACACCTCTGCCCACCGAGCAACCCCACGTCGAGCACGCCACGCCGCTGGAAGATGATGAGGACCGTCTGGACGCCTACTACGACGACGAGCCTCTTCGGTACCGAAAGGTAACCAACATCATTGGGGATGACTCACCTCCAGGGCTGGCGCCGAGGCTCTTCGCTCAGCTGCATCTCTTGCATGCGGGCGAGCCGACCAACTATGTCGAGGCGCAAGGCGATCCGGCGTGGCAGGCGGCGATGGAGCAAGAACTCCGATCGGTGGAGAAGAACAAGACCTGGGAGCTCACGGCGCTCCCAGCTGGCCACCGCCCGATCACCCTGAAATGGGTGTTCAAGCTGAAGAAGGATGAGAAGGGGGCGGTGATCAAGCACAAGGCGAGGCTGGTAGCGAGAGGGTTCGTCCAGCAGGAGGGCGTGGACTACGACGACGCGTTCGCGCCAGTGGCGCGCATGGAGTCGGTCCGCCTTCTCCTCGCGCTGGCGGCGCAAGAGGGGTGGAAAGTCTACCACATGGACGTGAAGCCCGCGTTCCTCAACGGCGACCTCAAGGAGGAGGTGTACGTCCGCCAGCCGCCGGGTTTCGTCGCCGCTGGCCAGGAAGACAAGGTCTACCGCCTGCGAAAGGCCCTCTACGGGCTGCGACAAGCGCCGCGCGCCTGGAACGCGAAGCTGGACGCCACGCTCAAGGCGATGGGCTTCCAGCAGAGCGCGCATGAAGCGGCAGTGTACCGGCGGGGCACAGGGCAGTCAGCTCTGCTCGTCGGCGTCTACGTGGATGATCTCATCATCACCGGCGCCCAGGAAGGAGAGGTGAAGAAGTTCAAGGCGCAGATGATGGAGAAGTTCGACATGAGCGACCTCGGGCTTCTCTGCTTCTACCTCGGCGTCGAAGTGCGCCAGGATGCCGAGGGCATCAGCCTGCGCCAAACCCATTACGCCAAGAGGATCCTCGAGCTGGGAGAGATGGCTGGATGCAACCCAGCCCACACGCCGATGGAAGAGAAGCTCCGACTCAGCCGAGAGAGCAAGGCGGAGGAGGTGGACTCCACGCACTACCGGCGGCTTGTCGGCAGCCTTCGGTACCTCGTGCATTCCCGGCCGGACTTGGCATTCGTCGTCGGGTACGTGAGCCGGTTCATGGAGCGGCCCACGGTGGAGCATCTGCAGGCGGTGAAGCGTGTCCTCCGCTATGTGGCGGGGACACTGGACTACGGGCTCCAGTTCAAGAAGGCCCTAGGCACGGCGCGTCTGCTCGGCTACTGCGACAGCGACCTCGCCGGGGAAGTCGACACAAGCAAGAGTACCAGCGGAACCATGTTCTTCCTGGGTGGATGCTTGGTCAGCTGGCAGTCCATCAAACAAAAGGTGGTGGCTTTGTCAAGTTGTGAGGCAGAGTACATCGCCACTACCACTGCAGCAACTCAAGCCCTCTGGTTGTCCAGGCTGCTTGCTGAGCTGCTGGGCAGAGAGGTGGATGTGGTGGAGTTGAAGGTGGACGACAAGTCTGCTTTGGCTCTAGCCAAGAACCCTGTCTTCCATGACAGAAGCAAGCACATCAAGATCAAGTATCACTTCATCAGAGACTGCTTGGAAGATGGGAGCATCAAGGCTGACCACATTGCTACCACTGATCAGCTTGCAGACATCCTCACCAAGTCGCTAGGCAAGGCCAAGTTCCAGGAGATGAGGGGAAGGATTGGCCTGAAGCAGATCACCTAGTGCTAGGCTTAGGGGGAGATTGATGGTTAAGCCTATCACTTGTATCTTACTTTCTGCACTTTACTATTCTCTGTCTAGCAGTTGCCGGCTTGCTTAGCAGCCTTGTAAAACATCTGCTTTAGCTTAAGAATATGCTGTAGTAGGTGGCTGCCTCCCTTGCTATATAAGCAGGAGCAGACCAACCCCTAGGTTGTATCCTGAACTCTACTTTCAATCCAAGCGGCCAACTGGGCAAAGCTGCCCTCTGGTTTTCCACAAACCTTTGCTGATCCATGTTTGGGCAACACAAACTACAAATAATCCCATTTGTCTTTCTTTAGCTTATTACAAGCTTTCTGTTCGTTTTCATTGAATTGACTGCTTTCTTTGTTTCTATCAATTTTGATCAAACACAGGAACTTGTGGAGCTTGAATGCAAGGATTGGGCCAGCAAGAAAAGAAACATAAAATATGAAATTCGGGAAACTAGGAAGGGATACAAAGCAGGAGCCCTCAAGAAGGGCATGGAACATAGTTATGCCCAAGAGTGTGATTTTGTTGCCATCTTTGATGCAGATTTTCAACCTGATCCTGACTTCCTTTTAAGAACTATACCATTTCTTGTTCATAACCCGAAGATTGCTTTGGTACAGACACGTTGGGAGTTTGGTAAGCAAAACTTTCGATTTGTGTTCTCTAATGTGAGACTGCGTACATCATTTTAGCTACAAAACATTGAGTTAGGCTCATTACTGCTAATACTTGGATGCAATTTGCTCTGCCTACGAATGGATAATGTGGTCGTGTCTATAATTTGAAGTGAGAACTTTTGTTCGTTCTGATTACAGGATATTCCTGACCTGGCCTTTGCCGGGCAATTTTGCAGTGAACTACAATATTTGCCTACTGACAAGGATACAAAAGATGTCACTAGATTATCATTTCAAGGTAGAGCAGGAATCAGGCTCATCTATGCATGCCTTCTTTGGTTTCAACGGTATGACCGTGAGAACTGAGAACCTATGTCAAAAGCAATCATGCGAGCAGGGGGATCATATCTGACAGAAGCTCTTACAGGTACTGCTGGTGTGTGGCGAGTATCAGCTATTAGGGAAGCAGGGGGATGGAAGGATCGCACCACTGTGGAAGACATGGACTTGGCTGTGCGGGCAAGCCTCAAGGGATGGCAATTCCTGTATGTTGGTGATATAAGGGTGCGTATTTCTGCACACTTGTAGTAGAGGTGACGTTTTGATAGGCACATGCATCTGCCGATATCTGTCTGTTGTCGTAACAATTTTTGTACAGGTTAAGAGTGAACTCCCAAGTACCTTGAAGGCCTACCGTCATCAGCAGCACAGGTGGACTTGTGGTGCTGCCAACCTCTTCAGAAAAATGGCTGGGGACATTGTTAGAAGCAAGGCAAGCATTCTTGACTGATCAAGTTACAGTATCGTCATTTATTTATTTAGTAAATAGTGTCTTTATCAGTGTCTATATATACGAATGATGCAGGGGGTAACTGTATGGAAGAAGCTTCATCTTCTGTACAGCTTCTTCTTTGTCCGAAGGGTCATCGCTCCCATCTTAACATTCCTGTTCTACTGCGTCGTGATCCCACTGTCCGTCTTGGTCCCTGAAGTCAGCATCCCTGTGTGGGGAATGTTCTACATTCCCACTGCCATCACCGTCATGAACGCCATCAGGAATCCTTGGTAAAGTGCCCGGCCCATCTTTCTCCTGATTCGTTAATCTCACGTGTTTGCTGATGCTACCAGTTATACTATATCGTGCACGCCAGGTCTATTCATCTGGTGCCAATATGGATCCTGTTCGAGAACGTCATGTCAATGCACCGAATGCGCGCGGCACTGACTGGGTTGCTGGAGACCATGTACGTGGACGAGTGGGTGGTCACCGAGAAAGTGGGCGACCATGTGAAGGGCAAGCTCGAGGTCCCTTTCCTTACACCGGTGAAGCCAACCGAGTGCGTCGAGAGGTATGTTAGCGATCCAGCAAGCTGTACGCGTTGCGCTCTGTACACTACGTATATGTCTATGTAGCAGCAGATTGCAGTGGAGAAAACGTGTGCCTGACACCACTGCTTTCCGTTTGCTGATCTGATGATCGCTGCAGGATCTACGTGCCTGAGCTCCTGGTGGCGCTCTACCTGTTGCTATGCGCGTCGTACGATGCCGTTCTCGGAGCCGGGCACTACTACCTGTACATTTTCCTCCAGGCCTTCGCTTTCCTCGTGCTGGGGTTTGGCTTCGTCGGCACCGTGACACCCTGTTCTTGTCCATAGACCATAGCTCATAACACATAGTCCATAGTTGTTGCTGCATTCTTCCCTGGTCTGCCTCCTGTAACTAGAAAAAAAACAATTCTTTCTGTAAATGGAACAGAATAAATGCTGCACGCGAATACCGCATTTCAGTATAGTAGTAGACACACACACACACACACACACATTGGTTGCTGTCTGCATTACACGGCCGCCACAGGTAACCAGCCCGGTGAACAACACTAGCCGTGGCTTTGGTTGCCTGGGTGGGTAATTGGGTATGGGCCTAGAGTGGACCAGAAGCTATCAGCCAATGGCAGGCCCATAAGAGCTTGTCTTAACTGAAGCCATCGCTGCGATGGGCAGCACACACACACAGCACGGGGAGCCACGGACTCGTCTCCAGCGGGCGCGTCGCCGTCGCTTTTCAACGCCCACAGGACGGCACAAATAATGTAAGACCCATGACACGGTCCCTCTTTTTTTTTTCTTCTTTTCCTTGCAAGAAGAAGCAAACAAGAGACGGAAGGCCGAGCACTCAAGGCCCCCCAAGCTGTCACGAAAAAGGCAGGCGAGAAACATACAAAATCCTCTCGCTTTCATGCCTGCCAAAATATCGTCTCGTCTCCCTCGTTTTGTTAACTGTTGCTCCCTCTATCTAGGAAGAATATAATTCTAGCATAGTGTCAAGTCAAATCATGTTTAATTCGATCTAATCTATGTAATAATATTGCGTACTATTTATGAGATCAAATAAGTGCTATAGGATTCACTATAAAACAATATCTCATATGAAATAAATACTGATATTATTTTTTCTATAATCTTAAGCAGACTTAAAAAAATTACCGAGAAAGAGCAGAGCTGGAATTGCGCTCTTTTTTCAACAAAGTTGTACTACTTTTCTGCTACTAGATGAGGTCGCCTGTTCTGGTGAACGCTTGTCCTCCAGTTTTTTCCGCGGAGGATTTCTATCTTTCCTTCTACAGATGCCGCCGATCCAAGCGGCCTCTCGTCGCTTTCCACGGTCGTTTCTTTCTGCCGTAGTATTAATCCAGTACTCCACGAGAGCAAGAAAATAGGAGCAGGAGGTGGAAAAAGAGGCCGACCAGCGCGGCCTCGACGTGACCTGACCTGCCTCGTCACCGGCTCGATCGGACGCTGGTGCAGGGTCACTGACATGCGGGTCCCTTCACGCGTGTCAGGATATGCTTGGCTCTCCTGGTCCTGGGTGTCTTCGGCGTTACACGTGTATAGGGCAGGTATGCGGAAACTTTTGGAGTCCGGATAATCTTTTTATTTTATTTTATTATTGTTATTATAAGAGACAAGTCTCGTCAGTCCTGTGACTGTGAAGATATCTTCGACGTTTCCTTCAATAAAAAAAAAATCTGGTTCCAGGGCCCAGCGCCAAAAGGTCCATCGTCAGCGTTTGACACGTTGAAATAAAAGGTACTTGAGATGCATTAAGTTTCACGTACGCTAAATCCGCCGACCAAAGTTGGTAATCATGCTTATATTATAAATAAAATAATTAAACAAGAAAGACACGACATACTAGTACTGTTTTGATATATGCGTCTGACCATCCAACAATGATGTCACTTTGGTTTGAAACTGCATATGCGAAATGGAATGATCCGAGACCGAGAGGGAATGCGTCACAGATTCCTCTTGTTCAATTTTTCCCTTGTGTGGGAACGATTTTACAAAACCCGGCTCAATTTGTCATTTTGTTTAACTACTTCTCACTCCATTTCATTTCAATTTATAAGACATTTCAATGATCTTAGAGTTAAAGCATATTTGTTTATTTTTTTAAAAAAATAAAGATTTATGACATTAAATAGATATATTATAAAAATATAATTAATAAAGAATCTAATAATACTTAGTTAGTATCATAATTATTATTATATTATTATATAAGTTTGATCAAACTTAAAATGTTTTGACTCTCCAAAATTTTATAATTTGAAATGGAAGGAGTACTATGTAAATCAGCCTTGTAGTTTTAGTCTAACATAAACACCTTTGATTAACGACAAATAACACGACGATATGTTGCTAGGATACTATGATGGTTTTTTTGAAAGTGCTATGAAAAGTAGTTTTGTGTGTGTGTTTTAGTTAAACCAAGCCATGATAATAAGAACAAAAGAAGGAAGAAATGCACCTAGCTAGAACATCCCTTTCTACCAAAGAATTGACAAACATGTAATCGGTTATACAATAATTGGAGGGGGAGACTTTATTATTATACGTTATATAACTGAATTGTATGAACCAATTAAAATAGAGGAGCACCACTTCCAGGAAGGATTCTAGAAAAGAAATAATCTTGTCAGTTCGTGGAGATAGTGGCAGTACCACTACACCCATTATAAACTCTATTTTTCTCAGTGGTAGCTTTTTTCATATAAAGAAATAAATCATCCGAGCCACTGCATCAAACAAAGATTTACAAAGGTGTTCATTATTATTACTAAAGAAAAACAATTTTCTTTATAACTTCACAAGATATCATATGCTTCAAGGTCTAAAGCACTAGAAATTTAAATATCACATAACAAAACTGACGAATGGTCATTTCTTCCTTAGCAATGGCGCATGTAGCAAAACTGATTAGGTAGGGCCAGTAATGGGTAGGGCTTCTTTCATTATCTTCCATCTCTAGTCCATCCTTTTAAGCTTCTATAGGTACTAAATTACAATGGAATGAAGCATAAGGAGGGACTTCATGCTTCGAGTAGCGACAGCATGGGCTGCATGGCCTTTGAACTCACCCCGCTCTGCTGCTAGATCACCCCTGTCCCCTAGCAAAATTTAAAAGCAACCGCTTCAAGTTGTAACTTGCAAGGAAGCCATCGTGCTTAGATGCCTGTCTCTCACCCATCCCGCAAGCAAAGTGGAGGAGCCTAGACAATAACGTGAACATAATAAGTTGACTTAATTTGAGGGCTTAGTTTAATTAACCCGAGCTCCGCGCGCTCTGTTGCTATGTATTTGCCCTTCCACCGCTTAGGCCTTTCTAAAACCATTTTCGACCTTTTCTCTATTATCTGTTATAAATCTTTCTATGGTGAATTATTAGAATATACCCAAATGTTTTAACGGCTAACAACCATTGTGACACCCAAAATTTGTGACCATTCAGTTTCATAGTCCATAGCATGCATTGCCCCAACAAACAATTTGGCCTCTGTTAAAAAAACAATACAATTTGGCTTATGAAAGTTCATCATGAGGAAAGATAATTGCTTATAAATGCACATGGTTACAAGTTTCCGTATTATTGGCTCGTCAAGTTTTCTTCCGTAATTCTCAAAAAGAAAAGTGTTCCATGAAAAGAATAGTATTATGAGCAGGCGGAACCACACTTTGAAATTGGTCATGCATGTCCCTTTGCTCTTGTAATTAGAACTATATTAAATCCATAAATTAACTCCTCAAAAATCATCTGTACACGGTACACCAGCGCACCAGCTATAGTATGTATCCTATGGTCATCAGGGCCGTCTCACTAATTTCTAGGGCCCTTGGGCAACCAAGATAGTAAAAGCTCAACAATCTAATGTTTTAATATAACGATCATAGTATATAGTACTATTAATATGAGTTAAATTGCAATATATAATTAGTTCATAAAATTAACAACAGTGCATCAAAGAAATTAAAAAATGGTAAACTAACTTATGTATAGCACTTCTTTGCGATTCTATGAACTTATTTTCTTGTTTTTTTAGTTCTTTTCTGAGCCTTAGGCAAATGCTTCTTAGACAATATCTAACATGTTCAATAGATGTATTGAATTAGAAAAATACAAAATTAGAACCCAATCAGAGTAATATGTGATGATGACTTAAATTTAGAAAATTATAACCCTAATTACCTGTTGGCCGTTGCCTACAGCCTACAGGCCTCTCGCTTCCTATGTGGCTTGATGAATTAAATAATGAACTAATCGCTCATTGATGCCTGATAGACTAAAGCCTGTATGGATTGGAATGAAGTCATATGAACAGTCAAACACTGAAACTGTACTACTGCAAACCAGGCCCAATAAACTGAAATCACTTACCCTATCTACCATAATCGTCTTCAACCTTTAGCCTGGCATCCACAGAGCACAGACCGCAGGCAGGGAGTCCGAGAAGCTGCCGGCCTGCCACCCGCTGGCCACATAGGATCACGACATCACGAGATGAGATGGGAACACCGAATGCCGCCGTCACGAAGTCGCGACTCGCCGCGAGGATGAGTGAATATGAAGCGGACTAGTTGCTGAATAGGCCAAATACTCATATACACACTATATATGTATATACTCATGGGCCCTCGAGTGTGTTGGACCCCCGGCCGACGCACTGACTGCCCTCCCCTTAAGACGGGCCTAATGGTCATGTATTTTCGATTTTTGTACCATGAAACATATATGATTTTAACACAAATATATAACATAGAATTTTTTTTTTCTCTGCTTGTCAATCCTTCCTATGGATCCGTTCCGTCAATGCATGACGCCAACACAGAACATAAAAACACGCTAAACCTTTTCTGCTAATGCAAACTGCAGCGTCCCGTATATATTCGTCTTATCTGAGGCTTGACTTGGACGCATGGAATTTGCAAGGAGATATCTGGCTACAACACATGAAGTTGTTAGGTATCATGAGAAAGCATATGAGCCTTTTTCTCAGCTGCCCATCTTTAACTTTAAAGTTGATGGAACTCCGGAGCTACCAAGTTGCAGTTCATATAGGTTGGTATGGTATGGAATGAACGGCTAATAATAATTAAGAACCACACTAGCACACAAAAGACAGATATTAGGCTCTAGTTTCCTGTGCTGTATGGCTCAAAAACGAAACATGTGCCTTGGCCAAAGTAGCAACAAAAAGTTGCCACATGAACAGAGACATGAAAAGACACACGTACGGAACATATGGCCTCAGGGACCATGATCCCCGGATGAGCTTGCTTGTATATTATGTCAGATGTAACAGTTCTCAATATCATATATCTATGACCGTATAGAAAAATACACCCTCCATCCTAAATTATAAGATATCTCAAGAATCTTGCAGAGATAAAGTATCTCAAGTTTGATCAAACTTATATGATAATATAATAACATCTATGATGTCAACTATGTATCATTAGATTTTTTATCAATTATATTTTCATAGTATGTCTATTTGATGTCATAAATTTTTATAATTTTCTTGATCGAAAAAAAATATTTATAATTTTTTCTATAATCATTGATCAAACTTAAAATGTTTTGACTCTTTAAGATTCTTAGAATGTCTTATAATTTGGAATGGAGGGAGTAGAAAGCAACGACAAGGCAACATCAAATTAATATTGTCACAAAGCTCAACTCCTATCTTCGGCTCCTTCACAGAAGTCACGGAGCAATACCCAACACACAAGAGAGGAGGAGCCGATTTCATCGATGATGTGAGGAGTCGGAGCCGTTTTTTTTATCACACGGAGGTGAAGCCACAAAACCAATCTCTACTGAGGGGATTTGGCTCTGACACCGTAGCACGCGCAGGTGGAAGACTCCCAAACACACCTTAAGAAACAAATAAACACAAGAAATTGAGTTGAGGAAGTCTCAAATGTATTGGTTGGGAAGCAGAAGATATCTCTCACCTTGGTGAACCAGTCACTTTCTATGTAGTGCTAGCTAAGTTGAACCCTAGCCAGTGGCAAACAACGCTCCCAAATAATAAAGCAGAACATATAGGTTATGGGTCTAGGTCCCATACTCCCAAAGAGGCCAAGATACATGTGTTGTTGTTTTGTAATAGATGTAATAAAAGAACTGAGTTGCTATGAGATTTTTTTGCCACTAAATGTAGGATTGCTTTCAGATGCACAATATTGCTTCAAACAAGAAATGCACATATTAGTAGAGAAGCAAGTGTGTTTCCTATAAATTTTGGACACATCAGCAGAATAAAGACCAGGACACAACTATAAATGTGGTGCAAGTGTTCCCACCATTAATAGCATCACACTCGCATTATCCTTGGCATATAAAAGAAAAAAACAACAAACCAAACTTGCATTAGCACCCAAACTGCAAAAAGAAAAACAAATTATTATTCTTAAGCCAAAAAAGGCTCAAACAGGAAAAGATAATGCAAGTGAACACTAAAACATATCTCAACACTGCCATTCTCATGTTTTTCTCTACCTGAATATAGAAGGCACATCATTTTTAGAGACCAAGTGGCATGCATGATGACTTGATGAGAGATGTATGAGTTTTATCAAATGGCATAAGCCACAACTGTTCTTTTAGAGCCTAACTTTTCCCATGATACCTCAAAGGGAAAACTATTGCTTTTGTGAAAGCAAAACAAACTACGCTAACTCTATGAACACAAACAAATTCCTTGTAACCAACTTCATCCTGATCCAATCTACACACGTGGGGGTTTTCTTTCCTTCTAGGGAGTTATTAGCTTGAAAGTTCAAAATTAAATCCGTGAGCATGGATCCCTTTTTGGTTGACAACCACGACTTGTTGCACTGCAGTCTCCAACTACCATCTGGCTACAAGCCTAGAACGCAGCTCTGCCACGCATCGAGAAAGCTCGGCCCCTCCACTTGTGGCCAGCCCCAACGCGCTAGGCTAGTTGTGTATGTCCCAATCTCCACATAAGCACCGAGACACCATGTCACGCTAGTGAGTGGCTTCGATGGTCTAACACTAGCTTACCGATGTACTGGACAGTTTCATCTAACATAACTATGAAACATATACTCAAGCATGTGTTGTGTACCAAATACCTGTACCTCAACATACTATTATCGGCTTGTTTCAGCTTGTTCTCTACTCATGAAACACTATTCAATTAGCTTATTCTCTTATATAATACTATTCAATCAGTCGATTTTTCCACTAGCCGGACAGGCTAATCAAGGGGGGCCATAGGGTTGTCATGTGGAGAACATACAATCAAAGCACCCCGTGATTAATTCAGAAAAAAAAGAGGTCTTAGCTAAATGGACATGAGCCTTGCCTTTTCATGTTCCATGGCAGCACTCACGGCCCGGGTGGAAAATAGAAATGAAGGAAAGCGAGAGAGAGGGGGGGGGGGGGGGGGGGGGGCGGGGTGGGAAAGGCAGGAGGAGAAAGGAGTAGCAGCGAGCAAAGGAGAAGCGTTAGTGTTCCACGTCGACGTCAGCAGTGAAGGGGCAGGTTTGATTGCCAAGTCAGGTGGGGTGAGAGGGACCCTAGGGGCAAAAGCGAGATAGTGGGGAGAATCAAAATACCGCACCCGGAGGCCACAAATCAAGCTTGTGGCTCTCGGCCGCCGCCCGCTCGCCCACGTGGCCCCCACACCCACCGCCTCCCCGCTCCCTTAAAACTATCCCCAATTCCCAGTCCGCTCCGATCGATCCATCCATCCATCGATCGCCGCCCACGCTTCCGTCCATTTAGGCCTCCATCTAGGGAGATAAATTCTCATTCCTGAACCGATCGCCGCCGCCGCCTTGCTCCTTCCCTGTGCAGCTATGGTGGTGGCGCGGTAAAACAGGACTGCTCGCTCCAAGAGAAATTATTCGAGAACGCACGCAGCAGGCGAGAAGAAGTTTTCAGGAGAAGAGAAGAGAAGAGAAGAGAAGCCTAGTGGGGAGGAGAGATGGGCGAGGGCAGAGCAGGAGACGGCCTCATCAAGCTGTTCGGGAAGACCATCCCCGTGGGCGAGGCTGCCAAGGTCGGTCTCGCTTCTCTTCTGTTTTTCCCAGGTCCCAACATCTCTCTTCCCCAAGCAAGCCATGTTTGAATTGGAGCGAACGGTAGGAGCGAGTGCTTGCTTCAACACACCCAGTGACTAGGGCATTCGGATTCCGCCCCCCCCCCCCCCCCCCCCCCCCCCCCCCCTACTAGCAGAGTAGCAGTGGTGGAGCTACAAACTTTTAAGAGCCTTGCGATCAAAAATATTTATCTAGAAAAATACTCTAATTTTTGAAGAAAATTTTCCTTTGTACTTCCCAGGGATCGGCAGTCAGGCAACTCATGTACTAAACGATTTGATGATTTTCTGTTGAAGTTGCTCCCTTATAAGATTTATATATTTATTTATTTATAGGATTGTGATTTTCTGTTCTTCTTTTTTTTTTTGTTATGTAAGTAGCTATATGGAGCCATGTTTGCCACTTTTGACTTGCCGTTTTTTTTATATATATATCCTATCTTTAACAGCAGTGTTCTTGCTGTTTTCGTACAAACCTATGACTATGGTTTTTTGTCAGCGAAGAAACACTTGCCTGTTTATTCAGAGGTGGTGCAGGATTTAGCTGTACCCTTCTGATTATTCCCTTTGCCCTTGCTTTCAAGGATTTTGCCACCAGATATCTTTTATTACACTACTGGGCTCCAGAAGCTGTTGTATCAACTACTACCGATTGCAACATCATTAGTTTCTTCCTTGAGCTCTAATTCAGAAAATTACGCGCCATATGATACATGATCAATTACATCACCATGCTCTAGTGTTAAATTCACACCATAAACAGCTGTTTTTTTTTTTGCGAACAATAAACAGCTGTTGTGGTAGCTATCAAGAGTGAAAAAGAAAATAAATAACATTAAAATTCCTGTATACCCTTTTGGGTGTGTGAACTTCTAATTTTTCAATAACTCCGTTAGCTTGAACTACTTCCAGCTTTTTTGCAGCTTATTTTTTCTCACAAAACACTATTCAATCAGCGGGCTGTATACCAGCCGAACAGAGATTTAAAAAAATATTGCAAAACTTCAACATGTCAAGAACTCAGCAAAGTTATTTGCATGATTGCAGGACATCCAACAAAGCGGCAGCAGCGGCACGACTGATCTGAAGGGGCAAGAGGACTCCACAGGCTCGCCTCCGCAGCAGGAGGTCGCGGATACTGAAGATTCCTCGGCTGCCAAGAACTCCTCGGCAGACAAACAGCAGGGCGAGGTGGCCAACCAGAAGGAGAAGCTCAAGAAGCCTGACAAGATCCTGCCGTGCCCCCGGTGCAACAGCATGGACACCAAGTTCTGCTACTATAACAACTACAATATCAACCAGCCGCGCCACTTCTGCAAGAACTGCCAGAGGTACTGGACTGCCGGCGGTGCCATGCGCAACGTGCCTGTGGGTGCAGGCCGGCGCAAGAGCAAGAGCGCGTCAGCCGCTTCCCACTTCCTTCAGAGGGTCAGGGCCGCTCTGCCCATTGATCCCCTCTGCACGGCAGCCAACACGAATGGCACGGTGCTCAGCTTCGGCTCGGACATGTCCAGCTTAGACCTCACAGAACAGATGAAGCACCTGAAGGAGAAGCTCGCCCCAATAGCGCGGATCAAGAGCGGCGATGATCCTTCAGTTGGCTCTTGCACCGAAGGGCCTGCAAAGACAGAAGACTCGAACCCAAAGGAGAATGTTACAGCAGAAAAATCTGCGAATGTTGTTCAGCATCCATGCATGAACGGGGTGGCCATGTGGCCATTTAGCTGTGCACCACCCCCTGCCTGTTACGCCCCAGGCAGCATAGCAATTCCGTTCTACCCGGCAGCTGCTGCCTACTGGGGTTGCATGGTTCCAGGAGCTTGGAACGCCTCATGGCCACCTCACTCCCAGTCCGAGACGGGTTCCTCCCTTAGCACTGCTTCTCCAGCATCCACGAAGTCCAATTGCTTCACACCAGGAAAGCGCCCTAGAGACTGCAACGAGGAAGGAGATACAAAAGGAAATGGCAAGGTGTGGGTGCCAAAGACAATCCGAATCGATGACGCGGATGAGGTGGCCAGGAGCTCCATCTTGTCGCTAATTGGGATCAATGGCGACAAGGCGGGCAAAGATGGCAGAGCGTTCAAGCTTGCAAGGGTTTTTGAGCAGAAAGAAGAGCCAAGGACGGCAACTCACTCAGTCATCAACGGCTTGCCGTTCTTGCAGGGGAACCCAGCTGCGCTCTCACGGTCATTGACCTTCCAGGAGGGATCTTGAGCATCACATGAATCTCAATTCTGTGAAGACAAGCCGTTTAGCGCGGCACAGCTGAAATTTTGTACATTAGAGGATCGTAATCTAGGTGTGGGGAATGGAGGGGTGTATAACATAGCTCATAGTTGCAAGCGGACCTTGAAACTATACAATAGACATTTGTAGATAGTCATATATATATGGGTCAGAGAAGGATAAGGAGAGCAAGTCCCCTTATTTGTGGATAATAAATAATATTATAAAGATTGGAATATTTGGTTGCAAAATTGTTTTTCAGCAATAGCATCAGGTGTTCTGTTCAATTGGCTGTTAGCACATTTCAGCGAACAAAAGTGGTGCACCGTATTCTTGGAAATTTGATACTTTTTAGCATATATATTCCGTTTCCTGCATAAGAATTGTCAGCTTCTGAAGAGACCCTATCTGAGTCCTTAGGCCCCTAGACTTGCGCGGTTGTCTCAACTAGATCTCCGAACTTACAATTTGCATCCTTAACCCTGTGAATTTGTTTAGTTATCCACTAGCCCATGAGCTTGCATGCTTTACAGGCCCCTCAAACTTGCTTCGTTCTCTCACCGAGGCTGCTTAAATTTTGTTTCTGTTCGGAGGGCTTAGGTGAGATAACGTGTATGTTCAAGGGGGAGCGAGAAAGAGAACTGTTTCATGTTTGAGGGGCTAGGTGAGATACTCGAGCAAGTTCAGGGGCCTCCGGTGCAATCCTCTCCTCGTTGTCAGTATCTTTCCTTCCGGACTTATCCTTTGTTTCTTTATTCCTTTTATTTGAGATAACTGGATCATGAAAGTGATACAAAAAGTGGACAAAGGCACAGAAGAAAGTAGGAAAGCGATAGACAACTACTGAATGCCCCACTGACCTCAAATTCGAAAGAGAAATAAATTATTGCCTTCTTCCTTCACACATACTGGATACTGCCAACTGTCCTGCAGAAAAAAATCTAACCAATAAGAAAAGAAGGTCACAAATATTAATATTAAAATCCAAACCAAATTCTCGTCTGAATATCTGATAAATTAGACCAGTATTCAACATGCCAGCCACGCGATCTGAAAGAAAGAGAAGCTTCTGCAAAAAGTCTAGTCTCTAATTAGCATAAAGTGACTGCTGCTGACCACCCCCCTCTCCCCCCAAAAAAAAATTGATAACGAGTGTACTTCTGCCTAATTGCTGACCTTTTTCTTAACTGACTCGTAGCACACTTGTCAATGTCTTTATGTTTTAAAAATGAACAATAACATAGGAGTAGCCTAACTCTAATTTTATAAAATGTCAAAGAAGTGTATTTGTATTTATATGGAAAAAAGATATTCTGTAATTGGGTCTGCTCCGTGCATGTTGATGTGACAGTGACATTATGCTGGTATTTGAAATTTGGGATCCATAAATACGAACAAAATATTGGCACTACTAGTAAATAAAGTTTCCCCTTTGTTAGGTAACACTCTACCATTTAGAATATTTCCATAACGTGCATTATTACCACCACTCATCCTACTTTTTCACTCATTGACATCTGGTACTGGTAGTGGCAACTCCACTTAGAGTCTTAGACCATTGTCAACCAGTTTAATAGCCCAGCATGTTTGACCTTAAATCCAAACTTCCAATGCCCATCTGATATCCAGTCTACTTATTATAATAACATGCAAATTTTGCAGCCTAAGAAAAACCTTGGGTAAAGAATATCGTAAAAAACCAAAGTTGGATTTAGGGAAAAAAAAAAAGTGCTTAAAACTGCCGTGTTTTTTGTTCCATACTTCCATGTCTAAAGCATAAAGGATAAAGTTTTTCTAACTAAGCATAGCCCTAATTAGACCACAATTCTGACTTTTATTCCTCTCTCAAGTCTCAACAATGTGAAAAACATGTTTACTCTCTGTACTGTACTAATACAACATGATAGGGTAAAACCATACTTTTTCGCAAGTATTGGACGCGCACCATGTCTATTGTTGTGACTTTCGGCCATGTTATGAAACAGGCGAATGATCCCTTTTGACATCTAAAGGTCAAACCCAATAAGCAGTTGCCTTTTGGTGTCTACATACCATTGGCAGCTTAAAACCTTAAGGACACAAACTTTGGCAAACTTTTTTTGTGCTTCCCATCAAAGGCACGTAACACAAAAGTTGCACTAGAATGCTATGATCACTGAGAGAGTACCTACCTTCTGGTCCACAATAAGCATTTAACAAATTCATCATGGTAGCTTTGAAAATTATTTTACATATGAAGTCATGCTTAACTAAAAAAAGAAAAAGGAAAAAAAGATAGATGACAATGAGATTTCAACTAATCCACCATGGACACAGCGAGCAGTGGGCACGTCATCCTCAAAAACAACAAATGTCTAAGCAGATAACACTTTTAGCTGTTTTTACTACAATGAAAAATCCAGAGTATGCAATTGGAAAATATTTAGTTCCATCCTTGTCTATGTATTGAAAATAAAATGAAAACCAAAATGAATTCAGAAGGTTTCTAATCTGAAGATTGCCTTCACATTTTTTAAGCTACTTCCAAGTCCTTAAAATGATCTTGGCAATGAATTGAACAACATATCATAAAAGTAATTCTGTAAGTGGTTCGTGATTTTCCACAGGCATAAGATATGGAACAATTCTAAAATTTGGCTTGGAAAGTTGTAGGTTGTAACCTGACTATACCTTATGCTTATCTAACCCTAGTACCTGCCAAGTATATGGAATTGGAAATGGGCAGCCAGCCAAACCGTTCAGCTGATCTTTACAAGACCTGTAACACAATTATAAAAACACTGTTTAACACACATTAGTGACATAAACTCCAAGGATAATGTCATAGTAGATTTGTTTTTTAATATAATTAGCATGTAGTTTCAGATCTCAATTTCCTATTGCAAAAAATAGCTGGCATGGTGTAATGGATGTCAACAACACTGACTCTAGTTCTATTGATCTAATTTGGTTATCAACAAAATTTGAGTTTACAAAAATACATATGCCATATGATTAGTTAACTGCCTTAACAAGTTAACATGTAAAGCATACACACTATCATACAATGACAGAAATACAATACAGGTCTGTGTTATTCAAAATGACAGAAAACATGAGATCTGTTACAGTACAGTATGATTCAGGACAAACATGAAATCGTACGCATTGTTAAAGTTGAACAATGATATAAAACCGTAAAGAATTCAGGAAAAATCCAGTCACTGTTAAAGTTGAACGACGATATAAAACTGTAAAAGATTTCAGGACATGCTGAAAAATCTCACAATTATACCAGTCACTATCGCTTCATTGGCATCATCATGGCTGATATGGATGTTGCTTCTCTGTGTGTTGCCACTTAATATTATACAGCTCCATGCGTCCTCATCCACTCATAGATCTGTGGATACAAATGTTAGATCAGTCAATTCACACAGAAAAAATGCAGTATCCATGTACAAACTCCTACAAACAAAATATGCAGAAAAGTGCAAGGGATCAATTGTGATGTCACAATTGAAGCAAAATGCACTTGCTTGGCCTGACCACACTTTTGAACCTGGGTATGGAATGTCAAAAAGAATGATCCTGTCCAGCACAACTAAGTTGACCCAACTAACATAACATCCTTGATAGTCAATCCCTGGAATGTGGGCAGCGATTTCAGAAGCTTCTGAAATACTGACAGAATCAGTGAAATATTAATACAAAAACTAAAGCGATCATAGAAGCTTATAAGAATATACAGTACCACCACAGAACATTTAAACTGCGCACACAACTTATTAGTTATCTTTCAGTATCCCAACATTAACGAACTGAACCTACAACTTAGGTACAGTTTGTACTGTCATTAGTTTTTCCAGTTGATCCATGATGGCAAATTCTCCATGCTGCATAGTAAAAGAAAAGGTACATTCATTGGGTAGTTGGTGTAGTCATCTTAAGACTCACATCCAGACAAAATACCACTCAACCTGTCATTACTGGGATGGGTATCAAAATGTAGTCTTCACTGGAGATTCATTGCTGGCAGTCCAGTTTTTCAGGGCGGGTGGGGCTGGCGTTATTGAGTATGAATCCTGACAATCATTGATTCAAATATATCATGATTTCTTTTCTTGGGTAAATCACTTGAAGTGTTAAGCTACACAGTACAAACATGATTGGAGATATTTGACAGAACAATTAATCAAGCTTTCTCCATTCACGCTCAGGCAACTACTTCGAACTGATTGGCATCATTCCTCAGATATATCTACTTCATTGGATTTTGCAGCCCCCTGAATCCGGCCCTCGCCGGACATTTCCATAGGCAGAGAGTTCAACAAGATCCATGTCCCGTCCTGCAAATATCAGATAGGGTTAATCAGTAAGCTGAGAACCTGAATCGCTAATGCTCCTATAAAACAAAGACTGGTTTAAGACAGATATTATTTACCTGAAACCCTACAGTATGCACTCTTCTGTATGAGCTCAGATTTGGATATTTCAGTCTTGTTGCCTTTAGATCGATTCACCGTAGCCTGCAAGCATAAATCTCTGCATCAGTCATCTGTTGTGGTTTTGTGACTTCTAAAAATAAGCAGGTTCATCACACTAGTCATACACTTTTCCCAGCAACATTGATGTGTTTCAACCACACATGATTTAATTTACTACCATCGAAAATCACTAGCCGGTTGTCTTGCGCTGCAACGGATTTCTGGTAAAATAGTTTTTAATGCCATAAGTTCTAGCAATTGAGGTTATTGTTCCAATATTCTCTTTATCTAGATTCCACATGAACAATTAAGCCACAAACAAACTGAATAGGTAAAAAAGTGGAAGGCCATCTATGCTTGATGCGGCACATGCTAAACACAGACCATTCCTTGCATAGACCCTCATGTAGAACCAACAATCACCACCCACTGTGCTTCCTTATAGATGTAAAGCTAATCGGAATAGCTATTTCAGTCCTCCAAATTTTGCCGAAGGCTCAATTCCGTCCAATAGCTATTAAAATGGCTGTTTTAGTCCTCAAAATTTTGTATGGGCTCAATTTCATCCTCCAACTATTAAAATGACGTTTTGGTCCTCGAACTTTTATTTTGGGATCATCTCGTCCCTCGATGGCACGCCACGTTGCTACGCGCCCACACCTTATCAGCAAAAACCAAGATGACAATGCAGAAACACCATGTCCCTTCTACCTGTCCCTACTATAGTCATTCCCTTGAAAATGCACCAAACCAAAATCCCACTGGCCCAATTTGTCACTCAAGCCCATCCCATGCCCTTGGCTTTCATCCCTATCCGTCGCCAAAAGTTATCACCAAAAGTTGCTTGAACGGTTACTTGAATAAATACAAATGAGATGGAGGTTGGTATTGGGTTAATATGCCCCCGTGGTATGTACGTAGTCTTATATTCCTATTGGTCAAGCACAGACACAGGAATTCTTGGCATGCTCCCAAGTCAAGGAATCTTGTGATTTCAACTATTGAATAGGCCAAGATTGCATTTGTAGAGACCAAAGGGTTATTGAAGACCAGGTGTCTATCAAATGAAGCTTGGCAATGTTGTATCCACATTAAGCTACACAATGGAAATGATATGTATGCTAACTAAAATAAAAGAGTAAAATGCACCACCGGTCCGAACTTGCCTCGAGGTGCAATCCAAGTCCGCAAACTTCCAAAATGCACATCAAGGTCCTAAACTTCCTAATCGGGTCATTTGAGGTTCCAATCACTCTAACTTGAGATAATTTGCCTGTGTGGCATGCTAATTGCACGATGACATGGCACCGACATGTGGGTCCCACATGCTACCCTCATCTCTTATCTCCCTATATGTGGGCCAACGTCTCGGAGCAATGTCAACACACAACAGGCTAAATAGGGAAGGGTAGAAGCGACATTTTACTCGTGTCTACATAGCCATCATGAAAACCTATAGGTCTTCACGTGTGGCAACGTGGCGTGCCATGTAGCATTTTCATAGTTGAAGAACAGAACTAGGCCCAAAATAAAAAAAATTCGAGGACCAAAACAGTCATTTTTTTTCAAAATAATGGGATTTTTTCATTGATTCGGAAAAAAAAACGAGCCTCGGCCAAAAGCTGGGGGGAGACTAAAATAGCTATTCTGCCTAAAAATAATCATACTCCCTTAATAAAGTATTGGGTAGAGTATGGAAAGTTTTGTTCTCGCTTAGAGCAACTCCAAGAGACTAGGTAAAAGGATCTATGAAGCCATATATAGCTAATATGGAGCCAAAATCATCTCCAACAGACTCTCCAAGGCCGTCTGCAAATTTACTCATTGTCCGGATTAGCTAGAAATGGATAGGCAGTCTCGCTACCTATTGGAAAATAACGCACTTTCCGGCGTTTCCGAGCCTCCTCCCCATGCACCTTCTGTTTTTCCTGCGTACCTTTTTGCTTCCTGCACGTACACACTTGCTCCTGCATCTTGCAAGCACGCAGCCACCGTCAGGCATGGAGATACTGGGTAGCACCGTGCGGCTGAGCCGGAGTAGTGCACGTTGAGCATGGCTCCGTCAGTGGTGACCGCTCTTGTAGCTTCAATCTCCCCTGGGGAAGCTGTGCTTCCCTCTGTTAGTGTCGTCCGCTCAGCCAAAGCCTGGTCAACGGGCGAAGGTATCTAGCAGCGAAGAAGGCCTGGTCGACGACTTGCGCGTTGAATCCGAAAGAAATTACATATTACGATGAAGTAGGAGTATTTGAATATGGAAAATGAGAAATTTGCAGAGGCTGTTGGAGTACACATGTTTTTTAGATGTTTTATTTTAGAGGCTGGATAAATTTTGGATTAAGGAATCTATTTTTAGTTAACCTCTTGGAGTTGCTCATATCCCATTGGTAAGTTTTTTAATCAACAGACTGGTAATGGAATGATTCTCAAAACAGCAACGATGAGAAGAGTGTGTACAGAATAACAGATATGGAGTACCTGCAAAACCTGGCAATTCTCCAATGTGCTCTTCCCACCCTGTCAATTTAACAAGATCAGTGATATGCTGATACAATGCCACAAAAAAAACGCATATATACCATCTAAAAGCACTAAAAATTGGAATAGTTGATATTAGTGTGTCTTATTGCTGTCCAGGAGCCCGCTGGGTTTTTGCACCAATCTGCACAAAAATAGCAGCAAAGGAAAGCGTCGGAACAAGTAGTTTGGGATTGTCGTTGGAATCAGGGACCTTGGAGTAGGGCAGGATGTGGTCGTAGTCGTGGCAGAGGCAGCCGGGACACCCCACGAGCTTGCGGAAGACGGTGTTGCCGAGCGCATCGCGGCGCCACCTCTCCGGGTCGCGTCCGGGCACCCGCTCCGCCTTCTCCCAGCACTGCTGCTTCACCGCGTACGAGAAGCTCCGGGGCTCCGACGCGGACGGCGGCGGCGCCGTGAGCAGCAGCTCGTCCAGGTCGGCGGCGGCTGCGGCAGCGGAGGCAGGGGTGGAGGCCAACGAGCGTGGGGAGCTTGGGCGAGCCGTGGCGCCGAAGGATTGTGGCGGGGGTTGCCGGTCACTTCGGCGGCGGCGCATCGGCTTCCGACCCACCATTGCTACCTCGTAGTCGTAGATGAGATAGTCTCAGACTAAGACGAGATGAGCCGCTCGGGGGGTGTGCCTAGCGGGACTTGCGGTCAAGCCGTCGGTCCAGTTCTGAGATGGTGCCAAGTCCCCGCTTCCTGGATAAGATGGAAGAAAGAAAAAACCACAGTTTTTGCATTTTGGAATGGGATTTTGGGATAAAATAATTTATCAGTTTCAAAAGGGCAACTCAGTTTTGATTTGAGAATTTCTGGGTTTAAAAAGTTTTCGATGATCCAAATTCTTAATGGGGCCTGCAATTTATTTATTTTTTCGAAAAATCTACCCAGTGTGTATAGATCATACTCCTTGCCAATTAAGAAGGTTGCATAGAATATTTTTTTTCCTGGTTCCACACTACTGTAGTTTTTCTCTCAAAAAAAAAAGACGATAGGAGAGCGAAACTTGTGGAATTTCGACCAAAATTGAAGAGACAAATTCTTAATAACAGTTCTAACCTAAAAGTGCCATCATCATGAAGACCACCGTTTTACCATGTTCCTCCCTGTCTCCGGTCAATTATTAGTGCATATATATTTCAGGAGATCAAATTTTTACAAGAAAAGTGCCATGTTCCAGGGCATCAACATATCCGTGTTACTCGAGCATCAGAATGAGCATCAACCGCACTTTTTACATTTAGGTGAGCCGCAAAAAGCTCAATCCATAAAAGAAATTATTCTATATTTTAACAACAGACGCACCAAGGACTCTCCCCTTGATGCCAGAAATTCATGTAAGCCAAAAATGCATGAATACATTGCTCCAACTGTCCCACGGCTGCAGGAAGAACCAGAGAAGGTTTTCATGGCTCATATATGGGTACCGGTAGGAAAGGGAACGGAGCCACGGAAGCATAGGCAACTGGAGGCCGTGATTGCACACGAGAAGGTTTCCTGTCCTGGTGTTTCTGTCTCGCTCTTTCTTTGTCCTGAAGATCAGCCCCGTACAGAACTCCGTCCAGCTCACTTTTCTCAGCCAGGTTGTGCGCCTTTTGTTCATTATTTGGTAGCCGGTGTAACAGAAGTCCAGCCATGAAGGCAGGGAGATACAGCAGGCTACCATAGAACATTCTCCTCGCAGTCTTCGGACTTGGTTCCAGCACAAATGATAGAGCTCCAATGGTAAGACCTGATGTTAGGAGTGAAGCTTCAAAACTGAACCACTCAGACGTGAGGCCCCCTACATGAGTTAATTCCATAAGATCTCAAATTTACACCCAAAAAAAGAAAGGAAAGTAGAAATTCAATATGGTTAGTACGTACAGTTGTATGCAAATAACCCCAAAGGTAGCATGTACAGACAATTTCTTAGTGACACCCATGCAGTTCTTTTACCAGTAGGGTCAGCAAAAGAAAGCATTCGATACCTGCACCAAATAACTAGTCATATGGCCACAGTTTTCATATAGATGACCAATTTTCATATAGACTCTTTACAGTTAGATCAGCTAGTAACAAACTGGGACAAATTAATTACCCTCCAGCCAGGTAATCATTTCGACATAAGTACGCGAGAGCCATAAAATGAGGTAGTTGCCAATAGTACAATGCAGCAGGGAGTATCATCGCATTTAGTGACAGTTCAGTTGAAGCTGCTGCCCACCTGTACAGAGGAAGACACAGTAAAGGATCACATCTTACAAAACATGTATACAACTCTATTAGCATATTCAACATATCAAATAGGATCACAAAAAAATACTCTACAGCAAGAATTGACGAATATTAAACACACTCGAAGGTTTCCAGAAACTTTTTATAAGATCTAACGGAAACTGCATGGCATCATGGATGGGTGGATATTGCTGAAGGGTAGATGCAAAGAGTGGTTAAGATCACAATTTTTGTACAAATATTTTAGAGTCATTCGCATTCTAGACGTCAAACTTACTTAATGCAGTCATGATATGCCCTTGACTAACAATAGACAACTTGATTCTTAGGAGAGCATATCAAATGCATCTCATACTTTCACCTGTACCCATGCAGCTCAGCCATAGTCCCATGCTCCAAGCACCCCAGAGAAACTAGTTCAACTAGTAGGGACTGTGCTTCATACATTTACAAAGTAGAATCAAATTCACAGTTTGACTGCTACTGAGAGCATTTCCTTCTATATAGAGTTACAGACCAACTACTGTCAATTATGTATGTTCTTTCATGCAGAAAATATATAGTCCCATTACACAAATAACTACTCAAATTGCACCTAAGAATACCAGAAATGGTCAGTAACTTACCCCAGAAGTGGTGGAATGGCACCAACGACTGCCCCAACCCATGTATTTACAGGGTGTATTTGCTTCAACGGCGTATACACAAATGCGTACAGAACAAGATTAGAAGCTGCCAGCCCAGCTGCCAAGCCATTAGTCTGCACAAACCTTGCCAATTTTTTGCATGTTTAGTTCCAGTGTCAGCTTTCTATCTACTTCACAGCTTAGTAAATTTCAAAATAAATAAAGTAAAATATACATCTATAGAATGCAAAGAGAAAGCAAGAACCTTCCAGGCCAGCAAAGCTGTTCCTGCAATCCCAACACTTGTAGCCCACATGGCAGCATGTGCAGGACTAATGCGACCAGATGGCAGGGGACGTCGCATTGTCCTTTTCATTTTAGCATCATTTTTTATCTCGAACACCTGAAAGTAGGTGTTAATAATCAGAGAAAATACTGAGGAGTCTTGGAGCAGCTAAAGTAAGTACAGCAAGTTCAACCAGGGTTATCCATATAGGCAATAGCTCCAAATCCAGATATGGCGTAATGTGTGGGAAGTAGGATACATTAAGAAAATTCGTATTTGGTGCAGGATCATGAAGAATCAAAGATTTGCATGCATGTTAGTACAATGTATATTGATTTAGCATGTCAAAAGTAAGAAATGTACCTGGTTGAGGGTATTTGCAGATGCTGCAACCATCATGGTACCAGCACATGTGCAACAAAGTCCAGTAATGTCCACGATGTTGCCACTACCGAGCACATAGCCAGCCCCCGAAGTTGCCACAACAAGAGCACTAAATACAAATATTGGATCAATGATTAGAAATTACATCTTCAGTCATCAACAAGGGGGCCCAAAATGAACAGGCAAGGTTGGATCCTGAATCACAAGATTGTCTAAACCTATTCCAAGTGAGGTACCACACTGCTATACGATATCTAGAGACATTAGGCAAATCAACAATTCTTGCATGCGTGAAAAGATTGTAAAACTGAAAATTTGACACCCTCGTAGCAATCTGGGATTGAAAAATCCCAACTCACTGAAAAGTGACAATGTCCCGAGGACTTAAATGTCAGTAAGAAGTGACAAATCCTAACGTGCTTCTGGAACAAAGAATGAATCACCATATTTCTTAGCAACAGAAGGCTAGTAGCATAAGGTCTAGACAAAAGATGGACTGTCCAAGAAAGAAGTTTGACTTACATTCTGAATATAACCTATAGATTTCAAAACAGAAAAGGTGATTGTAACAATGAGCGTGGAACGAAGAGCACAGAATCAAACAAAGCAGGTTAGCAAGTTCAGTGCCAGGGATTACATTTGGCTTGGAAGTTCGCATAGATTAAACAAATGAGGGTCTACACCACATATGTGATATATAGCCAAAACATGAGAATTCAACACATGGAACCAGAGATTTGAAGCAAATAATCCTTTGTTATCTTAAAAATCAACATCCTGCTAGCCTGTCCACTACCAATACCAAATATCTTGTTATACCAAAATGGCAATTAACCTTCTTACCACTGTATGGATGCTAGCACTATACCATTATAATGGTGCTTTACATAGTTATTTTTATATGTAGACGACGGCAGACAGGAACTCCCTCTGTCCCAAAAGGTGCCATTCTAGTTTTGTCATAAGTGAAACTATCTTAGGTTTGAGTCGTTTGACCAAGTTTATGGAGAAGATTATCAACAATTATGACACCAGTATAAAACATATTTCATTATTATTTATCTAATAATACTTATTTGGTAACATATTGGTAATTTTTTGTAGAAACTTGTTCAAAGTCAAGATTGTTTGATTTAGGACAAAGCTATAATGACACCTTTTTTGGGGAAGGGAGGGGGTATTTCTTTCTTGAGGAAAGACCATTTTATAGACTAAGATATTATTCTGGTTCCATGTGCTAAATTAGCAATTTCAAAACAGGAACAATGACAAGTGTGAACTGCCACAGATCGAATTTTGAACAACTGTCACAATTAAATTTACACATTCTAACTAGAAAAGAGTGGAGTGGTACTATGTATTGTTCTAAGGGTTTAGTAACATAGCATTTTATTTATTTATGGAATCGTACATAGCTGAGATTAGCGAGTGCAATATGCTCATGTAGAATTAGTATCAGCAAAAATAACATTTAGCATCCATGCTCGTGTAGAATTAAACATGAAAGAAAATAACCACCACAAGTGTAAGAAGCATATTATTCAGAGTTCCTAGCTAACTTAGAATACAAAGATCAAATGTTTGCAGAAAAAAAGAAGCATCACAAGGGTTAAATTAGCACAGACCGCATCAGCCACAGCAGAATTCTCACTTAGCAACAAGCCCATGTAAAACTGAGCACATGGATTCTACACGGTATATATACATTAAATTAAATAGCCATCGACAGGTATTTGCTCAATTTTGATAAACATGTGCCAAAGATGTGCATACAAAATCCTAGTTCCAATTTTCTCAGAATTCAACACAAGCACCAAAGAACATATCCATACTCTATACTGATTCAGTTGTTAAAAAGGAAAGAAAACCGAAGATTCCATTATCAAACTTTTGTCCTTAAAAATCTATACAGCTTCATACGACTTAGTCTAAGCCTAAATATACAACAACAGTAAACCGAGTGAAGCAGCACCTATCCTAGTGATGATATCTACAGTCGCATGAAATGATGGCGTGTTATTTAATTTATTTTCGAAAAAAAAGTTATTCCGAGAAACGTTACAGCAGATCCATTGGTAAGAGGGGCTAAGGGGGAGAAAATCGCGTACCTGAGGCGGGCTTTCGAGAGCTCCCAGTAGCACTTCCCATAGTGCCGCAGCGCGTTGGAGATGGATCCGGTATGCTGCGAAACGGATACAGCCGCCGCCGCCGCTTCTTCCACGATGGTGTTCGCCGCGGCAGTGGACGGGGCGGAAGAGGAGGAGGTACGCGCCGAAGCAATAGGAGCCAGAGACGTGACCGGGTGGTGGATGGGGTCGAGGAGGAGGCGCGAGCGGAGAGCCCTTGCAGCGGAGGCGGCGGTGGCGCCGCCCCTCCACATGGCGATTGGCTGCTGCAGGTGCGGGCTGCGGCAACGACGAGGCCCGGTGGTCGCCGGTGGGAGTGGGAATGGGGAGTTTTTTGCAAAATGACATGGTTGCCCTACCCATTTACCCACAGACGTGAAAACGGGCCGGCCCAGCTCGCTCGCGCATTCTTGCCCCGAGGCCCGACGCCGACGCCTTCCTCCCCAGCTCGCCCGCAGCCTGCTTCTTCCCGGATCCCCTTCTTACCCAATTCGACCGACGCTGCTGCCTGCCTCCCTCCGGCCGTCCCTGAGCCACGGAGGGCAGCTGCTCGCGACGGATCGAAGGTACGTGCCCCCTGCCACCCCCCTTTGTACCGACATTTTGCGACATTTAGGGTTAGGGTTCATGGGTGTACGAATGGCGGGCAGCTCGTCGTGCGTTAGCAAGCGCTAGGTTCTGTGATGATTTTTCCTATTTCCTTTAGAGCTCACGTGGTGGTCAGTCGGTGACTCTTGTTGGAGACACTCTAGTGGTGGTGAAAGTCATGGGAGATCTCTTCTGAATGATCTGCACATTCTTGATCTTGAGACCATGACTTGGGATGAATTTGAGACCACGTAAGTTCTATGTAGCAAATTTAGTTTCAATTGGTTAACTTACATTGGAAATGATTTAGGTAAAACTGTAAGTGTGGATGTGTTTTTATGCAACGGTTCCTATTGGATAGAATTCTTAGCCTTCCTCTTTATGTTGAACTGGTTTCTTATATAATTGCGGAGAACCCAAACTTCAAGTGATGTGGTTATGCTACTTCGCAATTTGCTTGCAGTTGCAGCTGGTAATACATTTGGTCTAGGACATGGATTGAAACCTGTATTGCTCTTGCTCTGCTAGTGACTGACAGTGTACATCCGTGTTCATTTTCTAATTTACTTTACGAATGTTTTTAGTGATCCGTAAGTTAGCTAAAAAATATGTATAAATTACAGAAAATACTGCTTATCATTAGGATGACAAATCATATGCTGATGGCTGCTATCACTGCCTCGCCATAAGCTTTGAACAAGTCTGAGTTGGCTGCTGATTTTTCATTCCCCATGTTTTGGTTCTGCTCCGCCACTAATGGTAGCGAGCGGCATCGCATAGAAGTAACCACAAGGACATAAAATAAAGAGAGAGGTTATAGATTATAAACCATCTATGCATGATTCTGAAAAGGAGAATGTGAAACACTGGACAGACGTTATCAATACAAAATACAGTAAGTAGAAAAAAAAAACCCGCTGTGGAGGCTAACATCCGTTTCACAATATCTAGTAATCAGTGATACTGATTAAGCAGGGTTTTTTTTTTCTACTTACTGTATTTTGTATTGATAACGTCTGTCCAGTGTTTCACATTCTCCTTTTCAGAATCATGCATAGATGGTTTATAATCTATAGCCTCTCTCTTTATTTTATGTCCTTGTGGTTACTTCTATGCGATGCTGCTCGCTACCAATTATTAAAAAAATATGTGTACATTACTTGCTGAATATTATTGGTAACCAAAATCTGTTTGCAATTTTTATTTCAGATGTTTGACGATCAAGACCTGGGCTTCTTTGCCAATTTCCTGGGCATCTTCATCTTTGTCTTGGTTATTGCATACCACTTCGTGATGGCAGACCCGAAGTACGAAGGGAACTGATGTCCTCTCACGCAAGATCTTATGATCTGCAGGCCGTAATAGGGCTATACTGTTAGTTAATGCTAGCGAGATCACTTGACATTTTAAGTGCATATCATGGAAGCAGTTCCTGGCATTTTGACTTTACCCATGTTTTAATCCGTTGAATCAGTAAATCCTGGAGAATTCAAAAGGTTATTCTGAGTAGTGCAGTTGGTTGTTGTTTCTAGTCCTTGTGTCGTGCTTTTTATGTCTTCCGGTGTATGCTTGCTCAGATTCTTATCAAAATCTTCACTTGTTTTACTTTCTATCTAGCTATTTACTAGTTGGATGTTAGCGTGTCAGCAAACTGGGGCCCTATACTGTATGCAGGAACCAGATTTGAAGCGATTACTCAATCGATTTTTAGCAATTTGATCAATCTTAAAGTAGTCAACAGGCTACAGGCCCTAAATGCAGGGACTGTCTGTTGGGCATTCGAGTGTTTCTTGATTGACCTTGCACTCTTGTACCTATATTTGCAGGTGCCTGAAGCCCTGAACCCGAGCTCCAGCTCCTGCTCGCTCCTCCCCTCCACTGTTTCAGCCTGTTCGCTTGGCTTTTCAGCCGACTTAAATCCAGCCAGAACAGTGTTTTTCTCTCACAAGAAATTAGGTAGCAATGCATAATCCTACCAGAACAGTGCATAATCCTGCCAACCGAACATGCCGTTTACCCTTGTCGTGGCGTTCTTCTTCCTTTAGCCTACCAGCAACCTCAAACGCCACAAGAAGCTGCGCTCTTTCAGCCTGTTCGCTTGGTTTTTCAGCCGGCTTAAATCCAGCCAGAACAGTGTTTCTCTCACAAGAATCAGCCAGCCAGCAAATTCTGTCAGAATAGTGCATAATCCTGCCAAGCGAACAGGCCGTTTGCCCTTGTCGTGGCGTTCTTCTTCCTTTAGCCTACCAGCACCTCAAACGCCACAAGACGCAGCCATTAGCGTGCGCGCATAGGCGGGGGTGGCAAATCAAGTGATGATGAATCCAGGGATGGGAGAGAAGGAGGCCAAACGCGACGGTGGTTAGCCTGCTAGCCCCAATCCCGGCGAGCCTGTGCGTGCAGCTTGCACGTGATTGTCGTGAACGCCGGGCACCAGACCACGTGGACTGGGCGTGCATCTCAGCTATGCCACGTGGACCAGCCCCAGTGTCGCCTCTCTGCTCTCCCCCTCTCCCTTTGCCGGAGATGGGAGATGAAGCTGACGACTATGACCCACCTGACATTGAGAGGGAGATACGGATCCTAGCGGTCAGGGAGGGAGAGAGAGGAACAAGGCAGGGGTAATCTTGTCTTTTCGTAGCGTGCCTCCACGCTTGTATCCTGATGTGGCATGCCACGTACGTGTTTTTGGCAAACTTGTAAGAGTTTCGTTTTAAGGATGTTAAATTTGTAGGAGCAATTATAAGAGTGAGGATCGGATGAGTGTCTTCCATTAGTAAAAATGTAAAAAAAAACGTGGGAATAGAAATACGCCAATACGACGTGTGAAGCAGGTCGAGATGGTGAGTTGGGCTGGGAAGACGAGGACCCAGAAGTGAAATGGGCATATGAAATGGGCTGGGCCCAAGTATGTCTTTTTTTCGAAGCATCTTGCATTTCTCCCACGACTAATCCCACAATAGGGCTGTTGAGTCCATCTTTTGGTGTTTGTAACTCCTACACATCTGATTAATAAAGAAGTGTGGGTTCTGCTAAAAAAACTAATAAAAAAGCTAAAAAGTGAATAATTTTTTGTTGCAGTAAATTTTCGTCTCCCTCTACCGACCTCGACATGCGATAAGTCGCACCGCCAGGTGGGCCCTCGTGCGATCCACGACGGAGAGGGAGGAAGGCGTCGTGTAGCCTCGTGAGATGCAAAAGGCAAAAGGAAGGTGACCCTCGCCTTCACACAAGGGGCCCATTACCTGGTGAGAGGACAGGTCCACTTATTTGTGCTTTGGAAATGCGAGACAACGGTGGTTTTTTTTTTTCACACCACTAACCAAAAATCGTCCAATCAAGGGTTCAAACTCTAGTCACGGGGACGTCATTCATTCAGAAGCTTGAGCAACTGATCTAGTAACTGTAACCAGACCAAAGTCTAAGGTAAATTAAAGCAGCGGTATATGTGATGCGTTGGCTTCTTCTTCTTACCTTAAGGTATATTTGTACTGCTGCTTTTATATGAAAAAAAAGCGTGTGTATACGCTTATTAAAAAGGTGCCAGGAGTCATTTTTCTTCTTTCCGTATTTTCCATCATAATTACAAAACCAATTCAAACGAAACATGACCCATGATCGTAGTTCAAAAAAGATGGAGGTGGTGCAAATTTCCTATCCCATATAATGATTACAGGGTAACATTGTACCACCAATCACAAACAAATCGATGGTGATGTGTACAAAGAGACTATTGTTTACCCCATAAACTGGTTTGTTCTTCATGACTTCATACAGGCCCAACGAGTGATCATCAGGACAAATATATTACACATTTTTTGGTACTTAACAAAACTAGACCTGATTACTCACAAGTATTCTGCTGCGACAAAACACAGGCACAGACAGCATTGCAGCAGCTCCTCTTCAGGCCTTGATACAACACTGGAAGTAGCTCAGGAACTTCTTCCCTCCCTGCATCAACAAATTTTCAATTAGTTACCACATACATGGATCAAGGTTATGCTTATGCTTATGCAATAAAATGTCTGGTGCATAGTGAAGTAAACAACGTGCCCGCAATTGAGACTAGCGTGCAATTGTAGTTGTTTGAGGTTCAGTTAAATCAAACAATTTCATATCTGATGTACTGTAAACGCACTCAAGGGTGTGGCGGAAATCAGATTGAGATTCTCCATCATCACAAGCAACAATGTAAGGAAAGCATTATGAAGAATCCAATGAACTGATGCAAAAATGTTCTAGGTTGTTGGCAATTAAGTCTTAGCTTGCTGCTTCTTCAACCATTTTGCTATTTTTGCTTTATCACAGCAACAACCTGAGAGTTGCTTATCCACTCAATGAGCTAAAACCCATGATTAGTTTCCCTAAGATTCCCCTATGGACAATGGGACATCAATACATCTGCGCAGCTTTCAAAAGGCACGTAGATATGGACAATATGATTAAGAAAATAAGAAGATTCGTCCTTGCCTATCAGTTATGACAAATAATAATGCATGAAGTTGGAATAGGTGGTTCTTGGCTTGACGCGTCTATTTACTGGACAACCGATCTACAGCTGTTGGGACCTACTATGATACCAATCCGGGTAGCAGAAAGGACTCATGATGAAACTATCATTTAACGCCATGTTCGGCCTGTATGGGTGATCGTTTCGGTGTTTTTAGCTGTTTTGTTGTGAGAGAAAAACACTCTTTCGGTCGCTGCTAAGCCAAGCGAACAGGGCATATTTCAGCAGAACTCCTAATAATAGTCCATTCCGAACGGGAAGGGAATTTTGCGCCACTTGAAATATTATCTGTCTAAACCTTGCATTCAGAAGGCGATCCAGATTTTTAACCCACACTGCTCTTGTGCCTACACCTTATTAAATTTACAGCATATGCCTTTGAGGAATTATGAGGGAGATGCAGTAAGCCCATAGCCATAGGGCTCCATTACCAGTCCTCAAATTATGGAACAAAAGGTTAGTATTACCAATTCCAAAGCTACTACCACATGTAAATGCGAGTTGCTGTACTCTTCCAATATTGACATGGTCAGCTCCACCGTCCATCAAAAATTATCTCTGCTTTGGAATATGAGCTTGACCCTGAAACCTCACGCGCTGCTGCCATTGACTAACGCCACATTTCTAAACTTTTTTTTTCTTTTTTTTTTTTTTTTTTGCGAAGAACGCCGCATTTCTAAACTATGAAATACGAAACCAGCAGAACCATTATGCCATTTCAGGAATCTGCTTCAGAAGGACAGCGATAGGAAATCGAGCTTTTACAGACTGTAGCGTTGCAGCCTACTGAAGTAGTGAGGAGATTTTACTATGTGTGGTAATGCTACTACATTCCAAAAAAAAAAAATGGTTTCGCCAGTTGCAGTATTTTAGTCCACTGTCAGGTTTGCTAATCTGGTTCGTCCGGACTCCGGATTAGTTTATTTATTAAGTGCGTACTTGTGTACTCCAGTCACAATCACAATTAGTAGTTCAATCCTCGGCACAAATTGCCCCGCACCGCGCTTAATTCAATTGAGAGACCAGACGAATCGATATGTAATAATATGCTGAATTTCCACACCCAAAAAAGAACGAAAAGATGCCATAATTTCGTTTTGTGATTCTGGAACGGAACGGAACGGGGTACGAAAAAGGAAGTTTACCGTTGGGGAGTGGTCGCGGCCGTGGAGCGGACGGCGGCGTCGGTCGTCGTCGGGGCGGGGGCGACCGAGCTTGGGCTGGCCGTTGTTGGGCTGCTGCGGCTTCTGGGCGGCCTGGGCGTGGGCGAGGAGGTCGTCGTCGCCGCCGAGGCTGGCGCGGGAGAGCTCCTTCTTGTTCTGCTTGCGCATCTCGCGGATCTTGGAGAAGTCCATGGAGTAGTCCGGCAGCGCGCCGTTCTTCATGTCCCAGTCCCCGAACGCCGGCACCGTCATCCAGGCGTTGTTGGCCGCGTCGTGGCCCCGCTGCTGCACGCACCAACGCACGGCGAGGTGTGTGAGAGAGAGAGAGAGGAAGGACGGGGACGAACACATGCACGGATCGCACCTCACAGCAGGAACAGGAACCAGGGAGGGAGGAAGCAAGAAAGGATTCAGGGAGGCAGAGATCGGTAGCTCGTCTTACCTCCTTAAGGTTCTCCATGGATGGATCGATGGATTGGATGGATGATCCCTCCTCTCTCTCTCTCTCTCTCTCTCTCTCTTGTGTGTGTGAGTCTCGTTCGTGTTCTTGTCTGGCTGGGCTGGGTCCGCGCGTGTCGGATGAAGCTGTGGAGCAAATTCAGCAGTCAGGCAGTAACAGTGTTGGACTTGTCTTCTTCGGGAGGCACGGGCAGCAGCTGTGGAGACGAGAGTAGAGGAGAAGAGGGAGAGGACGACCTGCACAAACAACTATATAGGGATAGGGTAGGGGCGGCCAAGGACGACACGGCAGAAGTGGAAAGAAAAACAATCGCTAAAAACTCCAGCTGGTTTCGAGCTAACAGTGGGTGCCCACTGTAGCCTTAGCCGCTAATCTTGCTGCAAACCTCGCTCTTCGCTCGATCCGTTGCTCTCTGACTGACTGCCCGTTGCACACCACGCGTCTGCGCTCTGCGGAGGCGAGGCGGGCGGCCACAGCTGGTGCTGTGGTGGAGCTAGCACTGGGCATTGATGATTGCCTGCGATTCTGGGCCCACCGAACCGTGACTCACCCGATCCGTCCTGTCCTTGGCTCCTGGCCATGGCTTCACACAATCACACGGCTTTTGCGAGCTGCCTTTCCGGGAGCGGGAGCACAGGATGGAGATTGGTCGCCAAGAAAAATCTGCTGCGACTCCGTGTGGCCAGCTCGGCCGTGCCCAGAAAAGGAGAAGCACAATTCGGTGGATCGCCCGCTCGGCCGCCTAACCGTCTTTGCCATTGCCAATCAGAGGACAGGCAGCGCGAGTTCCTTCATCTTCCCTTGCATTTCTTTCAGGTGATCGATCCATCTTCCCGTGACGCATGTCGACGCTGACGCAAGGGTTTCAGAGGTTCAGACAGCTGCCAAAGTTCTCATCAGAGCCTCCAATCCAGCCAGCGTGTTGTGTGGTGCCAGCTGCCAGCTTTCCCATCATATCATGATTCATTCGTGAATCATGAGATAGCGTTAGCGGGTGGACGCGTTGGCAAAGGTTTTCGTCGTATTAATTCCCTGGATATACATACCTGCATACGGAATACTATGTGTGTATTCTGGAGTAGACAGGCAGGCGTGCAAGAGTGGTGGACACCTGTGATTGTGATTGATCGTATATATCGTCTCCATACTTTTCTGCTGGATTTACATGTACGCAGTTCGTAGTAGACTTTACAGTTCAGAGTCTCGGTTCCAATGGCACCAGATTTTTATACTTAACTTTTCTTACATTATTTCATATACATATGTGATAATATAATGCATAATAATCTGTAGCTACTTGTTGGTTGAGAGCACAATATGCTATACTGACAAAATTATATCTGTTCCAAGGAGCATAGAATCTTTCGGCTATTTTTCTCGCTACCTGATGCAGCAATAGTAGACATCAAAGGTACAGTTTTGATGAGTAGTGATACGCAAAATACAGTATGATTTTTCAACAAGAGTTGGAGTTGGCAGTTGTGCAATGAACCGGTACAAACAAAATTGGCTGGTGGGTCAACTGAAGCTCCTTCTCAACTCGATCTCAACCAGTTCGGTAGTTAGGAAAAGTTTGGGTTTGTTTACTACAAGCAACATTCTTGTGCACAAAACTACTTACTGTACTTTGGTTGGTAGTACCACTCCAATATGTTGGGACAGAAGTTGCGAAGACCCCCTGTGGGCCGTAATAGAGCGAAACGAGGGTTCCCCTCCGTCGTCGGCTGCGTCCTTCACCAGAACGGAATTCCCCCAGTGCGCGCACAAGCAAGGCCATGGTGAAGGCCAGTGACCTTCGCCCGCGGGGCGCCAAGGACAGAGGGCAGGGATTGCGCAACGCCCTGAAATAACTAGGTAACACCGAAGAGCACGTCACTTTTTGTGTGCAGGTACCATGATGACGGAGGGTCGGAGCCTTCGCTCACGCAGCGAAGCCAACCCGGCGACCACGCGAAGGCCTCCGGGGCGAAGGTCTCGAGGCGGGAAAAGGAGGCCTCCGACCCGCCGACTAGACCAAGGCCGGGAGCGTGACGGAAGTTCCCGGAGCGAAGGCCCCCGAAGAGGAGCTCCTGGAGCGGAGGGACCGCAGCCAGGCGTCTAAGGCCAAGGAGCACTCCAAGGAGGGCGGCCAGGGACGCCCACTGGACTCGGGCGAATGGGCCTCCACCGGTCTACTCTCCGGCCCATTAATTCTTGGCGATTGCAACTGTACCCAAAGGGCCCCTGGGGCGCTGGAGAGACCTCCGGAATATTCCGGAGCACTGGGGCCCTGGAGAGACATCCGAAATATTCCGAAGCAGGTAGAAGGGTGTTTGTGTAATAATTACTGTAACGTGAACAGTGTACTATAAAAAGGGGTCACCACCCAACATAATAAAGAGAGACAACTCCCCTGATTTCTAGGGTTTACTTCTATTGTTATTCACCGTCGCCACACCCGGTGGGCCCTTCGGCAATCGCGAAGGTCCCCCAGCCCGCATCGAGCGAAGGCCCTAGGGCGGAACCCCCCGGCACCCTGACGGCTTTGCCGAAGGCCCCCTTCCAACTCGTGATTCGGTATCTAGTTCGGAGAAGGTTTCTTTCCAACAGTTAGGGGACCTATCAGGGAAAAACTAAAAGGTCCTAGATGGCTAGAGGGGGGGTGAATAGCCTAATAAAAAATCTACAAATCACTAGAGCAAAAGGTTAGATGACAATTAAGCGAAGCTTTTTGCTCTAGCTCTACTAGGGGTGCGAAGCCACTTATCCAATGCAATTCTAGTTAGCTAAGTGCCTAACAAACAATAGCAAGAACCTAAGGCACTTAGCTCAAGCTAGCAAAAACAACTAACAAGAGAAACTAACTAACAAGCTAACTAGGCAAGATAAGAAAGATAAGTACAAGAGATAGAGGTGGTTGATATTGAAAGTGCAATCAAGCCTTAAGTGAGTTTTGGTGACATGACAACGCAACTAGAGAACTAATGAGATTTTATAAGTATGACAAGCAGGTTAAACTTAAGGAGGTTGATGAACAGGTTGGCGGACCCCTCCAATTATAAAAGTGCATGGCAACAAGCTCAAAGGAGTTTAAATTCTTTTATACTTTGAAATTGAGTTAGGTATGCCGTACTATTAAGAGGGATTCAACACGCATGCCAACAAGTGAACCAAATGCAATATCTATCCAAATACATCACACCTCCACATATATAGTGGGCAAATCAGTCAGCTACTTGAAGATCTATACCTTGCTGTTCTGCCCAGGCCGGCAGTGCTGGCCTCCAGGCCGGTAGTGCCGGGCAGGCCGGCAGTGCTGGGCAACAGGCCGGCACTGCCGCCACTTGTTCAGCCTGTTGGCAGTGAGGGGTATTTAAACACCTCCTCACTCCCCCCAATGGCTAGTTCTGCCATTCTCACTCTCACACTTCGCAGCAAACAGAAAGAGGAGCTCTCTTCTTGCTTTCCCTTCTCCCTTGGTGCTCTTTCCCTCTCTCCCACTTTGATTCCAATCATTCTTGAGAGATTGAGCCTCCAAGCTTTGAGAAGAAGCTTCTCCCTCGGATCTTCACTCCTACAAGCATTTGGTTCGTGTGGTGGCCGGCGGTTTGAGTTTGTTACTCTTGGAGCTTTGCTCCTAGCCGGCTAGGCGTCGCCCTTGAGCTTGCCAACTTGTGTGGCAGCCAAGGGAGGTTTGTAACACCACCAATTTGCTAATACATTGCCCCTCATCTCAAGGGTTCATTCCCTTTGTGGCGAGCTTGAGCCTTGTGTGGCGCACCTCAACAACGTGGACGTAGGCAAGCCTAAGTGGCGAGCTGAACCACGGGTCAAATCTTGTGTCACCGTGTGCTTGTTACTTTACTTTAATATATCTTGTGTGCAAGGTGATTTCTAGGGTTTGGACCCGATCTTCTCCGTAGGTGTGTTGCTACCACTTTTAGGTGGTGTTAGAGGTTCCCTACACCTCTAGGAAGGTTTTGATTCAGCCACAATTTCCATTCTAGTTTTACATTTTGAATTGTGCTCAATTCTGTTCAGGTGACCAGCACTGCTTCCCCAGAGACCAGCAGTGCCGGCCACCCCGGCAGTGCCGGCCCTGTGCTGACAGCAAGTGTCAAGTTTGTGTTTAAACAGGCCTATTCCCCCCCCCCTCTAGGCTAATCAGGTCCTGACAAGTGGTATCAGAGCAAGATTACCTCAAGAAGCACTTAACCGTGTGAGGTAATGGCCGAAGAGGGAAATGTTGTGATGGTTGATCCCAAGAAGGTGGACTTGCATGAGACCTCAAGCAGCGATGAGAGCGCTGACATGAACAAGTATCAGACCACTACTGGTATATCCGCTGGAGAGATTGCAAGAAGAAAAGAAGCTAGAAGATTGAGAAGAGAAGGCAAGAAATTGCAAAAAGAAGAAAAAGCTATCAATGAAGCCAAAAGCTTGAAGCTTGCCGAGAAGCTTCATAGAAGAGAAGTAAGAGCACTCAAGAAGGAGCTCATGGCGAAGGAGGAGGAGCTAATGAAGAGCAAAGCACAAGCCTCTCAAGTGGAGGTTGAATTAAGTAGCTCCGACGGAGATGATGATGAATCATACCATGTCTCCAAGATTGTGAAGAAGGATGACGGCAGCAAGAAATACTCCATCATATCCTTTGATTATTCATCCATTTCTAAGCATGAGCATAAACCTCTATTTCATGTTTCCGCCGGCAAGTTGCCTCATTTCGATGGGACCAACTTTGCCAAGTGGAAACACTTGATGAAAGCTTATCTTGTAGGTCTTCACCCCGGTGCTTGGGAAATTGTTCACAAAGGATGTGATCCTCCGGTTGACCCTACAAGCCCCACCACCACCGAGCTCCGCTGCATACAACTCAACGCACAAGCAACTAGTGTGTTGATAAGTGCATTGGATGGTGATGAGTACAACAAGGTCATGGGCTTGGAGGTTGCCAAGGAGATATGGGACACCTTGCATCTTGCACATGAAGGTGTGAGCAAAGTGAGGCAGTCCAAGATTGATTTGTTGATGGCCAAGCTCAACCGATTTGTGATCAATGAAGGTGAAGGACCACAAGAAATGTTTGATAGATTGATGACCATTGTTGGTAAGATTAGAGGCCTTGGTGGAGAAGAAGTCAATGACCACAAGGTTGTCAAAATCATGCTTGAAGTCTACTCCCCAAGAAATGAATCCGTGGTGACATTGATTAGAGACAAGAAGAAGTTCGAGTACTTCACACCAAGTGATGTGCTTGGAAGGATCATCACTTTTGATCTACAAAGAGAAGAAGCACAAGAAAGTAAGAAGCTTGGAGAGATGCAAGCAAGGTTGGAGGGCATGAAGATCAAGGATGTGGCTCTCAAGGCAAACAAGAGCACAAGGAAATCAGCCCCTAGCTGTTCCAAAAACAGCAAGCAAGCTACTTCAAGCAAAGCTCAAGCTACCAAGGCCATCAAACATCAACCCGAAGCTCCAACGTCAAGTGATGGTGAAAGTGAAGATAAGCAAGTCGAAAACATTGATGACATGGTTTTGTTCATAAGAAGATTCAACAAGGGCCTAAAGAAGAATGGGTATAAGCTCATGAAGAGAAGGTTCCCCAACAAGAAGTCAAGAACTTGCTACAAGTGTGGTAGCACCGAACACTTCATTGTTGATTGCCCAAATAAGGAGAAAGACAACAAATTTGGCAAAGGCAAGAGGGAAGACAAGGGTGACCACAAGAAGAGCAAGAGATTTATGGGTGAAGCACACATTGGGCATGAGTGGGACTCATCGGAGGAGACCACAAGTGAGGATGAGGAGATGGCAACAATTGCCATTCACAAGCCATCTACTTCATCAAGGCTCTTCAACAACATGTCCGATGATGATGAAGGCTCCCCTGAAAGTGCAATCAAGCCCTACGTGAGTTTTGGTGATATGACAACGCAATTAGAGAACTAATGAGACTTTATAAGTATGACAAACAGGTTAAACTTAAGGAGGTTGATGAACAGGTTGGCGGACCCCTCCAATTACAAAAGTGTATGGCAACAAGCTCAAAGGAGTTTAATTCTTTTATACTTTGAAATTGAGTTAGGTATACCGTACTATTAAGAGGGATTCAACACGCATGCCAACAAGTGAACCAAATGCAACATCTATCTATATACTTCACACCTCCACATACAAAGTGGGCAAATCAGCTAGCTTATTGAAGACCATTCCTTTGCTGTTCTGCCTAGGCCGGCAGTGCTGGGCTCTTTGGCCGGCAGTGCCGGGCAGGCTGGCAGTGCCGGGCTACAGGCCGGCACTGCCGCGACTTGTTCTGCCCGTTGGCAGTGAGGGGTACTTAAACACCTCCTCACTTCCCCCCAACGGCTAGTTCCGCTATTCCAATTCTCAAACTTCGAAAAAACAGAACAGAGAAGCTCTTTCTTGCTTTCCCTTCTCCCTTGGTGCTCTTTCCCTTTCTCCCACTTTGATTCCAATCATTCTTGAGAGATTGAGCCTCCAAGCTTTGAGAAGAAGCTTCTCCCTCGGATCTTCACTCCTACAAGCATTTGGTTCGCGTGGTGGCCGGCGGTTTGAGTTTGTTACTCTTGGAGCTTTGCTCCTAGCCGGCTAGGCGTCGCCCTTAAGCTTGCCAACTTGTGTGGCAGCCAAGGGAGGTTTGTAACACCACCATATTGCTAATACATTGCCCCTCATCTCAAGAGTTCATTCTCTTGACTTGAGACCGAGGAAAGAGCTAGCCTTGTGTGGCGCGCTTGAGCCTTGTGTGGCGCACCTCAACAACGTGGACGTAGGCAAGCCTTGGTCACGAGCTGAACCATGGGATAAATCCTTGTGTCACCATGTGCTTGTTACTTTACTTTGTTATATATTGTGTGCAAGGTGATTTCTAGGGTTTGGACCTGATCTACTTCAAGGGTGTGTTGCTACCACTTTCAAGTGGTGCTAGAGGTTTCCTACACCTCTAGGAAGGTTTTGATTCAGCCACAATTTACATTCAGTCTTTACTTTTTGAATTGTGTTGAAATCTGTTTAGGTGACCAACACTGTTGCTCTTAGCCCAGCAGTGCCAGCCACCCCGGCAGTGCCGGCCTATGACTGATAGCAAGTGCCGAGTTGAATTTTAAACAGGCCTATTCACCCCCCCCCCCCCTCTAGGCCAATCAGGTCCTTACAAGTGGTATCAGAGCTAGGTTACCTCAAGAAGCACTTAACCATGTGAGGTAATGGCCGAAGAGGGTAAGGTCGTGATGGTTGATCCCAAGAAGGTGGATTTGCATGAGACCTCAAGTAGCGATAAAAGTGACGACACGAACAAGTACCAGACCACTGCTGGTATATCCGCTGGAGAAATAGCAAGAATAAAAGAAGCTAGAAGATTAAGAAGAGATGGCAAGAAATTACAAAAAGAAGAAAAAGCAATCAATGAAGCCAAAAGATTGAAGCTTGCCGAGAAGCTTCATAGAAGAGAAGTAAGAGCTCTCAAGAAAGAGCTCAAGGCCAAGGAGGAGGAGCTCAAGAAAAGAAAAGAGCAAGTCTCTCATGTGGAGGTTGATTCAAGTAGCTCCGACGGTGATGATGATGCATCATATCAAGCCTCCAAGGCCATAAAGAAGGATGATAAGAAGAAGAACAAGGATGATGGCAGCAAGAAATAATCCTCCATATCCTTTGATTATTCATCCATTTCTAAGCATGAGCATAAACCATTATTCCATGTTCCCACGGGCAAATTGCCTCACTTTGATGGGACTAACTTTGCCAAGTGGAAACACTTGATGAAAGCTTATATTGTAGGTCTTCACCTCGGTGATTGGGAGATTGTGCACAAAGGATGTGATCCTCCGGTTGATCCCACAAGTCCCACCACCACCGAGCTCTGTTGCATACAACTCAATGCACAAGCAACTAGTGTGTTGCTAAGTGCGCTGGACAGTGATGAGTACAACAAGGTCATGGGCTTGGAGGTTGCCAAGGACATATGGGACACCTTGCACCTTGCACATGAAGGTGTGAGCAAAGTAAGGCAGTCCAAGATCGATCTATTGATGGCCAAGCTCAACCGGTTCGTGATAAATGAAGGTGAAGGACCACAAGAAATGTTTGATAGATTGATGACCATGGTTGAAAAGATTAGAGGACTTGGTGGTGAAGAAGTCAATGATCACAAGGTTGTCAAGATCATGCTTGAAGCCTATTATCCAAAAAATGAGACCGTTGTGACATTGATAAGAGATAAGAAGAGATTTGAATACTTCACACCAAGTGATGTGCTTGGAAGGATTATCACCTTTGATCTACAAAGAGAAGAAGCCCAAGAGAGTAAGAAGCTTGGAGAGATGCAAGCAAGGTTGGAGGGCATGAAGATCAAGGATGTGGCTCTCAAAACAAACAAGAGCAGAAGAAAATCAGCCCCTAGCTGTTCCAAAAACAGCAAGCAAGCATCTTCAAGCAAGGCTCAAGAAACCAAGGCCATCAAGCATCAACTCGAAGCTCCAACATTAAGTGATGGTGAAAGTGAAGGTAAACAAGATGAGAACATAGATGACATGGCTCTATTCATAAGAAGATTCAACAAGGGTCTAAAGAAGAATGGGTACAAGCTCATGAAGAGGAAGTTTCCAATCAAGAAATCAAGAACTTGCTTTAGGTGTGGTAGCACCGAACACTTCATTACCGATTACCCAAATAAAGAGAAAGACAACAAATTTGGCAAAGGCAAGAGAGAAGACAATGGTGACTACAAGAAAGGGAAGAAATACGTGGGCGAAGCTCACATTGGACATGGTTGGGATGAATCAACCGATAGTGAAGATGAAGAGATGGCCACCATTGCAATTCACAAGCCATCCACTTCAACAAGGCTCTTCAACAACATGTCCGATGATGATGAAAGCTTCCCTCACACTTGTCTTATGGCAAAGGGTGAGAAGGTAAAATCAAAACCCAAAGCCATAACTCCTCCCCCCAAAGACATCTCTAGTAGTGATTCTAGTGATTACTCTAGTGATGATAAATCTAGTGATGAAGAGATAAATGAAATAACTAAGAAAATGGATCCTAAGACCAAACTATTCATTGCCAACATATTGGATGAATTAGAGGCAACAAAGGCCGAGCTAGCATCTAGAGACAAAACTCTTATTAAATAAGAGGATCTTTACATTGCTAGTGAGGAAGCCCTTGAATTAGAAAGGACTGAGGTGAGCTCTTTGACCAAAGCTTTGGCCAAGGAAAGAGAAGCTCATGCTCTCACTAAGAAGGAGTGTGGTGACCTCAAGCAAAAGTATTGTGGCTTAGTTGAAAAGCATCAAGAGCTTGAGGCACAATACTCTCTTCTTTGGGAGGGCAACTCACATCTTTCTAAATCAAATGATGCCTCTTTTCCATCCACTAGTCAAGGTTGTGGAAAATGCTATAATATTGATATGAATGCCTATTCCACTAACCTTGCCAACATGGAGGCTATGAAGAAAGAAATAGCAAGGCTCAACAATGTCATCTCAGTTTCAAAGAAGAATGACAAAGACAAAGTTGAGCCAAAGAAGATCCAATACAAGGATGGAAGGCATCCATCAATCAAAGATGGGCTTGGTCACACTAAAGGAGGCAAAACCAATGGTAGAAAAATGGTCAAAGGCATTGAGTGTGTCAAGTTTGAGAAGAAGAGAAGCATTGGTGCAGATAAGCCTGCACAGACAGCAGCTCTGCTGGACCATAGGCCGGCAATGCCGGACCTGAGGCCGGCAGTGCCGCGCCCCAAGAAAGGGAAGGCTACCAATGCTTCACCTGATCAAACTCAGACCAAAGTCCATGCCAAGAGGATGTCCCAGCAAAAGCAGGTTTCTCAGAAACCCAAGGACTCAATCTGGGTGGCCAAAAACAAGTTTGCATATCAACCCAAGACAACGTCACCTCAAGGAAGTTTGTCGTCATGCTACATGTTGAAATGCAATGACCGTGGTAAAGTCATTGCAGAGTTTGTGGGTGATGAGAAACATGATAAAAGAAGCATGAATATTTGGGTTCCAAAGATTGTTGTGACTAACATGCAAGGCCCCAAGATTGATTGGGGACCTAAATCTAGGAACTAGTTTGCTTTATAGGCATACTCCTCTCGTGGATCAAGTTGGGTGCTTGATAGCGGATGTACAAATCATATGACCGGAGAAAGAAGTCAATGACCACAAGGTTGTCAAAATCATGCTTGAAGCCTACTCCCCAAGAAATGAAACCGTGGTGACATTGATTAGAGACAAGAAGAAGTTCGAGTACTTCACACCAAGTGATGTGCTTGAAAGGATCATCACTTTTGATCTACAAAGAGAAAAAGCACAAGAAAGGAAGAAGCTTAGAGAGATGCAAGCAAGGTTAGAGGGCATGAAGATCAAGGATGTGGCTCTCAAGGCAAACAAGAGCACAAGGAAATCAACCCCTAGCTGTTCTAAAAATAGCAAGCAAGCTACTTCAAGCAAAGCTCAAGCTACCAAGGCCATCAAACATCAACCCGAAGCTCCAACGTCAAGTGATGGTGAAAGTGAAGATAAGCAAGCCGAAAACATTGATGACATGGCTTTGTTCATAAGAAGATTCAACAAGGGCCTAAAGAAGAATGGGTACAAGCTCATGAAGAGAAGGTTCCCCAACAAGAAGTCAAGAACTTGCTACAAGTGTGGTAGCACCGAACACTTCATTTCCAATTGCCCAAATAAGGAGAAAGACAACAAATTTGGCAAAGGCAAGAGGGAAGATAAGGGTGGCCACAAAAAGAGCAAGAGATTTATGGGTGAAGCACGCATTGGGCATGAGTGGGACTCATCGGAGGAGACCACAAGTGAGGATGAGGAGATGGCAACAATTTCCATTCACAAGCCATCTACTTCATCAAGCCTCTTCAACAACATGTCCGATGATGATGAAGGCTCCCCTGAAAGTGCAATCAAGCCCTAAGTGAGTTTTGGTGATATGACAACGCAATTAGAGAACTAATGAGACTTTATAAGTATGACAAGCAGGTTCAACTTAAGGAGGTTGATGAACAGGTTGGCGGACCCCTCCAATTACAAAAGTGCATGGCAACAAGCTCAAATAAGTTTAAATTCTTTTATACTTTGAAATTGAGTTAGGTATGTCGTACTATTAAGAGGGATTCAACACGCATGCCAACAAGTGAACCAAATGCAACATCTATCTATATACTTCACACCTCCACATACAAAGTGGGCAAATCAGCTAGCTTATTGAAGACCATTCCTTTGTTGTTCTACCCAGGCTGGCACTGCCGTGACTTGTTCTGCCCGTTGGCAGTGAGGGGTACTTAAACACCTCCTCACTTCCCCTCAATGGCTAGTTCCGCTATTCCAACTCTCAGACTTCGCAAAAATAGAACAGAGAAGCTCTTTCTTGCTTTCCCTTCTCCCTTGGTGCTCTTTCCCTCTCTCCCACTTTGATTCCAATCATTCTTGAGAGATTGAGCCTCCAAGCTTTGAGAAGAAGCTTCTCCCTCAGATCTTCACTCCTACAAGCATTTGGTTCGCGTGGTGACTGGCGGTTTGAGTTTGTTACTCTTGGAGCTTTGCTCCTAGCCGGCTAGGTGTCGCCCTTAAGCTTGCCAACTTGTGTGGCAGCCAAGGGAGGTTTGTAACACCACCATATTGCTAATACATTGCCCCTCATCTCAAGAGTTCATTCTCTTGACTTGAGACCGAGAAAAGAGCTAGCCTTGTGTGGCGCGCTTGAGCCTTGTGTGGCGCACCTCAACAACGTGGACGTAGGCAAGCCTTGGTGACGAGCTGAACCACGGGATAAATCCTTGTGTCACTGTGTGCTTGTTACTTTACTTTGTTATATATTGTGTGCAAGGTGATTTCTAGGGTTTGGACCCGATCTACTTCAAGGGTGTGTTGCTACCACTTTCAAGTGGTGCTAGAGGTTTCCTACACCTCTAGGAAGGTTTTGATTAAGCCACAATTTACATTCAGTCTTTACTTTTTGAATTGTGTTGAAATCTGTTCAGGTGACCAGCACTGCTGCTCTTAGCCCAGCAGTGCCGGCCACCCCGGTAGTGCCGACCCTGAGCGCGGCATTGCCGGCCTATGACTGACAGCAAGTGCCGAGTTGAATTTTAAACAGGCATATTCACCCCTCCCTCTAGGCCAATCAGGTCCTTACATCCCCTCACATTTGTCTCATGGCAAAGGGTGAGAAGGTAAAATCAAAACCGAAACCCATAACTCCTCCCCCAAAGATATCTCTAGTAGTGATTCTAGTGATTGCTCTAGTGATGATGAATCTGGTGATGAAGAAATCAATGAAATAACTAAAAATATGGATGTCAAGACCAAAATCTTTATTGCTAATATAATGGATGAATTAGAGGCAACCAAGGAAGAGCTAGCATCTAGATAAAAGACTCTTATTAAACAAGAGGATCTCTACATTGCTAGTGAGGAAGCCCTTGCATTAGAAAGGAGTGAGGTGAGCTCTTTGACCAAGGCTTTGGCCAAGGAAAAAGAAGCTCATGCTCTCACTAAGAAGGAGTATAGTGAACTCAAGCAAAAACATTGTGGCTTAAGTGAAAAGCATCAAGAGCTTGAGGGACAATACAACCTTCTTTGGGAGAGCAACTCACATCTCACTAAGGCAAATGATGCCTCTTCTCCATCCACTAGCCAAGGTTGTGGAAAATGCTATAATATTGATTTGAATGAGTATTCCACTAACCTTGCCAACATGGAGGCCATGAAGAAAGAAATAGCAAGGCTCAACAATGTCATCTCAGTTTCAAAGAAGAATGACAAAGGCAAGGTTGAGCCCAAGAAAATCCAATACAAAGATGGAAGGCATCCATCAATTAAAGATGGGCTTGGTCACACTCAAGGAGGTAAAACCAATGGTAGAAAAATGGTCAAAGGCATTGAGTGTGTCAAGTTTGAGAAGAAGGGAAGCATTGGTGCAGATATGCCTGCACAGACAGCAGCTCTGCTGGACCGTAGACCGGCAGTGCCGGACCTAAGGCCGGCAGTGCCGCGCCCCAATAAAGGGAAGGCTACCAATGCTTCACCTGATCAAGCTAAAGCCAAAGTCCATGCCAAGAGGATGCCCCAACAAAAGCAGGTTTCTCAGAAACCCAAGGACTCAATTTGGGTGGCCAAAAACAAGTTTGCCTATCAACCCAAGACAAGGTCACCTCAAGGAAGTTTGTCCTCATGCTATGTGTTGAAGTGCAATGACCATGGTAAAGTCATTGCTGAATTCGTGGGTGATGAGAAACATGATAAAAGAAGCATGAACATTTGGGTTCCAAAGATTGTTGTGACTAACATGCAAGGCTCCAAAATTGATTGGGGACCTAAATCTAGGAACTAATTTGTTTTGTAGGCATACTCCACGGGTGGATCAAGTTGGGTGCTTAATAGTGGATGTACAAATCATATGACCGGAGAAAGGAGTATGTTCTCATCATATTCCCCAACTTCAAAGGCAAGTGAGAATATCATCTTTGGTGACAACTCTAAAGGGGAAGTGATTGGACTTGGTAAAGTTGCTATTACTCTTGATCATTCCATCTCAAATGTATTACATGTGAATTCGTTGAGTTACAACTTGTTGTCCGTTTCTCAATTGTGTGAGATGGGCCTCAATTGTCTCTTTACGGATAAGGGTGTGGAAGTCTTTAAGAGGGAGGATTCCTCTATTGTCTTTACGGGTCGTTTGAAGGGCAAGCTCTACCTAGTTGATTTCAACAAAAGTAAAGCTAAGCTTGAGACTTGTTTAGTGGCAAAATCTAGCATGGGTTGGCTATGGTATCGCCGACTAGCCCATGTTGGGATGAGGAACTTGGCCAAACTCCTAAAAGATGAACACATTCTTGGACTAACCAATGTTCATTTTGAGAAGGATAGAATTTGTAGCGCTTGACAAGCCGGAAAGCAAGTAGGTGCACCTCACCCATCCAAGAGCATTGTTTCCACCAAGCAACCATTGGAGCTAATTCACATGGATCTTTTTGGACCGGTGGCCTACATAAGCATTGGCGGTAACAAACATGGTTTAGTTATTCTTGATGACTTTACTCGTTTCACTTGGGTGTTTTTTATGTATGATAAGGCACAAGTGCAAGATAAGGTGAAAACCTTCATTAGAAGAGCACAAAGAGAATTCGGTTTCCAAATCAAGAAAGTTCGTAGTGACAATGGAACCAAATTCAAGAACACTCAAGTAGAAGAGTTCCTTGATGATGAGGGCATCAAGCATGAGTTTTCAGTTCCATACACCCCTCAACAAAATGGTGTAGTAGAGAGGAAGAATCGGACACTCATTGACATGGCAAGGACAATGCTAGATGAGTACAAGACTTCGGATATCTTTTGGGCCGAAGCCGTCAACACCGCTTGCCATGCCATCAACCGGCTCTATCTACACAAGATCTTGAAGAAGACTTCATATGAACTCCTAACCGGTAACAAACCAAAGGTGTCATACTTTAGAGTTTTTGGGTGCAAGTGTTTCATACTTAACAAGAAACCCAAAACCTCTAAGTTTGCACCTAAAGTTGATGAAGGTTTTCTTCTTGGTTATGGATCAAATGAGCATGCCTATCGTGTATTCAACAAGACCTTAGGGAAAATTGAAATCGTGATAGACGTGACATTTGATGAATCTAACGGCTCTCAAGTAGAGCAAATTGATCAAGTGATTGTAGGTAATGAGGAACCACCATGTGAAGCAATCAAGAACATGGCCATTGGTGACATCAGGCCACAAGAAGTACAGGCCACAGAAGTGGAACCTCAAGATGGTGATGCTACTGCCCAAGATTGGAAGAAGATGGGCCAGGAGTGCTCCCTGGTCAGGGCTCTGCCCCTGAGGCCGGCACTGCCGGCCCCAGCAGACAGGAAGCAGTCAGCCCCTCACCTGCTACTCCAAGGAACCTACAACCTATCTTTGAAGAGCATGATTATGATGACCAAGCTGAGCAACAAGAAGCCACAGAATACCCAAGATTGAGGCAAACAATTCAAAAGGATCATCCCGTCGACAATATACTTGGGAGTCTCCGAAAGGGGGTAACTACTCGTTCACATTTAGCAAAATTTTGTCAATTTTACTCTTTTGTCTCCTCTTTGGAACCTCTCAAGGTTGAGCAAGCTCTAGATGATCCGGATTGGGTGATGGCTATGCAAGAAGAGCTCAACAACTTTGAGCGAAATCAAGTTTGGTCCTTGGTGGAAAGACCCAACACTAATGTGATTGGAACCAAGTGGGTCTTCCACAACAAGCAAGATGAACAAGGCGTGGTGACAAGGAACAAGGCAAGATTGGTGGCTTAAGGCTTTACTCAAGTGGAGGGCTTGGACTTTGAAGAAACATATGCATCGGTGGCTAGACTTGAAGCAATTCGAATGCTTCTAGCCTATGCTGCCCATCATGACTTCAAGCTTCAACAAATGGATGTGAAGAGTGCATTCCTCAATGGCCCTATCTAAGAATTGGTGTATGTTGAGCAGCCACCGGGTTTTGAAGATCCCAAGTTCCCTCATCATGTCTTCAAGCTCCATAAGGCGCTCTATGGGCTTAAGAAAACACCAAGAGTATGGTATGAATGCCTTAAGGAATTTCTACTCAAACAAGGCTTTGAAATAGGCAAAGCGAATCCTACTCTCTTCACTCATAAAGCCAATAATGATATCTTTGTGTGCCAAATATATGTCGATGACATAATATTTGATAGTACTAACCAATCCTTTTGTGATGAGTTTAGTAGGATCATGACTAAGAGATTTGAGATGTCTATGATGGGTGAGCTAAAGTTCTTCCTCGGTTTTCAAATCAAGCAACTCAAGGAAGAGACTTTTCTATGCCAAACCAAGTAGACCCATGATATGTTGAGAAAGTTTGACATGGTGAATGCAAAGCCAATCAAGACTCCCATGCCAACTAATGGACATCTTGATCTTGATGAAGGAGGGAAATCCGTGGACATAAAGGTATATCGTTCCATGATCGGCTCTCTCCTTTACTTATGTGCATCTAGGCCGGACATAATGCTTAGTGTGTGCATGTGTGCTAGATTTCAAGCTAACCCGAAAGAGTGCCACTTAGTGGCTGTTAAGAGAATCTTGAGATATCTAGTTTTCACTCATAACCTTGCCTTATGGTATCCTAAGGGCTCTAAGTTCGATCTACTTGGGTATTCGTATTCCGATTACGCCGGTTGCAAAGTAGACCAAAAAAGCACTTCGGAGACATGTCAATTCCTTGGACGGTCCCTAGTGTCTTGGAGTTCTAAGAAGCAAAATTGTGTAGCCCTTTCCACCGCCGAGGCCGAGTATGTTGCAGCCGGCGCATGTTGTGCTCAACTATTTTGGATGAGGCAAACCTTAAAATATTTCGGATGTCAATTCACCAAGGTGCCTCTCTTGTGTGATAACGAGAGTGCCATCAAAGTTGCAAACAACCCGGTTAGTCACTCTAGAACCAAACACATAGACATCCGTCATCACTTCTTGAGAGATCACGAATTAAAAGGAGATATTGCAATTCGCCATGTGAGCACCAAAAAGCAACTAGCCGATATCTTCACTAAGCCTCTCGATGAGACAAGGTTTTGTGCTTTGCGTAGTGAGCTGAATATACTTGATTCCCGTAACGTGGTTTGAACTATAGCACACATTTGTTTGTCCACCTAGCGACTTAGGCAAAACTTTGAAAACTTCAATTATGTGTTTCAAAACCATTTTGAAAGAAACTTGAATGTGTTGGTCATAGTATGATTGTTGATTTGCTTACTGACCAGCATATGGCAAGGGGTATGTGTCCACAATTGCATAAATATATAGTATAAAGGTGGCATAGTGCCTCACTGCCTGGCAAGGCCAGCAGTGCCGGCCCCCAGGCCAGCAGTGCCGGGCCCTTTGGCCGGCAGTGCCAGGACTTAACCGACCAGAGAGGGTTGGGCCCAAGTCCTCCTCTCGGGTTTTCTCTTTTATTCCTACCTCAGACCCGAGGGAACTCTATCCCAAGCCAAATCCCCCAACAAAAACATCTTTTCTCTCCTCTCTCAACCCTAAGGAGACCCAGGAAGCCCGTAGGTCCCTCTCTTCTTCCCCGGCAGTGCTGCCCTTCGGTGGTGCCGCCATTGGAGGAGGTGTGGAGGATCTTCCTCCCTGCGTCAAGCTTCATTCAAGCCCGACCTTCTTCGTTTCCTTCCCTCTATTTCAAAGGTAATAATTATGAAACCCTAACTTTGGTCGATCTATGCAATGTATGGTTTCTGAGATGAGATTTAGGTTGTTGGTAGTTGCATTATGTATGGTGATGTACCTCTAATAGTTAGATTTGATCAAAACCTAGTTTCAATGAAGAATTGATGGAGCATGCCATGGTTCTGTCTGCACCAGGCCAGCAGTGCCGGACCTCTAGTGACAGCACCTGTGCATTTGCTCTTACAATCGTCTATTGACCCTAGATTTTGGTTTAATCTCTCCACTAGAGTTCCAGCTACTATTCTAAGTGTAGCAACTTAACCTTCTCTCTTTTAAATGCATAGATGGACGCCGGTGGATCGAGTGCTGGTGCTAGAGAAAAGGGGCCAAGGACAAAGGCCCGTGTTCGAAGAGGAGGCAGAGATGGTGCTGATGATGGCTTGAATCCTAGGAAAAGGATCAGGAGGGAGAGTGAGCTGCAGATGGCAGGAAGAACAATTAGTGATGGTGTGTGTCTCTGGACACCTCCAAATCTTGGGTTGTTCAATGCTTACCACCTCGCTGAGATTGATGAGGAGATTGTTCCTAGAGAGCCTCAGGACACCTGACCTAGGCAAAGGATGGGTTATCAGAATCAGTGGAGGACTGTACAGGAGCAGAGAGCCATCTATCCCTATGATGTGCCAAAAGACATGGGTGTTGACTACAGATTCTGGAATGTGTTCCACTCTGACTACTACTCCACAGTCCTATTCCATGCTGCCAGGCCCAAGATCATCAAGATGAAGTATGTTGATTGGGAGCACTTGAAGAACAAGAGAGATCCTGTATTTGACAGGGTCATTGATCAGTGCAAGGAGCTTGGCATGTATCATTGGATGGGATTCCAGAATGGGTGGAAATCAGAGATCATCTATCAGTTCTACTCCACCTACTATCTGGATAGGGAGAATATGGTAATGCATGGATGACAGAGGGCATGCACTACAGATTGGACTATGTGACTTTTGCCCGTCTCCTTGGATTTGGAGAAGATGGCAGAGCCTGCTCTAACATTCATGATGAGAGAGGTCTATCAAATGAGGAGATTTCCCAGCTGTACATTGAGCCTCAGTATGCAGATGGTCTTGTGAAGGGGCTAAGGAGTAAATATTATATTCTGAACAACCTCTTCAGGACCACTTTCTATCCCAAGGTGGGATCCGCCTCAAACCTCTATGCTTTTTCGAAGAATGTACTTAGGAGGATGAGAGGTAGAGCTCCACCCTTTTCAATGTCTCGCTTTCTTTGGGATGAGATTTTCCTTGCTGTTGATGATGCCAGGAAGGGGCTTCCTTATGCTCCCTACCTGATGTTCATAATTGAGATGGGGACAGAGAAAATCTTCTACAAGGACACAACACATGAGCCCTTCAGAGCAGAGAAGGCTATCTCTTCCACAGTTCAGGAGGAGATTCAGACACCTCCCAGGGGCAGTACCAGGACCAGAGCAGCAGCCCCTGACCTTCCTGAGTCCTCCAGAGCAGCTACTAGAGGTAGGAAGAAGGGTAAGCTTGGAAGGATTTTGAAGAAGATCTTCAGTTGCATCTGTTATGCCAACAACCATGCTTACTAGACCAGACTAGAGATCAGGCAGCTCAGACAGGAGCAGGGCCTCAGGCAGATTCCTCCACCTACACCTCCATCAGAGCTCAGTGAGGAGTCCACATATGATGGTGGTGATTCAGATGATGAGGATGATGAGGAGGAGGAGGAGACTTAGCAGTCCCAGACTAGGAGGTTGAGCAAGCGTGCTTCAGCTCCTGGTATTCACTTCTCTTCACCTCCAGATGCTAATGATGATGAGGAGGAAGATGAGAAAGAAGATGAGGATGATGATGAGGACCACATGGAGGAGGACAACGACTAGTTTGTATCTCTCTTTGCTTTGTTCTTCTCTCTTTTTGGTGACTTGTTGCCAAAGGGGGAGAATTACTAAGTGAAGGGGGTACGACATCTTCGACGATCATGGAGGAGCAGCTGCTGCTAGTGTTCTTTGTTTTTCAGTTTTTAGCTTGTGAGATGAGAGAGCAACATTCAAAACTACTTTATTGTAATATTGCCACTTAAGTACTTGATTTGTGTCATTTGTGGACATGTACTCTGTTATATATATATATCATGCTTGTCTTATTTTACTTTCAGTTTTATTTATAGTGCGTTATATGGTTGTGCTTGTGCTTTCGCAGGCTTGCTGCCAGCAGCAAGGCTGGCAGTGCTGGACTCCAGGCCGGCAGTGTCGGGCTGCTCTGACAGCAAGCACTTTGATTTGTGTTGAGACAGGTTCATATGCATCACGTATATTCTTGTGACACTTTTTCAGCACCCCACAGCAGCCATGGATGTAGGGGGAGCCCTATTTCACTCCAATGTGTGAATTTTGGCTTTTCATGCTAAATTTGGAAATTCAAATTCCCATTCACACATTTAGGGAAGATCCTACACACATAACTTGCATTGTCTCAGATTATACTTCACTTTTTTAAGCTCTAAGTGTGTTGTCATCAATCACCAAAAAGAGGGAGATTGAAAGTGCAATCAAGCCTTAAGTGGGTTTTGGTGACATGACAACGCAACTAGAGAACTAATGAGATTTTATAAGTATGACAAGCATGTTAAACTTAAGGAGGTTGATGAACAGGTTGGCGGACCCCTCCAATTACAAAAGTGCATGGCAACAAGCTCAAAGGAGTTTAAATTCTTTTATACTTTGAAATTGAGTTAGGTATGTCGTACTATTAAGAGGGATTCAACACGCATGCCAACAAGTGAACCAAATGCAATATCTATCTAAATACATCACACCTCCACATACATAGTGGGCAAATCAGCCAACTACTTGAAGATCTATACCTTGCTATTCTGCCCAGGCCGCAGTGCTGGCCTCCAGGCCGGTAGTGCCGGGCAGACCGGCAGTGCTGGGCTACAGGCCGGCACTACCGCCACTTGTTCAGTCTGTTGGCAGTGAGGGGTATTTAAACACCTCCTCACTCCCCCCAATGGCTAGTTCTGCCATTCTCACTCTCACACTTCGCAGCAAACAGAAAGAGGAGCTCTCTTCTTGCTCTCCATTCTCCCTTGGTGCTCATTCACTCTCCTCCATTGATTTCCAATCATCCTTTGAGAGATTGAGTCTCCAAGCTTGAGAAGAAGCTTCTCCCTCGGATCTTCAACTCCTACAAGCATTTGGTTCGCGTGGTGGCCGGCGGTTTGAGTTTGTTACTCTTGGATCTTTGCTCCTAGCCGGCTCGGTGTCGCCCTTGAGCTTGCCAACTTGTGTGGCAACCAAGGGAGGTTTGTAACACCACCAATTTGCTAATACATTGCCCCTCATCTCAAGGGTTCATTCCCTTGACTTGAGACCGAGGAAAGAGCAAGCCTTTGTGGTGAGCTTGAGCCTTGTGTGGCGCACCTCAAACAACGTGGACGTAGGCAAGCCTAAGTGGTGAGCTGAACCACGGTCAAATCTTGTGTCACCATGTGCTTGTTACTTTACTTTCATATATCTTGTGTGCAAGGTGATTTCTAGGGTTTGGACCCGATCTTCTCCGTAGGTGTGTTGCTACCACTTTCAGGTGGTGCTAGAGGTTCCCTACACCTCTAGGAAGGTTTTGATTCAGCCACAATTTCCATTCTAGTTTTACATTTTGAATTGTGCTCAATTCTGTTCAGGTGACTAGCACTGCTGCCTAGAGACCAGCAGTGTCGGCCCTGTGCTGACAACAAGTGTCAAGTTTGTTTTTAAACAGGCCTATTCACCCCCCCTCTAGGCTAATTAGGTCCTTACAGATATACCAATGCCTTGTGATGTATGTATGTCAATATAGAGAGCCAATCACAAAGAAATCCAATGAGAAGCCGGGAGACAAGATGGACACGATGATTTTTCTCCCGAAGTTCACTTGGTTGCCACCAATCTAGTCCCCATTGTGTCGACTACTCAAGTGGTGTTTCAGTGGCTAATTGGCAATTCACAAGCCAAGCCCACTACCCGGGCGCCACAAGAAACCACCCAAATGAGAGTAACTCAATGACACGAGCAATCCACTAGAGTTACCCTTTGGCGCTCCGCCGAGGTGGGTACAAGCCCTCTCACAATCGATGAAGCCGGCCACGAACAATCACCAACACGTGCTGAAGCTTCTCCTCAATCGCCAAGTCGTCTAGGTGTTGGCAAACACCAAGAATAACAAGAAATCCCGCGGCGATGACGATGACCAAGTGCCACTAAGATGCAATGCAATGATCAAGCACTTGGTTCACTCAAACTCTCATGAATTAGCAACACAAGCAAAGAGAGATGAGTTTGGGGGCTTCTCAAGCAAGCACAATGTGTGAGAATGAATGGGAAGTGCAAGAGTTGTTGCTTGAGCTGGCCAAAAGCACTTATATAGCCCTCCATCAAAAGCTAGCCGTTTTGCCCCTTCATCCTGCCTTTCTGCGCCAGTCCGGACGCTGTTTTTGCCTAGGTCCGGACTATTGATAGCGTCCGGACCCTTCACCAGCCAAGCTGGAGAGACTCTGTCTCCAGTCCGGACGCGCGAAGCTGGGTGTTCAGACCAATGCGCCTGCGTCTGGTCACCCTACGTTTTGAAACAACTTGTTCCCGCCTTCACTAGGAGCCGCCACGTCGCCTCCGGACACACCGAATAGTGTGGGTCCGGACCATCAGCGCCTGCGTCCTGACCTCAGCAGAGAGGTTCCAGAGAGCGCAAAACATCCGGACGCGCGTCCGGTGTCCTGCGTCCGGACGCTAAACACCGTCCGGATCACCTGTACGCCGAGGCCGAGAGAGAGGGTTTGCCTCCGGTCGCTCGCCGTTAGTTCGGACTAAGCAAACCGAGTGTCCGGACCTTGCGTCCGGACCTCCTTTCTTGGTCCAACTGATTTGCTTCTTCTTCTCCAATCTTCCATATGCTAACACCTTGTGTTCCAACCTTTGTTCACCTGTGTTAGCCTTTTCTTTGAATTATTTTGGATTTAATTATATTTTCGTGTCATTTAGGTTCATTTTAATTAAGCATACAATGCAAACCTAGAAGTGACCACACTCTCTATAGTGTCTTGATCACTAAACCAAAAATGCCCCTATGATATACCTTTGCCTTGGGCCATTTTTGTTTTTCTCTTTCTTCTTTTCCTTAGCCATGGAGCACTTGATTCATCATGATCCTTCATCTAGCTCCACTTATCAACTTGGATCACCCTATCTAGATCATGCACTTAGCAATAGGGTTAGTCCATAGGTTTCATCAATTAACCAAAACCAAACTTGGGCTTTCAAAAATAGACCTTCGCAACTCTCGTACGTTGTTTTGATGGTCGCACCCCACGAATGTCGGGCTAGCCTCTCAAAGGGGGAAACTGTTGGGACAGAAGTTGCGAAGGCCCCCTGTGGGCCGTAATAGAGCGAAACGAGGGTTTCCCTCCGTCGTCGGCTGCGTCCTTCACCGGAACGGAATTCCCCCAGTGCGCGCACAAGCAAGGCCATGGTGAAGGCCGGTGACCTTCGCCCGCGGGGCGCCAAGGACAGAGGGCAGAGATTGCGCAACGCCCCGAAATAACTAGGTAACACCAAAGAGCACGTCACTTTTTGTGTGCAGGTACCGTGATGGCGGAGGGTCGGAGCCTTCGCTCACGTAGCGAAGCCAAGCCGGCGACCACGCGAAGGCCTCCGGGGCGAAGGTCCCGAGGCGGGCAAAGGAGGCCTCCGACCCGCCGACTAGGCCAAGGCCGGGAGCGTGACAGAAGTTCCCGGAGCGAAGGCCCCCGGAGAGGAGCTCCTGGAGCGGAGGGACCGCAGCCAGACGTCTAAGGCCAAGGAGCACTCCAAGGAGGGCGGCCAGGGACGCTCACTGGACTCGGGCGAATGGGCCTCCACCAGTCTACTCTCCGGCCCATTAATTCTTGGCGATTACAACTGTACCCAAAGGGCCCCTGGGGCGTTGGAGAGACCTCCGGAATATTCCGAAACAGGTAGAAGGGCATTTGTGTAATAATGACTGTAACGTGAACATTGTACTATAAAAAGGGGTCACCACCCAACGTAATAAAGAGAGACAACTCCCCTGATTTCTAGGGTTTACTTTTATTGTTATTCACCTCCGCCACACCCGGTGGGCCCTTCGGCAATCGCGAAGGTCCCCCAGCCCGCATCGAGCGAAGGCCCTAGGGCGGAACCCCCCGGCACCCTGACGGCTTCGCCGAAGGCCCCCTTCCAGCCCGTGATTCGGTATCTAGTTCGGAGAAGGTTTCTTTCCAACACAATGATTAACTGATAAACTGCTGATACTGATTATTATGCCTCCTCTTCCAAAAGCCGCAGCACTTACTCACCTAGGAAACAGTAGCCAGGCTATGTTTGGGCATCAACTAGATAGCAGCCTACTGTAGTTGTGAGTTGTGACCTGATCTCTGAAACATTGATCATTGGGGCTACTCGATGGTTTTTGCTTGCAACTTGCAAGTGCTAATAGGTGTGAAATGCACACGGGTGACAATGACAGGTAGGGCGCCTTTTTTACTGATGATGTCAATGATTGACCAAGTAGGGCATGGAAGCACAAGCACTTGTTTTTTTTTGTTTGACAACAACACAAGCACTTGGTTGATTGAGCACGTAGTGGCCACAAGCACCATCGACCGAGCACGGCCATCAGTTCAATTCACAGAGAAAAAAAATACAGTTTAGAAAGAAAAAATCTATTGTTTCAAACAGTCAAAAGAACTTTGCAGAATAAAATTCTACTGCATATTGAGAAAATTATAATTGAGTACAAATAACAAAATGGTATAAATCTGAAGATTGCCAACGAAACAACGCAAATAGCGTATCTCTAACGTTTCTCGGGCCATCGGCAGCGGCAATACCTTGTATCTTGAATTATTTATTTATATACGACACGACGAGGATAATTTGATTCGATGGCAATACATAATCGGAGAGTTGGTAGTGTCCGGTGTAGTATACACAAAAGGACGCGATTGCCTAGAAGGAACAATCCCATTGTTTTCCTCTCGTCAGTCGCACAATAATGCCGGGACGTTTCAATTTCCCTGCATTTTCTTTGTCAGGTAGTCGACAGGTGGATCATCAGATAGTGGGAACGAAATGGTCAAGAATTTGGAGTTGGTGGACGTCATGTTCAGAGTTTCAGACAGTAGCCGATGGCTATAATATTGTGTACAGCTTGTGAGCAAACTTACAACGCCTCGCCTCCTCTATGTACATGTACAGATGTACTCCATTTTTTCAAACACCGAATCGAGTGAAAATGACCAGAACCGGAATCCAACCTCCTAAATTCTAATCGTATTGCGTGTTTGACGACGTCTTGTTGTGAACGGTAAAGAACTCAGAAACGAAGGAGAAGTTAAATTAAAGAAGCTGATGAGCAAACTTTAGAAGGGCCAATTACTGCTCATCCAAACAACGGAAAGGCAGTCAGAAATGGCTATCAGCCATGTGTTTATACTTGACTTGAGTATTTCCAACAGTATCATTGTAAGAGACGTCCATCAATATGCACATTAGCATAAGACGAACAAGAGCGAAACAAAAAAAAAAAAAGAATCCTGATGAGAGAAACGCGCAGGCCGGAGCCGGACAGAGGCGCTGCATCCAAGGAGAAGTAGTCGGGCGGGCTCGGGCAGTCGGGCATGCCGGAGCCGGAGCCGGAGCCGGAGCAGAGGATCGACGACGACGACCATCACGCGTCCTGGGCGTAGAAGTCGATGATCTCCTTGAGGTCGAGGTGCAGGATCTGGGAGACGGACCGGGCATCGCAGGCGAGCCAAAGGATGTGCTCGAAGAGGATGGCGTCGACGTCGACGAAGAGTGCGCCTCCCCTGCGGTCCTCCTTGCGGGACACCGTCTCGAGGAGGAGCCGGAACGGGTAGGAGTCGAACACGAGGCGGTCCACGGCGAACGCCCGCCGCTCCTTCCCGACCACGACCGTCACCGTGGCCGGCGACGGCGGGGCATCGTCGGCGGCCGCGGCGTCGAGGGAGCTGTAGCCGATGCGGGGCGGCGAGGCCGACGACGGCCACCGGAGGAAGACGCAGCACCCGGCCATGGCTCCTCCTCGCTCTGGGCTCTGGCTCTGTAGCTTGGCGGCGTTTTCTGCCGCTCTGATCCTCGGGATGGTTTCCGCGTGCAGTGGTGGCAATGAATCTTTCCTCGGCCTCTTCTGGCGGGGTGTGCCAAGGCAGAAAAGGCAAGTCGTTTATATGAGACGGCGGGGAGGTTGAACGAACCGTTGGGGCATTTTACAGAACAGGGCCCCTAGTATGATAGTATCTACAGAATCATCGGCTGGGTGCACGAGTGGTCTCGCAGTAGTATCTGATTCTATGTAAAGTAGAGGGTTTATTTGAGAAGTGCTTTGTCCATTGGATGCTAGTACTACCAGTACATTTGTCTCGGGATAGCCGTTGGGTTGGACCTGGCCGGCTGGCTCTGGGCCCTGGCCGTGCTGATTGCTGGGGGCAAGAGATGGTGGAAAAGGACAGGCCGCGGCGTATTCCTGAACGGGGACCACGTCTCCGTGTCCGCCACTCCGTCCCGCTTCGTTGTTCTCGCTCTCGCTCGCTGGGGCTTGGCGCTTGCCCGTCTCCGTTTGACTCGGCTCATGCTGCCTCGTCAATCGTCATGGTGTGTGTGTCTCACACTGTGTCGGCTGCTTCGCGGGCCGTAGAAAAGCACAACCCGGCCCGGCCATTTACCGTGTGAGACGCCGAGAGACGTTGCTCCGTTCGGTTCCATGCATGCACGCGGCTGCTTGGCTTGGGTGGCGGCGCGCGGCCCTGCCGAGTGGCCCGACCGAACCGTGGTGACGCACTGACGCGGCCTCGGCGGCCGGACGCGGTGCTAGTGCCGCGCGGGGAACACGTTTTGGTGGGCAAACGGTCCAACGGAAGTTTCGCACGCGCCGCCCTGTCCGTCTCGTGCTTGCAGTTGCAGGCTTGTGTACCTGCAGGTGCCATCACCAAATCTGACTCTCCACTGGAGTATGCGTGCGTCCCCACCCCTACGGGCTATGCTTTGGGATCAGTTCCGTTCCGTTGCTGACTTGCTGTGACTGACTGTGACAGTGACAGACAGAAGAGGGGGAAAATCAGCAGCCGTCCTCCAAGATGGCTTCTTGACAGGTATCGCGTCATTCATAACACTTTTTAATTGTAGTAAGAGCAAAGTTTACTTCACAGCACTCCCTCATTCTAAATTGTAACTCATCCTAAGAAATTTAGAGAGTTAAAGCATTTCAAATTTAATCAAAATTGTTTTTAGTCGAGGTTGGCCCATGACACAGTTAAGAGGAATTCGCATTTAAACAAAACAACCTACACAAAAAAAAAGGGAAAACTCCGAAGCCCTCGATCCCATGGGCCACAAATCCACTAGTCCACAACAAGAGGAGGGGGGGGGGGGGTTAAAAAAGATTTATTTTTGCCTTCTTAGACCCTATATGATATTTCTTTTCTGTTCTTGTTTGCTGTGCAAGTACAATTCGTATGTTCCAACTTCCAAACATGACTTTAAAGTGTCCTTGTATTCTAGATTTTCTTCTCAAACTCCAAAATCGGACACCGCCCTACTCAATCAAGTCTTCAAATCACGTCCCTACTCCAAAATCAAGATATTTTAATTAAAGAACTAAAATCACCTTAAATTCACTTTTAACCGGAGTAGGATGTAACATAATGGTTATGAGAGTTTTTTTTTTTTTGGAACAATTGGTTCTGAAAATTGAGGGGTTTTTTTTTTATCTGGAAATTGAGATGGCAAACCTCCACCGTCATTGGGCCTTTGGCCCAGTTAATCTTGTTCTACGTGGGCCTGAAACCATATATGTCTCACTTATCACGATAGCAGGCAGAACCGCAGGAGTAGTGGAGGAGGAAGGAGGTTCCAGACGGACGAGGACGATGACACAGAGGAAAAAAAGAAAAATACCTAAACAACCAGAAGCTCCAATAATCAGTCATCACAATGGCAGCATCCTCCTCTCTAGGCTCTGCCAAAGCCCTAGCGCGCTCCCACGCCTCCCTCCTCGCGCCCCAGACCCAAAGAACAGGTACCCCCGTCTCGATTTCTTTCTCGCAGTGTTCTCTCGCCCATAGCAGCCATACGCAGCGCAGGAGACTCCGTTCCGGGCAATTCAGTCCGTGTCCCCTCGATAATCCGTGTTCCGTCACTTTGCTGATGGCTTATGCACTGCAATGCGTAGTATCTACTCAATATGAGGTGGGCTTTTGATTCTCGTGACGTGATGCAGTGGTTGCGTCAGCTCCGTCGCGCCGCACTTCCGTCAGGATGCGCGCTTCTGCTGCTGCGCCCGCGGAGCTGAAGAAGACCGTCTGGGTGTGGACCGAGAGCCGGCAGGTGATGACGGCGGCCGTGGAGAGGGGGTGGAGCACTTTCCTCTTCGGATCCAAAGATCTCAGCAACGATTGGTCATGTCAGAACCCAGAACAATGCTTCCCTTTATTTCAAGCCCATAGTATTATTATTACCTGAATCTTTGCTGGTCCAGCAACTAGATAAATGTTGAGATAGTCTGAATCCCTGATTCAAAATGTTACGATTTACAAATCCCAAGGGCCGAAGCAGACTGATTTCATATAGAAAAGAAGAGTGAAAACATGTCTAGGCCCTGTGCTCCTATTTAAACCAGGGCAGGCTGAGCATGTCTGGTGTCATGCTGGAGGGAGCATGCAAACTTCTTAGATTCTGCTAATTTCATGAGTCATCATTGGTATTCTCATTTGATGTTTCAGCAACTGCTCGCATCAATCCTCTCTTCATTGATGGCCCGGAAATTTTCAATGGGGAAAACCAAAAGGTTGCTGTAATTTCACAGGTCTCTTCGCCCAGTGACCTTGACCTTGTACAACCTGACAATGCCGAAGCCAAGAACATTGTCATAGACTTTCGAGGTGGTTGGCAGGTTAGACAACTGAACATTGCAGCATAAGCACCCACTCTTAAATCTTAATGGTCTCCTGTTCCATAGTAAGGAAATTACTTCAAAGTTCTGATTTATCATTAGAGATCACTTATTTGATGTTTGAATTTTCATAGTGACTTGAGATTGATTATCATATCACTACACGCTTGGTTTCTTTTTTATATTTCATCAAAGGCTTGTAATGAGTGTGTGTTTGTGTGTACACGTATTCTTGTCTGACCAACGGCTTCTGAACATGACTGCATAAACCTACCTTCTGACCAGCAGCTTCTGAAATGGTATTTTCTTTATGCATTTCATAGGTTATACCAGCAGAAAATATAGTTGCTGCATTTCAAGGATGTAAAGGAACTGTATTGGCTGTTTCAACAAACTCAACTGAGGCACAAGTTTTTCTTGAGGTAATCATGCAGAGATTCAGCATATTACACAATCTCCGTGCATACAGGATGGTAGGTAGTATATTTTTGTAAATTATGTTGCATGAGGTCGTTTCATGTTACATCACACATTTTGTAGGCCTTGGAGCAAGGGCTTGATGGAGTTGTACTTAAAGTAGATGACATCATTAAGCTCAAGGTAGTTATCACAACTCCTTTCAAAGTTCCTTTGTGCTTAACTACTAAACCCCTGCTAGTATATGATGGTCTTGTAGTATTGAACACCATTATTGTCCTATATTTATATGTAAGTGTAAGGGCGGCCCTGGTGCAAGCGGTAGAGCTTTACCGCCTGTGACCAAGAGGTCCAGGGTTCGAGCCCCAGCCTCTGTACATTTGTGCGGGAAAGGCTGCGGGCTATTTCCCTTCCCCAGACCCCGCAGTGCGGGAGCCTACGGCACTGGGTACGCCCTTTTATTTATATGTAAGTGTACAAGAGCCTACTTCTTCCTACTGCTTATTGTTTATGTGATTGTACAATTCACCAGACATTTGTTTTCCTTCCCCTTTTAATGACTCAGGATTATTTTGACAGAAGGAACGAGGCAAAGAGTCAATTACCATTGACAAAGGCTACTGTATCAAAAGTTGAGGTTGTTGGTATGGGTGATCGTGTTTGTGTGGATCTTTGCAGTATCATGCGACCTGGTGAAGGCCTTCTGGTTTGTGTATATCTCTCATCTGTTCACTGTTTCTATACATAGAAAAAAATGTTATTAAATTGTTAAAACATTTCACCACGTTGGACTGGTTCAATGCACCCTCATGGATTTACCTTTCTGCATTACTACCTCTGCATTAACACGTGGCATTTTCTTTGTTCCTATTATCGATACAAGCATACAACCTGCCTCTAAAGTCTGGTGACATCCTATTTTTAGGTTGGATCCTATGCGAGAGGAATGTTTCTTGTTCATTCTGAATGCTTGGAGACTAATTACATTGCAAGCAGGCCTTTCAGAGTCAATGCGGTAAGTTTAAATAAAACAAAATAGATGGCCACAAGCTATTGTGTGTATGCAGTGTACTGCAATAGGCCTAGACCTATATAAGAGTTTGTTCTTCGCCACTTTTAGGGCCTGTACATGCATATGTCACCGTTCCAGGTGGCAAGACAAGCTACCTCTCAGAGTTGGGGTCAGGAAAGGAAGTCATCGTGGTCGACCAAAATGGGCTATGGCGTACTGCAATTGTGGGTCGTGTGAAGATTGAATCAAGGCCTCTCATCCTTGTAGAGGCAAAGGTTACATAGAAAGGGCGTTCTTTACTGTAAGTGTTCTGTGTTTATCCATATACATGTCCATTTCATTTGGTGGCCCGATTGGTTTCCTTCAGGATAACTCTGGAGATGACACGTATAGCATTTTTCTACAAAATGCAGAAACAGTTGCACTTATCACCCCTGACACAGGTAAACCCATAAATACTCGCTATCACTCCAATGCTTTCATAGCTCCTTACAATCAGCTTATTCATGGTCTATCGTCTGATACAGGATCAAATGCAAGAACCGCTATTCCTGTGACTTCGCTGAAAGTCGGTGATGAAGTTTTGGTGAGGAAACAGGGCGGCGCCCGTCACACTGGCATAGAGATTCGGGAGTTTATTGTTGAGAAATGAAAATAGAAACGCGGAATGCACCTGTTACCTCATTACCTGCTACTAGCTTTCACGTTGCAAAAACAAATGATTTATGGATGCAACATTCATCAGATGAATTTCATCTATTCTGCTGTAGACAATAGTGCAACTCAATTGTGAAGTTCCATTGCAGCAAACAAAACAGCTCAAGATATACTTATGCCAGGTGAGTGAAATTCAGAACAGTCACGGCGCAGGCAAATAATGAATACACATGGAACCAGGCCAGAGAACTTATGATAGGTTGACATTGTCATATTCCCGTGTCATACACGATCGCCAAAACATCTGTAGATGCAAAAGTTACAGCACTGCTCAGTGCTCACTGCCTGAACCCACAAGTATACAAACTACAGGGGCACGCCCCTCTAAGTCCAGTTCTAGTGCACTTGTGCAGTGCGACATCCTGCCAATGGGGATGCTGCTGCTGCTCCAATTGAGCGCCGTGGTGAAGGTTGAACTCTCATTGGCGACTTTGGGGTGGTGCTCATTGGCGATCTTGGGGCGGCATGTGAAGCTTTCCTTATGTCGACTAATGGTAATGGTGAACCATATTTGGCATCTTGTAGCTGTTCCAGCTCTTCCAACACCTGCGACATAGGAGGACGCAGCTTGGCGTCACCGCAAATGCATTGCAAGGCAATGCTTGCAATGGCATTTGCACCTTTTTTTGGATACTGACCTCCCAGCTTCGTATCCATGATACGATATAATCTGCGCTTGTCGCCCAAGTGAGGTCTGGCCCAGTCAACTAGGTTCTGCTCAAAGCCTGGTTTTGATTTATCTAGGGCCCTTCTTCCAGTAAGCAATTCAAGCAACACCACCCCAAAGCTATAGACATCTGCCTTTGCAGAGAGGCGGCCTGCAAAGATTCAAGCAACATAAAACTAAATAGATTCAGAAATAGCACTGTAAATTACCTAAATGCAAGAGTGATATGCCACATGTTGCCACTAGTATGAACAAACAAGACTGGAGCTATGATGGCTAATCTCGTTGACCGGAGCATTCACTATGTGAGAATTAATCTGGCGAATCATAATGAAATGCTACCGTTTCAGGAACTGAAGCACAAAATGGAACAAGTACAGTTGGCTCCAACTTATTGAGATCAGATACACTTATTTGATGGCAGGAAGCCAGGACCCCACAATAATTTCTTTTAGCTTAAACATATAGCCCTTTGTTATACCCAATATTACCTAAGATGTGTAGAAAATAAAATAATTAGTCTTTAGCTAACGCAGAACTAACACACTATTGACATTTCCCATTAAAAGCAGAAGCCACAGACCAGAATAATGAACAACACTACCGCAATATTTCATAATTATTACATGAGCAAAATATATCTAACCTGTTGCAATGTACTCTGGAGCCGCATATCCATGAGTACCCATGACTTGTGTGGATACATGGGTTTTATCCCCAGTTGGACCAGCTTTTGCTAAGCCAAAATCTGAAAGTTTTGCGTTGAATTCCTGCATCGAAACAAGTACAGAGAACAGTATAAAGGGTCATTAACAAGACAGACATGGTTGGCAATCAGAGTTGCGTGCCTTGAATTCCAAATTAAGCTTACTGAATCTAGCAGAATGTTTGATGCCTTGAAATCACGATATATGACTTGGTTTTCAGCATTATGTAAAAATGACAAGCCCCTAGCAGCTCCAATAGCAACTTTGAGCCTTATTGCCCATGACAAAGGATCAGCGCCTCCTAAACAGTAGAAATATTGCATTATTAAATGACCAAGAAAGTTATAAAAGACTGGGACTTCACAAAGCAGAGTTATAGAGATGAAATACTTACTTCTAAACAGATGGTTCTCCAAACTTCCCTTAGGCATAAATTCGTAAACCAGAAGCCGGTTATCACCATCTGAGCAATAACCAATGAGTTTAACAAGATTCTTGTGGTGAAGTTGGCCAAGGTAATCAACCTCTGTCTGCAGCAGAAAAAAAGCAAGAACAATCATGCACAATGGCAAATTTCCTAGTAGTAGGAAAAATGTAGAAGATTGCCGAACCTACCAGCCATTCCTTGTGTCCTTGAAAACCTTCTGGTTTAAGCTTTTTCACAGCAACAACCATACCACTCCCTGGTCTTGAAGGAGCAAGTGTGTGTTCATCAATCCAACCTTTGTAGACATGCCCAAATCCTCCTTCCCCAAGAAGACTGTCCGGTCGGAAGTTCTTGGTTGCATTTTTTAGATCATTGAACGAGAATGCCTTCAAATTAGAAGATGACAAGATTTCACCTTCTGTCCGAGAAGAATGCTCACTTCGATCTCTCATTGATGGAAGAGTAAACGTTGAACGAGTTGAGTTGCTCTTAATTGTGGAAGGGACTGATGACAGACTTATCTTGCTGGTCACTTTTGATGGGCCTGATCTCTCAACAAGAAGCAATGGAAAAATACACATGAGAACAACATGATATGGTATCAACAGTGTTAATGATTGTGAAGGTGCCATACTCATGAAGTCTGGTACCAAAATTACAACAATTAAGTAAGTTGTCTGGTATTGTAAACTCATTAGGCTGTCAAATTGAGAGCAAACAATGTTCCAGGTTGGTCATAAGTGGAAATACTTCCCTATCTGGTGCTCTACCAAATTTGAGAACCTACTTCCATACAAAGGAGTAAAAATATGTCACAGAATTCCTACTGGATCCATAATAAAACCTCTCGTCTGTTCGCTAACATGAAATCAAAGTAATATCAAGCCTAATGTTCCGGTTTCCAAATGATGCCAGTGAAAGTGCGGTAACAATATTTAGGCACAAAAGTTCCGACTGTTGCCTTTAAACCCTATCTCTGTCTTATCCGACAGAAGTAAAAAAGAGGAACAAAAGTAGAAAGGAAGGTGCTAACTGCTAGTAACTGCTAAGAACAAAAACTCTAGACCGAAATAGGAAATAGAACCAGAACAAGCATGCCGATCTAACATTGAAGAAACATAGCAGTCCAGGCTATAAAAGGCAAAATTGGACAAATATAGAGCGAAATAACTCTAGAGAGAGAGAAGCAGGAGACTCACAGGCAGCATTGTTCAGGCTGTGATCCACCCGCGCGGTGGTGTCTATGCAGTTTCCCATCTTTCCTCCCTACCAGTTCACCCAGCGCCCATGCACTGTGCACCCAAACAAGAAACTCTGTAGCCTCAAGATCCCCAGCTAGATCAGCTCAATCTTCCATTTACATGACAGGACCGAGCAGGAAAAGATGGCCTCCGTTGACTCGCAGCTCGAGAAGGCCAGTGACGCAAGGAATCAAGAGTGTGCCCAAAGGTCCAATCTTTGCAAGGTCTGGCTGGATGGAGCTCCGCCACTAATTCGGGAGGAAAACCAGCAAGGTCGGTAGCCAAGAAACCAGCGTGCAAGAAGCAACCTGTCTAGTCTACCCCCGGCGCCTCAAAAGTCAATCAAAATCTCGACGCCCAACCAGGTCAGCTTCTCCTCCGAGCTGACCAACCGTGCGCCGCCCCTAGCAAGAATCCAAGCTGCTGCTTTTTTTTTTTCAGGTGGAAGAACCCCGCCCAGTGACGGGAAGGGAAGAAACCCTGCTGCCAGAACGGCGCCGCCGAGCCACAGTAGGTGTCTGAGCTCACACCTCGAGTCAACTCGAGGCCGCCGCCAACCAAAGCAGCACTCACCGAGAACCGCGCACGGCCGGGGAGGTCGAGTCGGGGTGCGACCGGATCGCTTGACTTGGTGCTGGCTGGCTGGACGGAGGCGATGTGCGCCGGAGGCAGAGCAAGCAAGCAAAGCGGCGGACGGACGGACGGACGGACGGAAGGAGACAGCCTGCCACCGGCCGAGCTCAGGCGGTGAGGTGTGGAAGCTGCGAAAGGGAAGCGGTGGCTTCTTTGGCTTTTCCCTCCCTCTTGTGCGCTGCACTGCACGCTGCGCTCTGGGCGGGTGTGGAGATTTACGTATATACCCTTTGAGAAGAAGGATTCTTGTGAGTATGCCCTTTCGGCAATAGTGGTGGGAATGTGGGATTTGCAGTGCAGTTGCACTGCTCTCAGAGGTTGCAGGGTATCTTTCATGATCTGTAGCACCAATCTTGGTCTGAACTGAACTTTACTAAAGCAAAGGAGTAGTATTGCTAGATCTTTGGATAAAAATTGCGTGGTTTTGGACTCAAGTCATGCTCAAACCCAGATTGATATTTTTTCTTTCCTTAACGACGTGGATGCTCAAATGCTTATCATTCGAGAATAGTGGATGTACAAACATCAGATCAATAATGATGTTGGGATTACACATGAAGACCCCTTTAAAGATGAAAAGGATTTTATGTGATATCTGAAAACAAGTCACGTTAACAAAAGACAATCTAGCTAAAAGGAGTATATAATTGGCAAGGTAGGAAAACCCAAATTGTAAATTACTAGTTCATGAATTGGGGGGGGGGGGGGGGGGGGGGGGGGTAAATAACCAGTTTTGCTGGGTAACACGTGAGAAGAGTATTTTTACCTTTTGATCAAGGGAATCATTTTGCTTGTGTATGGGGAAAAGGTCTCCCGCACGTGCTGCAAGACGAGTTGAGAAAACCCACACCCGTAGGAGTATGAGTTGCGCATGATCACAAGGCTCCGTTGGTCAGATTATTCCCTGATGATGATGCTGGTTGCTGTTTCATTTCACCTTTGAGGCATTGGGAAATCAACCTTATCGTTTCACTTTTTTTAATACTCCTATTAGCATAGCAGGACGCCATCAAAAGCGAGCCTGATGAGAATCTCACCTTGTCACTTTCCTTGTCTGCGCGACTGTGCCACTGCCTTGTCCGCGCACCACACTTCCATTCCAGCTACGACGATGCCCTTCATCTGTCCATCTCCCTGTCCCGGATGCCGTTTCAGGCGAGCAGAGCACACATACATAAACGTGCCTAAATTCCAAACAAGATTATCATTAGCCGTAGAAACCAACCGGCTCATAAGCAACAAACGAGACTACACTTGTTGGAGCATGCAGCTGCCAACTGCCATGTGCACATCAAGCTTCTCAAGCTGTTGGCATCAGATTGGTTACGAAGGCAAGGAACCAGAATATGACATTTCCTTGTGCAATCACTTCAACTCGGCAACTCCAATAATCCGCTGCTGTCCACCCACCTAGGAGAAGCAGCGCGCGTTAAGCTTAAGCTTCCTTGTGCACATACCATAAGTTCATTCAGATATAAACGGAGTGTGTAGTGTAGTGTGGAGAGTACTGCTACCACATTCCCTTGTCAAATGTAGTAGTAATAACATACTAGCACAAATGGGCGCGTTCCGCTGCGCCGGCTCTTGCTAAGCATTTGTTGTAAGCGCTAAAGCGAGTTAGTTTTTTTTATATACTCAAACAATATATGTATAATAGAATGGATAAGTACTCAAAATTATTGTTATGGTCTAATAACAGCCCAATATAAAGATGCACGGGTCTGGTAGAAATATTACGAACTCGTTATTGTCATGATTGATATGAATCATCATACTACACGCAATTTACGGTGTGTGATGGTTGCCTGTATATAAAAACTAAAGATTTTAAAAATAAATGAGAGAAAAGAAGAGAATTTAAAAGTTTAAATAAATTTAAAAACTATAAATAATAAAAGTTTTTGGGATGTGAATACTAAGATAAGATAAAAAAAAATGCCTCAACTGTGACACTCTATGTCAAGCTGGCATTAGTGTTCATAACACTAAAACAAGCATTTCATTGCATTCATGTTTGTAATTTGTTATCATTCATGTGTGTGTTAATAGTTTTGAAACTAGAATTATATGTTTTGTGCTCAACTTGGATCAACTGTTTAGCTAAGTGTGCTATGCTTAGAGTAAAGTATGGTTTGCTTTATGATTAATTACTCTGCTTATTAAGCTTAGTTTATTTGTTAAAGAATTAAAGTAATTCTTTCTAATAGTTAAATAAGTTTTAATCCTCAACCTTGACTAGTTTTCAGAATTGACTACATGAAAGGTAGAGAATAATTAACACTTTGTTAGTGCAAACTTAGTTTGGAGTTTTAAAACTGTTTTGAAACAAATTCAGTTTGAATCAAATAAAAGAAATGGAAAAAGGGAATCAGAACTGAAGCGGGCCGAGTTACCCCTTTCGGCCCACTCGGCCTCGCTCGCCGGCCCAGCTCGCGCCGCGCTGCCGTTCGCCCGCGCGCCTGCGCCGGCACGCGCAACGCACGTGCCCGCACGCACGCCGCACGCCTACGCGCACCTGCCCGACCGCGGCTGAGCCATACATCAACGTCGTCTGCCGCGTGGCCGTCGATGCCTGACCACGGATGTCGAACACGCCACGCCGCTCGCTGTCGCTCTGCGCCGTGCCGCAGACGCGTTGTGTCACCGCGCTGCCCGCCTTCAAGCTGTGCCGTCGCGTCGCATTAACGCCGCCACAGCGCCTGCCGCTGGCCAGCTCCACGCCTCGTCTCGATCGCGTCTGAGCGTGAAACCGCGCTAACGGCGCTAGAACCGAGCCTTCCCCGTGCCGCCGCCGCTGACGCCCCTGCTTCGCCGCCGCAGACCTGCCAGCCGCACTGCCGCGCGCCGCGCCGTCGCTTCGCAGTGACGCCGCCGCAGTGCCGCGTCCTATCAACGCCTCGCCTCGTCTCACTCGTAATCGAATGCGGACCAGCGCTAAACGGCGCTAGGATCAAGCCGCGCTCTGTCCCGCGCGCTGCCGCCTCTGCTCCCGCGCGCGTAGACACGCCAGAGCCGCTGCCACCGTCGCGCCGTCGCGTCACGGCCTCCACCGGTCACTCCGGTTGGCCATGACCGCGTCAGCAGTCGCGCCTACACCTCCGCAACCCCTCGCGACCGCAAACACGCACGTTCATTCACTCTCTCGCTCGCACTGCTCTACTCTTGCCGCGCCGAGAGCTCAGCGCACCGCAAGCATCCCCTTTTCAAATCCGCCACCATCCGAGCACCTCGGCTCGATCCATCTCGCACTCGCTTTCGCCTTCGCCTCGCACACGCGCTGCTCGCCTCTGTTTAACCAGCCAAACACTCTAGTCGCCGGGACGCCTCCGCCGTTCCTCGGCCCAGAGTCGCCACCGCACCGACCAAACGGTGTTCACCCCTCACCGTCTTGCCTCCGACGCCTCCACCTTCGTGGAAGCTTCACCGGGGATAGCAAAGGTGAGAACACCCTTCTGCCAGCTCTGTCTCACCCTGAAACGACACAGCGCCGTTGGCCGTGCGCCTTTGCCGCTGCCGCGGAGCTCGCACGTGGCCGGACCTCCTCGGAGCTCCTCCGGTCCAACCAGCACTTGCGCTGCACTCCCTACACCACCGCGGTGCTCACGCAACCGTTAGCCTAGCTTAGCACCGCCGGTAATGGCTTGACCGCGTCACGCCGCCACGCTGCTTCGCCATCGCACGCCGCCGGTCACTTTCACGACCACGCCGGTTCAACCAACACCCTCAGTTGATGCGCGTTGCCACCCCGAGCCCAGCGCATCCAACCTCACCGCCGACGAGCTCGTCATCGGCGAGAGATCGCCGGTCAGCGTCGGTGCCCTGCTCTGCACTCGTTGACAGGTGGACCCCGTGTTGACCAAGGGTCCCGCCTATCAGTCGCCCCGCGCGCCTCTGCGTGTACTGGGCCGAGCCCAACACTGTTCCTTCACGGGCCGAAATCAAAAATGCTTTTCTTTTTCCTATTTTCAGTAAATATGAAATGTTGTTTGATTTATATCTAGAGTTTGGTAAATCCTAAAATGGTGAAATCAATTTTGTTAGACTCTATAAATAATGATCTGTCTGTTAAAAATATAAAGTTAATTTTTGGAGAATGTCTTCAGTACTAATGTTTAAATAGTTCTTTTCTGCATTTATCAAAGTTAAATGTGTTCCTGTTTAAAATGGTCAAATAAAAATGTAAGGTTTTTATGTTAGCCCTGTTATCCTGTGTAGAAGCTAGGAAAAATTTAACATGCCATGTTTCTGTGTAAGTTTTAATTATCACCTATTAAAATGTGTTTCTGTTGTTTTCTCAGATTAATTTCTATGATAAATATGTGCATGTATAAATCATGAAACTTTTTGTGGAGCCTCTGTATGTAATGCTCTGTCTGAGAAAAATATAATATGTGATATGTTGTATGACAGAAAAGATACTTGTAGTTCAAGTGTCCTTTTCTAGGGTTTTCTTGGAAAATCCATAGAGAAAATAATCTGGTAGTGTTGATCATGGAACTTTCTTGATAAATATGTTTCTAGGTATAGATTCTGCTAAAAATAAGTTATAGCATGTTTCACCCTGTTAGCTAGTAGCTCTAGTTCTAAGTGTTTTTTCTGCATTTAATTTTATCTTTTTATATCTGCTAGCAGGTAGCTTTGTTGTAGTTAATTTTTCTGCAGTAGCATCCAGTAGGCTTGCTCTGTCCTCTGTAATTCTGGTAGATTTTTCTGAGTAGTTTATAATAGAGTTGTTGTGTAAAACGGAGTTAGAATAAACACTTAGAGCATTTCTAAAAGCCATCTTTGAGTGTTTAATTCTTGTTTATTCATCATCCCTGCACCACCAAGTTTACTTATATGCATTGCAAACGTTTAGGATAAGTGGAGGAACACCAGGAGCCACCCCAGAGACAGAAGTCCAGGAGGTGTAGGAGCTGAACGAGGAGTACCACGAGCTCGACACTAACCTCCCGGAGTGCCCTGACCACCAGCCCTCCACCTTCACTCAAGGCAAGACCCGGAGCATCCTTAAGCCTCCCAATATTTATAATTAATCTACTTGAGTATTTTATACTGTGATGCATTAGGTGACAGGAGTTAATTGAATCCCAATTGATGCATTATCTTTCTTGATTATTGAATTACCTACCTTGTTAACCTGTTAAATAAAAGTAAAAGCAACCGCTTAGCCTGCTTAAAATAAATGGTTACATTTATATTTATGTACGTATTATCCCTTGGGGGGTAATACTATCACAGTTGGCTATATTTTTGCTATCGTGGAAAGAACCAATGGTAGTAATGAAATGCGATCAACTGGAAGGAAGAGGCACCAAGTGGTTTAGACTTGGGGGCAGTCCGTCCGTTGGATCGTATAGGTTTGTATACGATGGTGGTCCTCTTACATCTTTGAATGCGCCGTTTCACATAGGGGCCGTTGCGAGTATCGACCCCGAAGCTGAGTAAACACTGTCCGGGCCGACTCTCAGCCTACTGTGAGCACCCTCTAGTTTGGAGATACGACCTGCCCCGTGGTGGTCAACTGATTTCTCCAATTGGGTGGACTACTCTGAGATCGCGGCGGTACTACCTGGACTTTGTTGAGCGGTGACCCAATGCATGGACCCGACGGGGAAAGTGTGGGCGTGTGTTAAAGGTAATCTTGCCAGCTGGTTGTATATCGATTCGAGTCGCCGCCTCCCACCAGATATTAGGGGATTATGCTGAGCTTCACCACGGTACAACTCCATGTGACATCGTAATGGTTATACTAAAATATTGATGAAGAAATTGGATATATATATTATTATATTGTTTGAGTAGTTCAAGTGAGTGCTCTAGTACAGGTGCAAACCTAGAGATAATAATAGGATGGAAAATGGCTGCTCTCTAATCTTTAGTTTCATATTGTTCGTGTTTCCGTAAAAGCAAGTTTACCCAAATCCACATAAATAGCTATGCATACCCTTGGAGTTTTTATTTTCAGTTAGACGGGTAAGTCTAGCTGAGTACATTTCCGTACTCAGGGTTTATCCCGTTTGTTGCAGATGGCCAAGTATACTTTGACTATTGTAAGCACTGTCTCTATCCTGTCGAAGGAGAAGAGTAGGCTTTGGGCAAGGTCTTCTACGAGCTCATCTTTTGCTGTTGTCAGACATGACCTCGTGGGCACCTTATCCTTTAATGATATTAGTGTGGAGTAAAACTTTGGGTTCAAGTTTCAAACAATATTTTATTTGGCCACATGTGTCGTGGCGTAAGTACTACTTTTATTTGGAACCAAGGGTTGTAATAATTTTATTTCGTACTTCAAGTATTTTCGATTTAATTGTGGCTCGTTCGAATGTGCATACCTGAGTTTGCGCGATCTTGGTTGGAGATACGATTGTTAGAAATCCTTCGAGATTTCCGGACTACCAGAGTTATATGGGCTCAAGTGTTTAAAGTGGTCATTAATTCGACAACTTTGGTACTTGATCTCTTATAATTTGGGCGGTTCTGTCACACCAACCGTTCAATATAAAGCTATACTTGTCCGATAGAAATACTACATGGTCTTTATTGCTATAATTGATATAGACTACGACATTGTATGTACTCCGATGCTTAGGATTGTACATGTCAAAAGAAATTAAAAATAGAAATATTATAGACTCTTTATCGCTTTCTTCGAAACAAAAAATAAAAGAAAGTTTTTAAAAATATGAAATTTTAAAATTATAATAAAAAACTAAAAATAATAAATAAATAAAAATAAAAATAAAAAATTGTCAAATTAATAAACAGTGCCAGAGGCACTCTCGAATTTCCAATTTATTCACGGTTGAGAGAGTATCTATTAGTACTACATAGAGTAGTCTCCTTTACTTGCATTGTTTTGTGCCCATCGTCCCTGCTGACTGTGACATATACTATAGAGTCAATGCGCGATTACATAAATTAAAGAAATGACAGTACTAGTACTAGTAATTAACCTGGTAAGATTGTCAAATGCGTTTACATTTGAATCACGCGCCGTAGACATGTATGTACCTTGCATTTGTCAATGAATGATTTAAGGCATGTATTGTAAGCTGTTTTTTTTTTCAAATACTTCTTTCTAAAATATGAAGCTGTTTTTCTTTTCCTCTCATAAAGATATGAAGTGGGATAAAGCTGAAATAGTAAAATTAAGTAGGTTATCACAACTCTCTCCCCCTCCCCTCTTTTTCTCTCTCATATGTATACATAAAGTTGTTGGTGAAACTATTTTACCAAATACTTTTTCCTAAATAGCTCAGCTTCACCTAGAGAATTGCTTATAAAGCTATTTTCTAAAAAAACAGCTTCACTAGTAAAGCTGAGCTGTAGTAAACATACCCTTATCAAACAACAGAACGCCGATCATTTTTCTTGTTCAGGTGTTAATTACCTTTAGGGGGTGTTTAGATCCAAAACCAAAATACAAAATGACACTGTAGTATTTTTATTTGTATTTGATAATTATTGTCCAATCATGAAGTAACTAGGCTCAAAAGATTCATCTCTCCAATTCCAGATGAACTGTATAATTAATTATTATTTTAATCTACATTTAATCATTAATGCATGTGTCCAAAGATTCGATGTGATAAAAAATCTTGAAATGTTTTGGATTTTGGGGTGGAACTAAACACCCCCTGCAATCTATTACAGAGAACTTTCCTACAGCGCCAGCCGCCAGCCGCCAGCCGAGTCCATTTTCCACGGATATGACGGATCCAGATGCATCCCATGCGTACGCGTACTGTGTGCACTGCACCGTCGTACATTCCAAGTGCTTTGGGCATGTGGGCAGTGGGCAGCGATGAACAACAAAGCACCAATTGACCAATGCAAGGATGCTTGGTGGGTGCCCGGAAAAGGAGATGCAGCGGCATCGCCAACCATGCATCACTGTTACCGTTACCATCTAATCTAACAGACCCTGCTGCTACAGTGCTACTGGTAGCAATGGTGGTTGGTGGGCGTTTGTCTGGGTTTATTCAGACAGAGCTCGTGTTTCGTTGAAGCTGAAACGGAAATTGAAGGACGAACCGGGTTGTACATCTGATTTGGATTATCAGTCCGATTTATCAGTCATGATAAAATGTTTTTTATTTGATGATGTAGTACAGTACAATGATGCGTTCGCCGGCCCGGACCTAACCCAACTGCATCTGCATGCATATCAAACGGAAACAAGATTCCTGTGCTGTGCCTTGGCATTTTCAGGCTCTCAAAGCCAGACCCAGACGACGAGTGGCCACAAGCCAGGGCATGGCAATGATGGCGTTCAGTTCAATCACAGTGACACAGTGGTAGGTAGCCTTTGCTCACGGTGCTTTCTTCTACCCCCGGCCCGGCCCCTTTGAGCACGCAAACGGGGGGCGACACAGAAGGGAAAGGGATCGAGATGGGGACTGCATGCCTTCCCTTTTCTGCGTTTGTCCCTTGTGCTGCTTTCTCTCGTGCTACACCTTGATCTTCTCGATGCCAGGTACGGTGAATGAACCAAACCATGCCATGCACATCTCTGCACTACTGACCAAACATGTCTAGAGCTGTGTTATGCATCCAACATCAGTGTTTCAGTTTCACTAAATACTACTGGAGTCTCATTTGGTCCGTGTCGAGTTACGGGGAACAGCAGGAATCGAGTCCAGTCCGAGTCCAAGTCCTCCCTCCGTCTGAATCCTGCCCAAAGACTGCAGCAGTGACTTCATCCGGCTGAGCTACCACTAGCACAGTACTGCTAATCCCCAGAGGAGACGGCAGCCAGATGCGCCAAAGGACCAGTGGAACACACATGCACATTCAGTGCACCAAAATAAATCCTCGTCGACCGGATCCGGTCAATGGCTGACAGCAACAAATTTCGGCATATCTTGCACGAGTGAAAACAAAAGGCGTATATTCCGTATACTATATATATTGTGTGTATATAAATAGAGAGGGAGGGAGGGAGGGAGAGAGAGAGAAATTGTATATAGGACAAGAATCTTGTTGTGAAGTACATCTAGGGGGTGTTTAGATCCAAAATTATTTGGAATTTTGATACTGTAGCACTTTTGTTTGTATGTGATAATTATTGTCTAATCATGGAGTAACTAGACTCAAAAGATTCGTCTCATAAATTATAGATGAACTGTGTAATTAGTTATATTTTTTATCTATGTTTAATACTATATGCCTGCGTTTAAAAATTCAATGGGACGGAGATGTGACAGAAAATTTAAAATTTTGAAGGGAAGTGAACAAGACCCTAGTATTCAGTGGCTGCTGAATGAAGGGAGTTGCTTGCTGCTCACAAGTTTTGTTTCAGTTTGGCCATTCTCCTCTCTAACAAACTGCTTAATTCACTGCAAGTAAAAAAAATGCTAGCTTTTGTTGCAAACTTTACTCAATCTTCCATCTGAATCATAAGATGTTTTGAATTTTTAGATAAATTAGTACGTACTGCCTACATATAAAGTGTCTAGAAAAAGCTAAGCGTCTAAAAACATCTAAAGCGTCTTATAATGTAAAATAAAAAAGAGCTCGATCGTATTATTATTAGATTCTCTAATCTACAGCGTGCTGCAAACAGGCAGTTTGCTAGTGGCAGATTGGCAGACAGGCGGAGAGTTAGGCAGCGAGCACTATCTGATTTGGTCAGTGAGGGAGTGTACTGGACTGTTCTAGCAAGCAAGAAACCATCAGAGCTAAATTAAAGACCAACTAAAGCAAATTCGATGGCCATACACGCTTTTTTACCGGGATTAAACAAATATAACGGGGACCGTGCACCTCAAAGATCTTCGCGGTTGACAATTCCTACGAAGCGGCCAAGCCTGTGCGGCGCGGCCACCGATGATGAGACGAGAGGGCTCCATCGGCCGGCCGGCAAAGCGTCTCGGAGAAAGGCCAAGGAATCGGAGGCGGGCAAGGCAAGGCAATGGACGCCCACTAGCCGCTACGACCGCCCTCCACTCATCCACTGCACTGCAGCGCTGACGCCAATCATCGCAGGCAGGCATGAGGCATCTCTCGGTCTCGCTTTTGCCGAGAGAAAGGATCGCCATTTGCCACAAAAGGCAGGCGCTCACACTCACGCTGTCACTCACACGTACGTACGCGGATGTTCCGGTCTCTGGATCGTGACTTCATCAGAGCCTGAGGGGAAATCGTCTTCTCCGAGGACGGGGTAAAAGGAGAGAGACGATGCTTTTTTTTTTTTTATAAACAAAGAAACAAATTGCGGACAGGAATCGAATGCCGGGCTAGGTCAGGGATCACCGGTCATGTATGTATCGGCAACTTCAGATAAGCTGAGTGAGCGTTGGATTGGTACTTGGCGTGCACCCACTGTGCCCTGATGCTTATCATATATTGGTAATCATTACAGCTGCTTTTTCATCATCATCGATGGATGCCACCATGTCTACAGATACGGACGAACACCGACGCGACTTCTTGTTCCACTGCTGCACTGCTCGCTAGGAAAGATTGGGCCATGCATGTTGTCGGAGGTGGTGCTGAACTGGCCAATTCCCCACAATGTCAAGGAAGGTACTGATTGCTCGGTTGCTTTATATAATTTGTTTAATTTAGAGTGTCTTTGATGCAAAGAAGAGATTTCTGAATAGGTGCCTTCTAGGATAGGCAGTTGATCAATAAATAAAGTGATTTATAACAGAATTATAGGGATTGTCCCCGTTGAATTTTTCCTCGCTGAATCACTGGCAACATGGAGGATGTTTTACAACTGCATCACAGCCCATGACGTTCCGGCCCAACAATCTCAGCACAGAAGAAGCCGAAGGGGAAAAAAGGCCCAGCAAACGCCGAGTCCTGCTGAAGGGCCAGATTGAGTTGAGATGGTCCGATGAATTCCATTCTAGAAGAACCCTTCCCTTCCTCTCAAAAAAGAAAACAAAAAGAGAAAAAGGAAAGAAAAAAAAAGAGAAGAAGAACCCTTCCCTAGATCCCCACTACTCTAGTCTAGCAGATCCTTCCTGCATGCACTCCGGATACACACGTCTTTGTCGTGCGGCAGCACTCTTCTCTTGGCCACCGATCGGATCGATCAGAGGTCCACTGATCGGCTTCTCTCCCGCCTCCGATAGTCCAATTGGATTAGGCCGGGCCATCCCCCTCCTCACCCTAAGACTAATCCGGCGTTCGTGTACCAGATTAGCACCGCCGACAAGTGGGCCTAGTTTCAGCGCACGGGCGCCACCCTTGGCAGCAACCTCGACCGCTCCACGGGCTGCATCATCTCAGCAATCTAAGCCTGGTAATCCCACTTTAATATGGCATGATTTCTTCCTGCTTAGGCACTAAAATTCCTCGATCCGTACTTCCTGGAGAGGTATCCGCCTTGCTTGAGCAGAGTTGTGTCGCTCTTGTGTTCTTAAGTTGTATGGCACTAGGTCATCCGGTCCTGGCTTGAGCAGATCAATATTGTCTGAAGATTTCATTCGCTGCAGTACTGCACAGCTAGTTTGCACCATGTTGTTTCAGAACCATGCTCCATTTTATAGGCTTCGTTAGCATACTTATTTGTTATTAAGAGAACCCTGGGTAGAGGTTTGGGGCACGTTGTTTATTTTCTTTTCTTTTTCTATGCCCAAGTGTCCATAGAAGATGTACTGGGATCGATGCTATTTAGGATTGTTATAACAGTTGGCCATAAGACAATACCAGTTGAGGAAGGTGTATTTAAGATGCAGAGGACATAATGAGCGAGGACGTGATTCACAATGTGCTATCAAAAAGAAAATTCAAAACTGAAGTATGATTTACATTAACCAGAATCGTTAATTGTTAAACTATGCAATTCTTTCTCTTAAGATATTCTGCTGATACATGTGCATTATTCCACTCAGATGCTATCCCAATTAATTATTTGAATATCATTACCCCATCAGTAAAACAGTGTTTACTTGTTCACACCTTAATGCCAACAGTGTTAGAAACTTAAAATGTTAGATTTTTCAGGTCCTACGAGATGCATGAAATCCAGTATACTTACTCCACTTAAACATGTTATTTTTATTCTTGACAGCTATTTCAGTATGATCAAAATTGGATACCTTATCTTTAATTTGACATGCATGACTGCATGTGTTTTTTATTTGAACTCAATCCAGTTTTCATTTTGTCACCCTTGTATACATTATCTCAAGAACTGGCATTGTTTATTCTCTGACCTTTAATTCAGTCATTTATCTATTAAGAAGACTGAAAATAGCCTGCAGGAAACCCACATACTGCTTCATTAGAAGCATGGATTGCAGTGGGCTGAGGGCTTTGTTGTATAAACCTGACTGCAGCGCTTTTAAAAATGTTCCATGTTGCGTAGTTGATGATTTTGTTACACTAATGCTTCAGTGTTGTTGCCAGAGATTCTCCAGTCTGTTTGAGCACTGGCTAAGTTTTGAATGCAATTAATAGAAAACTTAGCATATGGAAATAGTTATTCCAACACAAAAGGTTTAAAGTTGGCATTAATTTGGCTGGGTTACTTTTTGTGCAATGGTACCAGACCTGAGGTGATTGATTTACAATGGTACCAGACCTGAGGTGATTGATTTACTGTTGTTGTGTGGTCACTGATAATTACTTGCAACATATCACGTTGACTGCATAGAGAATATATTTGTCTTTGTTTAGAAATTCATGTTGTCTCTGCCCCCTCGGAGCTTTATTGTGACACTAAGCAACTTCTAAATAACATTGTTATTTTCTCTCGGTTCTGGCAATGTTACTTGATTTATGACATTAGAAAATCAGTTTTGTATTTTAGATTTTTGGGGTATGCCTGAGATGCTACTATTCCTATTGTCCAGAATAGAATTTGGATTTTCTATGTTGCATGTGCGTCATACTATGGATCCTCTTGTTGAATTGGAAATAGCAACATATACATGTATCTCTGGACTCATATGTACATGTGGTGATTAGTTTAAGATGTTGCATAGTAGAAAGGTCTAATACTACACTTATATATTTTCATTATCTTGATCTTAATTATTTTTAGTAGATTAATTGTGAATCCTCATTCTTGCACAGAATACTAACTAGGCCCCTCCATGATTCACAGGTTTCTCATTTGCCCTGTTCGCTTGATTGTTTCGGTGGCTGATAAGTCGGTTGATGCTGTTTTTGGATGTTTTGTTGTGAGAGAAAGACACTATTTCGGTGGCTGATAAGCTAGTTGCAGGTGTATCCCTTTGCCGCGTACTGCAGGTTGATCGAAATTCCAAACGAACATCGCGGTAAGGCACTACAACATCTGACAAATCAGTATTGTTATTCCAAAGATGATCCCTGCTTTCAAGTTCACATATATGGTCATTACTACACCGATTACATGTTGATCAACCGATCATTGCTTCAGAGTACAGAGACCAATTCGCAACAGGCCTCTCCAGCTCCGGCTCACCCCGTCTCGAGAGCTGCCTTTTGGCACACAAGTATGGGGGCGGCGGCGCCGACGAGGGCAGAGGTGCTTTTCCTCTTCAGGTCCTTCCTCCGCACGGCGAAGCAGTTCTCCGACTACAACATCCGCGAGTACACACGCCGCCGCGCCGTGGATGCCTTCCGCGGGAACCGCGCTCTCGCAGACGCTCCAGCCGCTGCGGCAGCATTCGCGAAGGGGAGGCAGCAGCTGGAGGTCGCCAAGCGACAAGCGGTGGTGTACTCGCTCTACGCACCCAAGGCCAAGAGTGTGATAGAGTTGAAGGTGCAGCGATGGGCGAAGGAGACATGTGGTAGCTGCGCCCTTTACACGGATCGATCTGTGCCTTTTACGTAATTGTGCAACTAGAGCTGCTCTGTTATCACTTTTGCAAGATGATCTGCTGATGTTTCAAACAAAAAAACGCATGGCAAGGCATGACTGTGCAATAAATCACTAAACTGTGCTGCTATGATCTTTTATTATGTTTTGGCCTGCCATTATCTGCAAAGCAATCTGCTTCAGTGATTACAGATATCATCACATGTCTGTCAAACGATTCACATGGAACTTTAGACTTTAGAGAGATGTACCGTTTACCCGTTAATTTCTCATGACGCAGCAGAATTGCAGATGATGAAGTACGTCGCATAACAAACAGAACAAGACTTTTAAACCCTACGGGTTACGGTTATATGAACAGCCTCGATCGTCGCCCTAACAGCACAGGGTGGCGCTAGCTGACGAGGGAGCCCTCGGCGGTGGCCATGGAGCGGCAGTAATCGGCGACCTCGCGGAACCTGGGCACGCTCCTGAGGTCGACCTTGGTGCCATCCCTGAGCGTGATGATGATGTCGCCCCACTCGCCGACGAACCGCGGCACGACCACCACGGACGTCACGGACGAGTAAGGGAAGTCGGTGCGGTCGGAGCCGGAGAGCCCCGAGACGACCGTCACGCGCCGGGAGGTGAAGCGGTACCGCAGGATGAACGCGCGGGACACGGCCGCCAGCGTCAGCGGCAGCCACAGCAGGGTCAGGCCCAGGAGCAGGTTCGCCGCCAGGTCACCGTAGTGGGCGCCGCCGTCGAAGAACACCGTCTCGGCGTCGCCTTCGCCGCCGCGCGCCCCCGAGGCGGCGGCACGCGCCGCGACGAGCCGGGAAGCGGCGCCCGCTGAGCGCCTGATTTGTTGGAGGGGGACGGTGTGGAAGGAAAGAGCCAGAGGTGGCGTTGGGCGGACAATGGAGGAGATTGCCGCGGCGGCGGCCGTGGACGGTGGCGGCATGGCTGGATTGTCACTGGACTCTGGTTGGTGGAGGAGGGATTGGAAGCGCGCGCGGGTGGGGCTTCTCGCTTTGGTGGTTATCCTGCGGGCGGTTCGTGACACGTGTCCCGAAGAGATTGGTACACGTAGTCTTCCTTATAACCATGAGTTTATCTGCTAGGGGCCTACGTATGGTCTGGGCCTAATTTCTCTCTTTTACCATTTCGGCCTGCTCTCCAAACTTGGGCTTCGCATATGATCAGTCCGCTGTGCTGTTTGTTCAATCTGGGTGCCGGGTGTGCCATTTCGTCCAATCACCGAGCGCGCATGACGACAGTCAAACGGAGTGGACAAGCGGCACAGGCGCAGGCGACGTACGCAGACAGCAGGCGCGTCGGCACGGCCGGGTGCATCAGCGTGGCATGCGGCCAGGCAGTACCGTCGCCACGGCCCACGGCCCACGGCACGGCGCTAGCATCCATGCCGTACTCAGGCGGCGGCCGGCTGGCTCAGCGTCACTCACCACACGACCACATTCGCATCGCACACACACGACCAAGGGAAGCAGCAGTGGATTGGATCCAAAATGGAATTCCATCCAAAATAATTAGATCGAGATGTGTATCTTGGCCCATACAAAACCATGAGTAAAATCCTGAATGAAGGCTTCTTTTGAAAATAAGGGAGAGCGAAATCCATACATAGAAAACCTTTACTAAAAACTCAGGCTGGACACTGTTAGACCGCACCGCAGATCGAATTGAAACAAACCACACCACACATAATTGTTAGTTTTAGTTTATTCGGTTTTCGGTTACAGGTTTAGTTTTTGTTTTTGTCCAATTCGGCCCTCGGTTTTGGCTTCGGTTTCCTACTCCAACCGAACCGTAAAACCGAATCAATCAAAGGCAGGCACACTATGCACACACCAGGCACCGATAGCTCCCAGTCGACCCACTTCTAGTTGCCCCACGCCCACGTCTAATCATCATCTCTCATGATTCCCCATTCCCATCCCGCAAACACGCAGTGGCATTGGCGGCTCAATACCCTAGCCATAACACGCGTCCAAGCAACTAAGCGAGGCGGTGGCCTGACGATGTGCGCACAACACTCCTACGCGAACACGGTGACAAGCACCAAGCAGAGCTAGGAAGACCGAATATTCAGTCTGACTCATTAAGATGATAACTAAAATAGTATTCTAATAAATTATCACCCTAAAAAATCTAGGATCACAGAGTACTCATGGTGATTTAATTAGCATTTAGTGCCTTCAAGATGTGTGCAAAGGAGGGTTTGCCAAAACAAAGTTGTTGTACAGAATAGAGGCCTGTTTGGCTAGACTTTTTTGTGGCTCCAGCTCTGGCTCTTCCGAAGAAGCCTTGCCAAATATTTTTTAGAGAAACCATTTTTTTATAAAAAAAAATAGAGGAGTCGGAGCTGTTTTGAAGGAGGCACAAATTGTGACTTCTCCAAACCGGTTCTATCTCCTCTAGAGAAGCCCCTCGGGAGGAGCTAAGCCAAATGGACCCTAGGGTTTGACCCTTAATTTCGGTTCCGTTGTATTTACAATTAAAACCACTAATATCATGTTACGAGTCACTTGTCACTTGTCACTATGAATGAAAATCTACTTACGCAAGTTATATGTCCTTAACTTGTATCTAGGTTGACTAACTATTAGTGAAAAAATTACAAAATTTGTTTTTTCTCCTCTGATGGCCGAAATACATTTATCATCATTTCTGCACGGAACGAGGAGGAGTACACGCTACAGTCAATGTCCTAGAATGGTCACCTACTCACTCGCCTCGGGAAAAGAAAAGAAGATATGCGGTACTAGCCTCCGGCTCTTCTCCATCACAGTCACGATGATTCCGCGGCAAAAGCATGAACAGTCTGTCTGATGAGCACACAGTGGTCACCGGCCGGCACTGACTGACGCCGACCGAAGTAGAGATCTGCAAGAGCGCGCGTTTCCCGGGACGAGCTGGACCTGGACCTGGACCTGGACCTCGCTCTCGCAGGTCGTCGACCCCAGAGCCAGAAGCCCGGCCGGCCGGCCGGCCAGAACGCAGGTGCGTCTGCGTCGCCGTCGCATCATATCGCGCCAGGAACGTTTTTCTTCGATCGGGCATGGTGGTGTGGAACTGGAACGCGGCCTCGTGTCGTGCAGCGCTGCCGCGCCCGCGCGCCTGCCTATATTCTCCTCCTACATGCCATGTGCGCCTCATCACCTGCCTGGCGGCCTGTGTCGTCCCTGCACAGCAGCCTCTCCAGTGTCTGTCCACCCAGCTGTGTTGCCCGTTTCGTTAGGTAACAGACGCCGGGACCTGGTCGACGCGAAGCCGGCTGGGAAACGTCCGTGAAACGGCGAAAGGCCCGCAGGTCGTGAGCTATGAACAGGCTCGAGATCAAGATGGCAGGCACACAGGCACACACGATGGTCAGCTTCATGGCCTCCGTTGCTAGCTCGATCGGAAGGCGGAAGGTCCGTCGCCACGTACATACGTCAGAAAAGAGAATAATATCCGTACTCCACGTTGGTTCGGTGCGAAATCGGATCCTACCTCTACCTGTATCACATCACAATCACATGACGCCGATCGAGTTTTGTAGCTAGCTAGTGTGCGCGTGCGTATATATGCTGCGCGCCACGCTGCTACTTGCCGTTGCACCGTTGCGCGTTGGGGGCCGGAGCAGCGACGGTCACATGCCTGTGAATCTGCTGCTGCCCCGTTAGTTCCCCTGGACGCGCGCGGCGCCGGCTACAATTTCAAGCACATAATTTAACGGTCCAGCACGCTGTGGCGGGCTGACTTTTGCCGCCGACTCATGTGCACATTCCAACTACCCAACCAACCAACCAACCAACCAACCAGGCAGCCAACCGCTGGCTGCTGGCGTCCTCCACCTCTGTGCTTGTCCTTCGCATCTGATATGCATGTGTGTGTTTTTGTGTTTTCTTTTTGTGAATGAACAAGAAGAAGAGAAACCTATGCATGGCATGGTCGCATGGGTCGATCTCGCCCGCCTCGCGCAAACATGCATGGTGATGGTGTGGTCAGGCGGATGGACAAACAGCTGGGACATGGGAGAGGACACATGGTGGCCACTCAGGCACTGTGCTGTCACATGGAGATGGGAGGGAGGCATGGAGCGGAGGAGGAAGGAAGGGCCCCTGCCCAGTGCCCAGTGGCCATGCTGAATGCATGCCCCTGCATGCCCCTACAGTTTGGACGGACCATATGTACACGTAGTCACGGTACCAATATACTCCTACCGTACCACCATGCAGTCACCGGCAGATCACTGATGAGGCAGCCCCAGCCTCTACTCGTCGTCCTTTGTCCTCGCCGATCGAGCCCCATCCACCAGGACCGGGTCACCGTGAGCAGAGCATCTGGAGACTGGAGGCCACGGCACGGAGACCCTACCTTACCTGGCCACTCCTCCTCCTCTACTATCCTTTCCTGCCTTCTTTCTTTCTTTCCTTCTGGTATATCCTCTTCAATTCCTCGATGCGCCGTGATGTAACAAGATTATACACACATATGAATTCGTCGAAATTAAGAAGGTTTGATTTTATAATATTCGGGAGTTAATATCTTTTCCAGAACGATACAATAGATATTGAATTTGCCATCTCTCCGGTTATTATAGCTTGATGTTTGCCTCCTGATATCTCCCCAAGATAGTAAGACTCTTGTACACAACACCAAATTACTTGAATGCCTTTATATGTAGGCTATAGTACCACTTCATAATACCGAGACAAAACCAGTGGCAGGCCCAAAAGTTAGTACTAGTATCTAGTATCTGTAATAAAGAAAAGAAAGGTGGAGAAAGGTTAAAGACCCTCCGTGCCAGTCAGTGACGTTGTGAAAACTGAAAAGCGTGCGTGGTCTCTTCGGACCACGTGGGCCCATCTCGGCAGGGAGGTACGGGGCCAGACACGGTCCCTTTGGTTTCTTGTGCCTGTAGCCAACGGACCCACGCACGGCTGCTGATGCTGATCCACCCACAAGGGATTGTTCCACGAGTTGTGGACCTGACCATGACGTGACCTACACTTAACGCCATATACGCTCACTATAGTACTACCTCTGTCCTATCCCTAAAAATATATAATTGTAAAAACAGTGTCGATCAAGATTACTCAGGTTTGACCAACTTTATATTAAATATTAATAACATTTATATTTTTAAATAATTTTATTATAAAAATATATTCGATAACTATTTTTTATATTACGAATCTTAGTACTTTTTTATATAAATTCAGTCAAAGTTTAAATTGTTTGACTTCTTAAAAAACGAGAATTACATTCTTTTAGGAGGAAGGTAGTATCTTTTTTCCTTTTGTTAAAAAATATTTTCTTGTTGTCGCTATCCGTCAGTCATCTATTGTAATACACTGCGAAAATAGACCATGTGCAGATGCTTTTGTTTTCTTTCTGATTATGTACGTACCCCATGAATACACGTATGTAGACTACTCTATCTCTGGATAGACAGATCCTCAAGATTGAGCCTACAAATTTCAAAGTTAACCAAGTCACCAAAAATGTCTTTATTGCCGATGAATAGGTTGTTGGCTACCACTAAAAAACGCTACCCCCCCGTCCCAAGTTATAAGACATTATAAAAATTTTGGAGAGTCAGACCATCTCAAGTTTGAAAAAAATTATAGAAAAAAATTATAAAGATTTATAACATCAAATAGGTATACTAAAGATTTATAACATCAAATAGGTATACTATAAAATTATAATTGATAAAAATTTAATGATACTTAGTTGACATCATAAGCGTTATTATATTCATATATTGTCATAAAAGTTTGGTCAAACTTGAGATACTTTCTCTTCAAGATTTTTGGAATGTCTTATAATTTGGGATGAAGGGAGTGTTAAGTTTAGGAAAATGTAAGTAGCTGGATTAAAGAAAAAAAATTAAATCTAGCTAAATGAATATGTTCTACCACAAAGAACCAACTGAGCCACGCTTAATTCGGGTGTAGAAGCTTTGTTAATTACTCCAGGTAAGCCAGCTCTTCCTTTCTTTGTTTTGTCAATAAAAGAGAAAAAATGTAGTAACTTGGACACTTAGTGGGTGTTTGGGACTGCTCCACTTCATATTTTTTATCTCCGCTTCACGTTTTTTAGGCAAACACTTTCAGCTCCATGCACTCGCTAAGAGGAAAAAGTATGGAGTTGTGAGAGCACCTAAAGAGGTGCTCCATAAACTTCAGGTTTTTGTGGAGTTGTTCCACTATGGAGTTTGCGGAGCAGAGTTTGTGGGGCAGTCCCAAACATCCTTTTATTTAAACTTCAGTTTGTGGGAAAATTGAAAATTTTACCATTGCTTTATAACACCTTTAATTTTTTAAAATGGAGATAACCTTGCTTTTTATAAAGCCAAGTGAATATTAAACCTTTAATGAAACCTTGGAATTGAAAAATACCGACCACTGTGGGCATTCTTCCAAAAAAGAAGAGGAGGAAACTGTGGTAATTTTGCAGATAACACGTTGCAATTTTACTCGAGTTGATTCGTTTGTGCCCTTGCAAATTCCCATGCCACCAATCATTTCCTCCAGTCGCAGGCAAGCCAATCTAGCGAAGCCCGATTCGGACAAACTGTAGCTGCCAACAATATGCATGGCGTAGTACGGCGCATGAGATGAGATCATATAGCGAGCAGCAGGTGTAAGAACAACCGCATGGTTGGACGGTTGGTCGGACTGCCAAATTGCTATATACCCCCTCCAACCTTAAAAGAATCAATTTCTATAATCTGTGCCGGTCAATTTTTTTTTAACTTTAACTAATTTTATAGAGAAGTGTAACAATATCTACGACTTAAAACAAGCATCATGTAAAAATATGTTTTTTGATAAATCTAATGATACTAGTTTGATATCGTAACTTATAATACTTTATTCAAGAAATTTAGTCAAAGTTCAAAAAAATTAACTTAGAAATCTATTCTTTCAGAATCGGAGGAAGGATTAGGATGTGATATGATTGACTAGGCTGTGTGAAAAAAAAAACAGGTTGGCTTTTGCCATGCACACATCCAGTGTCGGAGTAGTAGTAAGTGGTTGGTGAGCAACCTCTGGGAAAGAGGGGAGAAAGCAGGGCCCAAGGGAACATAGATAGCTGTCCCAATTGCGTGTTGCTGTTGCCCATGCTTTTATGTTCCCTTTTAATTAAGTGTCCTTAATTGCACCGTAATACTAAGATGGCACTGCAGTCAGCAGCTGCAGAGCATGTGTAGTGCTATAGATGGATCAACACAAGTTCGTAAGAAGGGTAGTAGTATAGATGGATCGAATGTTCCTGGTCAACACGTTCATTATACATGTGCATATGCAATTGCAGTACATTCCATGGTCGTATATATACTAATAACGTCAGTAAGTTATAAAAAAAACCCAGTAAACTTTGATGATCCTTTATATATTAGAACGTTATCCAAGTTTGTTCAGAAACATTGTCTGCAACTGCATCACTGGTCACATGTCGAGGAACAACGGCCACACACACACAGTTTTTTTAGAGTAACACAACGCTTGCTGATGCTAAAATAACAAAGTAACACAAAGAGATGCTCTACTGCTCTTGATCCAGAGGCAAATTTGGAAAAGACCATGCACCTATACAACTTACAACACTGCTTCACAATTCACAAATTTATATATGTGTCAACCAAAAAAAGAAAAAGAAAAAACGCAAAGAAAAAAAAAAGACGCAAAAAATAAGGATACTATCAAAACTCAAACCAAAACCTACCTAATTAAATTACACCACCGCCTCTCCACTTATTCCCCCTTACAACAACCCTTTGCTTCGATTCCCACCATGATCAACTACTCCATTTCCCAAATATAATCGCATAGATCATCAGATCATACACAACCTAGCTTGCTTTCTCCCTGCCTTGCTGCACTCGCCAAGAATTAATCCAAATTGGTGGTTTCCTCCACTATATTATCGTTGATCGCCATCGCAATGAACGTGCCATTGTGAATCATTTATTATTGTTTGTGACGACGATGGAGATGAGGAGGAGGAGACGATCAATGGAAGTGCTGGTGGTCGGCCCACGGCCAGAACGGTGGCGGTTCGTCGACGCCGCACAGGAGGTTGCCGAAGCTGGCGGTTTCCGCGGCGACCTGGACGCGCGGCTCCAGCTTGGGGACGGAGGGGTGGAGGAGCTGGTCGATGTCCACGCCAGCACCAGCGGCGGCGCCAGTAGGGCGGCCGCCGACGGAAGGGTAGAAAGGGATCATGCCGCCGCCGCTGCCGCCACCGGCGCCGTGGTGGTGCTGGTGCGTCGGCGGCGGAGGGTCCATGTGGCCCTCGGACGCCGGCGTGCGCGAGATGTCGAGATTGATCTCGGAGCTGTTCTCGCTGCGGTTGCTGCAGGACGCCTCCGTCTCCTTAATGTTGAGGTTGATCAGCTCCGACGACCCTGCTTCCCTGCCGCCGCCCTTCAGCGCCAGTATCTGCATATATATCAGAAACCGATCAGTTGCTGCTGGCTCCCAGGGCATCTGTTGATGCCAAGTTCCAGAGAGAGGCATGCATGATCGTCTAATCAGTGATCACTACTGGTTCAATGCAACCTACGTAGATGCTACTAGATGCTAGCTATGGAGTACTAGTACAGGCTTGATGCGAGATTCTCTTGGTACTACTGCACGGCACGGTCCCAACGTAGCAGCGTCGGATAAAAAACAATGACTACTAGTACTGAACGTAGTAGTACATTTGCAAAAGCACTCTCCGATCCCAATCATACGATCGAGTACTGATTGTGGCAAAAGCTGTGTGCAACGTGGTAGTAGTAGTAGTACACAGTGCGCACGTCATTTGCAGTGCAAATCCGACGGAAAAAGACTCTGAAAAGCAAAGGCGCACACACATGCATATATGAGTACGTACGCAGTACGTTCTGCGACGAGGTCCAGAGATGCGGACCGGCCATGAATGATGAAGCCATTGACTGCGCCAGCCGCCAGCAACTTCCTCGATCGCCCTCTCTCAAGATCAGACTCGACGCAGCTCTGCCTGCATATTCTGCTGCTGCTGACCTTTCCAAAAGCCACACACACTCTCTCTGCCTTTTGCAGTTGCAGCAGCAAGATTCCTCAAAGGCAGGCAGGGTAGTACCGTAGCAGGCAATGAGGCAAAGGCAGGTGAAAAGGCGGCAGGCCGGGGAGAGAGAGAGAGAGGGCGACGCATCCAACAACCTTTTTCTGCTGCGTGCACTGAAACCCACATGGATCCCAGCTGAGCTGTGCGGCTAAGCTGAGGCTGAGCCGTCACCCACCAATCATTGAGCTGGGAAGGAAGCCAGCCATGGGCCGACCAACGCCCGGATCAACGTCGCGATGCGGATCACAGTTCACGCACGCTGCCTGAAACACAGGCACGCAGCTACTACCCTAGATCCGCGACGACCGCCGGAGCTAGCCGCCGGCGAGGCAAGGACGGATCAGGCGCAGCAGATTAAAGAGAGATGAGGCGTGGTGATCGATCGAATTGTACTGTAAGGTGTACTAACCTCGGCCTGGAGCTTCTTGTTGTGGGAGAGGAGGGCGTCGTTGTCGGACTTGACGGCGTCGAGCTGGCGCTTCAGCGCGTCGTAGTCCTTCTCCAGCTGCTTCGTCTTCCACCGCGCGCGCCGGTTCTGGAACCAGATGGCCACCTGCCGCGGCTGCAGGCCAAGCGCGCGCGCCAGCTGCAGCTTCCGCTCCGGCTCCAGCTTGTTCCCGAGCTCGAAGTTCTTCTCCAGCGTCCGCACCTGCTCCACGTTCAGCCGCCGCTTCTTCTCCCCGGCCTGGGACCCGTCGTCCGACAGCTCGTACTCGTTCGCGCCGCCGCCGACGCCGCCGTTCACCTCGTCGCCTCCGACGACGACGTCCGCGCCGTACATCGGACGCTTCCCCAGCATTGGCGCCAGACCTGCATCAACCAACCAACCACAGGCGGCATGTCAGGGACAGCGGGTGGATGGATGGATCGATCGGTGAGATTAGTCGTTGGAGTATATATGATCGATCTGCATGCGCGTCACCTCGGAAGTCTTGGAGGGAGGGACATTGAGAGGAGGGGAGGAACGGGTTGTGGTGAGGATGAAGAGGAGGAGCAGGGAGGTGGTGCTCATGGTGGTGGTGGTGGTGATGGTGGTGCTGTTCTTGGGGGTCATGATCGGAAGGTGTCTGCTGCATTTGGAGGAGGAAGTTTGGAGGGAAGAAGGGCGAGGGTGAGGACGCCATGCCATTGCTGGCCATTGGCCTCATCAAAGGAGGAGGGCAAGGCGCATGGGCAGTATTTGAGAGAGAGAACTAGCAGATGAGAGAGAGAGAGAGAGTGGCGAGGAAATGCAATGCAACTATAGCAGGGGTGGTGGTTGTTATAAAAAGAAAAGAAAAACTGAGACTATAAAAAAAACTTTTCAAGAAAATCAAAATAGATTCTAGGGGTCCCTTACGATGACATCCACTTTTTCTATAGAAAATGGTACAAAGCTAATATGAGTTAACAAGAAAAAAATTGCTTCCTATGTTCAAAATTAAAGTTCATTTTTTGAGGAAAAAAAATTAAAGTTCATTTTATCTTCTTCTGAATCAATTTCTCTAATTTCAACCAAGTCTATAGAAAAATGCATCTATATTATATTTCTATGACATATCATCATATATAGCGTGTTAATTTGCTTGAACCTGTACATTAATACAAATTTTCTACAAAATTGTTTAAAATTAGAGAAATTTGAGTTAGGACAAACTAAAGTGAAGTAAAATTTAGAACGGATGAAGCATATCATACTCCTAATCCTTTTGTATTTTGGGGAGAAAAATATAGCCAAGGGTTTTTATAAATTGTCTAAGAAAATACTAGTGGGCAGCTGGCTCAAGGGGCAAATAAGGAACAAACTTCAAAGGCTAACCCTCAAAATGACTAGGATCCTAGCTAGATTCTACTGTTCCTTTATCTTCTTTATGTAGAACCTACATTTCTTGATGCAACTTTTATATCTTTCCGATGTCCTTTTCATTGCTTTAATTATCCTTACTGAATATATATGGTCCTCTACCCATACAATGCCAAAGTACACGACAACAAAGGATAATTAGTAGCCTGTGTTGGCGGTTAATGATCGCAAAGGAGCTAGGTATAATAGTATGAGGGACTGTAGAATGATGAGGGATGGTTGGCACTAGCTAGGAAAACACACAAAAAAAATGTCTACTCGATGCATTGCACAAAATGTGTCTACATGTTGACAAGAATCTAATAATTACAAATGTTTTCATCGGAAAGCTGCATTCATGATGGCCCAATGACAGTGTACACATGATTCCAACATGAGGAAGAAATGAGTAGCGTATCTCACTCCATCATAGGCGGCAGTAGCGCAATTATGCGTGTTTTACATGCATAGTATGAGAGAACTTTAAAAGTAGCAAGAGATGTTGGGAAAGTATCAAGTGCAACCCTTGGGAAATAATGGATTCAGGGCATCACCTCAATCTAGTTTGAACCCTTTTCATAGCTAGTACTCCCTCCATACGTCAAAAACAAGTCGTTTAGGACAGCGACACGGTCTCCAAAGTATAACTTTGACTGTTTATTTTTTTGAAAAATATTTATTGAAATACAATATATGTATATGTTTATGAAAGTATTTTTCAAGACAAATCTTTTAATATGGTTTGCACATTTTGGAACTCAACAACTTAAAAGTTATTCATGATTTATGTTCCCAATGTTTGACTGAAACATTGTCCTAAGACCAGTCTCAATGGAGTTTCATCAAAGTTTTATGGGCATTAAATATGCTTATGTGACACTATATTAATGAAGAGAGAGAGGATGATAGTTTCATAGGAGTAGAGAGAGTTTCATGGGGATGAAACTCCTCTACACTGTTACCAAAATATGGCTGCGTTGGTAACTGTGCCATAAAACTACCATTGAGGATGGCCTAAACAACTTGCTTTTGAGGTACGGAGAGAGTACTAGTAGATGCAACAGAAGCATTTATTAGAAAATCAGGGCGCCATTATATTCATGTCCAAATTTGGTCCATGCACCATTATTTATTCAGTCATTTGAAATTCGGATGTTACGTGCCCGATAATTTTCATCGCTACGTCAAAATCAATTTTGCGCAGCGTTGCAAAAAAGCTCTCCGTGGCGGACACTTATTTTGCCCGCTGCAGAAAATAACATGATTTCCCACCGCGGACATTTTTTATTTACTGTGACGGGCATTTCTGTCTGCTGCGGTAAATAGGTTATTTACCGCAGCGGACGTCTTAAAGTGCCCGCTGCGGTAAATCAATTTGCCGCAGCGGACATCTTATAAGGTCCGCCACGGTTAAGGCCGAAGCCCATTAGGTCCAGGGAGAGGCCCATAGCGGGTCCTGGTATAAAAGAAACCCATAGGGTTTGAGGGCACTCACCTCTCTCCCTTCCTCTCTCTCCCTCCAGCCGCCGCTCTCCCAGCCACAGTGTTGTTCCCTCCTCCCCTCCCCCGCCTCGTCTCCCGCCTGCTCCCATTCGCATTCTCGTTCCTTCCATCCCACCCGTACCAGCCGCGCGCCGGACCTCAAGGGTCGATGCGCAGGCATCGCAGCGAATGTCTCCTCCCTCCCTCCTTCGCAGCGAATGTCTCCTCCAGCCGAGGCAGGGGCGGGAGCGGGGACGGAGGGGAGGCCGGCGCGGCATTGGCACGGGCACCAGCCCCGGCCGCACCAAGGTGTGGGTCGAGCCACCAGGCAAGAGCCACCACCACCACCAGACCCCGCCAACACGGTCGCCGCCCCAATCCCCATCCCCGACGGCCAAGAGGGTGGCCGTGGTGTACTACCTCTGTCGTAACCGTCACCTCGAGCACCCGCACTTCATCGCTGCGGTGGGGCGGCTGGATCCGGTGGTGGAGCAGCCGGATCCGACGGTGGAGCGGCAGGAGCTCGGAGCAGCGACGGCGGCACAACCGCGGGGTCGCGGTGGCGCAGCAGCGGCCGGATCGACGGCGGCGGCGATGCTTCTAGGGTTTTTCTTTTTTTATTATTTTTTTGAATGATTAACCGCAGCGGGCGTCTTATGTTGCCCGCTGTGGTTAATCGGTTTTTCGCAGCGGGCACCAGCGACCGCCACGGTAAACGCTCTATTTACCGTGACCTTGTCATCGCAGCGGACGCCATTGCTCACTGCGAAAAACGGATTTTGACCGACACGAAAAAACGTTTTTGACGTAGTGCATATAGATCATGTCAATATCTGAAATTGTTGGATAGTTTTAAATTTTTAAATTCAAAATTTGCGCAATTACAATAGTATTTTGGTACCCTAAATAGTTTCAATTCAAAAGATTTTCAATTACAAAGTTGTAGATCGTGTCGATGGCTATAATTTTGATGTGAAGTTTGTCTTCATCCGAGCTCGATTGGATCTATTTAGACCTAGATGACACCCAAAGCTAGATTCATGGATCTAGAATTAGCTTTTTAAAAATAGACGGACCTAAATGACACTTCTTACCAACTTTGAGGATCGCCAGTGCATTTTGCAAAAAAAAAAGTGAAATTTTTGTGCATAAGAGGGGTGCTTCACTGTGGGGTCAGAGCTGTTAGTCACTACTGTCTCCATACACATATTAGGTACGTTTTGGAAAAGGTTTGAATTAAACATTAAAAATATAAATCATGAATAACTTTTAAGTTATTAAGTTTTGAAACATAAAAATCATATCAATAGATTTATCGAAAAATATTTTCACAAATATATATATATATATTATATTTAAATAATTATTTTTAAAAATATATACAGTTAAAGTTACGCTTTGGAGACCGTGTCAATATCGTAAATGTCAGCTAATATGAGTGTGGATCGGAGTAAGGCTCGATGAAAACGATGTACAATATTTTTTTTTCTATAAAAACATACCATTGTCATGCATGTTTTATACCTAGTTCCCTTTTTAAGCCGGATTGATTATATATATTTGTAAGCGATGAATTAATTGTAGGAACTCGTTGCCCTCGATCGCTTCAAAGTGGTTTTATTGGAAAATTGTCCTGACCGACGACCCACAGGTTTGGCAGTTTGGCGCACACAGTTGTTATTGGTACAGGTACAGCTGACAGTGAGCTAGCAGCGTGCACCAATACGGGGGCGGCGGGGCTTTGAACGTTTCATGTGTAGTAGTAGTACGTGTAGGTGACGCCGACATGTAGGTGGCCTGCGTCAGAAAATTTCGGGCAGCGAGGCGAGGAATGGATGGCAGCTGTGGGCTGAGAGCGACATGTATATATGTACACCGTGCACCGCGCGCCGCACGCATGTGGCCGAACGCGTCCTCCAGATCGGATCGGAGAGATTCTGGCGATCGGTCGGTGCACGTACGTCGCCATTGCCAGCCGTTGATCTGTGACGACACGCAGGGCGTCTCATCGTCCATGCATGATGCCATCGCGTCGGTTACAAACTTACAATGGCCTGGGTTCGAGACAGTAATATAAACGCCAAGGGATCGGAGACGAGACGACAGACGACGACGTTGCGCGGCTGCAACCGGGGCCGGACCGGGCCGAGGATGGATGGACGGATGCATACACAGTGCAGCTGGCCCCACGCACAGCGAGACGTGCAGCGTACATGGCTCATGGGCGCGGGCCCACCATCCGGCCGGGTGTGGCCCTGGCGCTAGTTGGCCGGCCTGGCGTCCGCGCGAGGCCAGCGGCACGCACATGGCCCTGTTAGTTAGGAGGAGGTGGTGGTGGTGGCCTGGTGGGGGAGGAGACTAGGCTAGGCGGCCGCCGCGCGGGATCCCATTCGTCCCAGCTGCGCTGCGATGCGCGTCGTCGTATCCAATCCGCCACCTGCGTGCTGTCCGCGTTCCTTCCCGTCCCTTGGATGCGACTGGACTGCTGGACACGGCGCGCGGGCACACGGCTACCACTAACCACGAACCACGATGATCACGTTACGCTGTCCCTGGATGGATCACTCGACGACGGATGGATGGATGGACCTCAAGAATGACACCGATAAATTCAGATCATCGATTTGATAGCATGGTATTACGCGCGGAGATACCAAAACGGATGACAGCTAGAGCTGATTAATTAGAGTCTGACTCAACTCAAGAATGTATTTTTATGTTTACATCGTCACGCTAGCTAGCTACTTGTGGTGCGTCCGTGCGTGCAGCTAGCGAGATCCTTTGTTTTGTGTTTCTTTTTTTCTTTTGCATGGTAGTGGGTGTGTACAGCGCGCGGGAGCAAGGCGTTTGGAACCTTCTCGCGCGCCCAACCCCTCACGTGCCACCCACATCTCGCATGCATGCATGTTCGCCGTCGCCTCCCCTGTAGCAGTTATATCTATTCTATGCCATCCACATCTCCACTTGCGCCCCCGCCCGCGCCGACGGCGACGGCGACGGCTATTTCCTGATCCTTGTTCCATCTCCGATTCGGCGATTCACCATGGCATGACCATGACCATGACATGCGCCGCGGTTGTTAATTAAGTACTCTTACTGCACCTAGCTGAGAATGAACGGCCGGAGGACGAATGCAGCATGCTGCTAGCGGCCGGCTATATATATACTAGTGAAAGGGGCGCGCCATCGCGCCCGTGCAGGTTAATCACTATTTGTTTTATCTTAGTTTCTGAGGATGTATGTACAGGTAAAGAGATAACTTATTAGGCTGAGAATGTAGATGAATGCATGTTTGTATTTCTGTGCTTGATTATATACAGTGGTTTGTTTATTAGGCTGAATAGTTAACTATATAATGGATCAACATATATCCAGAAGTAGAATACCGAGTTATGAAGCTGGAAGCTTGAAAGTGATTTGAGCACATATGGTTATAGATTTGTCTAAGATATGGCAATGAAATGTGGAAGTTTAATAGTGATGAGTCTACTTGGATGGAAGTCTCCTGAAGATGTCAAATATGAAGGGTAGTAATACGGTACGTACATAGATACTTAAGATGTATATTACACATTATGTTTAAGTCTGTGGAATTACTGTACATAGAAGAGGGCTCTGCATTAGTTGGTCGCAATTCCTGATGTGTGTTCCTTCATGGCGTTTATGGTATTCCTGGTAAGAGTATTGATGTTAATGCACATCTGAGCATAAGTGTTCATGTATGGTAATGTTTTTTTTTTTTGGTTTCGTTGCAGAACTGAGATTGATCATTCTAATGGTGACTCTGGTATTTTGGTTTACCTGTAGGGGTTGATGCAGCACTGGTTGCCTGTGCTCTTGCCAAATGTCTTGGTCTAATTCTTGGGGTTTCTATCTGAAGATGTGTGAGCTGATATTGTGTCTGCAAATGAGAGTAAATTAACATGTTCTGGCCATGTTGTATTGAATCCCAACTAAATCTTCAGCTGCATATACTGTTTCATGTCTTGCTTCAGCAGCAAAGGTGCTGATGTTGAATAGATGTTGTTCATCTATTGTGTCGTCCAAGGATTGAGCTTGTTCAGAAATGCATTGGACATCTGTTTCTAACTCTGTATAGAGCTGGTAAGGTACATCACATATTTGCTCGCAACACTGAATACATTTTCTGGAAGCAGCATATTTGGCATAATAGAACTGTTTCAACTCTAGAATCATGAGATAGCTGAAGTCTGGACCTGTTATTTTGTTGAGTCATAAAGGTTAGTGGTATGCTTAGTTGTATTAATAACATAAAAGAACTCTGTCTTAATACCTGTTTGTTGATAAGAGACAGGCTGATTGATCTGAAGATGTGTAGTGTTTTGCCTCAGTAGTTGAGGTGTCTTGAGCAGGCCGTCTATGTTGATTTTTGCTGGTGCTAAATCTGCATGTGAATGTAGGTGCTTACTGTTAGGTGTGTTAGACAAATAAGATTTGATGAAAATATGTTCTCTCTGAAGAATTTTGCCTTCTGTATGTGTGTGGCTTGTGATGATGAATGAAACATGATGTTGCAATGCTTCTGGTTGCCCCACAAGATTGTTGATGTAAACATTTTTGGGTCCCAATGGTGTACCAGCTGCATTGAAGTGCAAACTAAGAGTGAAGGGAAGAAATGAGATGCATAAAAGGAGTGAGACAGGAGGAAAGGTGTTAGATGTAACCTTTGATGCGATTAAGAACCCATGGGAGGTCATATGATTCGTATTCAGGACACCATGGCAAAATATGTAGAATAAACCCTGATCCGCTCAATGTCTGAGATGAAAGAAGATGGAGTTGAAGCTCAACTGTTCTAGAGTGGATGATATAGTTGGGAGGTGTAAATGAAACACTGAAGAGATTCTGGTAGTGTTGTAGCTGGTTTCTAATTTCCATGATGATGCTGAAGGGACCTGTAGTACATGGCTCTCCGCGTCTCAGTCTCCCAATGACTGAGAACTGTCGTCGTGTCTCTGATTATGCAATATGATGTTATTAAAAATATAGGTAGATTAAATCCTTTGATTCACTACAATTTCACTGTAAGTAACCTAACTGAAGATTAGAATTTTTATAGGTAGAGTCTAAATATCTTGAAAAAAGACGATAGTATTGGAATTGTCTCTGCCGTTTTTTTAAACACATTTAAACACAGGGAGCACAGATAAATAGACAAGGTAACTTGTCACTTACGAATAAATAGAGAGATTAACCCTTTGCATACCTGTGGCACTCATTGCTGTTCAATGTAGATGGCGCACGCTTTGGTAGGAGCTGTTTTGGCCCTATCGTTCTGAAAAGGAAAAGTAAAGTTTTTATGCTTACTTTGAGTGACCTATGGATTTAGTTATAGATTTTTGGTTTTTTTTTTTGGTTTATAAAGTACCCAGTGGAGATAGTATTGTGGATCTTGAAGTAGCACTGTACAGTATAGGTGAAGCAGTGTTGTAATTTAAGAAGTGTTATGTTTAAAAGTGAGTAAGGGATACTTTATCTATAGATCTGTGATGTGGTTAGGTGATAGTTAGGTGCATTTTTTTGGCACTACTGTACTGAAATGTGAATTAAACGTAAGTGATAGGTGGTAAGCTTACATTAAAGTAAAATTATAAGCTGTGGTTTGAAGTAGTTAGTCAGATCTTTATATAGGACGAAACTAAATTAGGCCTAGTTAGAAAGGTTGGAACCGGTAAATGTTGGAGAGAAATTTTCGAAAACGGTGGTGATTTTTTTTTTCTTAATGCTCTAGGAGATGAACAACTTGACTGATATATTATTTGCTTTTTTGGTTTAGCTCTTGTACTCTGTATCATTCGAAATGAGGATTGATAAATTAAATATTCAGTTTTTAATCTATGTAATCCGAAGGAAACAATTGTACACATAAGACATCAGATAAAGAATTAAGAGAAAACATGATCTGACTAAGAACTCATTTATAATTACTGCATAATTATATCAACGATAGATGGTAAGAATAATATGAAGTAGCAGAAACAAAATAAGCACAGTTGGGTTAATTGTGTTATACGTTTTGAGTGTGTGGCGTGTTGGTCTATTATTTTTGCCTGTTTTGCTCTATCGTTGCAGCAGCTTTGTGTTGGTCTTTTTTTTTTTTTTTTTTGCCATTGTTGCTGTATCGCTGCAGCAGTTTAGAAGCAGTGCTCAATAAATAATTTTTTGGATGAGCAGAATGTATTTTATCTATCCAAATAACTGTGGGAATTGCAGTTTTGAGTGGAGTGTAGTAACCTTACCTGAATCGGTATTGGTGGAAAGTGTCGAAGATGGTGGAGGTTCTCTGTAAAGAGCATGAATAAATCAGTACACTGTAAACCTCGGATGTAAAACGTTTGATTGGGAACAGAAACACAGTGTGAATGACTTACGGTGGCACGATTTGCGGGTCGCTTTTCCTTTCATTTCGTTTGTCAAGCTGCCCAATAACAGTAAATCAACAAATACACCCTCTGACTGTAAGTAACCAAACGCAGAGGAATTGCCTAACTAACTCTATAAACCAGAGGAAGCAATCAATAAACATTTAAATATGAGCACATCAAAATAAAAACACACTAACTGGGTATAAGCATATGAACTGCGAAAGGCACTATCCCAATGTTGGTAAATATAAACAGCTCCAATCCACCATGTGAATCTAGGCACTAAAACCAAGACTGCAGCTTCCTTTACGCCCAAACTTGAAAGAAGGCTTCTTCAGACAGCCTTAAGAAAACAGGGGAATATGACAGCATAAAAGAAGGGAGTCTGGGTTAACTGAGCTATTGGTGTCCCCTGCCACTGTAAACAAGCAAACAGACCTAGTGAATGTAACTAAGCAAGCATAGAGCGACTGTCTCAATAACTCTATAACCTCATGTGAAGTGTTTCATTTTTTCTGCTGCCCTATGAATGTAAGGAATCAACCATAGTTTGCGAATCTAAGCAAACAAGATTAGAGCACAAGGAAAGAGAAAAAATTACTTATTTGAAGCACATAGATTCTCTGTTGGACTCTCTGGACTGTTTTACTTTTCAATTTCCCCTGTAATTGTAAACACTGAAACATAGACAAGGTGACAGCACAAAGGAAGGTACCCTAGATTGACTAACCTAATGGTTTACCCCATAATTGTGCACCACCCAAAAAAAACTGTACAATTTGATCTATAAGTGAAGCTACGCCTTTTTTTTTAAGCAGGCGCCATAGAAAAACTGGCCAAAATTACAGCATAGAGAAATCTTTATTGGTTAGCACAAACAATAGGCTACGGGAAGACAACACAGGTTGATAATTTTACCTCACCAATGTAGAAAACGCCCCCAGGTACCTTCCACAGCAACAGCCGAGCAGTTCTTTGGCTGACTGCAAAAGGAAACAAATCAGCCCAATTACAGTCAGCCAAACAACAGGCACGACTGAAAACTACCTGGCGCACGACAACAGCTCGTCAGAGCAGTATCCGATTCTGCACATTACAATAAGTTGAATCAGTGAGACATGCAAGGCCAAAGACTAACAGGTAAAGAAGACTGAAGAAGCAATCAGTGATAGACGCAGGCCAGAGACTAAGAGGTGGACAGATTTAAAAAAAACAGCGTACCGACAAACCGATGAAGAAGAAGAGGAAACCAACCGCGCGGGTGGAATCTGGGCATAAAAAATGTATAAATCAGAAGAACACACTAAGAAACCGAAGAAAAAAAAACACAGCAGCTCACCTACAGATATACAGGTAGAAGATCCGGCAACCCCTCAGCCCGGCACGCAAACCGGCGTGAAACAGCAGCACCTCCGAAACCCTAACCCATGGTGAAACACGGAGGACTGGTCGGCCCCGCACGGGAAGCCCCCACAGCGAAGAAGATGAGGGCACGGGGAAAGAAGGAAGACCGGCGACGGAGGAGACGAGGCGGAAGACGACGGAGTCAGCGAGGCGAGGGAGGCGGCGACGGCGAGTGGAGAGAGAAGCGGAGGAAAAGAGGTGGGGACAAGAGTGCGAGTTATATACGGAAGAGAGCGAAGTCGAAGCCAGCCCCAGAGTTCGTATCCAGAAGCTAATGAAACAAGCGGAAGCCTCTAATATACGCCTAAACAAACACGAAGCAGTTGGAAGCTAAGTAATCGTACCAAATCGTGACCATTAGATGCTAAATCTGACGATGCACAAAATAAAGATGACGTGGGCAGCTTGATTCTTCAGATAGCTGGGCACTTCTTTGTATCTTAATATATTAATATATATATATATATATATATATATATATATATATATATATATATATATATATATAGCTAGTTAGCGTGTTGGTGATAAGTGACAGATGCTGGGACAGAGAATAGAATGTCCAGGCAGTGCAGGGTTATATTAGTAAATAAACACATCCATTCCTCCCAAAAGAGACAAGATAAAATAAAAACACCCATTGTCAATTTGCCTTCGTACGTCGTGTTGGATTGCTAACAACGCGACCTAGCGTTGATGTGCAGCAAGGATTGTTTCCAGCAACCTCTACGACGAGAGAGGAGGGGCTTTCGGTAACGTCACAACGACAAGTTTTGGATCGAGTTTCAGTATCTTCGTTTCATTCGGGCCTCTGCCATGGCCTCATGTCATTTGGGCCTCAGCCTCACCCATCGATCTTTAGCTAGCTGTGCTTCTGCAGCGCTGAGCCAACCTATCTGAATTTTCTGCCGTTGCGCCATGTTTAAATTTTGTCAAGCATACACAGTAATTTCAGAATATAAGATGAAATCAAACGATAAATCATTGGGACGCAGCAAATTCAGAACACATTGCAACTCAAACACTTGACTGACTAGGGGCAGTCAGCAGAGAGGCCGAGCCAGGCAAGCATTTTGCCGAGAAATGGCAGCATCCGTTGCATACCGCATGCTTCTTGTTGCCGTGCTTCTTCGCTGCCGCTGCAGCCGGATTGTAGGAGTATAGAAAACTAAAGCGGCGAGGTAATCCATATGGTTTACTGAAAAACAGTCTATGGTTGCACCTCAAGATGAGATTCAGAAACCGGCGATGATTCATCTTATCAGTACGAATGAAGTTTGATTCTACCTCCTTGCTCTGAACCTGAAAAGAAAGACAGAAAAACAGTTGTTCTGACCGAACTTTATGAATATCTTCGTGTTTCGATGTCCCAGTTATTCTCAGATGGGCTGTTAGCCTGTGAACAGCCTATTCTTCAACTCACTGAAACGTCTCATAATTTTTCCATGTAATCTAAAGCTGATGTTTGTGGGGTTTTTTTTGAACAGAGAGAGTGGTACTTTGAAACGAGATTTTGGAATGAAGTTCTTATACTTTGAAAGATGCACGCGTATATGTAACTACGTGCAAGTGCTACAAAAGAGAGGCTCCAAAGCCAGAGCCCTGTCCCCTGTGAACAGGGTCCTCGAATCAAGGGCAGCGGAGATGCGTACAGGAAAAGCCGCGCGAAAGGGAGAAAAATAGATGATTGTTTGACTAGCACGGCCCTAAACCAAGGTTAAATTCACTACTACTAGCTGCTACGACTATAAAGTACTGTATATAAACAAACAAAATGAGGGCCATTCTACTACTAAAAAACCACATGGCAGACCACCATTTGAACTTCCCTCCAAAAGTCCAGACTCCCAAGTCTGAATGTTCCAAAGCCAATTATCTTTAGGAAAAGAGAATGTCCAGCACCTCCAAAATACTGGTATTCTTCTTTTTAGGCCAATCACTGCATCGGACAGAGCATTTCGTGCACTTATAGAAAAACTCAACGCTTATCAAGTCCAAATCCCACTGCTAGTTTTATATCTCCAATGGCAGAGTACTATAAAGATCCTAAACCCCAGAAACCCCGATCCCCAAAGATCAGTCTCCAGCTCATCCTTCCACTGCTTACAACTTAGTAGTAGAACTCCTCAAAAATCTGCTCCTGGCTGCTTGATCACATTACGAGCCAGTCAGCCAGACACCGCCATTGCCCACTTGGCGTTTTGTTTGGGCCGTGTCCATTGGCGCCATGGGGTGCACCACCTCAAGGCAGGCCCGCCACGACCTCCGGTACTGCCCGTCGCCGCTGGGGGCGCTGCCGCGCAGCCAGTCTTTCCCGGCTCGGTGCCCCAGCGACGTCGGAGTCCACGTGGTGCGGCTCACGTCGTCCACGCTCGGCTCCCTAGAGCTCGACAAGGCCATGCCGGCGGCGGCGCGCGCGCCCACGAGGCTGGCGCCGCGGACGCCCACCATGACGCCGCCCAACGAGCCCGAGGACATCGACGCGTGGGCTCTCATGGCCGGCCTCGAGGACCACTCGCCGCTGCTGGCCGCGCCGTTCGGCCGCCACTCCTTCTCGTTCCCTGTCGCCACGGTGCCGCCGGAGCTCACGGCGTCCGCCAAGGTGACGCCGCTGCCGATGCCTCGGCCCGACGCCGCCCTCCTGGTGACCGGTGGCGAAGGGAAGACACCGCCGCCGCCGCCGCGGAAGGCGGTGCTCTACTTCACGTCGCTGCGCGGCGTGCGCGCCACGTACGAGGACTGCTGCCTGGCACGCGCCATCCTCAAGGGCTACGGCGTGCGCCTCGACGAGCGCGACGTGTCCATGCACCGCGGCTTCCGGGACGAGCTCCTCGGCCTCCTCGGGGGCGGCGCGCTCGCTAAGTGCTGTGCGCCCGCCGCCGCGCTCCCCAGCCTGTTCGTGGACGGGGAGCTCGTGGGCAACGCTGAGGAGCTGAAGCGGTTGCACGAGGCCGGGGAGCTCGCGGCGAGGTTGGCCGGGTGCGAGAGCGCCGCGGCGGGCGGCGCCCACGGCGAGTCCGGCGCGTGCGCGGCCTGCGGGGACGTGCGGTTCGTGCTCTGCGAGGTCTGCTCGGGTAGCTGCAAGGTGTACGTGGACGACGATGACGAGCCGGAGGAGCAGGAGCAAGGCGACGAATGCGGCGGCGGGTTCCGGCGGTGCACGGAGTGCAACGAGAACGGCATCGTGAGGTGCCCCGTGTGCTGCTGCTGAGCCGAGACGTCCGCGGAGCTGGATACGCGACGTGAACATTTTTTCCCTGCCTGCACCACTTCCACTTGGATGTGGTGCACGCTAGCCCCTGTGTTTTTTTGTGAATGATCTTCTGTAATCTTGCGTGCGTGATCAACGGCGCGCGGCGATGATTGTGCTGTCCATGTCTGCATTTTTCTGGATTGCATTGCATGTTACGAGGAGATGCCAGTGCTCCTGTGGTGTGTGTTCTAGAGGAACTGATTAGTCCAATAGAGAGCGAGCAGATCTTTCGCCGGGCACAGCGGCAGTGGACTGCTTCGTCCTGGACGCGTTCCTCCTTTTCGTTTTTGTTCGCGACACGGACGGTGGCCATTGCCTGGTTGGAGCAGTTGGGACGCGTTTCAAAGCCGGCGCCGGCGCGGCGTGTTTTTGTATGCGACAGAGGAAAAGCGAGGCGGCGCAGGAACGAGACAATTGGAGCAAAACAAGGCGGTTGCATTGCTCGGACAAAAAACCTCAAACGGCGGACACAGTATAGTAGTATAAGGCTCTAGCTCTAGACCAATCATCAACATCATCGATCGTCTAGTTGTACTACTGCACATTGATTGATCGAATAATCCTTTTGCTTCTCCCCTGATGACGGGTCTGCTGTAGCTACTCACATAGTACAAGACTGTGACGCAACAACAGGAGCCCTCACAACGCACCAGCCTTTAACTGACCTACTCGCTCGCTCCTTACACTAGCTAATGGCACTAGCACAGAGACCTGACCAACCTTGGTAACCAGCTGGTGCTGGATGCTCACCTCTCCACACCTCGCCTCGCTTGCCCACGCCTATCGAGTGATCACACACAACAACAACAAGCACACAAATGGCTTCTTATTCTGTTCAACTTTCAACATACAACAGCTCTTGCACGGCTGGGTTGGGGGTTTGTGTCGCCGTGCCGTGCTCCGGCGGCCGGCCCGGCCGGGCTCGGGCTCGATCAGTGCCCGCCCGCGCTGACGGCCCTGAACTGGCGCTTGGACATCTTGGGCAGCAGGAACACGCCCACGACGCCGCCGATGAGGGCGAACCCCGACGCCACGCCGAACGCCGGGATGTTGCCCTTCCCGAACAGCGCGTCCCACGGGCCGGCGCCCAGCGCGATGATCACCTGAGGGATGACGATGGAGATGTTGAGGACGCCGGTGCACAGCCCCTGCCCGCCGCCCTTGGTGGCCGCCAGCTGCGCCGTCACCGCGAACGGGACGCTGTACAGGATCTGCATTGTTGCACAAGAGAGACTGGTCGTTTCAGGACACCCAGTGATCCAGTGGCGTGGCGTGGCAATGTGGCATGCCGAAGGTAGGTGCTTACGGCGAGAGGGACACCCAAGAAGGCGAAGAGGACGAGGCAGACGGCCTTGATGCTCGTGTTGGCGGTGATGGCATCCTGCACGTATCCGTGGTAGTCCTTGAGCGACCAGAAGCTGATCAGCGCAGTGGCCGCCATGGCGACGCACACCATCAAGTTGCTCGTCACCCACACCACCCTCGGCCCGACCTTCCGGCACATGGGCTCGATCAGGAACGAGCTGAATCCTAGAATAATCTGCATGAACGGTTCACCAATCTCGTGGTCAGATATCTATTACTACTACTGCAGGACAGGATTTGCACCGTCTGGAGATGGAATGAGATGAGACTGAAACTTACCGAGTTGAGTAGCAGCCCGAATGAGCCTACTCTGACACCTTCGTTGAATGCCGAGATCTGAGCATTGGTGCCCTTTGGGTCGCCGTGGTAGATCTCACGGCCCATCCAGTCGGTGTCGTAGAGGATGAACGGGAACCACGAGAGCTGCAAGGACAGGGGCAGCGTCAGTACTCAGTAGTCAGTACAGAATGCCATGGCCGCTTGATCCATTCAGAAACACTCTGAAACCAGTGAACTTGGTATGGCAATGGCATACCCAGGTGAGGCCAGTTACGAGAAGCACGGACGGCATCCCGGGGGGCAAGTTCTTGAAGCCCTTGAGCACAGCAAGTGGTCCGGTTGGTTCAGCTTCAACTTCCCCGTTTGCTTTCGTTGGGAGGTTCCCGTTTCCTCTGAATGGCACTTCCTTGGCGAAGATCAGGGTTATAGACAAGCACAAGACTAGGAACACCTGTTGAAAGACATAAAATGTGTCTGTATTTGCGGTATTTTTGGGAAACAAAAAATATTGCATGAACGTTTTCAAGGAATGGTAAAACTTACCACAGCCACCAGAAATGCACCTTTCAGGTTTGCACAGGCTTCACAACAGGCATTTGTTTTGAGGAATGGAAACCACCTGTATGTGATGATATCAGTAATAATTCAGGATGCGCATGCATTTTCAGTAAACTAGTTTCCAGAATAGAAAATCAAGAGTGGTGGTGGACTTACTTGTGCCAATTGTTTGTGGAACCAGAGGAATAGCCAAGGATGTTTCCCAGCGCCATCCAAGAACAGAAGATTGAATTAGCTGAACTAGGGCCATGATGACCTGTTGAGTGAAGAAAAGTAATATTTGTAAACCAGGTCACAAATTCCACTTATGTCACTCAAACACAACAAGTACTAGTACTGGCTAACCAACAAATGTTTAAAAAACCCTGAAATGAATTAGCCAAGAAAGTTACCGCACAAATCAGCCATCATAGCACGTGCTGGACCCTAGCAGTAGGATGGAAAATGTCAGATTAACAACAGTGCGTTTTTCGAAACTGCTTAATCTGAATCATTGATAAAAACGCACTCACTTGCACAGTGTTGTTGGAGAAGTCAAGGAGCCAAAACCCCAGGACATATACAATTGCAGCATGCCAACGAGGACCATGATAGAGACTGTATCGCACATCAAGTGTCAGACCAGTTGCTAATGATACTGATACAAAACAAAAGATAAAGATATACTACTATGCAGCAGTAGCCACCAGATGCCAGAGCAAAGTAGTTTACCTGCAATGTTCCTTTGTGTCCCCTAGAGCAGCTCCGATGTCTGACGAAAAGCCAACAACAATGACCTACACAGCATGAATGAACTGGAAACCATTAACCGGGAACGTTAAAGGAAAAAAAACAGGAAACAACTGTGACTAAATTGCAGTTCCAACTTCCAGGAAAAGAAAGAGTGTAAGGTTCAGCAGTTCTCACAGCTACGCAGATGAGCATACATCCTGTCAGGATGAATGGCCTCCGTCTTCCCCATCTTGCTGTACACCTATCACTGTACAGGCCAACCAACGGTTGAACCTGCAGGGTAGTAGAGGGAGACAATCCATGGGCAAGTCAAGTGCTATAGAAATGCTGGTGAAGAATAACGGCAAGCGCAGATGGATGCTGTATTAGAATAGAATCGATTGGTTCGATCCCGTGCTTACCACTAAGCCAGCAATAGGACCGCATAGCCACATGAATGAAGTGAGGGCATGTGAAAGCCCCAGAGTCTGCACAGATATAGGTAAAATTCAGACATCAACACTGTTCATGTGTAGGATGAGCATGCATGTAACTTCAGACCAACAAATTCAGTCTGTCTAGCACTGCAAAGGAAAACTAGGTAGCAGAGAGAAATCAATCAGCCAGTAGTAGTTCTGAAACTCCTATTTCTTTCACGGTTCAGTTATGTCACGTTGTCATGAAACAGTATTTTATATTTGTTAGACTGTGCATGTGCATGCTGAGTTGTTGAGGTACTTGAGACCGGACATATCTTTCTATAGCATAATTAATAGATAAAAAAAACAGAGGGGAAAGGGAATATATCTGGCCTGAAACTAAAGCAGGTTCCATTCTTCTAATCTGACCATTCAAGGTTGCAGGGCGTGCGGGTAGGCAACGTGCCAGATCAAACCTGGCAGATACGCCTGCACATGATGCACCAACCGGCTCCATGGCACTTGGCTCAACAAGGCTATATGCGCTACGGTACGGGCTACGGCAGGCAGCATATAAACCTGCTTTATCCAAAGTTGCAGGCACGGATATAAATATTCTATTCGGACAATAATGAAGGTTTTCCCCTTTTCTCTCTGTGTAGACGTGGACGGTCAATAAACTAGTCATTTGTTCATACGGACAATCAATGGAAGCTCTAAAAAAAACACTTAAAATCTGTTTGCCATAAGCACGCTTGGGTATAATAGAAGGCACGCTTCAGCGTAAAGGTGCAGTAGTTGAGTTTTTTTTCCCATTACCACATACTATATATATTACTCTGAAAAATAATTGTGTTCAGCTTTCTAGAACATCCTTTTCTTTTCGTAAAATAATTGTGTTCTTGGCCCTGAAACATTTCAAAATAATCCGACATGATGGACAGATAATATAACAAGTGTTTTCATTCTTCTTCTTCTTGTTGTTGTTACGTTAAACAACAACGAATGAAAGTATGGAAGGTTGCAGTTTGATAGGGATGACGACCATACGTAACGTGTGGTCTTTGGGTTTGGAGCTTTGGACGGCGGGCCAATATGGTCGGTTATTATGGACAGGTTTCCTTATCCGGCCGCCGGACGCCCGGACGGGTGGGTTGTATGCTTCTGGGACTTGTGGCTGGACGAGAGGGATGTGTGCAGTGCAGTGCAGCTAGCAGAGGACACACGGTACACCGACCGACCATGCATATGCAGGTAGCCAGGTAGGCACCGCCTTCCTGCGTCTTTTCAGGTAGGCCCTTAGTACAGTACACGTATCTGCTTCGGTCACTCTCGCTCATACTCGTACAGTAGCTACTGCCACATACGTACGAGGTGCCAGATGAAGTACAATGGAGTAGGAGTAAATACTGAGACACTGGCACGTCAGAACAATACTCCCAGTAGGCTAGTAGCACTGGCGGCCTACTGTACGTCACACACAAGTCTGCTGACTGCTGTGCACAAAATTGTTTTTGGAAAGTTTGACTTTTGCACAGAAGAAGAAGATGTAGAAGAAGAAGATGTAGAAGAAGAAGCTGGTGTTCTTCAGAGCTCGATGGAGGTACGTTTCGAATCTACGTGGTGGCAGTAACTGGTGTAGAGGAAAAGTAGCAGGCAATATATATTGGGTGGCGGAGCAGGAAATAAGGGAAGCAGGATTTTAGTTTATTAGTTTCCGGCAGCGGACAATTAAATATGTGGCCAAGGAGAGATGCATGATGGATCGATCAGTCGTGAAGGACGATCCATCGCGGCGTGCAGCACTTCGTTTCAATTTTAATCTAAAGAGCAATCTTTTAGGTACAAAGAATAATCGAAACAAAAACACCCACATCAAGTAGAAGCAAAAGTGCACGTAGCTATCAGCGGCAAGTTTGGCCACACATGACATATACGTGCACACTATTCTTATTCTCGGTGAACGCACTACTCTACCCTTTTCCGCGTGAGAGTTTGACGAGACAAAGACAGCATATGAAAATCCATAACGTACGTTATATTAATGGTCGTCAGAAAAGCTACAATATATACCTTTTTATAAATTCAAACTACTACTCGATTAACACATGTATGTACATAAATGGGACCTTATTAATAGGTTTTATAAAATGCATGGTTGAAAATAAACATCATGCATGATCGCGGTAGCATATGTACGTAATTCATTCGTCGCGTGCCGCTGCGGATATTATACTATATAGAGTATTTATTTATTTATATGATCTCGATGTACATGCACACGTACGCATGAGCATGGTGGTTGGTACGGTACGGTGGTGGTGATGGAAGAGTATTATGTATATATGTCGTGTATATACCTGCACGTAGGGCGTGAGGAGGGAGAGCTGCAGCGCCCAGCCGTACTGCACGCCGCCGGCGACCATGCCGGCGAGGATGAGCCTGCCGAGGCTGATCGGCGCAACGTGGTCCGCCGCGGCAGCGCCGCCGCCACCGCCGGCGCCGCGGACCCCCACGGACAGCTCCAGCTCGCCGTCGCCGCGAGCCATGGCGCGCGAGCGAGCACACACCGGCCGGCCGGGACCTCGCTCTCGGTGCAAGCACCAAGACGATCGCCCTAGCTGGGGCTAGGATCGACGATGATCAGGCGGCCGCGAGCTAGAGAGATTATTATCGACCCAAATCCAAGGGACGATTAGCCAGCGCGGGAGGATCGATCGATGGAGCAACGAACAAGAGATCGATCGAGAGAGAGCTTTGGGACGGAGGCGCAGGGCTCTCGGGAGACAGAGAGACAAAAATGGAAAGTGCGAGCGAGTGGGTGTGGGTGTGAGGGAGCTGAGGAGGAGAGCGAGGTGCGCTGCCTCCTGCCTATCTGAGAGAGAGAGAGAGAGAGAGAGAGAGAGAGAGAGAGAGAGAGAGAGAGAGAGAGAGAGAGAGAGCGGAGTGAGGAGACGAGAGGTGATGAGGTGTGGGTGCTTGGAAGGGGGAGATGGAGAGGCATTTAAAGGCCGTGGCGCGTTGCGTTGCGTTGCCTGTGGCGCGCGCGCGACGACCCCGGCCCAGCGCGGACCACGCTATAGCCCGTGGGCGGAACGGATGCGGCCACTCGTTCCGCCATCCTACCCACCATCACTGCCCCCGGGCACAATTAATTACTAGGAAGGACTGCGCGTCTGCACTGGCCCACAGGGAAGCCAGGATGCTGCTGCAGCCTGCAGGCAGGACTAGTGCCTCTGCCTCCTTATCCATCTCCATCTGCCGCCGCTGCCTCCAGATCGTCCGGTCTACCTTCGTCAGGCTGCGAATCATTCTATCCCCCACGGGTGCAGCTAGCAATTCCACTACAGCTTGGGCCATGCAGCAGAGGATCGCGTGTGGCAGCGCTTCATGGTTCCTTGGGCTGGCTGGGCTCAACGCCAACGCCTCAACCACCCGTAGGTCTTTTGTGCACTGTACGTCCACTGCGTCTGCGTCGTCTGCGCCTGCGCGTGCGTTCGTCCAAAGCAGAGAGAGTGACGTCGTTGGGCTGGGGAATTAAGGATTTGATGGAGAGTGACACAATCACGTACGCCGCACAAGCGGCCGCAACCGCAACCCTGGCGCTAGCTCCAACGTACGGGAGCCTCGACGTACGTATACGTACGTGTACACATGTGAAGCTAGCCCGGCTTGACGACATGTGGTTACTTACGCATAGGATGGGGCTAGTTTTGAGGCTCTCGTTGACGACCCAAAGCCACTATCATGGATTACTGCTCGCTTCTTTTCTAATTCCAAGTCATTTGCGCTTTTTCTAGCATATATATATATTTACACTACGCATAGTACATTGTGGCCATGGACGTGCTACATCGTCTCTTCATCAAGCCGGAGGTGATCAAATACCAATGCAGTTTCTACGCGAACGATGTCATTCTTTTCATCCGCCCAACACGCAATGAGGCGACAACGGTCAAAATCATCTTTCAGATGTTCGGTCAGGCCTCAGGGCTGCATACAAATTTGGCCAAATGCTTGATCACACCAATCTACGGTGGGGAATCGAAGATGCACTTCCCGACATCGTCAGCATACTCTGCTGTCAAATTCAGGAATTCCCCATTCGATACTTGGGTTTACCGCTGACGACGAGGAAGATACCCAAAGCCGGGTATCAGAGTTTGGTAGACACGGTGGCTCGCAAACTGTCGCCTGTTCACGGGACCTTGATGGCTCGGAGTGTGCGATTGGTTTGGATTAAGTTAGTCCTCAGAGCAGTCCCGATCGACAGCATCTGCTTGGACTTGGGCACGTAAGGAGATTGACAGCATCTGCCGTAAAATCCTTTAGGCCGGGAGAGATGACTCCGTGCGCGGCAAATGTCTAGTGGCTAGGCAAACAGTCTGTAAACCGACCGAGTTGGGGGGCTTAGGCATAAGCGACCTCAAACTTACTGCCTTCGCATTACAAACTAGGCGGCTTTGGTTGCAGAAGGTCGACAACGATAGAGCTTGGAGTCAGCTTCCGATCACCATCTTGCCGGAGGTCCACGCCTTGTTCAGAGCCTCCACCCTCACAGTGCTCGGAGATGGTCGTAGCACCCTGTTCTGGACAGACAGATGGATGGGCGGCGTGGCGTGACTTTAGCAGACCGGGCGCCATACCTGATCTAGCATATCTAGGTCAGGGTGAGGAACACACTCATGGTCAGGGATGCACTTCATAACAGTCATTGGATCCGGGGATCAGAGGTGCACTTTCAGTCTCAGCGATGGCGGAATACTTGGAGCTCTGGGGGTTCTACATAATGTAGAGCTCAACGAGACACCAGACAAGACGGTCTGGCGATGGACCGCGGATGGTAATTATACGACAAAGTATGCCTACACCATGCTGCACAATGGTGCCATGGAGTTCAGAGGCCACCGGTTGATCTGGAAAACTTGGATGCCATTGAGAGTAAAGATTTTCCTCTGGCTCGCCTTCCGTCGAAGACACTGGACAGCTGATCGGCGAGCAAGGCATGGACTGGAGGCTGCCGACCAGTGCTACCTCCGCGATCAGGAGCAGGAGACGATCAACCATCTGCTCACCTACTGCTCCTTCACAAGAGAGCTCTGGCACAACATAGTGCAGGCGCTCGGCTGGCACTCTCCGCAGGGACAGCCAACAACACGTCGCTGGTGGTGCGCCCTGCGTGCGCTATGGACCGGGGTCGGGAGGGACGGGATTGATATTCTATTCGCGCTTGTGTCTTGGCAAATCTGGAAGGAGCGCAATGCTAGATGCTTTCGGGATGCGGCATCAACACTGAACGACCTACTGCAGCTCATTCGGGGGGGAGGCTGACCGCTGGATCGCTGCGGGCACCAAGGGGCTCGCCGCTCTCGCAAACGGCTAGGCCGAGACCCTGCTGTCTGTTTTGCTTCCTGCTATGCTAGTCTTGTAGGCTGTCTTCAGCTTCCTTGTAACACCTAGCGTGTACTATGGCCGGAATCGGATTTTCTTGTAATTTCATACTTCTATCTACTTAATACAAAGATACGCATACTCATGCGTATTTGAGAAAAAAAAACTATGTGTATTTAGAAAAGATGAAATGACTTAACATACGTTCATATATGGCATAACAACTCGCATCGTCTAGCGATGATAGTGTCCTATTATTGTGCGTAGGTTCCGTTTTGCAATGTAAGAGCAACGTTTCCTAGTAATTAATAAATGTGATAATTGATAACCCTCCGCATTAAGTGCTAGCTAATTGATGTTTGATGAGTTAAATATAAAATGTAGCCACATGGCTTTAATTTCGTCCATAGCAAAGCACAAATAAACATGTTTCATCGTATAGAATAATTAGCAAATCTATCATGCACGATCGAATAAAAATCACAAAGCATAAATGCAGTATGTATCGTGTACGTTAGGAAAAAAGAGACAGACAGATAGAGAGATAATACAAAGATAATCAGTTTGATAGTCATGGTAATAAATTTATCTACAAACTTTTAGTCTCATGAGATTTTTAGAACTAGATGTTATATGTATACAGTCTACCTAAGAATATTGAAAAGTTTAGAATATTGCTCCTTTTCCTAGTTAATAAGAATATCAAAGAAAAAAGTGATTTCTGATAATAAGCATCTAAGTGTATTTAAATGCACGGCGACAATCCAAAAAAGATGAAGCAAAGTATCTTCAAAAATATATGCTAAATTTGTTAGGTAGACCGTTTTGCCAAAAGAAAGCAGCAACCTAATATAGTTTATATAGTTTATGACGATCTATTGCGTTGCTAGTTGCAAGTTTACTCCGTATATATAAGAAAATGGAGTGGATATATATGGATAAGGGCCAAAAGCGTATTATTCGTCGTGAAGGATAATATAATGCGAATGAAAGACAGCATCATCCTGGCCATCCTTTTGTGTGAGACCACTGAATCGAGAACGTTAAGCTAGCGCTTGATTGATCGATCAGTGGAGGAAAATAATCTGACGCGGGCAGCATGGTCTGAACTCTGAAGCCTGGCAGCAGCGAATTTTAGAGGCCTCGATGCAGCAGTTGCATCGATCACTTGCATCGCATTGTGTATGGACCAGCAGGGAGAAAATGATGGCTGCAAATGGACGGACGATTCGTTTGGTTTTTACCAGTGGACTAGCTAGTAAGGGCTTGGGTTTTATCTGGAACCGGAAGATCCATGGACATAGGAAGAGAGGCCACGACATACGATTCCAAAGAAGAAAGCGATGCTAGCTGCAAGGTGTTGCCATCGTCGGCCCCTATTATATTAGTGACAGCCAAAGACGACTTACTAGTGAAATCCCTTCTGCCGTCAACGCTGATCGAGGACCACAGTCATGTGCTGCAACGTAGCCTGTATGTAGTGTAGACGGCCGCGAGGAGGCGGCGGCGTGACGATTATTGTATTACGGATTTAAGGGGGAAAGAGAAAGAGAGAGCATATATATATATATACTTCCTTCGTATTGAAAAAGTTTGTCGTTTTAGAAAATGATACGGTCTTCAAAGTGTGACTTTGACCACTTTTTTTAAAAAATATTTATTGAAATATAATATATGTATATTTTTATGAAACTCTATTGATATGATTTTTATATTTTTAAACTCAATAATTTAAAATTTATTTACGATTTATATTTGTAATATTTGACTAAAATTTTATCCTAAACGACAATCTTTTTGAGTATGGAGAGAGTACTATACAGATGATCGAGATAGGAACGGATATATATGAGTTGTCGTGATTTCACTCGCACGTACACAAATAAACAGCTACTGCACAGTACAAGTTGCTGTAGTAGCACCTAATAAGCTCCTGAGTGGTACTACACGTACAGTCTACTACAGCACTCAAGGATATGATGCGGCGCCAGTTGTTCATCGTACGTGTATCCACTAGGTATAGCGGCCACGTAGGTGCCAAATGCCAAAATCCACTGCCAGGCATCAAATGCGGTGTGTGGTCAGTGGTCACCTCGCATCACATGCAGGGAGCACTTGGATCGTTTCTCCCTCCCTCCCTCTTTTGGACGCACACCAACCTGTCGGTTCCAATAGGTCTTCCGCCGGTTCGGTTAATTCAGAGCTTAGTTTGTTCTTGTTGGATTGCGTTTCTCCAGTAGTGCTCGTCGCAGCGTATACTCGACAACCTGTATTTGATTTGTGTAGTGTAGTCATTCTTGATATATATGCTTGTACACTGTCTATACACCGCAATAGTACAATAGTCGTAGTTGTCTTTTTTGAAAGCCAATCCTTTCTGAAATCCTGTAGCTGTTGTTGGAGATAGATATGATGCTCAGCTCCACGAGTTTTCTGACTTTGAGAACACTGGCCCTGGCCGGCGTCTAGCTAGCTTCAGAAAGGCGGTGTTCTTTCTGCTCGAGAGATGGACATCGATCGATATATATATTCGTAGATAACATAACAAAGTGATGGTGGTGGCCTGTGCACGCAGCTGCTGTCCTGGGAGTGGGAGGGCATATATAGTAAGTAGAGCTACAGCTATAGGCCGGGATGACGACGAGATAAGCTAGCGAGGGAAATATATATATGAGATATATCTACAGATATATATATATATATATATATATATATATATATATATATATATATATATATATATATATATATATATATATCCATCCAACGCATGCAGGCATTTGCAACCAGATGGAGAATGGCAGGCTATATACCTTGGTATCCGCATCTAGCTCAAAGTGGATATCAATCATATATGCACAGCTAGCACTGCTGACAGAGGGCGGAAATTCGAAACGGAATAATTAATGAGCAGTCGGCATGCATGAGCTTTATTCAAAGCGCTGGGAATGGAATTTTGGGATCGATGATGGATGGATTGATTTCGAAAAGCTGCCGAGCACCGGATCCATACCGGCGAGATTGGACGCGAGGATCGGACCTGTGCTGGATGGATTTTCATTACGTACTACAGAAACCTCTATGGATGCCACCAAGTCTGTCGTCGTTCCCTTCCCTGCTGGTGCTGGAATTATATTATCCTTCCTCCTCCTCTGCAAACTGGCCGGCAAACAGATCGAGAGAGAAATGGCATTTGGTCACCATCCGGTCCCATTGCGCAGCGCCGGCATCGGCATGGGGGTTTGTTTGTCGTCCAACGCAGGAAAGAATGTTTTTTTCTTCTTCTTTCTGCCTAGCCTGTAGCTTCCACGAATGGAGGAGCTCAGGTCAGGAGCAGTACACAGCAGCTAGCACATGCCGCCAACAAGTTTTGTTCCCAGCTGGAATTCGTCCAGCAAGTCAAACCAGATAGAAACTGCTCATGCATGGACATGCATGGCGGGCCGATCGATCATGGGCGATCGGATGATGTGCTACAGTACAGAACAACTGGGCTAGTCAACCACATCATCCATCCATCCATCCGTGTTTCGTACTCCAACACAGAGGATCTGAATTCTGATGTGAGAGGGGAGTTTTCGCTTCCCGAGGCTATCCGGCGGCCGGTTTCCAGTACCGAGGCCGGAGTTAAATCCGATCCGCCGGACGGGGCCCGGGCCGCCGTGGACGGACAGGATAACCGGATAAGGAAGACGAACGTGATGTGGCCGGAACCTAACTGCAGGCTAGCTAGCTACCTACCTACAGTACCTGCGGGCAGCAGAGAGCAGCTCCGTCGTGGTGGTACTATACTGGTAGTATAGTATAGTATTGCAGGTGTAGCTAGCCTTAGGCGCTAAGCTTCTGCGGTTGTACGTAGCGCGTGTGCTCGGCGCGCGCCGCGCCGGCAGGGGCATGCATCGATCGCCGATGGACCAGCTAGCGGGCATCTGCTGTGATCGCCATCGCCGGCCGGCCGGTTCACGCGCGCGCACAGATCGACGGCGGCTCGGGTCATTGACATTGGCAGGCAGGGCGCCTCGCTCTCGGCTCTCGCCTGCTCCGCTCCGCTCCATAATTGGATGCCCTGCGCATGTACTACCAATGCTAGCTAGTGCGGGCGCGCTGCCGATTCCTTCCAGATGGATTGTTCAGTGCACGGCACACGGCAGCTGTGGGCTGTGGAGCGCGCGGCGCGGTCATTTTCGGATCGGACGGGGTGGTGCGCGAATTCCGGTATAAGTACTGTGTGCGCCCCCGAATTCCAGCTTTTTGTTGTTGTTGTTGTTGTTTTTTTCAGGGATACTATACCATATACTGTACCAAAGGTGACTACCGCGACGACGACGTACGCGCGCGCGAGCTCGTCAAGTTTTTACAGGTATTTTTGTTTTTGGAATTTCGGATTGGATCCACAGCTTATCTAGCGCGCGCGGATCGAATAAAAAATGTCACTGCCATGCAATTGGAATGCAGGTATATGTCTCTGGAGCATTTGAGTCTTCTCCGTAGTGTGATGAAGCACTACTACTTGAGAGCATATACATAGTACTAGTATTTTCACTACTACTCGCGTAATAATGCATGAGTGAGGAGATAGTAATAATTTAGAACGTGTCGCATTCCGCAGATTCCATTCCAAGCCGTCATCATGATGACATGAAGCGTCTCATATGTAGTACTCCTAAAAGCGGGTTTAAGTGTTGAGCACGCCGAGGTAGCACCTACGTGGACGTGGGCAATAGTGACGGGCATTACTCGTTATAGAGACATATTGGTATTGGATTTTTAGTGTTGGTCTCACGGACGTAACCAAGGCACATGCATCACGGAGTATTTATCTCTTTAATACTATATATATAGGGTCAGCACCTGAGTAAACCCCATCACTTATGGTGTGCGAGAAATGAAAAGTGCGCTGGGCATCCTTCCCCCTACAAGCAATGGATCATGTATCTCAGTTTTGCTCGTCCCTTTTTACCTAGGCCTTCTCCATGTATGGAGTGCCGCTTCAAAGGCCACATCCACACATATCCTCCATGTCATAGTGTATTGTAGCTCTACATGCATGTTAGAGTCTTTGGCAAAAGATGATGCAATGACTTTGTCTAACAAAATTAGCAGGCAACAGTAGGAAGCGCTTTGTGAGGCCCACCGTCTAGTAGAGGATGACCCGCGAGTCAGTATGATTTTCGGGAGTTTGCATTGAAAATTTGGGAGTCCTAGACCCTTCATGCCTACTTGTATTTCTACTTTTTGGTTCAAGCTAACAAACTTGTTAGCCCATGAAGCATGGCCTTAATGTCATATTAAAATAACAAAGCCCATGCTCAATCTTTCTCATGAACCATTTTTAAACGGCTAAGTCCTCGATTCGCACAAGTTAATGGGATAAATTAGAACGTGTTCCACAATTCCAAAGCGTGATCATGACTCTGAAGCATCTCATGTGCTTGTGCGGGTTTAAGTATTGAGCTCTAATGTTGTCGTGTTGACGAGGTAGCCCCTACATGGGCAAAGTGACGGGTATCAGAGATACATTGGTATTGATACCCCCTAGCTATTTGGTGGCGGTTTGACAGACATAACCAATACACATCACTTGTCAAGATAGCCTTAACCATGAAACTACTTAGTAGTTTCTATCACTGTCACGTCAAAAAAAAAACTCCATTCACCATTATTTTTCGATCTCCTTATCTCAGGAATGTGTTAATGCTTGTCTGTAATAAATAAATGAATGTGTTAGAGAAGAAATGGATAAGTACAATTGATATGCATGGATTAGGGCTTAAATGAATTGATGAATGTGTATTATGTCTTAGATGAATACAATGCTTGGATGAATTTCAATTGATAATATGGACGAGTAGTTGTTGCATGGGTAATTAGGGCTTAGATTATTTGATTGATGACATTATTGGGATTTTCTTTCATGGATGGATGTATAAGTACTCAAAATAATTGACCAAATGTGTAACAATTTCAGTGACATCATGGATATTAAGTATTAGTTAACACAACTCTGAGAATCATAATGGTCATCGAAGATTGACTTTGATAGCAAGTACCATCTTGAGGCACAGAAGCATATATGGCCCTATACAACTATACCTTCCTATTTGTTCCTCATATCTATAGATGGCCATCGGACTGGGCTGTGTCGGCCCGAGGAGGCCCGTTGTGCTTGACGGGGGCCGTGTCTGGCCGTGCTTCATGTCTGGCTGTCGACCCAAGGCACGACCCGCGAGTCGTTTTGTCGTGCCGGGGTGGTCGTTGTGCCGTGCCGGCCTATGGCCCGTCAGGCGAGAAACGCTTCAAAATTTTCATAAACGTTCATCATTTTCAGTTTTTGCACAAGTGTTCATTATTTTTAATAGGTCACAACTCAATGATTAGTTATCACAAATCATTTTTAACAGATCATTTTAAGCGAATTAACCGTTGGAATCACAATCACCGGGCTGCTCCCGTGCAGCCTCTTAGACCGTGTTGTGCCCGTGCCGTGCCATGGGCCTAAGTGGCAGCCCAGGCACGCCCCCCCACCGGGCCGTGTCGTGCTCGGGCCGGGCCAAAATGCTATGCCATGGGCTGGGCCGTCGGGCCTCGTGCCTCATGACTCATCGCTTATCGGCGTATATGGCTATATATGTTGAAAAGTCGAGACTTGAGAAACGGTACAGTAGTTAAGAACATCCAGATGCACTTGGACACCCTCTTGGATCTTGTTTGGATGTTGTTGTATTCACCTCAATCCACATTTATATTGAGATGGATCGTGATGGAATTTAGTTTAAGCTCTACTCCAATCTATCCAACATATGTGGATTGATGCGAATCCGACTACATCTAAATAAGCACGTAGGCTGGGTTTTGTGGTCTCGAGGCTTAACCTGACTCTAGATGCTAAATAAGCCCCTCAACCCATGGCAGCGATAAAGCTGATTTGATTAGTGACCACAATTATATTCTATACCTGTGGTTGGTATCTAATTCTAGACTATGATGCTATTGAAGATATATATATATATATATAATATATATTATATATTATATATATATATATATATATATGTTATCGTAAAAGACATGCATAGACGTTGGTAAGTGTAAGAGATACAATTGCCTAAACGTTGCTAATTGAGTGTAAGATGCACTTAGCTATTGTGTAACCATGTCTGGTTGACTTGTGTCGGATAATGTCAATTTGAGTGATTATTGGTAGTATTATATCTTTAAGGTTAGCAGTTCGGTATGCATCCAAATCCCTTTGCGGCTTTGTTCCTCCACGTTCATCTTTCTTTTCCGATTGGAAACATCAACGACTATGATCACACTATATAGTCATCTTATCTCCAGTTATTCGGTCGGATAATTGCTAGTGACATGTTGTATATACAGAGACGGATAAATCAAGATGGTGTTTCCACAGATATTCCACAGCGGCGTGACTGTAAAAGCGTGTTTAACTGTTAGAGGTAGCTCTGATTGATGAGATGGTAAAGCTTGTCAAGCTAGCAGCAAAATTTGACGTACTGGCATCCTTTGGGTCTAGTTTCGTGGAGCATCTGCTTATCGATCGGAAAAGGAGTAGATCGAGTGACCGGCACCGGTACATACATACAGCGACGACGATTCAGCCGTGGCGATCGCGATCTACCGAATATACGGCAGGCCGGTCTGCTGCACGTCAGTTTATTCCTACACCTTTTTTTTTTCCCGCGATTCTTGTCAGACGAGAAGATGCCCGCCCGTCCGTCCGGTTTGGGCGGGTGCGGGGCAGGGGAATCCGTCCGGGACGCAAAAAAGGCCAAAGCCCAAAGGTGAAACGGCATCTATCTTCCTCCCCCGGGTCGCGTCGTCCCTGCGCGTGCTCCCCTCCCCAGGCGCGAATGGCCACCAGACCGCCACGGCCTCCGCTGGCGCCGCGCCCCCGTTGACCAGCTCACCCGCGGGAGGTGGACACGCCGCGCCCTCGCACGAGGGCCAGCCAAGCCATACCGAGGCTACACGAACTAGTAGTAGTACACGGCGGCGCGGGACAAACGTGCCGCTAGCGAACCGTCGCACTCGGCCACCGGCCACCACCACCACGACAGCCACGCCGGCCCGGTGCACTCAGGTTGCCTTGCCTCCCTCGGCCGCGTACGTGTCAACCCCTTGCGGCGCCCGGGATTCTGGTGGCTGCTGGCGCGCACCGCCCGGCAGCCCGGGCCCAATTCATAACTTCGCAGTCCCCACACGGCACGCCGCCCCGCCGGCCCCCCGGACGCCACAAAACACCTCCCTGGCCCAGGGCGCGGGGCCATCCCACCGCACAGCGGTCTCCGCGCGTGCGCTTCAGCTTTTGGGCCAGTACGGAACTCCCACTCGTGGTCCAGAACGCGGCCCAATTGGGGAAAAACAATATCAATGTTTTTTTTTTCAAGCAAGACGTCTAAATGGCAATGCACCGGCTCTATTTGATTTCACCATCAATCAGACGCAAGAACAACCCAGGCGCCACTAACGGGTGTTGTGTATGTGTTGATGATCAACCAAATGGATCTGCGCTACAAACATCTATCCATGTGACTAGGTAAAAGCTTGCTATGGGCAAAAAAGTCTGTCGATCCGCAACAAAAATAACAGAAATCAAATGAATGAAATAACTAAAAGGTAATATATGTTTTGGTAATAGATCAATCATAGGATGATATCATTTTTTTTTCAGAAAAGGGATAATACAGATATCATGAAAAGTGATATTAAAATGTAATATTCACCTAAATTAAAGGGTAAATGTAAGCAAACATCCTCTAATCTAAGAGCTAAAATACCAACTACACTCCAAATTTTCCTAAAATAAAGGAGTTAGTTGGTTCCTACCTATCATAAAGCTTCTCTTGGAATTTTGTTAGTATAAACCCTTAATTATGGATGGTACAAAAAAATCCAAGTAATACACTAAGTGGCATATAAAACAAATTGAAGTGAAGTAACACTCTAATGCATGGTAAATTAAAGTGAAAATAATGTATCCACCATGTTTTGTTTATCAGCCTAGCATGTGTTGTGAATTACATCATTCCTTACAAATTTATGTGCTTATATATGGCAACACACGGACCAATATCTTTTTTTTATCGGAACACACGGTCCAATATCTAGTTATGAGTAATGTATAAAACTCTCTCTTTGGACAAAATAAAGAATAATAATAACATACGAATGTGCTACTCCATTGCAAGTGGGCTAACTAATGAAAGACGACTAGAAGAATTAACAGGCCGAATAAACTATTGGGCCTTTTGAGCCGAAATAAGAGTGCGAGTTTTTTTTTTCGCGATTCAAATAAGAGTGCGAGCTCTAGCAGTTAAAGTGCGACTTCTGGCCGAGCAGAGTCCTACACGACACGCCTCTCTCCTTGAGCTCCCGATCGAGATCTCGCCGGTCCCTCCCTCCCGTCTCCGGCGACATCGCCGTAGCGGGCAGGGAGGGAGCCCCCAGTCTCCTTTATAAGTATCTAGTAGTTTGAGTTGCCTCCGTGCTTGCGTGTCTTTATGGCTTTGTCCCGCCTTGCTGTCGTCGTCGTCGTCGCCGCCGGAGCTGTGGCCGTCGTGGTTCTCCTCGGTGTCGTCCTCGCCGCCGACGTCGCCAACACAAGGCTAGTGGTAATAAAATAAATCTCTCCCTCTTAGCAAATCTCCACTCCTTCATACCCACCGCCACATCACCTCGCCGCCATCAATATCTGCTTCATCCCGCTGCTCTTCCATCGTCATCATCCGCCTCCTCGAAACAACAGCCTAGGGTCCTCGTGCTTCTTTCTTTAGCTAAGTAGCTTCTCTGGTGTTGGTTCGACTACGCTGCCACCACCTGGGATTCTAGCTCGAGCTTCTTCTTCAACCTCCGGTGACGACCCCAACTTCACCCTTCGGTCGCCGGTGTACATCGGCTATGTGGGCTCAACCTTCCCAAGTACAATCGCCGCCCGTCCATCTGGGTGTATGCATCTCCGACGTCCCTGCGACCCTCCACCGGCAGCCATGTCCTCTCCGACACCAGCGACGATGCTGCCTCTCCATCCAGATGAAGATAAAGGACCTTGTTGTTATCCGGTCTTCTTTTGATGACCTTTATGTAATTTGACTGTTGTTTTAATACAATACAAGTGTTCTTGTAAAAAAAAAGTGCAATTTCTGGTGGTTCACCATTCATCTTTTTTTATTTATATATATGTGGAACAAAATAGATAGTTACACCACTACCTCATTCCTCACGAAGCAGCCAATAAAATCAAGAATGAACTCATCATAATACATTATCCCATTTAGGATGGGATGGTTTCTTAAACTAAAGACTTGAGCATCTCAAAAAGTACCTAATATTTTATTCCTAAAAATATAGAGTTTTACTACTTCTAAAAAGAAATATTAGAATAAATAAAAAAAGTCATCTTCAAGAGTTTCTAATAATTCATTCATAAAATATAATATTGAAGATAATTTTACATCAGAAATCCTATACAATTTCTAAATTATCCTAACAACTTTTATATATTCTTTCTCTCTGGTACATTTGCATCTGAAATCATTTTTTACTTTTTATTCTTTTTATATGCCCTTCCACTTTTATATTACCCGACAAAAATACCTAGGAGAGAGAAGATATGCGTGACTTCAAAACGCGTAACTTTACGTGAAACATGTTACTTTTTCCAAATTCTAAATGAGCATAAGAATGGATTAGAAGTTGTTAGAGAGTGATTTTTTTCTCATCCACCTAAAACTCAATGAATAGGAAAGGATGTAGAGAACTCTTGGAGATGCTCAGTTGCTCACTGCTATTATTCCGCTACTCTCCACCAGAGGGTCTATTCGCTTGATATTAAAGTCAAGTTCTGTCTACAGTGCTTCACAGCAAGGAAATTGCAGCTACAGCCGCTGCGGACACCCCCAGAATCACTCTATTTTAGAAGGGGGGAAAACAAGAAGTTAAAGCTAAAAATCAAGAGACTAGAGCTCTATAAAACAGGCCTCGCTTTCTGCTCCAAAAGAGGCAAGAAGGCAGCATCGCATTCTGTAGCGAAAGAGTTAACGAGATGCGGTGCCCCTTCGGCAAGCACTACGCTGGATAGCACAGTTGCAAAGGAGACACGAAATGATATATAAGCTTTGCGCCAATAACGATGGGATTGATTTATAAGTACACAAAAAAAGATACCTCTGGCCTCGATCTGGCTCAGGTAGCGAGACGACAACAGTGCGTATGCACGTACGCGAAGTACACGGGCGAATTAGGTACGTAATTGACCTGCCTCTCCAACAAGTACTAAAAATCACTCTACTTAGGCTATGAACGCTGCGAGATCTATGCCTCAGCTACATGAGCAGGCTTCGGATGACAGCCGCCTGCGCGCTGCTCATGTCGGACGTAGCCAGCAGCTCCGACAGCCTCTTGCTCAGGTCGTCCACCTCCTGGTGCAAGCTCCTGATGTAGTTGCATGTCTCCTGCAACACCCTCGCAGATGGCACCTGCATGGGCAAGACGGCAAATTAACCGGACCGTCAGCTAGCTCAAGCTGATGACACTCGAAGCAAATAACTGGTTGACGCGTGAGTACAGCGTGCAACTGCATGGAATGCTTCGTATAATAGAGGCCATTTCAACTGACTGGAAATTTCGGCCAATTCGGTTGTTGTAACAACTAACAGGTCGGCAGTAGGTACCGCCGTATCAGATTGTTTCGTAGGCCTCAATGTAGTGATTTTTTTTTTTCGAAAACTTCTCAATGTAATGAATGCCACTTGGTAATGACAATTTACAGCTCAACTGTGATCACAGCTAGCCTAGCTAGAAATTCTGGATAACCATTTCAGCTCATAAAGTAGTGGTAATGATAATCAACTTCAGTTACATACTCTAGCATTGCTCTGAAGGCGAGCTTCGGGGAGGAGGTCCTGCAGCTTTGATACAAGGTCGCTGATTTGCTCCTCAGTGATCCTCGACGAACCAGACTGCCTAGACCGTGACCTCCTGCTCGACATCTTGGTTGATGTGGTTGTCTGGGACGGAGATTGGGGAAAGAAGTTTTGCAAGAGATCGAGAAACAAACTAAGATGTTAGGAGTGAGGCAAGCAAGTTCGAGATACACAGATGACGAAATGCTAGTCAAGGACTGGAGAGAAGCTTATTGGAGGAGGAAGACAAGTGCATGGGAGAAGAAATGGGCAGGTGGTGGGCGTTAAATAGTGCTAGCTAGCTGCACAGGAGAACCCCAAAGAGCAGGCAAGATGGAGCGAGCTTCCCGTGGCACTAAGACAGTATAAATTCCAGCTCAAGTCCCTGACCTATAGGGACCAAGTACCAGGTGGCCCAAATTATAGATTCACATGTAGGATATTCTTTAGTGAAAGCTAGACTGTAAATATTTTAGAGAGAGAGGCCATACCCATACCAACGAGCTTGCGTCACTGTTGTGTTACATAACGCTGCAAGTGGGAGAGCCTCTGATCAACAGGATATGAAGAAATGCCAGTGAGAAAGCCGACTTGGAGGCCAGAACTGTCAGAAGGAACCACACAAGCCATGTTACTTGACCTACCAAAATATGCGTGTTAATTGTTTTCGCCCCACATTATGTATTTAATATATGCACATGAACAAACAACAGTGGCTCTACAGTTACTGGTAGATGAGGTTGTGGACAACTCTCTTTTTATGTGTCTAGATAGAATTCAGTACACATCAATGCATGCACCATGAATCTATTGTCTTCCTAAGCAGGAGAAGGAGATTAAACCCATGGCACACATGAAATCCAGTCACTGCTCACGATTACAAACAATATGCGTTTGCATCCCAGGCACCGTGTATTCTAATGGGACTGGCGTGTTTGGATACAGTTCAGTTTAGAATATAGCCAAATGAGTAAATTAGCATCATTAAACTTTATTCCTTGTAAAAATTGCGCTTGCATCATGTATTAAGACAACCACTATAAATGATGGTGAAAGCATCAGCTTCTTTCAAAAAAAATGATAAAATCATTAATTGCTGAACACAGAAATAATTGTGCAGTGAAAAGATTTGTGTGTTAAATACCTCACACTGTATATCAGATTCAGCAGTGTTCTGATGCAGACTGGTCTATCCGATACTTTGGCACCAAGAGCCCATGTCTTGCGGCGCCTCATAATTAATAAAGGTATGGGTCACATAGTCAATTTTAATTTACTGTTCTCCTCACACTATAAGAAAATGTTGCTTCCAATGCTGGCTATCAATGAATATGATCCCTGCACAGTTCAAATAAATTATTGCATTGCAAAAATAACTTTTACAAGCAACCATGTAAAAAAACAGTTATCTTATATGATGTCTTTGGCGTCAAACTGTAATCGGCTTTGTTCTTAGTAAAGTTCGCGTGCAGTATAATAAATCAAGCTTTTGAAAGAAAAAATATGTATAGAAAGGCTGGAATATTAATAAGAGCAAAAGTGGTAATGATAAAGGCTGACTAGCCATGCAGCTCACAAAGTGGTAACGAAATGAGAAAATGTATAGTGGGAGGAATGAGTGATAAACAAAATAAATTAATCTCATTGCTAAGATGGTGGGATTTGAAATACAACAGATTTGAACAATTAGCATTGCATAATTATTTTAGCTCCAATGAGCTATAACTTAAGCCTCACTAAGAAAGATAAAGGCAACTCAACTCCAATAAACTATTGCCTGGAAAAATAGTATATGTAAAAAACATATAATAAATACATCCTTCCAAGGAAACAATTGCTGCACATCTCAGAAGAATTATGGTAAGGTTTGACCAGTCAATGCAAACTGTACACAAGCTACAGTGCAACTACCAGCTGTAGTACAAGCTTTTTTGATTTTTTAATGACAAATGATGCTAGTGTGATAAGATTAGCCCTTCACAACCAGCAGAATCTTAAGAGAAGCATTAGAATGTGATCTTACAGTGTAAGCATGTGCAATGCATATGCATTTGTACTTGTATTGTTTTTCATACTGTTTTCTCTAGAACTCCTAAAGCAAAGCATACCTGCAAACTAAAGGTTTTCTGATGTGGACTGAACAAAAGCAAATCGGAATAAAGTAAAAAGTCAGAGCAGAACATATATAGTTTCCAGACAGTTTAATGCCATTGGTCGTGTTAGTGTAATGTAAGTAGCATGTATAAAACTATGCCACAAGCATGTTGCTAGAAATTCAAAATCCAATTAATGATTATGCATCGATCTCCAAAAGCTTGATGGGGATGGGTTGCATGATAATGTTGGGGAAACTTAATAGTAACAAGTGGAATAGTTCATGGTATTGCACAGCTAGATTTGGAGCTACAACTTTATTTGCCCTAAAAATCCAATGCCTGTGTCTGAACGCATAGCGCTATGTTCTGTACAGATGTACCTAAAGCATTATATCCTATGTTACCAAACTGCATGAACTAGTCATTTGTTCCCAAAACATAGAATTGTCTTCTTTTTACAGATTACTGTAGGAATTTGTACCCCTCAAAATGAAGGTGGCTTAAATCTAACAGTTATTTCTATTTATATGGATACAGAACCTGCATGTAGTGTCAGATATATTCGATCATGACGAATTAGTGACATAGCCCGCACAATAGTTAGAGAATAAATATCTCGTTAGGCTAATATAGATGTAATTAGACAGTCAATGACAGCATATAGATGCAGAACAAATTCTCATTGTCTCTTGAATATTCAATTCACACGATACACTGCCACTAGTAATATAATCGTAGATCATTAGGCGCTGCCTGTTTAGAAAATTGACACATTGACCCTAAACTCTAGACTCAATAGCATACATAGCTATGTAATGAACTTAATTACAATCAAAAGACCTGCATATAGTACCAATTGCAGGGTAAGATACTATACAAGGGACCATGTAGCTCTTAAGTACGATGTTAATTCAGTATAATATGCCAAATCGCCAATCAAAACCAGCTAGTGGGAGATGATCAAAGTGTATCCTGATGGCAGCATGTCTGACGGGGCACATGTAGCTGAATCCAATTAGTTGGAAACACCATACAGGTTGTCACGTGGACACGATTAAATTTATGCAGAACCCCTTCAGCCCCACGCAAGGTCACACACACACTCACTCACAATCAAGTGAGATCAGTCTTTTGTTTAAGCCTACACTTGATCAAGGGACTGAATCAACAGTACTGCCTATCTACTAAAAAATTAGCCAAGTAGGCCTTGCCTACTACACAGATGGCTGGAATCACATGGATTATCTTAGCACATATCACTACATTAACAAGCTCCCACATGCTTCACTTATTTTTAATCTGTCACCCTGTTTGTGCGTAAAGTTTGAAAAGGCTTATGTGAATCATGTGGACCAAGTAATCTGTACAGCAGATCAACCAGGGACAGTGATGACTATGAGGCCTCATGATCTGATACTGAAAAGATCCTCTTGAGGATGGTCAAGTTCAGGAATGATTACGGTATGTGGGGTTATAAAAGTGGCATTTCACACCTCAGCACTGACATGATTTGGCCATCACTAGTAAAATCCCTTAACTGACAACCTCTACAGCAAGATAATCGGAAGTGTCTTAGAACACTTATGTAACAAAAATCATAAATATCTCAAATTGGTTTATGCTATCACCCCATGTTGTCAGTCGTCACAGCTTGAAAATCACTGAACAGAGTAAAATTCTGATTCCTCAATGAAAGTTGATCGCAAAAAAAAAAAAGAAAAAAAAAAGAAAGTAGATCATACCTATGACACTTTCAAGGATAGGCAACACACATTGGAAACTTTTACCAAATTTGAGTTCGTTACACAAGAAGCTTCCACTTTACATAACCACCAGGCTCCTTAACGAGAGATATGAAATGACAGGTGTTACTCTGACACAAAAGGTATCATCTTATCTGGAGATACTGAAGGTCAGCTGTCTTTAATTGAAAACACTGTCAAAATATACACCCACTTCTGCGAAATCCAAGACCTACTTAACGATGAATATTGAAACAAGAGATCTGACAATGTTATGTGCTAACAGCCAAAAGAATACAGTATAGCTATTTGAATTAACAAGGAAAAGAATCCAGATCTTGCTGCAGAACCTCAACATGCTCATCATTGAAAGCTAGATTATACTAGGGTGGGTAGTTGGTACACGAGAGATAGAATAAAAGCTTCTAGACCAAAGCTACTATTTGATAGCATCTTTGGTTTTAGGTGTAATCAGCATCCAAATATGTACCCTACTCTTAAAGTTGAGGGTGGAAGTTATTCAGGATATGATTGTGGTCTTTGTAACTCACGTGGGAGTCGATGAAAGTACAGCTAACATGAAAAGAGCTACCAAATTTGTGTGCAATTTGGGTTAAATAACAATGTCTTCATGACTAACTATATGGTAGATCAATATTTGTTCCATCAAACCAAACCACTGCAAGTGGGCCACTGTAAGTATAATTGCATAGAGTATTGTCTCATATATGTAAGGGTAATCTGTAGTAAGGTCAGAGATGAAATCAGTTCCCTTTTATTTGTCTCTGGCATGGTTATGGTTTCCAAATCTCACTGCAGACAATATCAATATTGAAGCTTGATTAGCTTTTCATATGGTAAAGGTTCAGCATAGCAGGGAATTACTAATCGGTGTTATCATCAAAACCCCAAAATAGAAGTAATGTTATCCAAAAGGAGACCATTCATGTCGTCTTCTGAACCCAAAATGAATTAAAGCGACATGCAAATGTCTGTATTGAAATAAGGTATCGTTGTTTGCCTAGTAGAGCTATATTGAGGGACCTTTCAAACAGAGCTCGCAACTGAGCCCAGGACAGTAACTGCACCATGATTTAGAGGTGTCTGTGCGAATAACTAGCGAAGCTTTACATGAACATAGTCCCCTTCCAATATTTTTGTGCTGAACAACACTGGCTTCACAGTAACCAAATAGTTTTTTACTTGGTCACCTCCATGATAAAGATATACTGACAAGATAACTGCAAGTTCCAGATCAATAGATGTTTCGGTTGTCGAAAACTAATCAACCTAACATACTTTTTTAACACACATAGGGGCATTTCTAGGTCCCAGCATCTAAATCACAGTAGCATTACAAAAGTAGAAGGCTAGGAGACACGGAACTTGCCTATGACCGGCTTTCGAAGCATCCAAGTGCAGTTCTGAGAATTCATGAGTTCCACTTGAAGGTCAGCTGTCTCTGTTGCAGTTTATTTAACCAATGTTATCTCTCCGGTTACATTATGTCCATGAAACACGATTGCTACCTGTACGGGATAGGAAGTTTGTTGAATCAGTGAGAGTTGTGGCTGATAGGGATTTAAAAGAACAAATATATGAGCATAAAACAAAGAATGGAGATTTTAGTTGGAAATTTCTCATTATTCTGCTCTGTGGTAACAATTGCATCTTAGGACACTTTAATCGGCCTCCAAATCTTATTATGTCCATCTTAGGGAAGGCGCTCAAAAAAGTCAAAGGGTACAAGGCACTGTGGTTGATTACTGCACCAGAAGTGCATTAGCTAAAACATATTTTCTACACTAAGTTCCAACTTCCAGACGGGTCCATGACCTCACTTGAGGTCTGAAGAGACTTTCATCAGCGTCCCAAATTGCCAATGAACCCGAGGCAAACATGTACTAAGCACTAAGACAACAAGTGCACAAATTTTGAATTTGCACCGACAATGGACAGCACAGGCGGCGCTGAAGCTAACCGAGAACAAACTACACCAGCTCGCAACCGGCACCAAAAGGAATGCTATCACAACAGCAAAATTTGAGAAGAAGAAGAATAAGGACGGGGACACTGACACAGAAACCCTAGCGGGGGATCGCAGCGGCTTTCGCCAGAATCGAAGCGGAGCGCCACGAAGGGAGACGCATTGGGGCCGGGACGAGCACAGGCGCTCGGGGATCGGAGCGAAGTGCAGCGAATTCCGCTGGGAAATCGCGAGGGACGGAGGAAGCAGAGAGAGAGAAAGAGAAGGGAGAGATGTGGGGAGGGAGGCACGGCAGATCGTCTCGTCACGCTCTGGGCTCTGGGCCTCTGGCACATGGCAGAGGCGAATCGCGTGGATTCGGCTTCAGTGGGCCTCAATGGGCCACATAGCTATTTTTGTTGGGCTTTTTTTGGCCATGTAAGCTTGGCGGATTTTTTTTTATTTTTAACCTTTTTTAAAAACTAATTTTAAATTTAACACGAAGTAACTTTATATTTTAAAACTAACCCTTTTGGCCGCGCCAATTGCCGTGGCGCGGCCAAAACATGCTGTCGCGCCACATGCATCGGCGCGGCACCATCCGCCACGTCGGACGGCGATTTCCACGTGGAAATCCTTGCCGCGCCACCTCCCACGACGTAGCAGGTACTGTAGCACAGGCTGACGTAGCAACTGCAATCTTAAAAAAAATTATATCTCTTTCGTGCAATCTCGGATGAAAATAATCTTTATATGAAAATTGTAGCTCTCGAAGAGATCTACAACTTCCTAGTTTTGAGTTTTTCCATTAAAGGTCGTTAAGATACTCAAAAAATCAAACAAAATTTTAACAGTATATTAAACGCGTACAAATGTTTGTCTCCTTGGAAAACTCGTATCTTTGTTATAAGGTGTCAAATGGAGATACATTGTATATAAAAGTTATAGTTCTTGTTGGGATCTACAACTTTGTAGTTTTGAGTTTTTTCTTTTAAGATCGTTAAGATGTTTAAAAAAATTAAACAATGCTTCAGCAGTATATTAATCTTCACGTACAAATGCTTGTAGTTTTTAAAAAATTGTATTTTTCTTATACGGTGTCAAATGAACATACACTAAGTTGGCGCGGTGGGGTGGCCTGCGCTGCGCGATGCATGATGCCGATGCGCGTGCGGCCGCCCAGGCGTCGCCATCCGACCAGGTGGGCAGGCGGTGGCACGCCCATCGCGATCGCATTCGAATCGTGTCCTCCCCCTCTCGCAGTCGCAGTCGCGCGCGGAGAGGATCGGAAGGGCAGCAGCTAGCAATAACGGAAGCGACCGTCGTCGTCGATCAGCTCACCACCGCCGTGTGGGTGTGGTGCCTGTATCCTCCGCTCGCGCGTCCAGTCGGAACTCGCGAGCTGGCGACGGGCGGCGGGCGGGATCCGATGCGCAGCCAACCAACCCACCCACCCTCCAGGTCACAGCAGAGCCTGATGGATGACAGCAGCCAGCACGTACGTGTACGTCTCTGGTCTGGACGTGTATGGACGTCTGGATGTCGTCGTCGTCGTCGTATCGCGCGTGCCACCCACCACTTCCGTACCGTGTACCCCTCGTGGCTCGTGCGCCGCCATGACCACCGCCGACCGGTACGTACGTCTCCGCCGAGCGGCGAGAGGGAGAGAAAAGTTGACTAATAATGACGCCACCATCATCGTCGGTCGTCGTCTCAAGCGGGCATTATATTCTCGCCTCGATGATGATGATGATGATAGTAAAAAAGGACGGGCCGGGCCGGGCCCTGCGTAGTAGTACGTGTGCATGGCCTTGTGTGCTGCTGCCTGCTGAGACGTCGTAACTACTACTGACAGCCAATTGGCAACGAGGGCCCCGCCCATGCAACCCAGACGTACCAGTCCTGTGCTGGCACGTACGAGTACGAGTACGAGTACCACGCTGCTGCGTGCGACCTGCGATGCGCGAGAGCATGGAGCCATGGACCCCAGCTAGCCCGTCCACCATGCAGCAAGCACCGGCCCATTACGATTTTGCTTTTGTTTCCGCTAGCTAGCTAGCTCTCAAACAAGCAGTAGTAAGTTGCGCTGCTGCCTGTCCGCGGTGCCCATCGAGCATGGAGCATGGACCACGTACGCCGGGGCGGGGGTGGGTCAGCCAGTTACGCGAGATTCAGGAACCGGCACGGGCCATGCGTCCCAATGAATGTGTCAGGCGGCCGGCTGCCTGCAGGACGGGAGGAGGAGGCATCAGCAGCCATGGATGGCTGCCTGGCTGGTCCGTGACACCCATCTGTGTAGCCACGACGCACGCGCCTGAAGCACAGGCGCAGCCTCCCTCTCGCATGCCACGTTAGTAGTACACGGTACACACACGCGCCTCCCTTGCAGCTGCTGCTGGTGCTGCCTCCGTTTGTACAGTAGGCCCGGCCCGTCCTGCCCTGGGGCCGTTCCAACATGCTACTGTAGGAGTAGTATCGCTGGTGCAGCAGTTTTATCGGATGCGTGCTGCGTTTTGATTTTTTTAAAAAAAATTAATAAGCAGCAGCAAAGCACCAAGCTGCAGGAGCCGACCGAGCTGTGACGCGTCAGAACGTCTTTCAGGTGCAGCAGATCCGGCAGACTCGCCACCGCTCACCATCTTTTATTTATTTTTGGATAGATAGATCCGCGGCTTCATCAATAAATTAAAGGGGGAAGAGATGAAAAAGTAAAAGCGAATTGTGTAAAAACCGAAAGGAAAGGGGGAGTGGACTGTGGTGGAGTGGTTGGTTTTGGTTTTGCTTGGGCTCGCGACGTCCCCGTCGGAGGCGTAGCGGATTGACCAGCGAGCCGCAGCGTAGCCTTTTCGGGCCCGTTCCCATCGCCTCGGCCTCGATCGCCCGCAGCGGCGACGTCGTCGGGATGGGAGCCGGTGGCCGGACCACATCAACGGATGGAGGAGAAATGCACGGGACGCGCGGACGGCCGGGCCCTGGGCCCCTGGCCCAACTCCCCGCGCCGCGTGCGGCAGGTACGGTGCTGATCGACCACGGCGCCGCGCGCGGCCCGGCAGCGGATTCGATTGGACAGGGGAAGGAAGGAACAAGAAGAGGGGAAAAGCAGACGGCGGTGGTACAGGAGCCAGTACTACTACTGACAGCCACCGAGGCAGAGGCAGAGGCAGGTGTGTGTGCGTGCGAGTAGTAGGCTGGGGCTGGGAGAGCCGCCACGGCTAGTAGTCGTCGCTAGCCGTGGTTCCTGTGTCGTGTCTGGTCTGGCACGCTGGAAGTCCCACTCCCACGCACATTCAGCCTGGTCCCGCATGCAGCCGCAGCCTGTCTTTGTTTTTTTTCTTTTTCTTGAACGCAAACAAGCAGCAGGGTGTCTCTGTCTAGACGCTGGCATTGCCTGATTAGCAATACTAGTAGGAGTACTAGTATTGCAAAACACAGCTTTATGGCGGCTCAATCAGTTTTGATTGAATAACCGCCTCGATGTGCAGTGCATCTGTATGTAGTACTTACGTTCTGTAGCATGGGGGGACTGACTGATTAGAGCCAGGTCGGTGCCTGTACTGTAGTACTGTACTGGTAGTAGGACAGGCAGGCATTGGATGGGGATGCAGACGTGCTGGGAACAAGACAAAGCCACAAAGAAATGGCTGGCGTCAAGTGGAAGGGAAAGGGAGCGAGGAGAAGGGAAAGGGAGCGAGGCGCCCGTCGTCAGCCGAGAAAGCTCCGCTGTCCTGTACCCCCTCCTCAGTCCTCACCGCTTTCGCGCTCGCACGGATGGGTGGATGGATGGATGGATGGATCAGTCATCAGGCCAGGCCTTCTCTAACGCAACACCATGGCGAACTGCTCCAATGTCCATATCAGCAGTAATATATCATTTCATAAGCAATAGTAGCTCCGCAGGTGTGCAGATGTGCTTGCAGGGACGTCGACGGTCTCATCTGCCAAAAGCTGCAAGCACCCATCCGAGAATGCGTTGTGAGAATGGAGAGATTCACTTTTTCCAGAGTTACAAGGGGGAGAGTGAAAACAAAACATCTGACGGAAAGCTGAAGACGAGATGACCTTTCACCCTTTCACCGTAGGTGTATTGGCTTGGATTGTAAAATTAATAATCTAGTGTGTTCTTTGCCTACGTGTCCTGTTACTTTTAGGTGAAGCATACAGCGCTAACTGGTTGCACTGGGGCTGCCCTCACTCATCGGTCAGAGATCCATTCTCATCAGACTTGAGAAACGAAAGCAAAGCGAAGGAGAGGGATTCGATCGAGTTGCCTTTAATCCCTACTAGCTCACCTTCCCTTCAAGTGACATACTACATTTAATTCCGCAGCAACTTGTTGTTGGAGTGGAGTCGCCCAGCATGCGTATCCCGGGCCATTGCAGGTGGTACGCGGAGCAGTGTACTGCAGGAGTGTACATACGAAAACGAATCATTGGAGCTGCGAGCTGCCTAATGGCCGCCCGGGTACAGTACAGTAGCACGCAAACGCATCGTCGTCTCCCAGAGGCGGGCAGCCCATTGCTGGCAGTGAGTGTGTTGTGTGTAGCAAGTAGTAGTAGTTGATGGGGGTGGATGCATGCATGCATGCACCCATGAGCCAGCCAGGTGGTGGTGGCCCTTGATTGGAACATGCTTGCGTAGAAAGAAACAGCACGTCGCAGATCGAGAGCGCAAGAGCAACTTGTGGGTTGGGGGGCGGTTAGCCTAGCCATGTGAGCGAGCGCACACAGAGAGAATCGCTTTTACGAGAGAGAGCCATGCGGAGTGGGAGTTGGAGTTGGAGTGGTCACACATGCACAGCTCATCTCGCAGTCGCAGAGGTGAGCGAGCGAGATGAGAGAGAGAAGACAACACACGCACGCGAAGCGAAAACCACCACCCACGACCGGCGGCATGGCAGTGGCAGTGGCAGATCCGTCCGTCGCGCGCGCATGTGGCAGCGCAGATCGGTGGGTTCCTGGACTTGTGCTTGGGTTGGGTTGGGTGGTTTGGTTTCTCTTCTCTCCCGCGCCTTCCTATGCTAGCTATATGCATACTGCTCGGCTCCTCTGCTCTGCTCTCCTCGATCTCGTCAGTCCCGTCCCGTGCTCACAGTTCCGGGGAGAAACGAACGGCTGCTGCTGCTGCAAAGGCAAAGGCAAACCCGAAGCCGAAGCCGAAGCCTAGTTTTTCCTCTGCTACCTGCATTCACACACCCACACAAACCCATGCCGCCGCCGTTGTAGTCGTCGTCGTGCACGCAGAATCATTCAGATTCAGGAGACTCTCGTGCACGGCCCAGCACCTGGCCATATGCCCAGACGTATGTGTGTCGCTCGTTCTGACTCTCGTTTCTGTAATTCTGTTTCTGAATGAGGAGACGGACGCCGGCGGGCCGCGTTATCATCTTCTCTCTCTTCATTTTTCACACCGGCGATATGATGACGAGGAGGCGAATCACATTCTCTCCTCCTTTCCGTCGCCGATGCGCGCGGTAGCGGTGACCGCTGATGAGGCGGTAACCGGAGGAGGTGGCGATGCGCTGCTTGTCTTTGGCGTCCTCCTCCGTTACGTTCCCGGGCCGCTGGTAATGCTAATGGGGCATCATCGGAGAAAGTTTTCGCCCAGCTGGTGGGCCTGGCTTTAGAATAATTCGCCATTGGTGGGTGGGTTAACTTGTCACCATCCTCCTCTGCGATTTGCGGCCAAAGCAACCGCAGTACACAAGTCCAGTACAATTGGGCGGATAGGAGAGCCGACGGGGAATTTCTTTTGCGTGCTTGCATGCATTACGGACGGACTGAAGATGAACTGAATGAATGAACCAAACAAAACAACTACTTACTCCAATAAATAAACAAGAGCAAAGGAGGGCGCTTCTTTTCAGGACGGATCCATATCCATCGCTCCCCTTCTCACGCTTGCATTCGTACTATTATTAGAAAAAAAAAATAGCGGTGGGGGGATACTGTCTACTAGTGTAGTACTTGCAGTGGTTGGGTGGTAGCAGGATGGAGGAGTAATCAGCAGCAGGTCGGCCGGCCGGGGATAATCAGCCCCGGTAGCGGTGCTAATCATAGCCGGAGACCACAGTGCGTGAGCGTGAGCGAGCAAGCAAGCAACTGGCAAAGAGCTACAGTACTAGCTGAGAGCCCAGGCCCAGCCCCACGCCACCTTCCCTTGCTCAACGCTGGAACCGAAACGGTTGCTGTCACTTTATTTATGCTGGTTGTACGTGCGGCATATGGCCGGGTCGTTGAGATCGCTGCATCTGTCGCTTGCCTGATGGATTATAGATCCACCACCACGCGTCCCCCAACATGCCGTTTTGATAAAAGCTGAGCCCATTTGCATTTGGACCAGCGAGAGCGAGATTATTCCAACCGATTACCAGTACCAATGCTGCTCGTTTCCAATCACTTATTATTACTTGCTAGGTCCGGTTTGGAATTTAGACACGAGGACTCAAGTTTAGTCACTTCAAATTTGATATTAAATCCTTCAAATAAGTCGACTAATGAATGACCCAATTTTAAGACTACACTCTAGTTAACAAACAACTAGTAGTATTCTTCTTCTTTTGATACGCATACTCTTCTTCTTTTCAGTTTTTTTTTCTTTAAATTCTATCTTGTGTAGCACTCTTTATAGTTAAACATGTCTATTGGGGATTTGGGGTTTAGTTTATCGACTTCACGTTAGTGCTTGCATTTTTACAATATTTTATTCCGTAATCTTATATGTATATAGTGAGACACATAGAGTGACTTCGTGAATCGTATTCTTTCAACGATAAAAGATGTGTCCATCGACAACGAGACACCTATGTATGATAACTTTGTCAAGCACCGCCTTACTACCTATCAGGTCGCATCCAAACAAATCATGCAAGAGCTCATATGCGAAAAGGGGAAAAACCAAATAGTATAGAAATAAATTTTAGCTGTATAATAATTAGTCCTAGCAAGTTGCCTGCCAAGTCACAATTCAACCAGGCCCTGCTACATGCATGAGCACATACATACGTGAAAAGAAAAATCTAATCTATGTATATTAATAGTATAGGACTAAACTTTAGCTATCTAACAACTAGTTATTGTCTCCTAGAGATCAAACAGACCCTTAAGTTCTAGTTAATATTTGGATCTAGGAGTACATCAATCCAGGAGTACATCAAATGTTCTCTCTTAAGATTAACCAAATTTATAAAAGAAAAACATCGATATAAATATAACAAAAAGTTAGTATCATTGGATACATTATGAATCGTATTTTTTTATGGCGTACTCCATCTGTTGAAAAAAATATAATTGATGATATTGAGGAATCAGACGGTAGGATTTAAGATACTAAAACAGTGTTATTAGATTGATCGCATAATATATTTCTTAGTTATCACATATATTGGTGTTATAGTTTTCTATAAACTTAGTTAAACTCTAAAAATAACTTATGTCAAATCTAGAATCGCACTCTTTTTATATTGCAAAGAGTACGTATTTAGAGTATTTTTAACACTTCACCAACGGTTCCGTCTTAGAGCCTCTTTGGAGGGCTCTCGTCAGATCCGGCTCTTGCACTGTAGCTGCATTGTAGCAGTACTGGAGCGTGCGGGAGCCGGAGCCGGAGAAGCTCGTTTATTTGGCTCCGGCTGCTGCGATGGCGTCAGTGACACAGGAAAGAAGGAGAGAGAAGAACAGATTCTATGAATAGCACTGCTACAGTGATGGAACAGGAACAATGTCAGAGGAGCCGGAGCTGCCGGGAGCCCTCCCAAAGAGGCCCTTAGTCTCTCCTAAAAACATACATATCGTCATCTCCCGTACATACCTAGCTAGTTGCCGATCTTGGATGAAAACCTCACTGTTGTAACTCACACCTACAACCTTCAAAATAAACTCTTCATTTTTCATTCTACCTTCCATTATTTCACTTTGTAGTTATCATTAGTCACTATTGTAACTTTCACCGTTCTTATTATAGCAAGGTTAATGGTTCTTGACAAATTTCAGTAATAACAACCGTCCACAGTTGCACCTTGACTACATAGTCCGTACACCTAGAGTAGACTATATATCAAGTTTCTCGTAACAATAATAACTCATTCATGAAAAAACATTTTTTTTCAATATTTATTTATAGTTTCGATAGCCGCACTAGGTGTTGGCGAAGTGCGGACACGGGTTTGGATTATGGTGCCGTATAACTTCAATCTTGTTAGCCAACAAGCTAAGATTGATTCTCTCCGCCTACGTTTTTTCCAGCAAAGCCTTCTTTAACGCCTTGACAAGTTGTTGTTTAAACCATTTAATTCTTGTTTAAACGCCTTCTTTAACGCCTTGACAAGTTGCTGTTTAATTTAAACGATTTAACGTCAAAATGTATTTAGTCTCTACCAAAAATGACATTGTAATTGTAGTATTCATTTGCCACTATTGTAACTTCCATCGTGCTTGCAGAAAGAGCAACGATTAATTGTTATTCTTGCTGCCAAGTAACAATGACCTCCCACGTTGACTACACACACCTACAGTGGAGTATGTAACAAGTTCCTTGTAGTAACGGTAATAATAACTCATTCACCAGAATAATTGTAGCAACAGGCGCAGAAAGCTACATAATCCTTAGTCATATAGATGAACGAGAGGGAGAAGCTAATTTTTTTTTGAGGGAGAAGCTAATTAGTAAAAGATGTAAATTGAAACCAATAGTTGGTCGCGAAAAGACAACATTATTTTCATATACTGAATGATTTCAATTTTGTTAACCAAGCTAGGCTATGTAAGATTCGCCCTGTTCGCTTGGCTTCAGCCGGCTTATCAGCCATCGAAATAGTGTTTTTGTCTCACAGAAAAACAGCCAACAACATCAGCCGGCTTATCAGCCAAAAAACGGCCAAGCGAACAGACCGATTATTTCCACCACCAACATTTGTCCTCCACAGCCTTTAGGACGTCTTGATGCGTATTAGTTCCATTATAAAATATAATAAGGAAATTTGAGTTGTTCTAAATGTCCAAAGTTTGTCAAGTTTGTAAAGAAAAGTATTATTATCTACCCAATAAAATATGAAAAACATTTCATGGAGCGTTTATTAATCTCATTTGATACCATAAATATTAGCTTCTTCCAAAAATTTAGTTTGTTTTAGGATAAGATAAAGGTCTTAGAGCATGTTTGATATCATATTCTAAACTTTAGTTGGCTACTAAACTTTAGATCACTTTAGCATATTTGTGTGGTCTAATAAACTAATAGACCTTTTTTAAAAAAGATTGACTAAACTTAGACTACTTGTTGATTGGAGCCTCAAGAACTAAAGTTTAGCAACTAAATTTTGAACCATGAATCCAAACAGATCCCTATACTTACGGATGAAAACGGGTTGAAATAAATCTCGTTCTGTCCTATCTCTATTTCTACATTTAACTCGCTTGAATTCATATTAAGGGTCATCCTAATTGTTTTTGTTATTGATAAATCTGAAAATGAGACAAAAATGATATGACAATTTTTTCAAAGTTTTTGTTTTTTTCTGTTTTTAACCATAATAGGTCATACCGTTTTAGGAAGTGCAATAATGCAACACATCGGCCATGCCACACCAAGGTATCCCTATCTATAGTAGACTGGTGGTTGGCTTGTTGTGTTATGAATATATGGTCTTGCACGATAGCCATCTTATGAACCTATGAATTAAAATTATTTACATGTTCATAGTGTTACCATGCTAGGACGGTTAGATCAGTAAGTGAAGTCATGTTTTTTCTTAGTTCTCGCTCGAGTTGACCCATTTCTGATTTCTAATGAATCCCATATTTTGTTCATGTTTCTGGCCTTCTCGATTTTAATTCTGCTTCCACAATAAAATGTAACAGTGAAAACAAGAGATGATTTTCCGGATCTATCCCATTCGTTTTCATCCCTATTGATTTTTTTTAGATCAACGACGGGGGTTAGAACAACCCCACCTGATATTCATCCCTATTGATACTTCCTTCATCCTAAAATAAGTGTGAATCTCGCATTTTAAGGAGTCAATAATTCCATGTTTGACTAGATTTATAAAAACAATACAATCAACATTTGTATATCAAAAAGTGTCCTACAAAAATATTAAAATGTATGACATAATTGATCTAATAATGTTTATTTGGTATCATTAATATTAGTATATTTTTATAAATTTTGTTAAACTTGAGATCGTTTTAGAACCGAGGAAGTATATTTAGCCTGGATGGAGTTGTCAATTTAAAGACCGAGTTCTTGTTTGTTCCGCTATGTGAAAAGGTACTCATTATTTAGTCGCTAACAAAAGTAACCTTGTAGTATGTTACTGACTCCTTATTAAAAAAGAGCAACCTTTAATAGCAATACTGTAATAGGAATAATGATCTTCCACGTTGACCACATACACGGATACACGTACTGTGGAGTACGGTATATAACAAGTTTTTTTTTGTCATAATAATAATAATAATTCACTCATGAATAAATGCAGCAACAAAAGCAATTGGATAAACAGAGAAAACCACGTAATCCGTAGTCCTAACAGATTGGCATATAGTATGCTGAACGCCTGAACGAGTAGAAAATTGGAAACTGAAACCTACTAGTCCGCCACTGGATCTGCCAGGAAAAGACAAAGACTCCATAGCAGCGCTAGCTCCAACTGCGATTGATTCCGTTTAGTTTAGGACCTGAATGCACCAAGTGGCCTATACAGAAATCAGACCAAAACATACTATGTGTCGAAGTGTTGATCTGCATCCAACTCCTACCACGTAGTAAGTACTAGCATAGGCAAAAGAAAACGATTACTCGACCAAGAGAAAGAGAAGCAATTGAAGATTCTTTGGAGGGCCCCTTCATTATTTCTTGGCACTCATAATCAATGCACTGATTATCTGTACACATTTTTAAATCAGAATAGTGGTTGAATTGACTTTAAGCCGGTGGTTGTATATATATATACGGAGTACTGTACATGTATATACTCGAGTATAAAGCCTGCAACGAAGACGAATAACAAAGACAATGACGGGCAAATAGGAAACATTTATTTATTTATATCTGCGGTAGCACCCACCGTAGCAGAATACTGTACTCCTAGTAGTAGATCACATAAAAAAATTTCTACTTCTGCCAATCAGCGTCGGATGAAAAGAAATTGAAAGGATACGCGAAAGACGTACGCCGTCGCGTGTACAGTGCAGTGCTAGAGCGGAAGATGCGAAGGGCAGAGGAAATCCACCTCAGCTTCAGGTGAGCTGGCCGGTGGCCGCTTCCGCCCTTTTCTATTTCTGAGGCCTGCGCGCGCGGTTTCCAATTCCGACGAGCCAAAACAGACGGACGCACACACACAAAGCGAAAGGGAGAGAGAAGAGAGAGAGGGGCAGGGCAGAGCAGGAGAGAGAAATTCGAGGGGGAATAAAAAGGGAAAGAAATAAAGTGAGGGAGGGGAGAGTCCCATTTCCCCAAGTACACGAGAGAGAAGGGGAGCAGAGGAGCACGCTACGAGAGGGAGGTCGAGGGAGGGGCAGCAGGGGCTGCAGCAGAGGCCAGAAGCATTAGAAGCGGCAGTCGTAACCAAGTGGCATCAGTAGATAGAGCCAGCCATCTATCTATCCATCTATCTAGCTCTACAGGTATAAATCCTCACGCATCGGTAGGAGGGCGAGGGGGGGACGGGAGGGAGAGGCCGCCTGCCTGCCACCAGGCCAACTACCAAGTGGGGGAGGGAGGGAGGACCGGGAACCGGAGGAGGAGGGGATTTCTCGGGGGCGGAGTGGCGGCCAGGACCTGATTGGGCGCGATCTTTGAGCGCAGATTTGGTGCCCGCGATCTCATCTGCCATGGATTTGATTTAAGGTGACCTCCTTTTCCTCCCTGTTTTTTTGGCGTTTTGCTTGGCTGGCTCGGATTCGTGTTATCCGACTTATCGCGGCGCTGAGATAGAGATTTGTTTTCTTTTCTTCACAGATTTGGGGAGATCGGCCGGGTTCGCGCTGCGAGATTCGATTTTTATGCCTGTTTTACTCACGAGGTTCGCTCTCCTCAGATCTCAAGCCTTCCCCTGTTCTTGATCTGATTTCATCCCCGCTTATTTTTTTTAATTCGGTTTTGGCGCCTGCAGATCGCAACAGCGGGATTGCTAAGCAAGCTCAGATTTCATTTTTTTTTTCTGGATCAATCTCAGATTAGGAGGAGGAATAAAGCAACCATAGAAAGAATTTTTTGGGAGAAGGTAGGCATGATGCTGGAAGGGAAGTCGTACCTTGTGTCGCGCTGCCTGCCGAGCTCCTGCGAGCCGGAGGAGACGGAGTGGGCCTACCTCGCCCACGAGGTCATCCTCAGCGGCAAGCGCCCGGCGCCGGAAGACGTCGAGGTCGAAGACCTGGACGAAGCTGACGGCGGCGGCGGCAAGCGCAGCAAGCCGCTGTCTCCGCAGCCGCACACGCCAGACATCTCCGAGGGTCACGGCTCCAGCCGACATGCCTCCGGTTGCGGCGGAGAGCAGCAGGGCACTGGGAGCAACCCCATGAATTCAATCGGTCGTGACCTGACCCTCAATTGTCTCCTCCGGCTATCCCGCTCCGACTACGGCTCGGTGGCCTCCCTCAGCCGGGACTTCCGCGCCATGGTCCGCGGCGGGGAGATCTACCGCCTGCGGCGCCAGTATGGGGTGGCCGAGCATTGGGTCTATTTCTCATGCAATGTTCTTGAATGGGATGCCTATGACCCATATCGAGAGCGCTGGATCCAAGTGCCCAAGATGCCGCCTGATGAATGCTTCATGTGCTCTGACAAGGAATCACTTGCAGTCGGCACTGAACTGCTTGTGTTTGGGATGGCGCGTATTGTCTTCAGATACAGCATCCTAACCAATTCATGGACCAGGGCTGATCCAATGAAGTCTCCACGGTGCCTGTTTGGGTCAACAAGTGTTGGGGAAAAGGCCTTCGTTGCTGGAGGCACTGATTCTGTTGGCAACATCCTGAGCTCTGCAGAGATGTATGACTCTGAGACACATACCTGGACGCCCCTCCCAAGCATGAATAGGGCGAGAAAGATGTGTTCTGGGGTTTTCATGGATGGCAAGTTCTATGTGATTGGTGGTGTGGCCAACAACAACAGAGTTCTGACCTGTGGGGAGGAGTATGACTTGAAGAGGCGTTCTTGGAGGATAATCGAGAACATGTCTGAAGGCCTCAATGGAGTCACTGGTGCTCCTCCCCTTATTGCAGTTGTCAGCAATGAGCTCTACGCCGCTGACTACAGCGAGAAGGATCTCAAGAAGTATGACAAGAAGAACAATAGGTGGATCACCCTTGGAAAATTGCCTGAACGGTCTGTGTCAATGAATGGGTGGGGCCTTGCTTTCCGAGCATGCGGTGACCGCTTGATTGTCATCGGAGGTCCAAGGACCTATACTGGTGGTACTATTGAGCTCAACTCATGGATCCCAAACGAGCGGCCGCCTGTGTGGAATTTGATTGCCAGGCGGCCATCTGGGAACTTCGTGTATAACTGCGCCGTGATGGGTTGCTGAGTCCACTGAATAAAAGATAAGTGCAGTGGATATTTATGAAGGATGCTATGCACAGAGGCAGCCTGTCCAATTGCTTCAGCCCTTATTCTTCGTAGCGATTTCTGCCGTCTGCCCAGTTCCGGAATTAACTGGACATCAGCTGATTGTCAGCAGTCTCATGTAACCCTTGAGTTCTAATACTCCTGTTTCCCCGCTAATCCATTTCTACATTTGCATTTGAATCAACTGCTCGTGATTTCAAAGATACGAGACTATGCAAAACAAATGTCATATTAATAATCTAGAAACAGCATCGAGATGGTTTCTATCTATTGATGAGGAACCTGTTAAGAAATACTTGATTCGCCTGTAGCTGCAAGAAATGCTAATTCTTTCTCTTTCATCTTGCATGTTTCATAATTTGCATATCTTTCTTGATGTTATGAGCCACCAAGTTGGTGCTTGGTGGCGACATGTGTGAACTGCTGTGTTGAATTTTCATGTTGCATGTGCTGGATCCACTTGGCTCTAAAATGGCATATATTATGTTGGTATTTCAGCATTGGATTGAATTGATGTTTGGACTAGTCATACTGTGGATGTGTAAGTCTGATGGAGTCTTGCCTTGTTTCACAATTGGTATCTGAAAAGATTAAAAACTAAAAGGTACTTATTCGATTGGTGTCAGCCTTGAAGTCATGTTGCAGTAGCCTGCATTTTTTACCCTGGGTTTTATGGTTCTACTCTTGATGTTTATATATAGTTTATATCTATGGTTACCCATGATCGCTTTGACTCGCAAGTTTATTGTGCCAAAAAAATGATTAGTGAAAACTATGAAGCTGTTTGATTTTGTACGATCCGTTTAATAATTTCACCTGATAGATGTCTTTCTGAACTAGTAGATGCAATAAGAGAATACAAGGAATTCATTAGAAACTTCCTAACTCCTATTAGTGTGCTTTTCTGCTGTTCTCTTTTGCTGAGATGTTTCAAATTTGGATTTGCGATCTCCAGAATTCCTTTGGATGAGTAAATTCAAATGGCAGTGCTTGCCATATGAATGTGTGGTTGTGTTACCTGTTGATGTCAGCCATGTTTTTACACCTTTTACCAAATGAACAGTTGCCTGATTAATCTAGCTACTTCCAGACTGAAAGCAGTTGCCTGATTAATCTAGATACTTTAGCAACATTTGTGGTGAGTAAGATGCCCTTTAGTCTGGGGATAATGAAACTCAAGCTTTGTGGAACAGAATGTGAAATTGAAATACTCATGTCCTACTTAATTTAAGTATGTAGCTAGAGTGGTGAATGCATATTAGCTGGAAAATTTATGGTTCAAGAATCGTGTCTATTGCACTTATTTCCAAATCGGGTATCATTCCTTGTGCTACAACTTGGACTTGGGTAACCATATATAGTGAAATACTCCCTCCGTCCCTTTATATACGTCGTCCGGAAAGTGTGTCTGTGAGGGAAACACGGTTTTCTAGAGACAGACATTTAGGGACAGAGGGAGTACTTGATTGGTTTGCATAGTGTCAAAACTTGCATTCTGTCTAACTTTGCTGTAACATGGGATGTCAAAATATGGCGCAGAGCTTTATTGCACATACACTAGAATTACCAGTGACCTATTTTGATTCATTCTGAGTGTGTCATCCTGCCTATTTAGAGTCTATAACTATATAATAGTAGCAAGTGTGATTTGCTGAAACAAAGTTTGCTTTTTATGAGTAGAGTTGGATGCTAAGAAGCTTAACCTTGCATCAATTGCTAGCTTGGCTTCTTGACTAGCACTGGAAGCTATTGGTTCCCATGCATGTCCTTCTATGCCTTGTGATTCAGAAACCGCTGTCATCTTTATCTGTATTTGACCGAGCCATGCTCACATTTGCTTATGAAGGTCAACACGGCCTTGCTTAAATCTGGCGCCTCTCCATAACAGGAGGCCGAACATGATTAAACTCTTTGGTAGTAATTAGATTTCTGGTGTGGCAGAAACTTGGTGGCCTGGCATGTTGTTTGGAACAGGACGACGGATCAGCAGTGACTGCAAAGTCAGTCTACAGATGAAGTTGGCATGCAGAGAAAGTAGTAGGAGCAGATTGTTCTTGGTGTGTTGCGTGAAGCTTTGTTCCTTTGACTCGTGGAGCTGCTCTGCTGGTCCGGTGTCTATCTTTCCATATCTATCTATACCCCTATACCCGTCAGCCTCAGGCACAGACAGGATGGACGCGCCCAGTCTGGCGCTGGCTTGGGTTGGATTGGGTCTCCCCTGTGGCTACGTTGGCGGCGGCGCTTTACAGCACGGCCAGTTTTGCCTCTTTTGTTTTGTTTTTTTTTTCTCCCGTCGCCCGGTCGCCCGGCTGCAATTATTCCAAGGGATGGGAAGGGAATACTGGAAGAATGCGTTGCGTTCGGAATAGGATCGCAATAATTTCGATGCACGTCGCTGTTGTGCTGCAGTTGTGGATGGTATGGAGCTGTGCCGTGCGGCCACTGCATACATACATGCCCCCTAGCTCACCTCACTTGGCTGGCTGGCACACTACTAGTCTTGCTGCCTTTTCCTCTCTACTACTACTAGTAGTACTACTACTATCTTCTTGCTCCGTGCAGCTAGCTGGTTGTTTGGCAGGGCATGTTACAAGTTTGCTTGTTGTGTGCTGATTGGCAATTTAAAATCTTGCGAGTGAAGTAGCATCTTTGCCATATTGATGTCATGGTTATTGCCAGCAAGAATCAAACGAGGCTTTCTTTTGTGCTCTATACATGCATAAGTATGCTCTTTAACTTTAGGGAATACTAATTTCTAGAAGAAGAACCATGCCGTCACCGAATCTCAACCAAAACACAGTCCTGCCCAGTTTACACGCTGCACATCCAGCAGCCGGATAGAATATATATAAATAAATAAATATATTTTGCGTCAGTGGAGAATAATAACAAACACAGCTCTCGCAAGAAGGGAAGGGAAACGTTCAGTGCTCAGCACAGCGTATTATTATGCCTACTGATAATAATCTCCTTTATTCGTGGCGATGCATGGACGGCAGGAAACACTAGGCCAGGCCGGGAATCATTGCGCCTGCCTGCCTGCCTAAGCGTCCACGCAACGACCAACCATGGAGCTTCCCGTCCCGTCCCGTCCGTTTCAGATTCTAGTTTGATCGTTTCCCCGCCCCGCCCCGCCCCGGTGCAGTGCTTGCATGCTGCGGCTATCGATAACGCAGCTGCGTGACTGCGATGCGATCGACGACGCACGCGGCCCAGGTGAACGTGGCAGCGGCGGCGGCTGCTGAGTCGCCCGACGAGACCGCATGGTCGCGGCACGCCACGCCACGCCATCCACGCTGCGTCAACGCGTTTGAACGACGGCCTGGTCCTCGTTTACGGCTCCTGAGTAGAGTACGGCCCAACCCAGACAGAGTATACGTATACACGGTACACCACGACGCGGCTTCTCGTGTATCCGTATTCCGCACGTGTGGTATACTCTACTGACTCGTCGGTCGTTCTCCCCACCTCATCAAATGACCAAATCGTTTCCGCAGCGTGGGCTCATTGAAAGGCCCTGGCTCAGCTCTGGTTTAATTCGGTCCGAGCTTTGATGGGCTCTGGACGCTGATAATATGGGCCCAATTCCGCGCTCCCTCGCGTTAAAAAAACATTAGACGGAGTTTCCTCAAAAAAAAAACGGAGTTGCCTAAAAATAGGTGCTCCAATAAATTGTGTTTTTTTTTCCGTTGGAGACGTGCTGTGAAAACGAAAGTACTCTTTAGGAAGGTAGTAAAACCTTTTGGAAATAATTGTGATCACAAAGAAATAATTGTGGCTGGCTGGCGATAGGCAAATCTGCAAACGCCAAGTAGTAGCATTGTGATTTCCAGGACAGGCTGCAGGTAGCACGTACAGGCTACAGCAGAAAAGAGCCGCCTAATACGACAGGCCGTGTTTGTCGCGTCGTCCTCGTCTTGTTTTCCCGAGGCAGCAGACAGAAGCAACCGTGAGGCAGCAGCGCCCAGCCCAGCCGGCCCAGATGCACCTTGCGTCCTTGCACGTGAGTGACCGAGACCCGATGCAGAGCTGAGCTGAGCTGCGACGCGAGCGACGCGGATACCGGACCCGGACGCGAGGGAGGACTGCCAGTGCCAGAGACCTTTAGCACTGCACTGCCACCCGGGCCACTGGGCTGTTGTTTCGTTGGTCGCCGGCTCTAGGACAAGTCTGCCACGCCCAGCCCGTCCTCGTGCTTTGCTTCTACTGGCCCTGCCGACCGAGACCGAAGCGCACACCGAGCACTCAGCAGTGCACTGCACTGACGGTTTTCACTGACTGTGGCCACACCGGGACGGGGATCTTTATTGTTAGTCACACTTTGTCATATTTCATCTTAGTTAAGTTTGATCAAATTGACAAGTGTTTGGTTAATAACTAAGGTTAGACATGATTCTTTTGGATTTCATATGTCATAGAGTACAAAAGTGTGGCAAAATTCTCTTAGACATGTCAAAGTGTGGCAATTAATTTACTTATCACACTTGCCACACTTACCTAAGATTAGTTGTTGTAAACTATGGCTAGCAACCAAACAGTATAGACTCGTCTGGTCACCCGTGTTACCGTGTGGTGGATGCTGGACCGGGATACTTCCCTCAAGGTCAGGTCAGAGGAACCCGGTGCTTCGCCCAACCTGATACTCACGGTACTAGGCTACTAGGCTGCAAGGTCGGATCTAGCGATCTAAGTAGTAGTTACACACCTAAGACCTCACTACTCTTTATAACTACAAGCAATATTTTTCTTGCATTCAAAAGACTAAATAAATGCGGATGTTTGTAAATACTCCATCCATCTTAATTAACAAACAATAATACAACTCAGTCAAACTAACTTGAGTTGACAGACTTTCTAACTATAGAATAAATTACATGACCGGTTACTAAATTATTAGTGAGATTTTATCCCAGTTATCAAACTATCAAAATGATTATTTAGGTCCGTAAACTATTGTTAAGGTTTTATTTGGTCCCCAAACTCTCAAAATGGTTATTTAGGTTCCTAAACTTTTGTTGAGGTTTCATCTCGGTCCCAACTACAGTGACGGTGGTAACAATTGCTTTGTTTTTCTTATTTATTTATTTGGGCTAAAGTTTTAAAAATCATAGTAAATCATAGAAAAATCATAAAATAGAAAATTTAATTTTATTGGACTCCAAATGAGTAGATATATACAATAAACATATAATATGTAAAAAGGAGGAAGAAACCAATCTATTCTTCCCTACGCGGTAATGATTGCTTTATGTGGTCTCAATAAATGCGAAGAGATTGTTTCCTCATAAGAAATCATCTCTCTTCAATATTTACCTTACCAATTAGTAAAAATACTTAGGTGACAATCCAACTAATGCACACAGAAACTTTGATAGTTTCTGCACAGCAAGTGCTCTAAGTCTAGTTTCAATAGGCAGTTTCGTGAAAAAAGTACCAAGATTATCACATCAAATTTTGTGTTGGTAATAATGACAACATGTTTCATCTATACTCCCTCTAGCCCGCAATAAAGGTCGTCGGGGAGTATCATCTGAGCATCTGCATTCATACCGCCTGCTGTGCATCTGGACGTCTGTCTGTCCACATTCACGGAATCTCGGATGTATGCGCTGAGAAGCTATAACAACTCAAATAAAGTGACGGAGGCAGTATGTATTATAAAAGGCTAGTCCCAGTACGAGTTTTATGTCATTGTTTTTAGGACTCGAAAGTGTTGCAAACTGTGCAAACAGATTTAATCCTCATAAAACACATTTTATTCCTCGAAGCATTAATAATCTATCTCTTCATTTAGATTATGCCATGTCAGCATATTTAACGCTAATGAAACTTTCGTTGAAATTGACCTAATGCTAAATAAGAATGAAACTCTATTGAAAATCCATTAAAACTAGCATAAATGACATTTGGAGACCAAGTTCGAGTAGACATGGTATTTGGTAAGTACAATTTAGGGGGCTTTTGGCGGGGCTCCTCTAGATGGGAAACTGGGGAAGAGTCAGAGCAGTTTAGAAGGCATTTGGTAGGGCTCCAGAACAGCTTCGGCTACTCTATATATTTTTAATAAAAAAATATCTCCTCCTATAAAATACGGTATGAGTTTTATGGAACTAGAAGAGCTAGAGCTAGGGATAAACTCTACCAAATATTACCTATTTACTCTTTATCATTGTATATACTGATCTAAATAGGCAGTAGACTAGGGCTACGAGCTACTGGTGGTTGTCTCTTGACTCTCTCTGCTCATCAGCTCTTGGCAGTATCTGTAGGTATAGGGCCTAGTAGGTCTCGGTCTTTCCATCCATCCACCGGCCGGCAATGCAAGTTCCGGTGTCTGGCTCGTTGTTCAAGCTAGACAGAAGAGTTTTAGCTAGGTCGACCAGGAGGTAGACAAGGGCACATGCGCTCGAAGAGTTTTGTTCGTGTTCGTGGCCCGACGACGACCTCGCTCGTGGACTCGTGGAACGCCAACAGCCCACGCAAAAACGGTTCCCCGGCCGGCCCTGCCGCGCGGTCCTCCGGCCGCCTTCGAATAATCACCGTCGGCGACGCGCGGAGACCAGCAAGCTCCCCGGCCGGCTGCTTCTCAACACTGGCACGCCTCGCACTCGTCGTATCTTAGCTAGGAAGCACGGATGTCGGTCCGTTCCGTTGCCCCGGCCTGGCCTTCCGGCGCTGGCGACCGGGGCAGGCGAGGTGATGGGCAGTGCAGCTCGATCGCGGACACACACACACGGACTGGCAGCGCGGCCCTGTACCCACGTCTCGGTGCCGGGATCTGCGCCTACCACGGCACGATCAGCGTCATCATGGCGCAATCATTGACGAACACGGGAACCTACCAGCAGTGCCCAGCGGATCGCACGCCGAAATCGTCCGGCCTCTACTGTTGAAGAAAGGATTTTTCGTCGCCCATGCATCGGCGCTCTCTGCTCGGCATGTGAAATTAACTGTCAGTGCGCAGCGACACAGATTTATTTTACTGACAGAGATTGATTTCATTTCCCGTCGCACGCCGAGCACGGTCCACGCGCTAGTGGGCAAACCCAGTTGAAAAAATTGACCCCGTCGCATGGATAGTTAAGCACGTTTATCCATCGTGCCAATATAGGTTGAAGGACGACGTGGGAAATAATATGAAAGTAGGACAAGGTTAATGATGGAAATATACGAGAGAAGTAATAGTTGAGGATTACTGATGTAAAATTATCTTCTATATTTGAGGAGTGATTTTTTTAAGAAAAACAATTGGAGAAACCTTTCTTTGGTGCTCCAATATTTTTTGGCACTTGTAAAATTCAATGGTTTTGGAAACAAATTTTTTGGTACTCTTGGAGATCCTCTTAAAATTTTAGTTTTTCCCTCATAAAAAATTATAATTATAATTTGTTTGTTTACAACATTTTATTTTGGTTTTAGCTGCGGTGCCCGGTAGCCTGCAGCGATGAAAGAGGTGTCAAGGCAGGCAGGAGGATCCTAGTACGACTGTACACAATATCCTACTGGCTAACTGGCATGCAGCAGGACTGGGTGCTGGCTGCCCGCCTATGATATGTGATCATGCGTGCTGTATGAGGATTGGCTTCATGCCTTCATGAGACACGGTTCGGTACGGATAGATCGATCGATGGCGTCTAGCTAGTAGGAGTATATCGATAGGATAGGACGTGCCAAGTGGTACGATCTCCGTCACATGTCCATGGAGGCATCCGAATCCGATATGGACACGGCCGGCGTGTGTGTACCAATCGTGGCTGGAAATAAACCCGCGCGCGGCCGGCCAGCCGGTCCCCGCCTGCAGCGCGCTGCATGCATGCAGGCCGCGGGGCCCGCCGGAGCAGCGATGGGCGGGCCACGTCGCACAGCGATTAAACCACCTCCCAGCCAATCACAAACAGTTAGCGGCCGCCGCTCTAGCTAGTACTGTACGTAGCTAGTAGTAGCGAGCCGGCAGTCCGTGAGTTGGTTCACTGATGGAGGCCTTGTAACGGTAACAGCAGAGGCAGAAGCAGAGGACAGGCCGGCCTGAATCTGAATGATGCACGCAATTGCACAGCCAGTCAGGTGTATACTACGTAGCTGCTGCCCGGCCGTATGTACGTGGGGACAGGAGAAAGGCCAGGGGGCGGCGGTCAGCTTTCTCATACATGCATGAATGGTACTTGAGAGCCTGAAAATATATGCAGGACATGGACATATGCAAATGGATGGATGGACGCAGTGCATTGGACGACTTCTAGTACACGCACGTAGCACGCCGCACGACGCTAGCTACTAGTACTAGTACAGCGATCTACATCCCATCCGACTCAGGACGCAATGCAGAGCAAATGTACGTGGGGTCCGTAGACGGGGGGAGTTATGAAGGTCATGTCGCGCAGGGGGGATTGGGGAGGAAAGATCTCGCCGCGGTGCAGGTGGGTGGGGGGTTTAAGGACCACTCCGCACCGCCTCAAACGGGGCGATCCCAAAGATCACGCGATCTCAGGGCTCGTCCCCACACAGGAGGCACGTCCTTCTCCCTGTCCGGGCCAACTGCCAAAAGCTGCTGCTCCTTATTCCATCGTCGTCGTCTTCGCGCGCCGAGCATCATCACCAGATTCTTGAGTACTCCTACACGCACATCTCAACCTACCTACTAGCTAGCCGAGATGACCTTTATGTGGACACCACCACTGCTGCCTTCTCCGTCCGGCCGGCGTTGTTGATCACCAGCTGCAGCTCGTCGGAAGGTCCTTTGCATGCATGCAAATGTATGCATCCGCCACGCCCAAAGTCAACATTTGCCGTCAATTCATTACCAAGAGTCTAGTACACGGGTCCACTTGGAGGGAGACTTTTTTGTTTATTTTGGACGTTGAACTGGCATTGGAGGAAATTTTTGTACGTATTTTATATGAAAAAGCAGAGAGAGGGGGTCTGGTTCTCAATCCTTTACAAAAAAAAAAAAGAACTACAGTAAATATGATACAGGGGTTCTCAATCCTTACTTTCATTCTACTACTACTACGGTCCTACCCCTCTTTTTCTTATACTAGTTTCAATTGGTTTTCATCATATTTCCCTTTATTTATGGTTTCACATGCCTCCTGTGTGGCCTCCAATGTGTAACTTGGAGGTGCTTCGCTGCTACAATAGTACTGTACCCTTTTAATGTGACGCCGCACCAATCAACTAATAAAAGCCCTTAATCATTTGTCTCACTGTCGCATTGTCACCGGCATCACCTGGACACCAAATCACGACGCTACCAGCAACACATAGAACATGAAGCTAAGCTTACGTTGTAGTTAGGGCTTCACTAACACATTATTGTAGGTGTTCTGAGGACGAAGGATCTGGGCTTTTGGTGGTTAGCTGCCCATATCGTATCAGCTTTGGATCAAATAGAGGCTGTGGAAGTTGACTTTTGCAATCATTAACAGATCGAGAAAGGATCATCTTAGCAAATTAAAGCAAATAACAATATACAAGATAAACTTAACAATCCCAAAACCTCAACCTCATTTAATTAATTGAATGACCCAAACAACATCCTAGATTTTATAATTTGTAACTGGGTCTGATTAGTTCCGTATTGTGACAGCCTGCACAATGGTCTAGTGTCAGATATCTAACACCAGGCTTACGTCAACAACTTCATAATGAAATTAACCACGAGACTAATTCCACCAATCAGACAAGAGCTCAGGGGCTACACCCAGTGGGTGTGCTTGCGTTCCCCCTTTGGATATCGATCTAATCCCCTAGGCTATGATTACCCGGAGCGACCAACAACCCACTCGATGGGTCCAAGTGTTTTTGCCTAGGAGCCACACAACTCCTCAATGCTCGAGCGCTCTGGGGGACAAAAATGGCTTAGCTAGCGAGACCAGAGACCCCCACCCAAGCAGGACACAAAGCCCCACGCTCGGGCCATCTGATGGGAGTGTTGTCAAGGGATGGATCCTAGTGATATCTCCAATCGCCTGACATGCACAAGCTATGGGACTACCGTGGGGCACTTGTGCAACATGAAGTCGGAGGAGAGATGCTCATTGTGCGCATGGACACTAAGTGTTAGAGTGTGATGGCTAACCCTAGCCTCACACTTGTGCAGGAGTTGCATCGGATGATGATCGAACGTTAACGAAATGTGCACCAGACTCAATGCTAGCCTTTCTGATGCACTTATGTAGGTAACTAAATAGGGACAAATTACACTAAAAGCTTGTTTAGAAGCCTTGTTTTCGGAACAAAACATGTTCAAATTACCAGCCTGGAAAGTTATACCCATTGTGCTGAAAAAGTTGTTTGAATAGGCTTTGAAGACAATTTAATTGCACTCAGTTTTATCCATTTGAACCATAAAAATAAATCTCTTCATGAGTCATGAGAAAAAAATATGACAGATGTCAGGCTATGTTGTGCTCTTATGGCCTCACTCGCAAGTCACACCCTTCTTCGACGGTGTTACATGACAGGCTATGTGTGATGTGGGATGACCCATGCTTACCTATGTGTCAATGTGGTGTGGCATGCATATTAATGTTCTACTGGTTCCCAAGTAGCATGGTACAATTTTTACAAGAGAATTAAGTCACACTTGTAAATCCTTGTGCACTAAAGATTCCAAACGAAAAGCCACCCACTGGTGTAAAATATTGCAAAAAAAAAAAAGAAACAGGCCTAAAGAGATGAGAACTTAATAATAAGTTGCACATAGCCTTTGTAATATTTGGTTGGTTGTGCTGGCTTTGTAGGTAGCCGTGCTAAGACCAGCCACTAGTAACGAAATCAACATTGACGTACGTGGCAGTTGGTACAGTACCACTGTCATATCACTTTTAGGCCTTGTACCTGGAGCCCATGGGCCGGGCCGGGCCGGAGCAGCCCGTGTCCACTCGTCCTGGGCGGGCCGGACTTCCACCCAGCGGTGGGCCCTCCCATCTCGTTTCAGTGACAGTCGCTCTCCCTATTAATACGCGTTCCCACCCCATCTCTTTCTGAACAACCCACTCGTCCCTAGCTACTTGCAAATTACTAGCGGTGACTCTCGCTTCCCAGCTGCCTCCGCTCACCACTCTCGCTTCTCTCTGCCAGAGTGCAAGTGCTCACTCCTTCTCTCACACTGCACAGTAATAAGTTAGGAGTTCACCAGCTAGCTAGCTCTCGGTTTAAGCAGGCAGGCATTAAAACCCAATCCTTTTCAGGTCTCTCTCACCTTTTCTTTTTCGTTCTCCGTTCACTCCTATTTCCGTTTGCACACTTGCTCTGCTTACCCGAGCTCGCACACGTACACTACTGCATAAATAGGCGAGCTGCGAGAGAGAGGCTGAGGCAGAGACGACGGCGAGGACGAAGAGGGAATTACGCCAACGACGATCGAGGAGCTGTAGCTTCGTCGTAGCGACGACTGTTGTCTCTGAGCAAGTTTGCCGGCCGGAGATATGTCGTCGGGCCGACGTGGCAGGATCAGCGACGACGAGATCAACGAGCTCATCTCCAAGCTCCAGGCGCTCCTCCCGGAGTCCTCACGCCGCCGGAACGCGAGCCAGGTATGTAGTGCGTGTGCGCAGAGCTCAGTTCGTGTTCTCTTCCCCAAATGCGTCGTACATTTCGTCGGTGCAGCAATCTAAAGCCTGACGAGTGACGACATGGATTATTCCATATATATTTCTCTCTTATTACTGTTTGTCTGATGCCGGTTGCCGGCCATGTATATGTGCAGTCGTCGGCGTCGAAGCTTCTGAAGGAGACGTGTGCCTACATCAAGAGCCTCCACCGGGAGGTGGACGACCTCTCGGAACGGCTGTCGGGGCTCATGTCGACCATGGACAACGACAGCCCTCAGGCCGAGATCATCCGGAGCCTCCTCCGGTGACCCGGCCATGCCGCCCCGGCGAGCCCCCCTCTTCTTCTAGCTAGCTGCAGCAGCCAGCGCAGCTGCACTGAAGAATCCGACGACGGACGGACGGCTACGACGACGACCTTAATTATGTTCCTTTGTTTTTAACTTCTTCTGCTTCTTCTTCTTCCAGTGTGTGTTTGTTTCCGTGTTTTATATTAATCCAAGAGCAAGAGCTCTTGCTTGCTCAGAAGACGACGACCAAGGGTTCTCGATCTTCGTTCTCGTGTACCACGGAATGCAGGGGGTTAGTAGAGATATATATGGACTTCTATTAACCGACTAATTGGTACTACTACGTGTACGTACTGGTAGGTTGTAGTAGTTGCAGTAGACTACTGTAGCAGCTCTATATATGTGTTGCAGATGCGTCCTAAGAAAATTGCATGGTGCTCGTGCTCTTGTCTCTGTCCTTAGCTTGCCACTAGGCAGACAAGGAGCTTAACGACGACCACTCTGTCTGCAGACAAATATATATAAATATACTATCATGTGATTTTCCTGTCTTTTATCATGATGTAACTTGCATGGTAATGTACTCCATCCATCCGTCATTTTTTTGCAAGGTGTATCTTAATTCTTTTAGAAAAAATGTTAAATTATTTCCTCACAGTGTATTGAAAAACAATAAGTCCCGTTTGGATAATTAGAATTCATTTTAATAATTATAATTCATGCATAAATTAGTTAAGATAATAAGGTTGTATATGAAATATATTTATATACTCACTCCGTCCTAAATTATAAGACATTCCAAAAATATAGAAGAGTCAAATTATCTTAAGTTTGACCAATAATTATATAGAAAATTATAATGATTTACGAAACTAAATAGACATACTATGAAAATATAATTGATAAATAATCTAATGATACTTAGTTGACATCATAGATATTATTATACGTACTGTCATATAAGTTTAGTCAAACTTGAGATATTTTGATTCTCCAAGATTCTTTATAATATTATGGGTGGAGGGAGTACTATTGTTAGCCATAGTGTAGAAAAGCGAGTTTAAGGCCATACTAGTTGCAAATTAGAAATATAACATGGTGATCTATAGGATATATTTTCATCTCACACCCTATAAATGTAAGATAGACTTATTTCTGAGCTTGAGAAAGTTATGGAACATGTCAAATAACCTAATCCATTGAGTGGATTGAAATTCCTCTGAAATGAAACGGCTTCTAACTCTTTTCTTCCTCCTAAATTCAAATGTAGAGCTTTGCTAGCTCCTACCATTTGCTATTGACTTTTTTTTTCTGGATGAAGTAGGCTAGGCTTACTTTTGCACCAGCCAATGATATATGACACTTGAACCCTGGGTGGATACTGGATATAGTTACTTATGCACCAATCATAACTAACCAATATTTGTTTTAAAAAAGAAAGCCGTTGACGAAAACAAGCTAAGAAATATAATCAAAACTTAGCCAGCTAGCAGGCGGCCTCAAAAATCGACCTGTGTGAAGAATACTCTACGGCGTATATAGAATGATGATGGACGATGGAGAGAGTACTTGAGCACTTCACGTGGCGATGTCCTACACGTATAGATCGATACGGGCAAAGACTGGAGCGATGCGCAATCAATACGAAAACGAAGCCCCCTCGTGCAGTCGTGCGTGCGTGCGGCCTGCTTCTTCTTCGCGCGCACACACATGCGCATAACCTGGAAGTGGTTCCAGCATGCAGTTGGATCGATGCAGCTTGCAGCAAGCGCTAGTGGACGGCCGGCCGGCCGGCCGGGCGGGATAGAACGACGATGAAACCATACTCCAAAACGACGACTCATAAACCGGCCAGTAGATCGAGCGAGGGTGTATACACGCACGCACAGCTTAAAAAAATTGCATTCCAAAACGGGCAGACACGCTCTGATTTTTCAAATGCCAGGGTTCAGGGTGTACCATACTCCTAGGTACAGGATCACTGCTAGGCTAGCTAGGGGTAGGGCTGGCCCCAATATACCTAGAGGGTACGGTCAAACTTTTTGGCTTGGCCTGGCCCTGGCCTCTGGCCTTTCCTTTCTGTCATGCATGCATGGGACTTCTCAAGAAGACTGATCGATAGATGGATACATGAACGATCGAGGTGTCTTGGACAGACAGTCTCAGACACGTGGGCCCCACAAGGTGTCAATCTCGCTACTCCGCTGCATGCAAGCAAGATCTTTGCAGACATATGGTTGCGTCGCGTCGAATCGCCGCTCCCTAGCGGAGACTATAGCCGAGCGGCCATTGCCATCAGGAATCAAGGCTCGTGTTGGAGATACATGGACCAGCAAGTAGGAGTACGACCGCCCCTTAAGAAGACGATGAAAACCAACCGGGCTCCAGCCAAGTTCCGTCCAAGTCTTGCTAGATTCGATTAGACATCTGAATTAAGGAGCTAGTACTACTATTATGGCCGGAAGAAGCGGCGGCGGCGGCCGGTTCATCATGGGTGAAGCCGTTCGGGCTCACACTCTTGGACTGTGACGTCTTTCTTCTCCTCTTTTTTTTTTTTCTCTTTCAGGGGCAGGCATGCATGCATGCAGGAGATCCGATCGATCCGGTGTGTACAGTGTACAGCAATTTAATCTGCAGTCCATTTCATTACTCGATCGCGCGCGTGCCAAATCAAACCATGCACCACAGTGCCCTTTTTGTCCCTAGTAGTAGTAGTAAGCTACTAACTCAAGCTCGGCTACTTACGTGTGAGATACTACTGTATGTATGCAGCACCGGCCACCGGCTGCTGAAATAATCTCAGGGACTGTGCAGGAGTATCCGGGCTTTGCTCTCGGCATCTAGCTAGTCATATCTCTCTCAGGGGCGCGCGTGCGTCCAAAACCTTCCATCCAACAGGACGGATTATCATCCTACGTACTCTAGGGTTTACTACTCGACCTCCGGCCCGTGTTTATTTATTTCAAGACGACATTGGCAGATAGTACTAGTGCCTAGTGGTACGTCTTATATGTACAGTATATATGAACATAGTTTACCAAACCACATGCACACGTACGCCTAGGAAATGGCCGGCTCATGCTGCACACTCGCAGTTCAAGAACAGGAGAGCGTGCACTGCACTAGATTATATATAGTACTATGAGTAAGCAAGCCATTTCTGGTGGACATGCAGGACCACCAGCAGCAGCTCTTCTCTGCTCTTGGACTTGGAAGGAGAGAACGCCAAATTAAGCGTTTGTTTATGAGTTCCGAAACCCTGGACGGATGGGACGTGGGGGATTAGCTAGGATTATTCAGCTCATCTGGGGCTTGAGGTCCGTCCGGCCGGGCCTGGCCATGCAGCAGCTAGCGTGGAAAGCCGAGCTCCCAAATGCACCCAACGCAATGTGTCGGCCTGGCGATAGATGTACGTACTCCGTAGATGGTTTTCGGAGCGATTTGAGGAGGGAGCAAACTTTTGTCTGCGATAGATGTGAAGGGCCGAGCGAGGTGCGGGAAGGCCGGTGCCCACATAATGAGGAGCTCTGTCTCGCCCTAGAAATGTGCTTCACTTGTCTTGTCAGTCAAACGACGACGAGCTCTATCAGTCCAGTCCAAGTCCAAGCAGCCACTATACTAGCTAGGACAGGCACATACACACGCGGGTATACTACGTAATTACGTATAATAATAATAATAATAATAGCACAAGGGATTCGTGTCGTCTCTCAACCCCTTAATCGTGATCGTGTCGTGCGTATTCTAGCTTGCTTAATTGTTGAATGCCCAAAAAAGCATAATATGCATGGCGCACTATCATTATATATATAAACAATATACAATACAATACATGCGTGCCACACGTGCTCGATCGATCAATACATTTGTGTAGTAGTAGGACGTAGGAGTATACACTAATACACATCTCTTGAAACTTCAAAGGGACGACCCGGCCGATCAATGGTACTGGCTTGGATTGTAGCTAGCTAGTAGCACGAAGTATAGTACTTAGCAGCAAGTTAATAAGTTAGATCGCCGATCGACAATCCATCAGTCGCCTTTGCCGGACGAAAGAACGGACAGTAGTAGGGGCCTGGGGCCTGGGCCGCCTGGCTGGCTGGCTGGCTGCTGGTCCGGCCGGCTGGGGGAGCTAGCGGCGGTGGTATGATAGTGCTAGTGCCACGGGAGGCCCGTCGCTGTCCGTGCCGCAGGACGCTGCCGCTGGATCGGGGCACCACGATCCGGGCGGCAATTACCGGCACGAAAGCGAATCCCAGCTTCCTGTAGGCCGGGCAGGCGCGCCGCTGCATGCCCTGCCTGCTCTGCTGATAAGATGGTCCACCCCGGACCCGGTCCTCCTTCCCTCCTCACCACACCAACTCACCTCAACATGCAGGCCCATCCCACGCGCCGCTCCCGCGCGGTGGCACTGGACCGCAACAGCGACCCGGCGCAGCAGGCGGCCCCCCACCCCTGCGCGGCGAACGAGGGAGCCGCAGCCACCGCACCAGCACCACTACTCCACCGCAGGCGAGGACGGAAGGGAACTTCCGTGCGTGCAGTGGGCTCAGCTCCCCACCCGCCGCAGATCGCAGAAGCCAAAAGGCGCCGGCCTGGCCTGGCCGTCCCCCCCTCGTCTGCGTGCTCCGATCCACCAGCCTTTTCGTGCATGGTGTCTGTGCTGTACTACGTGCCTGTTAGGCAGTGCCCTGCCGCTCGGTCGTCCTCACCTGCCACGCCACTCAGCAGCGCGACACACCGCAGGACGAGGGGCGGATATGTGCCAGTCATCGGCAAGAGAAACGAGCGATGCGATGCCGCCAGCGCGCGCGCGCCTGTCCTCTGTGTTTGCCCGATCGGGCCGGGCGAGAGGGAGGGCGAGCACGGGAGTCAAATCGCTGTCGGATCTAGCCCCACGCGCCGGGGGAGCGGTTAGCGGCCGACCCGGGTGGCCGGAAGCCGTCCGCCGACCAGCCCTGAATTATTGTCGCGTTGGGCGTAGTGGGCCGATTTCAGTTTTCCTATATTTCAGTTTTCCTATTGGGCCAGCGGGTCCGCTCAAAGGTTCTCGCCGTCTGTCTGGCTCGCCTCGAAGGTTCCCGCTCGCAAAAAAATAGTGACTGAGAGGTCTCAAACACGAGATCTATTTTCTATTTGAGACTTCTTAATACTACTCGTACCACTACAGCACACAGGAGGTTTGTGGTAGTTAGTTTTTTTATTGTACGTCAGATTATCTAAGCCAAAAAAATATACTTCATTCTTACAAAATAATATCACAACTAAGGGCATGTCTTGGACTACTCCGCTTCATGTTTTTCAACTTTGCTCCACGTTTTTTAGTTAAACGGTTTCAGTTCCACGCACACAGCTCCAGAAAAAAAGTGGAGTTGTGAGAGCACCTAAAGAGGTACTCCACAAACTCTAATTTTTTGTAGAGCTACTCCACAGTAAATTTTACAGAGCAGAGTTTATGAAGCAGTCCCAAACAGACCTAAAACACCACATAACATCTCATTGAATAAGAAATAAAGCACATGTATACTACATAAACACACGTGTATACCATAGAAAATAAAAAATAAAAATATTAAGAGCAAAATAAAGAAGAATCAATTAGCGAATAAAAAATAACAAATACTATAAATAAATAAATAATTTAAAAATAAAATAGGTTAATAAATATTAAACAAAATGCAAGGGACACAAAAATATTATATGGACATTCAAAAATAAAGTATAGGACATTGTATGTATACCACAGTAACATTATAAAGGTACCTCATATAATATAGAAAAATAAAAAATAAATATGGATATTAAAAACTTAAAATAAATAGCGACAGTGAAATAACAACTATAAAGGGGATGAATTGCAAAATGCTATAGAATACTAAGAACTAAAACAAACAAATTGCTAAAATAAAAGGAAAATAGTAGAAGATAAACAAAACACAAGGGAAGACAATACTCATAATACAATAGAAAAAACCATATAATATAGGAGGGACATCATAAGAATTCTACTCGAATAAAAAATTAATTTTCATTTGTGTCATTGTGTATATTACCATAACTCCTTCAAATCAAGATGTGTTTAGAAAAATATATTTACATATATAATAGAGAATATTATAAATACATCATAGAACATCACATTAACACTACACAAACATTACAAAGTATAGAATAGAACATCATACATATACTGCGTGAACAACACATATATCATGATTTTTTTTAAAAAAAATAGTGAAGTAATTAATTATAGCCAAATAAAAGATAAGAAAAGATGCTATCGAACATAACAAAATATGTTGTAGAACATCAATATATACTACCGAACATCATAAATATATTGAAAACCATCACATTAATATTACACAAACATCATAAAAATATGGCATAGAATAACATATGTATACTACATGAACATCACATATATCATTAAATGCAAAATAATAAAATTAGTAAAATAATCGGTTAGAGTAAAATAAAAAACAAAAAATACTACCGAACATCATAAAATATATCATCTACCGTCAATATATGTTCACTGAACATCATAAAATACTTCGTAGAACATCACATTGACATTACACGAACATCGCAAGTATAGTATAGAACATCATATATATATATATATATATATATATATATATATATATATCATTAAATGTAAAAAATAAAAAATAAAACTAACGAAATAATTAATTATATCCATATAAAAAGAAGAAAAGGTGCTAATGAACATCACAAAATATATTCTATAACATCAATATGTACTACCAAACATCATAAATACATTGAAGACCATCACATTAATATCACATGAACATCATAAAAATATAGCATATGTATACTACATGAACATCACATATGTCATTAAATGTAAAAAAATAAAATAAAAAATTAGTAAAGTAATTAATTAGATTAAAATAAAAAATGCTAACGAACATATAAAATATATCCTCCAACATCAATAGATGTTCACTGAACATCATAAAATACATCGTAGAACATCATATTTTTACTTGCAGACATCAAAATACACATCATACAATATTACATGTATAGTAGATAAATGTGTCCCATGTATCTATCAATAAAAAACTAAAACATAAATTTAGAAATAGAATATAATAAAAGATTAATAAAATATGAGAAAATACATAAACAAAATGATTAATTATATAAAAAATAATTTTAGAAAACTATAAATGTTAAAAATATAAGAATAAAATAAAAAACAAATAATCAAGGAGGGGATGAAAAAAAGAAAATAAAATACAAATTAATAGAGTTTGAAATAAAATAATAAAGAAAATGAGAACATTGACAAAAGTCCAAGAAAAAAAGAAAGTAAAAAGATAAATGAAAGGTAAGAAAAAATAAAACAAAAACATAAAATAAAAAACAAAAATAGTAATGGAAACAAATAGTAATAATAAAATACCACCAAAAAGAAAAAAGGAAAGAAAAAAGAAATAGAAGATAAGACAAATAAAAAAAGAAAGAAAAGATGAAAGAAAAGAAAAATAAAAAGAACTCAAAAAGTGAAGAAAAAACGCACAAAATAAATATAAATAAAAATACACAAAGGAATAAGAAACATATTAAAGAAAAAAGAAATACAAGAAAGAAAAACAAAAGAGAATCCTGCGACTCAAATACGCGCGGCTCCTCGCTCGCTTGCAAGCTGTCCGCACGTGGGCTGAAGAGCCGCTTCCTCACTCGGTCGGACAGTGCCACGCGTGGGCTGGAGTCGTTTGTGGGCCGTTTTTATCAGCTCCTGTGATTTACGTGGCCCGTGAAGCTGGACGGACAAAAATTAAAAACACGGAAGCAGCGGGGGGTCGGAAGGCTGCACGCATCCGACTGGTCGGCAACTAACCTTTCCGCCGCGCCGGCGGCCGCGCTTGGCCCGCTGCGACATGGCCAAAGGCCGGGCGACGGGCCCCTCTTCTGATTGATTGAACCGGCCGGACCGCCGAGCCCACATGTACGTATTGTTAAGAATCGACTTATGCATGGATGGTCAGATTCGTTTTTCCGTTCCCGATCCCAAGAAAAGACGTGTAGAAGTTGTAAATGATATCCCGTCTCCCTTCCCAATAGCATAATAGATGAACACATGACAATCAATATTGTGGAACTTGTATTCACTTCTCATTATAGATCGGTACATGTTCCTTTATATAGTCTTAACCCTTCAGGAGTATATTTGGTATGAGCCCATAATTATCCGTAGGGTTATTGTTTCTCAACACTCCCCCTTGGGCGAATACCGCGATCAACTCATGTCTCATTAAAACTCCTAAAAACCCAGTGGGAAAAATATGGAGAAAGAGTGCATAGTGTCGCTAGATGTATTGCACTTGTTGCCTCATTAAAAACCATTATGAGAAACTTCTGGAAAACTCATTTATGGAAAAAAGAGTACAATGATTGTCTTTAAGATATTTTATAACTTTCAGGATTATAAATTTCAGGATCTTCTGGACTCAGTTTTAAGGGCAATTCAGGGGCGATCTCCCCCTGAACTTTGCAAGTCTATCAGTCGTCTAATACCAATATCATGGATATATTTTCTGAATACAGTAGCTAGTAAAGACTTATTGAACAAATCTACTACATTGTCACATGACTGGACTTTCAAGATATTTATCTCACCCTGCTTCTGGAGTTCGTGAGTATAGAAAATTTAGGAGATATATGCTTAATCATATTATTCTTAATATAGCCTGTTTGCATTTGTGCAACACATGCTTCATTATCCTCATAAATAATGGTAGGGTATCAACCGTATTAAGACCACATAACTTCTGGATATGGTTAGTCATCCGCTGTAGCCAATCAATCTTAGGTCCTGATTCTTCGGGAATATAGACCGAGATCTTGAGTGTCATTCAGACATCTAAGTATTATCTTAACTCTTTCTGGGATTGATTCTAGATTCTTCGAGAACCTTTATCTTCAATAGATAATAAAACATCACAAGTCTGTATTTCTAGCATATTGGGGAAAGTATTGCTAGTAGCACCAAAATACCATATAGGTTTTTAGCGAGGATACTCCAATTCCAAATCTTCAGGTGGAAAACACATTATATCATAAGTACACATACATATACTTTTGTTCATTTGAGTTCCTCTTTTCACTCTTATATCTCGGGTCTCACATGGGTCTTTATTCCTTCTAGGGAATTCATTTATTTGGTGTATTCAGACTATAACCATATATTCCTTCAGGGAAAAACTTTAGGGGTTTATAATATTGGTACGAGATTTTGATGTTCCTCTCCATGGATTTTCAGAATCCAATAACTGCATATTTAAATTCATGCCATTAGCCAAATTCATAGCGGAACATATTTTATAAAACTTATGTCGGAACTGGTCTCTATTAAGATCTTTTGAACCATCGCTTTTCACCACCCTTTAGTCAATTAAGACCCATGATTATCCGAACATCAGGTTCAAGATATTCACTTAGCGATTTTTGGTTCAACCTCAATTGCATATTTCATTTGACCCGATATGAGAGCTTCAAGCACTCTTGCCATGGACTTTATTCCGAATCCGGGTTCTCATAAAGAGACTCATCTAGCAATTATAGAGGTAAACAAGTGTCGACACATTTTTTTCCGACTTAATAACAATCTTCGTTATTTCCCAAAATGATAGATCCATTATTGTTCCATATTCCTAGCTTTATATTACGCGCACATCGCTAGGATTTTCATCTCCAGGATGAACCTCATCGGGAGGTAACTCACCAACTGGGTAATTTCTCTATAGGAGGAATAGAGGAGTTTTGTCACATATAGTGTGAATTTACTTTATGAGCATATGCTTGTGACTTAGGCCTCTAGATCTTAATTGCAGGCGTCCCCGCATAATTTGATCAAAACGCCAAGATCAAGTGGATATGAAATTAATCCCGGGTATATCCACATCTACTTCGGGTAGAAGCATCCATTTAGATTTTGAACAATCTAGTTCCTCCTCATAGATACAAAAATTAACTGGCATAACTCCATGCTGTGAGTTTTTATATTTGTGTGTTTTGATCCATAAATATCAAGGCATTCCATAAAATGGGTATTCATCTCCCCCTAATGCCGAGATATGTAATAGCATACTAAAATTCCCTATTCACCAACTTCTAATGGTGTATATATGTATGCTTTAGTGGTGATTCATTTGGGAAATATTACACACTTTAATATTAGGGGGCGATATATGCAATGAGCTTGGACTTTATTAATGCAGTTGCATGAATACTGCATGTATTTCCTTCTACAGGAGGAGTTTACTCAACTTCTTGTCAAGTTCACAACTTCTGGTGAATTATAAATCATTGTTCTGCAAGTTCTTGGTTCAACAAATGCATATGCAACCTTCTTAACTTAACACATATAGTTATTAACATAGCCCATAATCTGACCATAACAATCCTTCAGGGACCAATGCTCACCAATTATTACATAATTGACAATCAATCTGTCCATTACATATATATTGACCTTCCAGGTTATATGCATGGAAAAAAGATACAATTAATGGTGGCATTGCGCTTTCAGGCGCGTTAAGGTTTGTGTGCATAAGTATGATATCAAGAATATGACATTCATCTATGGTTGCAGAGTAGATATTTCGGATGCAGAATTACTTCATAGTCTAGCTCTTTTTTATTGCCTAAAAATTTGACCCAATTACTCGTACCATATAGAAAAATCGGATCATTATATTCATTGCAACATAGTCATGTTCCATATTAGTTTGGATCAATTCATTGTTCAGCATGAAAAGAAACTCCCAAAATAGAACAGATAAGACCGAGAATTTTTCATTTGTCTGAAAAATAATATTTTAATGCAAAGTCATTTACTTATGCAAAAAAAACTGCTCATCAAGAGCAACAACGACCAATATCCTTCTGGGATATACTCTCAACTGATAGCGCAACTTTCATAGGTAAAGTATATATTAAGAACATAGTTGACAAGATCCATGTGGTCTTTCAGAGCCTAGAATAGCTATTAGAACCAATAATTAATATAAAAATTAGCTTCAAGCTATACTGTAACATGAGATTCATACTTGTTTCCTGTTTTCCATCTTCTGGTAGTTGGCAGACAAATCTTAATAAATTAGGTGTAGTGTGGCGTATACTAGACTCTAGCTAGTATATTATCGAGTAGTCACACCACCCATATCAGTCAACTTACATTACAAATAGATAATACAATGGTTTCCTGCTATGATACCCAATATCATTTCAGAGACTGTGGGTACCTATAATTCTGAGTTTCATGAACACTCCAGGGTATCATAAATTTGCTTCATCGAAAAGAAGTATCATGCTTTCGCACTAACCAAAAAAAATCTCAGAATATTAATCAATTTCATAATTTTATAGCAACTTCCTGTTGTCAAGGAAATGCATTATCTATTAGCTTAAAGTCACAAAATAGGATAACACCTCATAGTCGTTCTGCAGCAGAGAGACAAGGGCACACATGGTGACTTCAGGTCTTATGTTAACCCAACTGGAGTTGTAATCCTATATAATCATGTTTGACTATTATACCTGACAGGGTATTAGCTCTCCTCCTGGGAAAAAAACAAAATGAATCTTAAATTAAGATGTAATATACCAACAAGTCTTATGCAATGGTTTTTCTTCAGGTTACTTCGGGTAAATAACCAAAGCAAAAGAAAGCGCTAGAGAGAAAAAAAAATGGTCTTCTAAATCATACGTGTTTCGTTTATTTCCCATTGTTTTTCAAGCATACATGCTTTTCTTTCTAGGGTATTTATATTGGTCTTATGATAATACTTCAGGATTATATAACTCATAGAAAACATAATTATACATATGAATATTGCAAAGACAATATCAAATCAATATGAAAACTTCCAAGGGGTTAAAACTATTTTAACACAAAATTTATGGAAGCTCATAAACCTAGAAAAATCAGCTTCTAGATTATAAATTGGAAAAAGCATAATATTCAAATTAATTATTACTCTAAAAGAGACATATCATGTCTAAATTATAAAATATTTGCATAAAAATACCACTACCATAAATATTTCTGCTATTATATTTAACTTCAGGTTTTATAATAGCAAAAATATATATATGCCATCTTCTCAAGCTCATAAGCAACAAACCTTCAGGGCTTTTCAAACACATAAAATATCTACATGACAGCACAACCATCTAAATTTACGTGTACCAATCATACGTGCTCCAATCATAGGCACGACAGTTACCACACCACGATGGATTGATTACATTGAACCATGATATGAGCATATCGAGGAAAGATAGTGTTGCCGCAACAGGCGACGACGAGGCTGCACCACCGTAGTGGAGAGCAAGTGCATATTGGCCACTCAATGATGGTATGCGAGTAGCACAAGCTGAACAACGACAGCTTTAGGCATCACGCTTCGGGCGGTGTGGTTTCAGTACAACGGTAGTGAGAGCAATATGCCTTCCAGGCATGGTGCGAGCTATGCCAATTAAAAAAACTATGTAGAGTTTGATCCGACATGTACAACATGTTTGTTCAAGAGAAAAAAATGATCTACTAGCATAGACATCTAATCTTCAGGATTAATCTAGTAGAACTTGAACAACACATGCATGGCAACACGGTTTAACAACCGAAAAAGCTAATAACATGTAAAGATCTAACAAGCTATCATGTCAGTATAATGACCATGATTCATAGAGCATACCGAAAAAAAATTACTAGTAGAACACATCAGGTGTTATATGCACAAAAAAAAATCTACTAGTCTTGTATGTTTCGTATGCTTCGAAAGATCTCCTAGAAATATTGAAATCTACAGGATTTATACAATAAATTTAGTAGAATTGTAATAGCGAAGAGACTGAACAACAAACCATAGCATATTCGTATGTCGGGGAAAATTCGTGCCGCTTAAGGCATATAGGCAAGGCCAAAGACCTGCCCGTGTGGCGAAGAGTTGAGGTTGGGCGGCTGGTCAACACAATGGCAACGGTAGACCACAAAGCGACAATGCCAGAGCATTTGTACGCCTCCTTGACCTGATGGCGGGCGATAGCTGACCCCATGAGCTCATCGATAGCTCCAATGCTTACGTATTTGCCAAATCGCAAGATGACGCCGGCCAATATGATAAAAAAAATCAATCTATTGTTAGCAAAATTAAAATAGAGATTGATTTGAATCTATAAAGAAAACAAGATATATTGATTGGAGACATAGATTGCATCTATGCACGCATGTTCTTGACGTGGTGTGATCAATTCTCCAACGTGGTTGTGGCCCATAGTGATGCCACACGCGTGAGCGGTGCCGGCACCCGCGCGAAGGCCACCTGCCACACACGTCCGATCCAGCACCACGGCACGAGGAGCCTACAACACCGTCCCGAAGCAGATGTACATCACGGAGGGATCGCTGAACCTGTCGAGCCACGCACACAGGTGGCCCGTGGTCACGTCGGCCTTTCTGTCGCGGTTGCTCGCGACATCGGTGTTGGGAGCCCCGCAGGGCAGAAACCGATCCCCATCGCAAGTCCGTTGATTTGCAAGACGCGCAGATGGCGCTCCAATGGAGCTGATGCCGTTAATCGATGGGAATCAAAACAGATCAATCCATGATTAGCAAAATCAAATAGATCTTGATTTGATAGCAAACAAATTATAAACGACTCACCCAGTTGGAAGAGTTGCTGATAACTTGTTAAGAATCGACCTATGCATGGATCGCCAGATCCGATCCGTTTTTTCCGTTCCCGATCCCAAGAAGAGCCGTGTAGATGTTGTAGATGATATCCCGTCTCCCTTCCCAATAGCATAATAGATGAACACATGACAGCCAATATTGTAGAACTTGTATTCACTTCTCATTATAGATGGGTACATGTTCCTTAAAATAATCTTAACTCTTCAGAGGTATATTAGTATGAGTCCATAATTATTCGTAGGACGTACAACTTGCAATGCATGCGGTCGAACGCCCCGATGTTCCTTGGGCCCGAGGTTGTTGATGGTCGCGTCAGTCTTCACAAATCTGTCTCCGAGCTAGCCCGCACGACACGCAGAGGCAGCATCTTCCGACACGGACACGGGTAAACTGATTCGTCGAGGCCAGCGCCAAGCAGGCACATGCTTCTACCATGAGATTGTTAGCTTAACTTACAGACAAATGCCAAAAACTACCGGTGGGTCATGCAGTTAGAGTGTTGGCACTCAAAATGTCTTGGAATGGGCTATCAAGTTTCTTGAGAAGGTGTCTGAAAAATTTTCCTTGACATTCTGATGACCACGTAAACATTACAAAATAATATGTGGATGACCATCACATGTATACTAAGGGAACTTCTTAAAGTATATTATAGAACAATACATCTATACTACATGAATATTGTAGATAAACACTACCGAATACTGTGAAATTTATCATAGAAAATCAAGTGTATACCATGTAGACATCACAAAAGTACATGGACGAACTTCACATGTTTACTAAGGGAAACATCTCAAAACACATACTACCGAACATTACCTTGTTGAACATCACCAATTCATCGTAGAACATCACATTTCTACTTATGGGTATAAAAAAATACATTATAGAACAATAAATTTAAACTACGTGGACTTCATGTGTATCTATAAATAAAAAAGTAAAACATAAAATTATAAATAATGAATTGAATAAAAGATAAACAAAATGAAATTAAAATGTAAGTATGAAAATAGAAAATATAATAAAAACAATTACTTCTAACAAAAAATGTATAAATGTTAAAAAATAAAAATATAAGAAAAAAATACAAAGTAAAAATAATCAGGGAATAGAAACAAAAAATGAAATAGAAATTAATAGAGTAAAATAAAAATATTACACGAATAAAGAAAATGAAGAAGAATCACAAAATACATAAAAAAGTAAGATTAATACTGAAAAGAATATAAAAGTGAAGTAAGCTAAAACATACAATGAAAATAAAATATAAAAAAGAAACAAAAAGAATAATAAAAGAACACTGAAAAAAGGAAAAAGAAAGGAAAGGAAGAAAGAGAAAAACAAACTGACCCACGGGACGTCCGCTCGTCTGACTCGCTGGGGCACTCGCATGGGATGGCCCAGAACACTGCGACCCAACAGGAACCCACAATAATGGGCCGATGAGAACTGGGCCTAAGTAGAACAATTCGGTGCACGGGCGATGATTGGCGAATCTTGGCCCGTTCAAGAAAAGACTCAACGTAGCCCAATTTTGGCCCGTCCAGAGCATACTCACCTCAGTTAGAGCAACTCCAACAGTTTGATAATTTTGGTTTGGCAAAACATGAAAGTTGCCAACTCTGAAATAGATATGCCAAAGTAAAAAATATGCAATCTCCAACAGTTCCCCAAAATAACTTGGCAAAAACATAAATTATGGAAGTGGACCCGGTTGTTTTTTTTGCGGCATTTTTCTACGGTCACGCGGCACATCTAGTTACGGGAAAAAAAATATCGCGCCAAGCCGCCGCCGAGGTTTCCGGTCGCGTGGATTTTTCTTCGCGTGAGGGAATGCCTCACAGCTTTCACGCGCGGCAGAATGCGCGCAATGGGCTGATTTTGGGGAGTTTGGCAAAAATCCCAAGTCAAATACCAAACTGTTGGCCAGCGGTTTTTTAGTTTTTTTTGGCAAAATTTGATATGCCAAGTCTAAATACCAAACTGTTGGAGTTGCTCTTAACTGCTGATAGTGGGATTAAGCCGGAGGGATGTTAGCCCATATAGAAAATTAACGGCCCAAATCTCTCTCTAAATATATTTCTTTTTTTCTCAAATACTCTCTCCATTCTAATTTTCTAGGTTATAAGTTATTTTAGTTTTTCTAGATATATTATTTTTATGAAAAATGGCTTGTCCTCTAGCTCCTTCGGAGAAATACTTAACGGCCCTGTCAAATAGATCCAAAGATTATAAACATTTATCTATATAGATCAAATCAATCGTCCGAGATATGCTTCAAACTTTCTACAGGGTGTAAAATAACATGAGAATCAAACCTGTAGCTAAATCATATATTATTCACCGACGCACTTTAAGACTTTAACTATTAGTCGTCCGTATTTTTTCGAATGATGCATCATATGTATTTTCATCACCCTAAATCATTCCATAGATCCGTATCAATGCACAAGGTATTCCACTAGTAAGATAGACTTTGTAGTAGGTTCTTGTTTTATATGAGGTATAGAATTTATGATTAATTTAGTTATATTTATTATATATTTAAACTAAATTAGATCTATTATCTATGTATCTAGATTAAAATAGATATTTATTATTTATATTTCTAATTTAAACTAGATTTCAATTCCATTGAGAATTCATATTAGTTTTATTTATATTAAATATATTACCACATAAATATTTTTTTTTATGGTAAGGTAGTGTATTTAAAAAGAGAGGGAAGAAACGAATTTTATCTAGATGAAATTTTCTTGGTATAAATAGTAACTATCTATAAGTTATACCTATACAATAATAGAATGAAACCCTTTATTGAAAGTATACGTTCATCTCAGCTTGTATTTTAAAAATAGCGTCATGAAACTTCACTGCCACCTACCAAGTAAGGACACGACCATCGAAAGCCAATACTTCTATTAGCCTTAGCTTAAAAGTGCAGTCTATTTAGATGAGCAAACAATTCCACACTACAAGTAAATAGAGGAAACTAGTAGTACTTTATATTAGGATCCACATACATGATGTTTGCATCTTTCTCTCCTTGCTCTGCTAGTTTCTATGTTGCCTAAAAAAAAATCGATCGACGCTCGCTTGGTTAGGTGTTTTATCTTTCTGTCAGGTGAGGAATAAGTTCCTCTGTAGACTAGTTTAGCTTACTGCGAGACTATCATCGGACGTGATGTGTAGAATAAGTGCATATATATTGCTTGAGGCTATACGACACGCTAGAGCGTTGGGACGGCCTAAAGTGGAAAAGGATCGTCAGGCCCATGAGCCGTATCATTTTTTTTTTAGAAAAAGCGGTATCAGATAAAGTAACAGTTTGTTTAAGGAATATCGTCGTCACGGTCCACGAAATGACTCTCAAGTCTCAACTCACAACTTTACACGCCACCACTCCCTCCGGGCCGCCACCAAACGATTTATCGGCCCACATGACAGCGAGACGAGTACACGCCGCACCTCGTCATCAGGAAGATAAAGATCCCACGACGAGAATCAAAGATGCATTGCATCCCTATCGGAATCTGGACCTTTGCCACGTCACCGCCACTACGGCGGTCGGCGTGCAGGTGCAGCGGTGCGGCCGCCACCAGTGACCACTAATCCTTCCCTCCTCTCGCGAGCTTAATCCCTCTCCAATTGCCCTATCTCTCTTCCTCATCTTAATCACCAGACGACCAGCGCTAGCGAATTCATATTCCAATCTATTCCTGGTTCTCCGTCCATGGCCGCGTCGCTGCTTCGCCGTGGCGCTGTCGCCAGCCGCCGGCGATGCCCGGGGGAGATGCTGCGGCGGCTGGTCTCGTCCGAGGCGGCGCCCGAGCGGGCACTTTCGCGGCCGCCGCCGGAGATGCCGCCGTTTGACCACCAGCCCCGCCCGTACGCCGGGATGGGTGGCGCCGAGATCTTCGCCAAGAGGAAGGCGGTGCTCGGCCCGTCGCTCTTCCACTACTACCAGAAGCCGGTATTCTGTAACCTCCGAGTGTTGATCTTAATTAAATCCGTCGCTCGTCTTTGTTAAACTGTCTTCGCGCGGTGAAATTAGATTAATGTTCCAAATAGGTGGGGTTCAGTTAACATGTGTTGACCTTCATCATAAAAGCAGCGTCATCTTTGTTGCGACACCAATTTATTAGGAGAATACATTTTTAATGTATTTTGCATATGGTGGTTTCCCTTCACCGTCTAAGTTCCGGGTGAAACTGGTCATGCTAAAGAATTCTTGTAGCACAACAGCCACCGTGTAGTCTTTATACTCTATAAAACGTTGAAGCAGTGACAGAATGACGTTGACACCATGTCTAAAGAATTTACTATTCAATGGTGTTCACAGCTCAACATCGTGGAGGGGAAGATGCAGTACCTGTATGATGAGCAAGGGAAGAGATACCTCGATTGCTTTGGGGCATCGTGACAGTGTCGTGTGGCCATTGCCATCCGGATATTGTGAATGCTGTCGTGGAGCAGACCAAGTTGCTCCAGCACACAACCACCATTTACTTGCATCACGCCATTGTAGAGTTTGCAGAGGCACTGACCTCCAAAATGCCTGGCAATCTCAAGGTAAAAGTACTGTCTATCTGGGTGCCACCATAACACGCACCGTTTCATTTATGCACGCCATGTTTTTTTTGGGTGCTGCAGGTTGCGTATTTTGTGAATTCTGGGACTGAAGCGAATGAATTGGCAATGTTGATGGCCCGGCTGTATAGTGGGAATCTTAGTATGGTTGCACTCAGAAATGCATATCATGGTGGAAGTGCTGGAACGATTGGATTGACTGGTCTGCAGACATGGAAATACCCAATTCCTCAGGTATGTGTACTGTGCAATCAAGCACTGCATTTTAGAGATTTTCTACTTGTAGAATTGCTCCATCATCTAGTTCGGTCTCGATTTGACACTTTCATCAAATTATTTGACCAGTTATGTTTTTGTAGTCACTATGTTTCAAGAAATACATTCTTAGTTATTGGTTACTTATCTCTCCGTTCTACGCAGCAAAAAAAAGTATCCATTTGTTTATTAGATCTATCATAACCGCACCAAACTTTTGCAGGGTGAAATACATCATGTCATGAACCCTGATCCTTATCGGGGGACTTTTGGGTTTGATGCTGCAGCTTATGCCAAGGAAGTTGAAGAACACATAACTTATGGAAGTTCAGGAAGGGTTGCAGGCTTCATTGCAGAAACATTCCAGGTATAAACTTTGAACAGCCCATTTATAAATTGCTACATAAAATTGAAATAATGGGTATCTTTTTTTGGAACCCACATCAAAATAACTTATCCTTGTGGCAATCTTGTTGATACACTACCTTTGGTGTAGGGTGTGGGAGGTGCTGTTGAACTAGCTCCTGGATACCTAAAGTTAGCTTATGACATTGTGCGCAAGGCTGGTGGTGTTTGTATTGCTGATGAAGTCCAGAGTGGTTTTGGTCGTACTGGCAGTCATTACTGGGGATTCCAGACACAAGATGTCATTCCTGACATAGTCACCATGGCAAAGGTCAATATCTTTTGTTTTAAATTGATTTTGGTGGCAACATCTTTACATACTGATGTGACATGTTATTTTGTTTCCATGTTTTCAGGGAATTGGCAATGGCTTACCATTGGGGGCAGTTGTAACAACTCCTGAGATTGCAAGTGTGTTAGCTCAAAAGATCCAATTTAACACATTTGGTGGAAATCCAGTTTGTTCTGCTGGTGGGTTAGCGGTTCTTAAGGTTCTTGACAAGGAGAAACGCCAGGCACATTGTGCTGATGTTGGAGCTCACTTGGTGGAGCGTCTAAAATCGCTTCAGGAGAAGCACGAAAGTAAAATTTCTAATCTTATTCTTAATTCTGTCAGTCTACTCTTCTCTGTTGTCCAACCTTTTCGGCTAACCATTTTGTTCTAAAAAAAGCATGAAGTTTTCTAACTGAGCTACTCTTGGCCTCGCTCTTGCCAGTCATAGGTGATGTTAGAGGAAGGGGACTGATGCTTGGAGTGGAACTCGTTAAGGACAGAAAGGAAAAGACCCCTGCCAAGGCAGAAACCACTGAACTGTTTGAGAAGCTCAAAGGTGCTGTCTCTCATTCTCCCCATCCATGGCTAATTGGCCATGGTTATTTATTGATCTCTACATGTCCTGATATTTTTTTTGTTTTTGCTTCACAATCTTTGTTAACAGATCTCGGGGTGCTAGTTGGAAAGGGCGGTCTGCATGGTAACGTCTTCAGAATAAAACCACCGATGTGCTTTTCAAAGGACGATGCAGGTTCGAACAGTTCTCAAGTCCTAAAAAAAATCCCAGTTACCTCATTGCGCGGACAAACTAACAAAAAATGCTGTTATTGCAGACTTCTTGGTGGACTCCATGGACTACGCAATGTCAGGGCTCTGAAGGAAACATGCTCTGAACTGTGAATGCGTCTGCGTGGAACCAACACTTCCTGCAATAGGAACCCCCACAGAAATAAATGGATGCATGGGAGAAAACGTCAGAAAATGAAAATGTCTTGTCCAGCTTGTGAGCTGTTTGTAAAAGATCTGTAGTTGATTAATAAATATAATAGCGAGCAAGCAAGCATGGATCTGTATACGTGTGCATTTTCCCGTATTTACCGCTAGCACCCCATACTTTAGGAAAAAAATCTACTTGTGATCCCTCAAATTTTGCGAAAGTCCAATTTCCATCCCTCAACCGCAAAACCGGACGAAACAGGTCCCTCAACTTTCAAAACCGTGCAAATTTCGTCCCAATTTCGTCCCTCGGCTGTTTTTTTGATGGTTTTACTACAATAACCTAGTTTTGTTTTTCCCCTTTTCTAATTTATTTCAACTGAATTTTTAAAAAATCATAACTCTTCGATACGACATCGGATGAAGATGATTTTTATATGAAAATTGTAGCCCTCAACGAGATCTATAACTTTCTAGTTTTGAGTGTTTTGATTGATGACGTTAAAATGCTCAAAAAAATTATACAAAAGTACAACACCATAATAATCGCGTACTTCTACTTGCCGCATTAGAAAAATAATATATTTTTGTTTGTTGTCAAATAAAGACACTATATATACCAAAATTTTAGCACTCTAAATGATATAGATTCTTGTAGTTTTGAGTTTTTACCCTCAGTGTCTTTCGCGTACTTAATATGCTGGTTTAAACTGTTTTATCGATATCTTAACAACTTCAAATGTAAAAATATAAAACTACAATAATCTAGTTCTTTTAAAGTGCTAAAATTTTAGTATATAAAGTGTCTTCATTTGATAACAAACAAAAATATATTATTTTTCTAATGCGGCAAGCAAAAGTACGCGATTATTATGGTGCTGTATTTTTTTATAATTTTTTTGAGCATTTTAATGTCATTAAATCAAAAAAACTCAAAACTAGAAAGTTGTAGATATCGTCGAGGGCTACAATTTTCATATAAAATCATCTTCATCCAATGTCGTATCGAAGAGTTATGATTTTTTAAAAATTCAGCCGAAATAAATTAGAAAAGGAAAAAAAAACAAAACCTGGTTACTGTAGTAAAACCATCGAAAAAACAGCCGAGAGACGAAATTTGCACGGTTTCGAAAGTTGAGAGACTCATTTTGTCCGGTTTTGCGATTGAGGGATAAAAATCGGACTTTCGCAAAAATTAAGGGACCTAAAGTAGACTTTTTCCCGTACTTTATTATTAGCAGAGGACACGATCTTGTTTTATGGTTATGGCAGACTTTATTTTCAATCGGCTTCTCTCCAAAAGTCCGAGTGGTGGAGATTTTTGCAGCTTCTATTGTCTATACTTGACCATAAGGCACGAGGCACGATGACCCGGCCCATGGCCTAACGTTTTGGCCCGGCCTGAGCACGGCACGGCCCGATGGGTGGGCCGTGCCTGGGCCGCCTCTTAGGCACGTGACACGGCACGACCACGACCCGATCTAAGAGACGGCACGTGAGCGACCCGATGATTGTGATTCCAACAGCTAATTCGGTTAAAATGACTTGTTAAAATGATCTGTAATAACTAATAATTAAGTTGTAATATGTTAAAAACAATAAGCACTTACGAAAAACTAAAAATAATGAACACTTATTAGAATTTTGAAGTATTTCTCGCATGACGGGTCATGAACCGGCCCGGCACGCGGCACGGCAAAACGGCTCATGGGCCATGCCTTGGGCCGGCAGCCAGACACGAAACACGACTAGGCACGGCCCGACCAGACACGAAGCACGACTAGACACGACACGGATCAGCAGGGCACGACACGATGGCCATGTACTCATCTCCCTGACCTTCGTTCTCCACACCGGCTCCGGTGCTGGTCCGTCCCACCCCCGCCGACGTCCACTCCTCACCGGCACCGGTGCTCGTTTGCCCCACCAGCCTCCGTCCTCGCCTTTGCCGCTGGTGCCTCCGTCAGCGAGCACTGACCAGCATCTGCCCCACCAGCCTCCGTCCTCACCATCGCCGCTGGTGCCCTCTCCGCCTCCGAACTCCCAAGCCGCCACTCCGCCTCGAGGTCTAATCCGTCATCATCGTCGTGACCCGGGCCGTAGCGGGATAGCCGATGTCCAGGCGCCCATCGGTAATAGCTTCTCTGCCGCTACATATAGTAATAGCCCATTTAAAGACACTGCCCAAATATAATCTGGCCCACTGCGTCTACTACATAATGGCCCATTAAGGACATAGCCCATTTAAAGACACCGCCCAAATATAATCTGGCCCACTGCGTCTACTACATAATGGCCCATTAAGGACACAGCCCAAACATAATATGGCCCATTGCGTCTATTCCAACGCTGAGAACCCTTGTTCAGCCATCCCTCCCAAAGACTCCCACCCCGCGCGCCCGCCGCCGCCCCGTCGCCCGCGCCGCGAAGGTGACGGGCTCCGCCCCTGCTCTCCGGAGACGAGCCCCGCCCCTGCTCGCCGCGCGGTGACGCCGCCCCTGCTCGCCGTCGCACTCCACCGGCGACGAGCCTTCCCTCGCCGGAGACGAGCATCCGTCCCTGCTCGCCGGCGACGAGCTCCATCCCTGCTGGTCATTTCGCCCAGCCGCCAAGCCCGCCAGTGGAGTTTCCGCGCTCCGGCAGGCTGCGACGGACCGACGGTGAGTTTCCTTATCCATTCTCGATCTCCTCTGCTTCAGTTCGTAGTCGTAGACTCGTAGCTGCTTGATTTGTTCGATCTCTACCTCATTTTCCTCTCCCCATTCTCGATCCATGCAGTAGATGGCGTCTCCCAATTTGAGTTGAGACTACTATATTTGAGACCTTCAGAATCAGACCTACTGTCCTGTAATAATAGTACACTTTAGTTATTTATTTGAGACCTTCAGACCTACTGCATGATTTGCATTATTATCATTTTTATTTTATTTTTTTAATATTAAATGTATCCGTGTATCAGGTTTTTTTGGGAAATTGACGTATCCGTATCCGTGCTACATAGTCTGCACTGCATAGCTTGGCGAATGTTCTCATCTCACCATGAACCATGTTTTCTGTGGAGCAGGGTTAGTTGGGTATGGAGCAATGAAGTACATGGCACCGCTGCAGGGACCCCTCACTCACTGCTGTTGATTCTGGGTTGTCGCCTCACTATCACCCATGGCAGCTAGCACTGTGTTCCCCGTGCTGCGCTCCTCCGAGTACTTTACAAGGCCATCAATTGATGAGCTGGTAGAGAGGGAGGAGGCTGATCCTGGCTACTGCAGCAGGGTTCCAAACTTCATCATAGGGAGGGCTGGATATGGGCAGCTTAGGTTCTTGGGTGATACCGATGTGAGGGGCATTGACCTGAATGAAATTGTAAGGTTTGAAAAACACTATGTGGTGGTTTATGAGGATGAGACTTGTAAGCCACCAGTAGGGCATGGTCTTAACAAAGCAGCAGAAGTGTCTTTGCTGCTGTGTCTTAAGCATCTTCCGGAGCCCAGTATCCTTGTTGAGGTGCTAAGGTGTCGTGCAAGAAAGCAAGGTTCTAGGTTTCTTTCATTCAATCCAGTGAGTGGAAAATGGAAATTTGAGGTCGATCATTTCAGTAGATTTGGGCTTGTGGATGAGGAGGAAGAGGATGCTGTGATGGACGAGGCAGCTGTTCGGCAGCCAATTACTGAAGTAAGAGAAAGAGATCCACCTTCAAATGGTTATGAAATTGAGCTTTCTCATTCATTGCCTGCTCATCTCGGGCTTGACCCTGCAAAGATGCAAGAAATGAGGATGGTGATGTTTTCCAATGAGGAAGAAGATGAATATATGGAGGATGGGTTCCCTTCTGACGAGAGGTACCTTAGCAGAGAAAGGATGAATGTGGATTCACCTACCTCAAGTGGTAAAGGTTTGAGGTTAAGGCCTCTCTCTCCCTTGCACATTTCTTCTCAGAAGGCTGGCAGGAGATCTGGTGTGCCTGTTTGGAAAGAACCTCAGGCACTTTTGGAATACAGTTTGAATTCTTCAGAGCTTGGTCCATCGACTCAGGGTATTCTTATGTCTGGGCAAAACAGAGGATTTCCAGTGAGTATGACCAAGGTGGAAGGCTTTAAGCTGCCGGCTGAGCAAGAAACTCCTGTTTCTGGAAAACATGTATACTAATTGTGTAGTGGATGCTGCTTTATTCATGGGTAGATCGTTTCGTGTTGGCTGGGGACCAAACGGTTTACTTGTACATTCAGGTAGTCTGGTCAATAGTCCTGGAACCGGCCTATCTTCTGTTATTCACATAGAGAAAGTTGCAAGTGACAAAGTTGTGCGTGATGATAAGAACAAGATTAAGGATGACCTAACAGAACTATGTTTTTCTGATCCAATGGGCCTCCATAAGAGTCTTGATCATGAGTTTCTGGAGACTGAGTCTGACTCGTTCAGATTAAAGCTTCAGAAAGTTATGGCAAATCGTTTGGTTTTGCCAGACATCTGCAGGTCATATATTGACATCATTGAAAAGCAACTTGAAGTCAGTGATTTATCTATGTCTACGCGTGTGCTGTTGATGCATCAAGTAACAGTCTGGGAGTTAATCAGGGTCTTGTTCTCAGAAAGAGCAACTGGTAACCAGTTGGAGCCTGTTGGAGATGATGATCAGGAAGTCATGGTTTTAGACAAAAAAGAAGGCTATGTTGACAAAGACCCTGAAGCACTTCCTTTGTTTAGGAGAGCAGACTTTAGCAATTGGTTACAGGACAGTGTTTGCCATCGGGTGCAAGGAGAGGTGGGCTCCTTAAATGACGCCAGATACTTGGAACATATCCTTCTTCTTTTGACTGGTCGTCAATTGGACACGGCCACAGAAATTGCTGTCTCAAGGGGTGATGTTCGGTTGGCAATCTTGCTAAGTCAGGCAGGCGGGTCAATGTCAAATCGATCTGACCTTGCTCAGACACTGGATCAGTGGAAAATGAATGGTCTAGATTTTGATTATATTGAGGAAGACTGGTTAAAGGTATATAGGTTGCTTGCAGGTAACGTCCAGGCTGCTTTTCTGGATTCACCAATTGACTGGAAAAGGCACCTTGGTCTGATTATGTGGTATCAATTGTCACCTGAGACACCACTTGATATTATCATTCGTTGTTATAATCAACTCCTTGGTGAGGGCAAAGTTCCCTATCCTGTTCCTGTATATATAGATGAAGGACCTCTTGATGAAGCGCCTCAGTGGTCCCCCGGTGACCATTTTGATATATCCTTCTACCTAATGCTTCTTCATGCCAATCAAGACGAGAAGTTTGGGCTGCTAAAAGCTATGTTCAGTGCATTCTCATCTTCATTCGATCCCTTGGATTGTCATATGATATGGCATCAGCGCTCGATTTTGGAAGCTGTTGGTGCTTTCAGTTCAAATGATCTTCACTTGCTTGATTTAAGTTTTGTTTATCAATTACTTTGTCTTGGGAAGTGCCATTGGGCTATCTATGTCATTCTACACATGCCGTATCTTGATGATGCCCCATACATTCATGAGAAATTAATCAGGGAAGTTTTATCACAGTATTGTGAGTCCTGGAGTAGAGATGATGCTCAAAGGCAATACATTGTGGAACTTGGTATACCAGAAGAATGGATGCATGAAGCTTTGGTGAGTAGAAATATCTTCAGTAATATGCATTGCAAATATTTTGTAATGGTAGTGCGTGAAAAAACATTACGCATGAAGCATGTGTAGCTAATGAGCTCTATATACAGGCTCTTTACCACGAATACTATGGAGATGAACAGGGTGCACTGGAGAATTTTATTCAGTGTGGCAACTGGAAGAAAGCTCATACTATTTTCATGACTTCTGTTGCTCATTCTATGTTTCTGTCATGTAAGTTTTTCTTGCAGTGCCCTAAACAATTTAGGTTTTATTTGGAAAATATATTGCTTTTGCTGCATAAATATATATACGCTTGGTGGAGTTGTCTTTTTTATTTCTCTTCTCCTTTTCCAATAAACATGGCATTCTTGGTATGAATATGCAGTCACTTGATTCATTGTTATTTTGGCTCAGCTAACCATCAGGAGGTCTGGAAGATCACAAGTGCCTTGGAGAACCACAAGTCTGAAATTGCTGACTGGGACCTTGGTGCCGGAATATACATAGACTTCTACGTTCTAAAAAACTCAATGCAAGAAAGAAATGCCATGGATGAATCGGTATGATTCCTTTCTTCAAAGACAAAAAAGATTCCTTGAAGATTTGTAAATGAGACCAAGGTTACTTTTTCTTTCAGGATTCACTCGAGGAGATAAGTGAATCATGCAGGAGTTTCTTTGGCAGATTAAATGATTCATTGTTAGTCTGGGGAAGCAAATTACCTGTTGAGTCAAGGTAATATTTGATTCTACATTATGCGAGCGATCCACTATTTGAAGAAATTAAGAACCAATAATGTCCACCAAAAACCATTAGCTTCTTTACACATGTTTTGATGGAATTGGCCCCCCTTGCTCATGCAAACTGCGAACTCAAGAAACCTTAGGAAGTTCACTGTTATGTTAAACAGTTGAAATTTCAGCTGATTAGCACCAATTCAGGAACCTATGTATCTGTAGCTTGTTTAGGTTTTGTTTCAGAGTATTCCCTCTCTGGGCTTGCTGACAATTTTGGGTATGGCAGGGCATGCTACTCGAAGATGGCAGAGGAGCTATGCGCGCTTCTCGTGGACATCCCAAGCGAGACGCTGAATCTACCCATGGGATGTCTCCAGACGATGCTCAATGCTCCAGTTCCCGACGAAATCAGGTCGTCCTACCTGCAGGATGCACTCAGCGTCTTCACCGAAATTCTGTGCAGCGATTCATAACAGAAGGGTCCATGCTGTCGTCTCCCTGGGAGCCTTTTATTGATGAATCTGCAGTGTTGAAAACATGGCTGGTGTTCAGATGTGTCCCCTAATCTGAGCGAAGAGGAGTGAATGAAGCCTACAAACAACATACCAGAGAGTTTGCACGCCCCATGTGTGATACTAGAAAATGAGAAATGTATAATCTGATGTTGCCCCGGTGAATTTGGCACGCCGTGTGAATGAACTACTGAAAACATGTATCTGTTTTTTCGTTGCAAAAATAGAGTACCAGGTCTTGTGGACTGTTGGCTTGCGAGCTGTACCTGCGTCCAAGTCCAAGTGGGTGTTTTCATCGTCTTATATTTTTCTGGTGTGTGATTATTACAGAAAGGACAGCGTTACGGCGACCCGTGTGCCGTGTTTCGGGATACAGTTGAAGATGATTGAAGAGTCCGTGCAGGTTCAGTTCTTCCCGAGTAGTACAGCGTTGATCTTGCTCTGACGTGCACGACTCATCTCAGGTTTGCTGTTGGAGTGAGTGAGTGAGTGAGTGAGTGAGTGAGTGAGTAGGGGATTGAGCAAAAACTGCTTTGGCGCAAACTTGCGAAGCTGCTTTGGTTTGTTTTTAGCGGAACCGGCAGCCGATGGCGCGGCCTAATACCGTGGACTGACGGCAACGAGGCACACAGCCACACATGGGTTCCTTGTGGTTTTTTGGTGTGCGGTCCACTGTTTTTCTCTCGCCCTCGGGGAAAAAAAAGGCAAGCATCTTGGTGGAATCAGGCCGCAAAGCCTGACGCTCGCACCGGCACGGTACAGGACGTACATCCTGGGCTGTTATTCTGCTCTGCTCTGCTGATCAGCTCTGAACCTCGCTGTTTCTGTGGACGGTTAGCTCTGCGAGACGTGTGCCTCAAACAAAAGGACACGACTTTTGTTGTGGGTTAGTGCGATGGTTTTGAATTTACTACTATTTTCGAAGACACAGATGTGCAGCCCAGCTGTCGAAGGAGGCAAGGACAATGATGAGGCCATGAGTCAGCGAAGATCATCATCTGTGATGGCCTATCTAACCGGTGTTAACAAAATTGAAACCTGAACCACGTCCTCTAGTCTTTAATACTACTAGCGCGTACAGTGCTACCTTGTTTGTGATTGAAGCAGCACATGGCATGGCATGGGGCGTGACTCTGGTCGGCGCTGCTGATTTGTACGGAGCACCGCAACCACCGCCGGTATCAACGAAAGTGTCCAGACGGAAGACGACCGGGAGGGAGCAGAGCACGCACCAATCGCGGAAGGAAGGGGGCGGGGGGCAAATGCACACGGGGAGCACGAGCATGTGCAGATGTGCTGCACGTCTTCATCGCCGGTGAAAGATAAGAAGATGTGACTGTTTATTTACGTTCACATCCAAGAACGAGCGAGACGTCTCGCAAGCCACAACAAGCACATCATGGGTCGACGTGGAAATACTTCTGCCGTAGTACAAAAAAACAAAGGAGATGTTAAATCCGTGTTGCGTTATTAGCGTATTTGCTTGCGTCATTAGGAGTAGTACAAGCACAAAACCACATCTCATATCTTATTATAGGAGAAGGAGATAGACATACCTGTAATAATAATTAATAGTTGATGTAATATAAAAATTGGACAAATCGCGAGACAGAGAGACAGACAGGATCACAGGACATGCTGCTACAGAACGTGCAGCACGCCGGGCACGTCTCCGCCGCCGCCGGGCGCCCGGGCACCGGCCAACGGGATTAAAATTAAACCGGGCCGGAAGACCACGGAAAGAGACAGGGTCCGCCATCAAGCGAAGAAACCTACCAAACCACACAAACAAACCGTCGACGCCGCAGCAGAATTGAAAAGGGAAAGCAACGGGCGCGGCGCGATGCTTATCCGGAGCGATGGCACGAGCTCACGCAGACCCAATCAGCACCGACCCAGCCGCGGCGCGGGACTATATATATATACCAGCCCGGCCCCGCTCATCGATCATCACAGTTCACAGACAGCATCCACAGAGACCAGAGCAGGGCAAGAGCAGAGTGTTTCCGAGCGATTGAGATCGTCGTCTGTCAGCTCAGCAGAGACTAGAGAGAGCCAGAGGATGGCGGACATCGCGTTGCTGGTGACGGAGCAGTACGAGAAGACGGTGAAGCGAGGCGCCCCCAGCGCCGCTGGGCACAGCGGCAGCGGCAGCTGCGGCGAGAGGAGGAACTTCGGGGCCGTGGCCAAGGTGTGGAGCTCGTGGGTGGAGTCCACCGCCGCCGCCGCGTCCGGTGTGAGGGTCCGCGTCGCAGTGCAGTTGGAGCCCAAGACCGAGCTCGCTCTGGCCGCCGCCGACGGCTTCTTCTCCGCCTAGGACTCTATACTAGTAGTGTCTTTCCCCTGAGAATGGGCAGTAGTCGAGTCCCGCACCATACTATGCTGGTGTAACCTGTACAGTACAGTACAGTACATACTTCAGTTGCTGCGCCTGCGCCGTAATCTGAACCTGAACGACTCCATGGATATGCATATCCTCGATTGTTTTCCTTTAATTAAAAAAAATTATGTTCGGTTGTTTTCTTGGTCGTCATGACGACTTGTACGCCTGGACGTAAAACAATTAAACAACGAGCGCTCGCTTCACGGGCCGGGCTGGTTGGCTTCTTGGGAATAAAATTCTGTGCAACACCGGTTGGTGTACTTTTTCAGAGACAGCAGGCTACTGTATTTACGTTGTCTGATGGGCGGGCCGCGGCTGCGGTTTCAGAGCAGGCCAGGGTAGCAACTCGCCATGTCCATCCGTTACCTTGTCCAGGCACACACGACAAGTCAATCAACGAGTAAGACACGAGTACTCCATGACACAGGAGGAAACACTCCACTGGTAAAAGGTACCTTGTCGCTAAGTTAAGACCTGCAAACCTGCACTCTGTTGCTGCAGCATGCTGCGCGCTCACTTGTGTGGCGCGGCGCCGCGGCGGCCCAAATACAAGAAAATCAATGAGCCGGCGCGTAAGGCACATGCTTCACATCCGATTATATGAAACACAAACACGCTAGCTCGCTACTGCAACTCTGCATGTCGACGCTTCGTTCCAACCTGTCGAAATCTGTCTACTGCTTTTCAGCGCCATCTAGCGCTAGGATCTCCGTGATGACAGTAGCTTTATCGGCTTCGAACTTCTTATCATCTGCATTCAACAGTGAAGAAGAAGAAGAATATAATTCAGTTTGGTCTTGGAACATATACTAATTTACGTACTAGTGTAATTTAATTATTACCTTTCTCCACGGTAGTGAAGTCTTTCAAGAACCTTAGGAGCTTGCTTCTGTTGGCGCGCAGTATGCTCGTGATCTCAGGTGGCTGCTCCTTGTTAGCGACAAACAGCTATATATAGGCAGAAGTCATTTTTCTTTATTAATTCAAATATTCAATAAACGACAATAAAAGTTTCCAGCAGCAGCAAACAGGCAGGGTGAGACTTTGACTGACGACGTACCTTGAAGACATGGAAAGCCTCTACTTGAATAGCTTTGCTTTCATCCTGGCAACGTGAGACGTAACAAAGCAAATAAGAGTATATATATATGAGATTCAAAGTCTGAACCGAGAGAGCGCAGTCGATCAGGCACACAAAACTGAAGTACTAGCAATGCTAATGGCGGCTGAGCATGATTATGCATGGTTGGGCAGTTCTCGTTTAAAATAATGCAGGTAAACAAAATTCTTACCCTCAGAAGGTTCATTTGAATCATGAGGTGCTCCTTCGAACTAACATAGCGCATCATCACTGCAGTGTTTGACCTTTCCAAAAGAATGTCTCGCAAGAGCTGAGAGGAATACCATTTGCACATAGGAAAAACGAGATAATAAGATCAAATTACGTTCATGAATTTATGCATGAGTGCTGATTGAATGAATGTATGTGACAGCAAGCAGCAAACACCGACGTAAATAAACAATCACTAATACTAAACAACCAGAAGGAAAAGAACTTACTTGAATTTTTTTCAAGATCGGGTCTTCACCCGTTTTTCATTAAGAAGAAAGACCATAAGAAAGGCCGAAACACTGATACAGAGAACTCACAAGTAATCCTAGGATTACCTGCGGAATCCCAGACATAGACGAACAAAAGAAAACATGAGCCTCCACCTTGAAGCACCAACCGACTATGCCTGCCAAAGAAAAAAACATCCATGCAACGGTCGCCAATACAGGGTGGGTGAAGCCGTGGTGGAAAAGAAACCACCGGTAGAAAGCTTAACATCCATCTGCAAGCGACCAGGTAGCCCTTGCGAAGGAGAAGCGATAGTATCCGCCAACGACCAGGTAGCCGCTACGAAGAAGCACGCGATTGCATCCTCCAACGACCAGGTAGCCACTGCGAAGAATGCAATCACGTCCGCCAACGACCAGGTAGCCGCTGCGAAGAAGAAAACATATCCGCCAGCGACCAGGTAGCCGCTGCGAAGAAGACGGCGACGACTGCGGCAACACTGACACCCCAGGTGGACAGACCAAAGCCGAAAGGAAGCTGAAGCACAGACAGGCACAACTTAAGCAAGGTGTGGCTTCGACGGGTGGTGGCCAACAACGAAGCCTCCAAGGAGGACATGACGTCCACAGACGCCAACAACGATGAGGGGCACAAGAAGGACTTTCGTCCTGGAACCGGCCCCAACGACCAGCAAGACGAACTGATCCTTCGACGACGCCTTCAGGAAGGTGAATGGTGCATGTTGTACCACCGTCGTCGGCTCTAGCAAGAAGTGAGCAGAGTTTTCACCCAGGAGCTTGTTCGCCGACGGTCGCTGGGGACTACCTTGTCCCGGCCACCAACCCCCACAGGCACAGGCTGCGCTGCCCCCTACGACTTAGCCAGCTACCGGCCGGCAGCTCCGACCGACCAGATCCAGCTGCGGGTTGCCCCAACCCGGCCAGATCCAGCCGCGGGCCGCCCCGACCCGGTCAGATCCGCCAGCCCAAGTTGACCGCCGATGACGCGTCGCCCCGCTGGCCCGCTGTTGCACACGTCGCTGCCACCACCGAGCGCGGGGGAGAGGAAGATGCCCGCCCTCGACGCCACATGTCGGCACAACCGCGCCATGCAGGTCCCGGGCGCCGACCTGGCGTAAAGGGCCGTTGCCGCCGCCGCCGTCGCCCAACACCCGAGCAACGCATAGATCTGACCCAAGGCTCGTCGGATCTGGACGCCTAGGCAGTAGGCCGTCCCGGACCGCCGCCGCCGGCTGCACCGCCGCCCGCTCCATGCCGCATCCCAGGACGCCACGCACGGGCTCTCCTTGACCCAGCACCCACCACCACGAAGAGAGGCCCTGCCGCCACCCTCACGGCAAGCCGCATGGCCATGCCAGCGGCTTACTCCGGCGGCGGCGCTACAGGAGGGAGGGAGGAAGGGTTCGAGTCGATGCGGGTTCGAGTCCACGAGCCAGACTTCAGAGTAACGAATATTTTTGGAGGTGCGTTTATATAGGAGATCGATGAGAGCTAGCTTTTTGGTGAAAAGAACTTACTTGAATGGCTTGCCTTCGGATGAAGTAGTTGGAAGCGTATAATATCAGTTTCGAGTTGAATTCCGCAAAGAACTGTACATGCATAAATATCTCACAGTTAAAGATCACAACAATCTGTGCCTCAAATAAAGTTACAGATGTAATATATTGATCAATGTGACCTGCAAGTCACATTGTTATTTACCGTTTTTATGAAACATTATATATGCATACAAATACAAAACCCTAAGTATTAGTTTCACGCTTACCCATTCATAATTCTTGGAAAAGAACTCAGCAACAGATGCTTTATGCCGTGTCATGAGTTCCTGTTAAATAAATTAAAGAACAAAAATTATCACCCATCAGAGACAACAAATTTAACAAAAATATACCAATAATATATTGGGATATATATACTTTATAGTTATCAGGTGAGGGTTAGGCGAGGGCAAAATATAACGTAATCGGACAATGTTGTCTTTTTTTAGTTCTAAAGGCATGCATGTACTCACCTTAAAAGTTTTAAAGACATCTGATTGTATATTGAAGTCTGGAAACTGTATATGATCAAAGAAAGTCCTGAAGTGTGGAGATTCCAATATGTACCTACAAAACAATCGCTGATTACACTAAACAGAATATTTTAACATATGAGTTTGAAGCATCACATGTCATTAACCTTTTTTAAATCATGGTAAATGGCAAAGATTATTGCACATACCTTGCAGCAACTTGGTGGCGTATGCAATCTCTCAATAGAGTACTATAATGTACTGCAATGTCCAAGTTTTCGTACCTTCAAGTTGGCGGAACTAATATCATGTTATTTCGAAAATAGTACCAACAGATTTCAAACAGTTTTTCAGATAGTCTCTAAATGAAGAATAGAAACGATAACCCTTTTGATTTTAGAAGATTATATACTATATCGTTTGAATACTATGTATACTTGACTTAAGGCCAGCCATCTATGTGCAAGTTAAAATAACTCTAGGCCATCGAGATAATCATGAGTCGACTAGATGCTTACCCAGACATCAAAATATCCAAAAGATCCAAGTTGGCTTCCAAGTAATCAGAGGCAACCAATCTTGAATCAACCTTTTGCCTTTGCAAATTGGCTATCACTTGAGTAACATCCTTTTGTGTCTGAAGAAAAACCATAAGTATTTTAGAACTGATGTTTTTTACTAGCCCAAAACGTGATTAGAAGTTTTTTGTTTTTTTTTTAAAAAAACTATATATCTTGACGTACCTCCAAGTCCACATATCGAAGGCAAACAATTAGTTGACGGAAGGTGTCGGTGTTCTTCTTGAAGAACTCCTTAGTCAATTGCTTGCAAGCTTCTTCACGAGGATCTTCTTCACCATTACCATAGAGAATGCCTTTCATCTCCTTGATTCCTTTGCTTAGTTCTACCATCTGCAAACCAATCATGTGCATTTATAAATTGCTACTTCAACAATTTGAGAATAAAAGACCATTTTCTGTTATTTCTAAACTTGTATATCTACTTATCTAAACTAACAAGATACAAATTAACCAGAACAGTTCCTAGTCGCTTCAATGTGTAAAGGTTGAACCCCCTACAATCATCCTTAACAAGCAATTTCAGAAGATGCATTACAACGAATATCTTGTGCTGAAAAAAAAGGGATCGATTGCACCGGAAAATTAAATTTCCTGATATACAATTGCACGAATAGAACTGCTCCAATGCAGACACCGGCGTCAAAAGACCATGCACTATAAATGGAAGCAAGATAAAAAATGGACAAATCTATCCCTAAAGCAAGAACAGACGAACTGACACGAATACATCTATCCCTAACAAGCATCGATACAGTTGTACGTAAGCTATAAAAGTCGGTTGACAATAATCACTTTACTGGGAAACAGATAACAATTAATTAACAAAGTGTATATATATAAGCAGGTAAACGGGTGGGATCGATAATAAGCATGTAATAAGCTGTAGGAATTAATTCAATGGCGCATGTGTTACCCTGTGCTCAAGCTTGGCGTCGCGCTTGCCGCCGCAGCAGCCGTCCTTGTTGTCGAGGATGTAGGTGACCAGGTCCCTGACGTGCTGCACCACCTCCGCGGGGGTCCTGGGCTTGGAGCGGAACAGCCCCGCCTTCCGGTGTCCGCCGGCCCCATCCCCAGCCACCGTCGGTCCAACGCACGGCCAGAGGAACCCGGTCATCTCGATCTCGATCGACGAACTGGAAGAGATCGCGCTCACCTGACGGGCCACGCGCGCTAGCTAGACTTCGCCCTCCGACGAGACCGCCGCCGCTGGCGACGTAACGTGCGTCCTCCAAGACCTAAAAGGTGTCTTTGTTCAATAGAGGGGCGCGGACCCAATAAAGGGCACGTACGATGTACGATGTACATACACTCGATAAAAAAAAAAGTCTGATAGGCATAATACATGTATACGTACACTTTGTGATTAGATCAGATCCGAATACAATAGGAAAATAACTTAAATAAATTTAGGGTTCGGGTGCCAGTTTTGCAGAGTGGCGAGAGAAGAGAAGGTGCGGGATATATACCTGGTGGCTGGTGTGTGGTGGGTGCTCGTCGCCGGCAAAGGGCCCGACGAGGACCTTGGCCAGCTCGGCGCGCGTAGGCCGGCGGCGCGCGGTCGCCTAGTCGTCGCGCAAGCGAGCGAGGCCAACGGTTAGTTGTGAACGCAGGAGCGCAATTCTTGCCGGGCCTTCGTCGTACACCCTACCGGGCCGATTTGTCTTTTCTTTTTTCCCTTGTTTTTCTTTTATTATATCGCAGTGGGACGCAAATAAATAGGCTGGTTAGTTCGTTAGGGAGACCGGTCCATGAAACTGGCTCGTTCTTCTCTGTTCCCTTCTTTTTGTCCGTACTTTTTTTGCCATCACACTTGGTTCTTCTTTTCTGTGTTTTTTTTTTCATTTGCTTCCAACACTAGAAAATTTCCTTTATGAAGCAGGAACATGTTTTTATTTAACCAGGATTTTTTTTCCCTTTTGAAGTTGGCATGGCGCTACGCAAAGCAGTAGCAGAGGAAAGCGGCCAGAGGTCGACACGTATGCCAAGGATGAGCTGCAATGGCCTATGGTGAAAAAAAAAGTCAGCAAGTCTCCAAGGCATCGCACGAACGAGCAACAATATTTTTGGAGATGCTTATTATATATAGGTGTAATTTGCAGTATTGTACATGTTTTGAGAAAAACGATACAGGACATTAAGCAAATTTGAGCCGGATGACAACAAAATGAAAACATGATATTTCACTACTAGGAAAGATATATAACAGATGTGCAACATATATGATGTTCATTGCGTAATCTAAAAAACACCATGAAAGAAGAAACTCTCTTGCTACGAACTGAACAACAGCGAGAAAATAATACTGTAGAAAACTGATGCAAATATCAATCCTTTATTTCTAGACGTTTTATATGCAATGCATGCAATTATATGCCAGCTGGTCTCAGGTTGCCAGCTGCATGCATATGCGCCTTGTTTGCAATCACATGCATGGTCAGGGCGTCGTCAGTACTTGGGCGTGAAGTACAAGAGCTTCCACGACGTCGTCCCGAAGATGCCCCAGACGAAGGCCTCGTACTGCTGCGTCTGCTGCTTGCCACCAGACACCGTGATGACCAGCCTGTAGTTGTACCCGCCGTTACACGGCTGGGTCTCGCCGCTGACGACGACGTTCTGGAGCTGCATCGTCTTGAGGTCCTTCATGCTGAGCGCGTAGATGCGCACGGCAAACCGCGCTACCTGCTGGATCGCCTGGTCGTTCACGTTCGCGACGGGCGTCCAGTTGGACGCTGGCGGCGGTGATGATGGTGCTGGTGCCGGCGGCGGTGGCGAAGGAGGAGGCGGGGATGGTGCTGGTGCCGGCGGAGGTGTCGAAGGAGGGGTCGGGGATGATGCCGCCGGCGGAGGTGTCGAGGCAGGAGGAGGAGGTGCGGTTGATGACTCCGGTGGCGGTGCTGGAGGAGATGGGCTGTCCGGTACCGGTAGTGGGCTCGCCGCTGGTGCTGTGTAGCCTGTGTAGTTTTGGGCATTGGCAGTGGCAAGCACGGTGGCGAGCATGAGAGGAAGGACGACGAGAACGGATGGCCTGACCATGACGGCCTCGATCTGCAGCCAGCCGCTTGCTGGTGTGTGTCTCGTGCTCCTGAAAACTGCACACGGCCGGTGTGCTAGCTCTACTGAGTTCTGTAGCTAGAGCGTGTGCTTCTGAGTTGTGAGTGCATACGAGCTATGACTCGTGGGAAGAAGTGGCCGGTGCTGGAAGTGTGGCCCGTATGGTCTATTTATAGCGCAGTACTCATAGCTCGCGCGCCGCTATCTTAGTCCGTGTCGACGACGTCGGTGGCCGTCCGTCAGCAAATTAAGTTAAGTCAGCTTGGGGAGGTCGGCACCTCGGTATGGCACTGGCAATCTGGCATGGCAGTACTCCGGCCAGCACAGATAATAATATTGCAAATAAACATGCAGCGTCCCAGTTACATTGGGAAAACAAACTGCGGTTGACTTACATACGCATTCACGGAACAGTTTGTGTTTGGGAGAACAGTTTTATGTTTGATTGTCATCCAAAATCAGCTACTGTGTGTAGTACCATCTTTTTCTTCTTCTCTCTAACTACAGTACGAGCGGATCGGCGGAGACGCTCTCGCATACTGTACTCACCTAGGAGGCTAGCTAGGACTATGAATTAATCATGTAGCAGGCACACTGCTATCTCTATGGGCACTTTTGAGAAATTGATTTGGCATAATTTGAGATTGATAAGTCATGTTTCCCTCAATGTCTTTCGCCACCGCCGCAGCCTCTCACGTACGTACTGCTCATCTCTGATGACATATATCATGCAGAGGCACTACAAAACATTTTGTGTGTGGAACAATGTGGAGCTAGAGAGGATGGGAGCTGGTTGGGAGTCCTACCTAATTGGCCTTTCAACTCTCAATCTCCTAGTTTAATTTAGAGACCATTTTATAGAATTATCACAAAATAATTATTTCTATAGAAAAAAAAACTAGCTAGTTGGCAGAGCTTCTCTTAAGCCTAAAAGCTGGTCAATGAGCTCTACGAAACGGACCATAAGTCCCAAGTACATCCTATATTCTTTGAACTCATTACTAAGGGTCTATTTAGATAGATAATTGGATTATATTAATTATAATCTAGATCATACATAGGATTAGTTTGATCTCACTTTTTCCTGGTGCAACCTTTTTACTTGATGACTGAGAGAATAAAATATAAATAGGATGTAAATCGGACTTTCATCACCCATAATCTTCGAAAAGTATGCATCGCCTGGATTATAGGATTATTGTAATGTAGGGTTTTGATCAGTGGCGGATCTAAGACATGATTGAAGGAGGGGCTGATCGATCTTCTTCTTCCTCTAATCTCTTAATTTTTCTTTTTTTCTCTCCTTTTCTTCTCCCTCAACCTCTCATAACAAGATTTAAGGAGGGGCTGATCTCTTCTTCTTTCTCTAATCTCTCTATTTTTCTCCTTTTTTCCCCTTAATTTCTCTATATTTTCTTTGATACACCAACTGTAGAGGGGCCGGAGCACACTCAGCCCCCCCCCCTTTAGATCCTCCCCTGGTTTTGATTATAACAATCTATTAGTATATAATATAATCTATTTGGATTATAATTTGGTCATATTTCCTCTATTTTGAATTATAAAATATATTGAGTTTTTTAGATATATAGTTTTTTATGCACTATGTTTAGATATATAATAAAAACAATATATCTAGAAATGCTAAAATATCTTATAATTTAATTAGAACGAAAGGAGTATTAACTAATTATTATAATCACTATGGATCCAAATAGGATCTAAGTGTACATGCCAACCGATGGACACGCGCACAAAATTTAGATCAATGCAACCTTGGTCACGATGAGATGAAATGTCTCGGTGAGCTTTGCACCGATCGAGGATCGTTAATTTCTGTAACCAAGACACGTACTTAAACACATGAGTTTGAGAAGTTGCGTTTGATCTCTAGCTAGCTGTCGTCTGATCTCTAGCTAGCTGTCGTTTGACTTAATGTCGTACGCGAAAAGCTGCACTGAAGAATGAACCTTTTTTTTTTGCGGGGTCAACGAGAACTCTATTGACTAGCATATGATTTGGCACTGGCCAATAATGGATTGATGAGTTTATGGTACGAGCCAATGGCATGGCAGATCTAGCTAGTAAAGCCGCAAGCCCAATTTGATGTACAAAACGGCCGGTCATCACCAGAGACGTACAGCATCTCGATCTGGATGCACCATGCAAGGCCTAAGCTCATGCACACGTCCGTCCGAAACTAAAGTCTACTCCGTACGTGCTGCACCGTACACGCCTGGCTGGCCAGTGATCACATCTCGTGTAGAATAGAGACGACTTCCGCCCTGGCAAGTCAGCGGCTACTGTACGTAAATACACTTATGCACGCCACCATAGACGACCTTATTATTATTATTTTTGACGAGGACATAGCTAGAACGACCTTGTTAGCTTATACATGCATGGATTAACAACACATGAACGGCCAGATAGCCAGGAGATGCACCTGTCAACCTTTTAGCAGCTACTACCTCCTAACTCGTGTCTTGGTTAAAAGCAAGAACAACAAGAAGTGCTTAATATTCACTTTTTTTTTGTTGTGTGTTAATATATTTCTTATCTAACCAGAAAACACGTTGTAAAGGTATATGGGGCCGGCCCGGACGACTTCTTAGAACTGTGATGCCGATGAGAAGAATTATAGACTGGCCTGGCCGTTGAATATTAATCAGCATCCCGGCGGTGCGTCATTCCTATCTAACGGGTTCTGTAATAAAAAACCGACGCAATCCACTGATTATTATAATTTCTTGTCACCCGTACCCATAAATTCCCGCATCCAATGTCTTGTGTTGTATTCCCTCCATGGCTCCATCCCAAATTTATTGTAAGTCAGTTCAACAATTTTGGAGAGTCAAACCATCTTATTAAGTTTGATCAAACTTATATGATAGTATAATAACATTTATGATGCTAATTAAGTATCATTAGATTCTTTCTCAATTATATTTTTATAGTAGATCTATTTTATATCACAATTCTTTATAAATTTTTCTATAATTTTGGTCAGACTTAAGATGCTTTGACTCTTCAAGATTTTTGAAATAACTTACAATTTGGAATGGAGGAAGTATTCCCAATTAATACCCTTTAAAAGGCAAATAGCTATTCTACACCCAAGTAGCCCTGCCTTTCGGTGGCCAGCCCCATCCCCAGCCACCGCCGGTCCCGCCCACGGCCACAGGCACTCGTCATCGCGATCTGGACGAACTAGAAGATCGAGCGCGCTCGCCCTGGCGGGCGCGCGCACTAGCTAGACTTTGCCCTCAAACGAGACCGCCGTCGTTGGCAGTGTAACGTGCGCACAGTCATAGGGACGGCATGGTATGGTGCCACGTTCCGTGTCTCAGGAACGTGGTACAATTTTATTCTCGTAGTATTAAAATCACCCTTAAGTAGCGTACCATGTTCCCGATTCACGTTCCTCGGACTTTTATGATCGTGAACGTGAGTCCTTCAATACCTAAAAGGTGTCTTTGTTCAATAAGGGACGCGAACACAATAATGGGCATGTACAATGTATATACACCGATAAACAAATATATGCACAATACATGTGTTATACACTTTGGGTCTGATTATATTGGTTGCTCGTATTGTGGTAGCCAACATAAGGGTCTAGCATTAGATATTCAATTCAACATAGTACTATGCTTTTAAGCAATGTTTGGTTGTCTTGTGTTTTCGCTTTGTACAACTTAAAACTATGTTTGGTTGCCTGTGTTTGGTTGGTTGTATTGGTTATAGCCATCTCTCCTTCTCTCTTATGTCTTCTTCCTCCCTCTAATCTCTTCGGTCAGCCTCCATGGCCATGGAAAAAAGAAAGCACACAAATTGTGGCGTGATCTTGGGAAAGAATATGTCTCTCCTATTGTGCACATATCTCAATGTGAATCGTGTGATCCATATTACAAAGACACGTGCCCTAGAGAGAGAAAAAACTGCTTTCGTCGACCGTGTCCCACAGTGCCAGCATTGCCTATCCGCACATGCTCCACGCCACTACCACCCGGGATTGCCACACGCCTTTCGTCCACGATCACGCCCCTGCCGAATCCATCGTCTCCACTATCAGGAACGCATCCTTGTTGGACAGCCACTCGAGTTCCACGTCATCGCGCTGTCATAGCCGCTCGCCTTCACCTGGCCGAGGCCGTCCATCACCACCGGCCCAAGGCGCGGGCGTTGCTGGGTCACCCGTGGAGCGCGTCCACCACCACCGGTTTGAGGCGCGGGCGTCTCCGCCGCCGCCGGGCCGAGGTACGAGAGCGGTCGCCTAGTCGTCGCGCAAGCGCGAGGTGAACGTGCAAAACGTACAAGAAACAGGTGTGAACGCAGGAGGGCAATTTTTCCTGGGCCTTCTCCGATCCGCGCACGCTACTGGGCCGATTTGTCTTCCCTTCTTTTTCTTCTTTCGCAGTTGGACGCAAATAAACAGGATGGTTGGTTAGAGAGAACGGCCCAAACTGGCTCATTCTTCTCTGTTCCCTCCTCCTTTTCTTTTTTGCCATGACACTTCTCTGCGTTTTTCATGTTTTCGCGGCGAGGCTACGTTCTTATTTTTTAGGTGCCTATGCAGAATTTTACATGCTTTGGAAAAAAAATAGCCATATACAGGACATTATTAAATAAATGAATTTGAGCCGGAGGATGACAACAAACTGAAAACATGCCATTTCACTTCTAGGAAAGACAACAGATGTGCAACATATATGATGTTCATTGCGTAATCTAAAACACCATTAAAGAAAAACTCTCTTGCTACGAACTGAACACAACAGCGAGAACAATACTGTAGAAAACTGATGGAAATATATATCTATCCTTTCTAGACGTTTTATATGCAAGGCATGCAACTATATATGCAAGGTTTAAGGTTGCCAGCTGCATGCATATGCGCCTTTGTTTGTTTTCAATCACAGCATGGCCAGGCGTCGTCAGTACTTGGGCGTGAAGTACTCGAGCTTCCACGACTCCGTCTTCCCGAGGATGCCCCAGACGAAGACCTCGTACTGCGTCTGCTTGCCACCAGACACCGTGATGATGACCAGCCTGTAGTTGTACCCGCCGTCAAACGGCTGGGTCTCACCACTGACGACTTTCAGGAGCTTCATGTCGTTGCGTTCCCTCGAGCTAAGAGACTCTATGCGCACGGCAAAGTTGGCTACCTGCTGGATCGTCCTGTTGTTAACGTCCTCCACGGGCGTCCACGCCGGTGGCGGCGGAGGAGGAGCAGGCGGGGATGACGACTCTGCTGGTGGCGGTGGTGGAGGAGATGTGCTGTCCGCCGGTTCTTCCGTTAGTGGGCTCGGTGTTGGCGCTATGTAGTTTTGGGCATTGGCAGCAGTGGCAAGCAAGGTGGCGAGCACGAGAGGAAGGACGACAAGAACCGACGGCCTGGCCATGACGATGGTTACACACGTACAGGCGCCGCAGCCGGCCGGCCTCTTGCCTCTTGGTGTTTTGCTGCGGCCGGCAAACTGCACTACGTACGCGCTACTGAAACTGAATGTAAGAGCGTGTGCTTGCGAGTGTCAGTGACTCAGTGAGCTATGGTATGTGGGAAGTGTGGTGCAGGAAATCTTTGCCCGTATGCTCTACTTATAGTGTAGCTAGAGACAGCTAGCTATAGTACGTCCAAATGGTGGCCGGCCCCGTCGTCTGCCAAAGTCAGCTGGGGCATTGGTAGTTTACTACTAGTTTGGTACTACGATAATGCAGGTTTATTAGTGGAGTAGTAGTACACTCCAGCAAAGAGAGGTGTGCGTGGTAAATGCATGCAGCGTCGCATGTCTACCAGCTGTATTGGGAGAAAAAAAAATGTATGGGACACCGTCGCATAGAAGACTCTCTGCACACCCAATCGCGTTGCTATAGGTGAATTTTTTTTCGTATTGGGAAACATTTGAAATCGCTGTTCACTTAGATTCATTTTTCACGAATATACACTTTTGCATATCTAAAAACATATTTGTTTTTGCAGGGATATGTTTCGAACTAGAAAATTAAGAGAAAAACGTTAATTTGGAGTTATCCAGTCGTTAAAATGCTAACTCAGTCCTAAAACTGATGGTTGTCCTATGGGAAACTAATTTGGAGTTATCTGTTTGAAAAGATTTGAGAAGGAAAATCGGTATAGTATTATTATACTACTCCAATAGAGTTTGGGATAAGGGGTTTGGATCACTGGAAAGGTATGGAGTTCAGGCCCTGAAGGTTAGATCGTATCTTCTGGCACAATGGTTTTAACAGTGGGAATTACTATCATTTAAGTGCTAATCGGAGTGGAGACAATGGAGCTTAGGTGGGGCATGTGTCACTGATTTGTAGCATGTGGTGGTTTTCAAAATTGCCACACCGGAGTTTTCCGGTGAGAACTGAGGAGCACCGCAAGTGCTCACACAACGACACCTAGCTCACTACATTGAAGACACTATGAGTTGGATTCGGGCTGCAACGACTTACCCAGTCCGGGTCCAGATCTCCGCCCCTAGGCCCTAGATATAGATAAAAAAGAATTCATAACTTCTTCAAATAATAAAGTCTAGTGAAAATGACTTCATATCAAAACGTTGTGGAATTCAATGATTCAGTGAAATATACAACTTTATAATTGTTGAGTTTTTGATGAGATCGTTTAGGGTCTCAAATATATGTTTTGAGTTATCAAACCTTTAGATTCAAAATTTTGAATTTTCAAATAACCTTGATGGAGAGACGTGAAATTGTTTCATTTGACATCGGTTAGATATCCATAGATTTGATATAAAATTTGTATAAATCAATATATGCAAAACAAGAGCATCTTATGCTTAGCCAAAAGTGATTGCATTGTGTGGTGTTATGGTGTGGTGTTGTTGTGTCGGCTTCTGCTTCCACGACTTCGTTGACTAGCAAGGATGATTTGACACTCGCCAATGGCTTGAGTTCATGGTACGATCACTTAATGACATGCCAGATCTATAGCAAAGCCGCAAGCCCAATTTGATGTAACGCAAGAATAGCTAGGCCGGTCAAGTCATCGCCCGATAGTATCTCGATGCACTAAGCTCATGCTGTAATAGTGTCACGCGCAGGTTCAAAAGTCTACGTGCTGTTTATGTACTTGTACCTTTTAAGTTTTATTTCAATCAGGTTGCAGTAGGGGCGCGACGAGCCCCTCATGTTTGTCATTAAAAAAGAGTCTATGTGCTGCATTCCTGACCGATCACATCGCTGTACTACGTGGTAGAGACGATTCTGATTGCTGCACGCCATGGACCTTATACATGGTTTATAATTAACCACGTACTTGTACGGTCACACACATGGCCGATCGAGATGCATCTGTCAACCTACTATTACAATTTATACATATATGTATACAGTATAGAGCGTCGACAAAGAACGTGTGAGGTGATCGACCGTACGGGGCTCCATAAATTTGTGGGACCCTAAGTCGTCAGCTTAAAAGTTATTTTCTTTGTCTCAAATTATAAGCCGTTTGACTTTTTATATCTTAAGTTTAACCATTTGTCTTATTTAAAAAATTTATATAAAATTAGTCAATTTTAAAGAAATTTTATTAGTAAAACAGTCCACGACAAAAGAAATAATATTTTGTATAAATTTTTAAATAAAAGCAATGGTCAAACTTGAAGTAAAAGGGGAGTCGAGGAAGCCCCCGCGTCCCCGCACGGGCGACACGGGTGGCGAAAGCCCTAGCCGCCGCCAGCTCTTCTTCCCCCCATCTTCCCTCCCTCGCCGTCGCCGGAGGAGGTTGCCGGGAGGACCACGCGACCCCTAGGAGGGTGGCGGCGAGGCCCTCTTCCCGGAATGGCATGCTCCTCTGTGCGGGGCAGGACGCAACAGCCATGGCTGCGGGTGCGGGTGCAGTGTGTGGCGGTGCGCGGTGGAGTTAGGCGGGGCAGAGGCTGCTCGGCGGCGGTGGAGCGGCTGCGGCTTCCGTGCGTGGAGGTGGAAGAGTGGGCTGGTTGGCGTCGATCCGGCCAGCGGTCCTCAGCGGTCCGGCGTGGTCTGGCGGCGTGCTGCTCTTCCTGGGGCGGCTCGGTGTTGGGGAGGCGGAGTTGCTCGCGGGCCGGCCAGATCCGGTCGCCGGCGGCAGTTTCTGGTGGCTGTGGAGGTGTGGCGGTCGGGGCTGGTGGCGTGTGGTGGGCGTTGGTGGAGGTGGATGGTGCCATGCCCATGGGCGCTGCACGGTGTAAGGCAGGGGCGTTGGTCCGTGTCGGTTGGTCGCCGGCGGTGGTGCGGTTCCTTCTTCGGTGGCGCTGCGGTGGCGTGATCGGCCATGGCTGGGGCTCGTTTGCGGTGCCGTGGTGGTGCTGCTGCGGCACCGGGCCTGGTGGAGGCTTCCTACTCCGTCGAGGCTCACCGGCGGACGCACGGGTCAGCGGAGGGGCTCCACCCTCTGTTTGCCCCTCCTTCTTCCTGATGGTGGCCTCTCGGCGGCGGTGGTTGGGGTGCTTGCTGGCGTTTGGGGGGGGGGGGTCCTCGTCTACGCCGTCCCTCCCCCCATGGCCTTGACTGCCGTCGCGGGGCGATTGTTGTGAGAACGGAGGCCTAGGCGTCTTTGGGGCGTTGGTCTGGACTCTGCCCCAGATTCGGTACCTTCTGGGCGGGTCGGCGATGGCTTCGTTGGTCGTGCGCGGCGGTGTGTGGTGCGGTTGGTGGACATGCACGACAGCGGGAGGCCGGTCTTCGCATGTCATGTGATTGGCGGGGCGCTGGCGCAGCTTTACGGCTACTTGCGTGGCCGGCGCGTCAACCTCTCCGGTGAGGCTTCGGCAGGTTTGGCAACGATGACTCTGGTGTCTGGCGGGGACCCGACATCTTGACCGATATCCGTGTTGTGGGTAATTTGGACGAAAGCCTGGCGTCGACGACACCTGCGGGTGCCGTTCTCCCTGGTGAGGGCGTCGCACCACCTGCACTCTCCACGGGTGAAAACCCTGTCCTCCTCGGATGAGCGACAGCAGCGCTCGAACGTCGTAACCTTCTTAAAGGCGTCGTTGTGGAGTTGGACTTGGTCGGGATGTCTCGTGGTAGGGCCTGGCTCATCGTTTCCGTTGCTGTGTCATGTGGGTTGTGCTAGTGGTGGAGTAGGAGTAGGCCGTCGAGGGGTTGAGTCTTGTGTCGATGTCCCAATCCGATCAAGCAAGGAGTTGAGTGGGCACTAGTTGTAGCGCGAGTTGAGTTGACTTGGTACCTAGGTGTGCAGGTTGAGTAAGATACCCTCCACAATTGTATGGTTTTTCTAGCCCGGTTTTCAATAAAAAACTGGGCTGACACTTGCCTTTTTCTTTTATTCATCTAATAGAAATTACGGTAAAACTTTTACCGTCCTTTCGAAAAAAACTTGGAAGTAAAAAAAATTAAACATCTTATATTTTGAGATTGAGGAAATACATACTACGGTACTATCACCTGTAGTAAATACTTTCGTACTCGAATCATCAAGTCGACTAGTCGAGAAAACACGCGTGCGTAGGTGCTTGCCTCATCAACCCTCTTGTCCTCGATGGTACTCACACCGACGAGTTTGAATCAATTTATTGAAAATACAAATAATATTCATATCTTTAAATAAATTTATTAAAAAATAAATTTAAATATCTATCCATGATATTAATTATATACTATAAATATTAATATTATTTAATACTACATCAATTTCAAATTATAAGTCATTACAAGAATCTTGGAGAGTCAAGCATCTCAGGTTTGACCAAATTTATAGAAAAAAATTATAAAGATTTATGATGTGACATATAATAGATATACTATAAAAATATAATTGATGTTACTTAGCATCATAAATGTTATTATATTGTTATATAAGTGTGGTCAAAGTTGAGATATTTTGACTCTCCAAGATTCTTAGAATGAATTCTAATTTGAATTTTTTATATATATTTAGTTAAAGTGTTTTTCGGAAAACGAAAACGATATATAGTTAGTACCGAAGATTGCAGGACCTATGAAATTGATAGTCTTGTAAGTGAGGTTTATTTAGGAACCGAGGGTTGCAGAACCTTTGAGAAAAACCGTCTTGTAAGTGAGGTGCGGAGGGTTGCAGGAGACCATGGAGATGAGAGGCGCACGGATCAGCCACCCAGAAGGAGACCGCAACATGTTCGCTTGGCTTTTCTTTGGCTGATAAGCTGCGGCTAATGTTGTTTTGACTGTTTTTTTGTGAGACAAAAGCACTGTTTTGATCGCTGATAAGCCGGTTGATAAGCCAAACGAATAGGGCGACATGTCCGCTCTTCGATTTCGCTGTGGCCGTGGTCTCAAAATGCTGCCCTCGCTCGTCGATGGCCGGCGTGTGGCGGTTGAGGCAGTTGGTGATGTACGCCTATTTATTTACTTGCCCGTTGAACGGATACATACAGGTGTGCACTGCACACTACCATACCATGCGTGCATTGCGCGTGTAGACAGGTGCAGGTGTACTGAAAAATTCAAATCGTTGTATGAAGTTCAGGCATGAGAAACGCGTCTTCATAGTTCAGACTTGAGAGAGCTCAACGCAACAAAGGGGTTTAGAGCTTCACAATAGTCAAAGTTCACGAACACCATCAGCAAACCAACCGAGGGAACATGATCAAAGCTTTGACCATGTCCTGCCCATTTTCAGTTGCAGTGCAGCCAATTGTCAAAGCGAGACGATCTCGTTGCTAGTCTCAGAAATGCCATTTGATGACATCGTCGTCCACGGGTTCGCCGTCACCGACGTCGCCATGAGATGCTGGAACGGGTTCACGGGAGCAGCGATGCTGATCTCTCCCTCTAGCATCTTCACCACCGCACCCATGGGCGGCCTCGCTTCCGGCTGCTGCTGCACGCACCAGAATGCAACCTTGCACATCCTCTCCACAATCTCTGTATCGCGCCGCAGCTCTTGCTCTTGCTCCTCACCCGGCGCGGCGGCGGCCGCATCGCCAGCAGCCTCGCCGCTGCTGCACGCGACAACGAGGTCCACGAGCTCGCCACCCTCGTACTTGGTCCACGCCAGCGTGGGGAACCACTGCTGGCTCTCGGGTGCCGCCTCGTCGAAGTTCCTCCGGCGCCCGATGATCTCGAGCAGGAGCATGCCGAAGCTGTACACGTCGCACTTCTCCGTGACGCCCGACATCATCCACATCTCCGGCGCGGCGAACCCCGGGGTGCCGCGCACGCCGGACACGGACACGTGCGTGTCGGCGCGGTTCACCAGCCGCGCGAGCCCGAAGTCGGCGACCTTGGGCGTACGTGAGCGCGGCGTCGAGGAGCACGTTCCCGGGCTTGATGTCGTAGTGCACGATCTTCTGCTGGCACTCCTCGTGCAGGTACCGGATGCCCCTGGCGACGCCGACGGCGATGTGGCGCAGCGCCGGGACCGGGAGGCCGGCTCCGCGGCCCAACCCGCCCAGGAGGAGGTAGGCGTCGAGCGCGCCGTTGTCCATGTACTCGTACACCAGCGCGCGCGCGACGTCGTCGAAGCAGAAGCCGAAGAGCCTGACGAGGTTGACGTGGTGCGTGCGCCCAATGGTCCCCACCTCCGCCATGAACTGCTCCTCCTGGGACCTCTGCGCGAGGCTGCGGTCGAACACCTTGACCGCCACGGCGAGGCCGTTGGGGAGCACGCCCTTGTACACCGTGCCGAAGCCGCCGGCGCCGAGCCGGGTCGTGTAGTTGCCCGTGAAGCCGGCGAGCTGCAGCGACGTGAACCTGAAGGGCTTCTCGTGCCGGATCTCCCAGAGGAACTTCTCGATGGTGGCGTGCCTGATGTGTTGGTCCGACACCGCCGCGTAGCTCGTCGCGACGCCGCCGCCGGCGCATGCCTCGGCCCGTCTGTAGGCGCAGACGATTATCGCGGCAACGATAATGACGAATATGATGGTGCCAATCGCTGAAAGAGAAGCGATCGAAAAGAGAAGGGGTCAGTCGACAGGAAGATGTCATCCGGCTGGCAGGAGACGCCGCAGAACAGCTGCTTTGCTTACTCACCGATGCCAGCGTGCGACATGTTTACCGGCTGCTAGCTTGAGTTCAAAGCAGAATTGCATGGAATGGAAGAGGACACGGGAATGACGAATGAGTACGGCAAAGTGTGGTTTTAGGCATTTTCAGCGTTATTATTAGTAGGCCTTGGACTTCGACTGTGTAGAGCCCAGAGGCCCAGAGTGAGATGTGCCAACTGCCAAGAACATCCGTCTCTGTCGTTGACCATGGAGTCTCCGTCGCCTGTGGTTGACGCTGCAACACGGAACGGAGCCTATATAATACGTACTGTATATCGATCAACCGTCAACGCGTTCACAGAGTCGCTGACCCAAGTCTTTTTCCTTCTTTGGGCTGGCTGTCTATGGCATGCTCGGGTGCTTCTCGGCCTGCCAGCACCGAGTGTTAGCAGCCCACAGAACACTCGATTCGGAATACAATCAAGGTGCACCCAACCATAGGATACGGATCAAATGAATAAAAAAACTTATAAAAACAATGCAAATATATTAAATAATAAAACAAAAGATTATCTAGATTATTTCTATGTAAATCAAACTGAAAAAAATTCAATTTACACAAATTGAACACATAACTTACACCCAAGCAGAAGTAGTAAAATATGGTCTAATAAAGTGTAATATGTCTGTCACCAGGTGAGTCGCATAGAACCAAATAGGGTCAAAGAGAAAGTTGGAGCCATGCGATCACCTCAAGGTGAACTGCTCAGTGAAGCTGAATCTCTGACGATGTTCTGTCAGTTCTGAATGCAGGCCGGAGCCTGCACTCCCGTAGACTAGGGTACGGCTCCAACTAATGCTAGTACTCCGTAGCTCAGAAGGACGGCACAAGCAAGCGGGTAGATTTCCGGCGCATGAACATGTGTCAATCATCAATAGGATGACGCACAGGACTGCTGTGCCGCAATTCCATTTCAGGGATAGTTCACTGATTCAAATCCAGCAAACGATAAGTTGCTCCCGTAACTTTCCATTTTTTTTAAAAATAATTTCGTAATTTTTTATTTTTGAAAATTAACTAAGTTATACATGTATATTACATGACATAACTTATTCATCTGACTTATACTGATGTCTTCGATAATATAAAATTTTGCAGAATAGAACTTATCATCATAACTTTCCATTGTAACTTTTCGTCATAACTTTTTTGATAATTTTTTACGTAATCTAATAGACAAACAAATTATAATATACAATTATTTTTTACATAGTTTCCATATTTTATATGAATATGTTATGATATTAATTTATACATATAAAATCTTAAATATAACTTATACTTCCAACTTTACATCTAAGTCATTCATTAATTATATATACTTTACATCTAAGTCATTCATTAATTATATACTCCCTCTGCCCCGTTAAAACAGTCGTTTTAGAACTGGACACGAGTACTAAGAAAAAGACAGGTACGGTGAGGACCCTATCTCTCCACTACGATTGGCTGAGGGGAAGAGGATGACCAGTGTCCTCATTTTTCTTTTTGCAAACGAGCTGAGCGGAACGAGGTGAAAGTGACGTGATAGGTTTATAGGCTATACTATCACCTAAAACGACGTTCTTATTGGGACAAGTACGTGGAGCTAGAACGACCCTTTTATTGGGACGGAGAGAGTATATAAAATTTTATGTGTATAATCTTTATATTTTTCTAAAAAATTATGTTAATGAGTTTGTTTTACAAAATATTATACATAAAGATGTGTTTGATTTAGTCACGTGATAAGTTATATGTATAAGTTATATGTGTAATTTTTGTCATGTTGAAGCCATACGAAGTTGATGTCTATAAGTTACGGGTGTAAGTTATATGTGTGTCGATGTTTTACCATCGATAGACTGCCATGGGGTTATCCGAGACAGTTGTTCGTGCCTCGGCGAATAATGAAACCTTGGTGGTTGGACACGTAGGGACACACGACACAATCGAGTAATAACTCTACGTCCAGTTAGGTCGCTTGTTATTGCTTTGATTTTTTTAATATAAGGTGTTGCGTGTCACTCTACGTATCGGGTGTTACGTAGTATGTTGTGTTGTTTTTGGGTGGTACCCTCACCAGCCCTTTATAGTCCAGGGACTGGGCGAGGGTTGCTTGTAATCCTACTCGGTTACAAGCTTAGAGTCCTAAGTTACGCTTCGGTCTTTGCTGCTGCATCTAAGTAGAATCCGAGTTTGCGTGCTTGCCTTCCTTCGTGGGCCGTGTGATCAAGACTCAAAACTCTATCAGGCCGGTCAATGGGTATCCTATAGGACATCCCATCGACAATGCGTAAGTTATATGTGTAAGTTATAAGTTACATGTGTAAATTATGTTGAAGCATGGTTATATGTATAAGTTATACGAAGTTGTGCATATAATAATGTAAATTGCTAAAAATAGAAAATTTTCAAAAAAAAGGAAAGTTGCGGGAATTTTTTACTAAGAATGAAAAGTTGCGCGTGTTGTCTGATTGTTCGCCAGATTTGAATCTGGTAAACGTTCGCTAATTATCAAGGCCGCTGCTGTGGCTCAGGGTGAGCTGTGGCGGCGCCGCATAGAAAAAAAGTTCAGCATAACAGAAGGTGCGTAACCTAAATGGGCCGGCCCAGTAGCAAGGTTCAGCCTCAGTGCAGCCCATGTTTCATTGCAGAAAGCCCCCATGACGTGCGTCGGAAATGTTTTTGATCTTGAACAATACCTGTTGTGTTACACAATAATTGGACTAACACACAAAACTCAGATAACCATGCATGGCTCCTGCAGCTAAGTGATGAGGAGGTGGACACGACTTACAATTGATCATTGAAATACTACCTTATTGCCGACGCTTGCAAGGCGTGAATGGGAGAAAATTGGAACATATTATACTTTTCAAAACATGCTTTTGCGACATATAGTACTTGGGCCGGAGTTGGGATTTTAGCTACATATGGATATGGATGCATGCACGAACAGTACCACCTTGCTTGCATCGACGCGGTCGAGAGAGCGCCTTCATTCAGCGGTACAGCATGTTAAATTAGGCTCATCGTTTCATAGCCGATAAACCAACTGATATTATTTTTTATTGTTTTAGGATATGTCTATCTAATAACTGGTTGTTTTAGTCCCTCCCAACAGTTAGATTTTGCTCATACACTTACAATGTCTTACAACTAAATTTACACCGTCTTACTGATATTTACAATGATTTTTTCAGTGTAAATCATTGGATATATGGATGTAATTTAAGAATAATTGCAAATATCAAATAAATATATGCTAAATTTACAAATTCTTTTTATGGATTGCAGATATCAGAGCAATACATATCATATTAAATACTTCAAAATTTTCACAAAATTAAAAAAAAAATCTTTGGTGGCAGCCGCCCAAGATGGCGAGCCTGCACTGCACGCTTTTCACTGTCAGTGGCCGCTCGGACGATCTCTCATTGCCTACCCGCTCGGACACGGCTCGCCCACATGCGCCACTCAGGCCCCGGCCTCGGTTAGATGCGTGTCAGGTGATCGGCATCCAACGAACTGAAAAACGGTCGCCAAGAGCCGGTAAAACAACCGGTTATTGAATAGTAAATATGTTATTATTGTGAAATAAAAATACTATATTTCATAGGTGATAAACTGGCTGGTAAGTGAAGCGAATAAGGTGATAACTTGCTGCCTAGCTAGCCATGGATCTTCGTGAGCCTACGGAGCTTCCAGGTGTCGGAGCGCGAGCCCGGCACGCCCCAACACCAGACAGTCGTACTGCGCGGTGCTCCCGCCGTCGTCGGGCCTGCTGGAGGAGACCACCACGAGGCGGAAAAGTTGGTGCCGCCGCCGACGGCCTGCTCCGTCTGCCCCCCGCACGGCCGCACCACACCCACGTACGCCAGCAGGTCCCTGTCGTGCGCCTGCAGGCCGTACACCAGCACCGCGAACTGCGCAACCTGCGGCTTGATCACCAGCTCGTTCACGTCCAGGACGGACACACTCACGCGTCCTGCGACGACAGTACACCGCCGCCGCCGCCGAGACGAAAGGAGCGCGGCGGCGAGCAGGGGCAGCACCGGCGATCTCATTCTCATATGGTGGCTATAGATCGATGTAGTGGCTATAGTTACATAGTTATATGGTAACCACCTCACATGTGTAGTATGTCATTATTTTAGTATGCATGTTTTAGTAAAACATCTAGCTAGGAGTACAAATGTTTTGAGTCGATTTCATGACTCAATAGAATTGAAGGTTTTCACATTATATTTTCCGTTTAATTATATACTCTCTTTATTGCACATACAAAATTATTTTTTAGATAAAGGAATATTACACTTCACTATACGGTGACACAAAGATAATAAGACATACAAATTAAAGGACAGGCACACAGCGTACATTATTGGTAGGTTGGTATGCACCGGCATGCGTGTAGTAGTAGCGAAGAATAATGACGAGAAGAGGATGCCTGGACCGATGATAGATTGAACGATGAGCTAGCTTGGCTACGGCTGCTGCGTGTATAGCTCGAAGCTGTTCAGCACCCAGTTCGAGCCGGGCTTGCCCCGCACGACGGACTGGTACAGCGCTGTGCTGCCGGTGTCCGTGTTGTTCACATTCAGCACGAGCCGGTAGTCGGTAAGGCCGCCGTTTCCTGCCGGCTGGGTCTCGCCTCGCACCACGTTCACCAGCTGCAGGGGCAGGGGCTTGCGGGTGCGGGGGTTGGCGTTGCGCATGCTGTAGAGGATCACGGAGAATTTGCCCACCTGGATGGCCAACGCGTTCTTCCCCGGGTTGGAGATCTGCGTCCAGACCGCGTCGGCCCCGTCCGGGAACGCGACGACGGCGACGAGCGCGGCCAAGAGCAGTGGGAGCAGCGACCTCATCCTCATGCTTGTTTGGCTTAGCTACCTAGATGCCTACCTGTGTGTGTATATATACTGTAGGCCAGTTGAGCCACGCACTTGGCCGACGACGTTGCCATGCACAGCGTGGAACGCAATGGTCTTTATAGGCAGCAGGCAAAGCGACGACGTACGCGTCCGTCTCAACTCCGAAGAGAGAGCCGATGACGACGCGCGCGGCGGCCTATAGGGAAAAGACACAGTTGCAGATCGAGGCCATGTCAGTGGCAGATATAGGATTTTACGTCAGGGTATGCCGACCAAAAAATTTCAAATGCAAGTTGACAAAATCGTTTGAAAATTCAGTAAAAAAATCTAAAATTACTACATAATTGATATAATTACGATAAATAATACGAGAAGTTTTAAATTAAAAACAATTAAAAATATCCATAAATTACTATCTTTTAAATAGTTCAAATGTCATACTATTATAGAAAATAACCTTTCAACTTTGTCATTATCACCGTACAAGCATGCATCAGTGTGAGAAGCAATACCACTAGATATGATTTTTCTAGAGAGAAAAAAGGAGAAGAAGAGAGGTTGAATCTTGCCTCAGTGATTGACAGTTGAACTCTCCGTGCCCTCTCAAGTCACATCGTGTGGCCGCAAGCCCACAAGCCGCGTCACCGTGTGAGGCCGTGGGCCTCGAAAGTGGAAAGGCCGTCCCGGGTGGTGAGTAGAAAGGAGCTGCAAGCTACATGGCTGTTGGCAGTGGCTTCTATTTTCCAAGCTAGTTTTTTTATATTTTCTTTTTATACAAAATATAAAGTATACATACTATATATTCACTGGAGCTGTAGGGTATGCCAGTGCATACCTGGCATACCCTGTAGATCCGCCCCTGGGCCATGTGAACTCTAGTGTATGTTATATGGTCAGTCGTCAGCTCGTGCACGTTGAGGGCTGGGGTTGTTTACTGTTGCCCATTTGACCATGCATATATGCGTGAGTGTTGACTATTGAGTGCAATTGCGAGATCCAATTGCTTCAAGCAGGATTGCAGGAACGTGTGTTCGTTGAGCGTGCGTTGAAGCGTGAGATGCTAGCTCGTCGTCGGTCGCCAGTTTTTGGCTCATTTTTTTACGTTTTGCCCCGTGGTTTTGTTGGGTTAGTTCAGAACCGAGCAAAGTCCACTCTTCGTGGCACCAGCCAGAAGGCAAGGCAAGTCAAGTTGATCAATTTGGATTCAGCATGCGTGTTGCCGACTTGCCGTGCTAGCAACTCATTTTCTAGTGGCTGCCTCGACGCCACTAGTGCACATCTACCTGGCGGAAAGGGGCCTCGACGCCACTAGTGCACACCTACCTTGCTTGTCGTTTGTAGAATTGTACAGTACGAGGGGAGAAGACAGCTGTTTATCCTCCAAATCCTGGGGCTTTGATCGTGGCTACAGTTATTACAAGTGCGTTTAATTACAACCGCCAAGGCAAATGCATGCAAGTTGCTAATACACAAATTGGCATTCAAAGCTCAGTCAACTCAACGGTGTCTTGTTGTTATTCGGGTACACTTTACTTGTGCTTTTCTCAACCATATATATATGTACTATATATCTCCATTGCTTTGCTTAAAAATGATCAAATGGGCCAAAGAAGAGTGCTAGTTGCCCAAAAAATACGAGAGCTTGGCATCCTGCATGAAGATCACAGTGCTTCGGCTTTTAGCCCTAAAAGGTAAAAGTCCAACCAAAAAGGCTGCTTTTGGAAGTAATTGTTTTTCGTAGTTCATTTTTTAAAGCTGATTTCATCCTGTTTTTAGCTTTTGGTTTTCTGTTTTTGAAAATGGGTAAAATAAAAAACTCTTTTATAGTTGTTTCAAGAGAGATAAAAGTAAAAGATATATTTTATACTTGTTTAATCAATCATTTTACAGCCCACAACACATTTTTCTCACAGCCACAACCTAACCAAACACACCCATATGTGTGATCTTTGTAGCTTCCATTTGCATTTGCATCCTGATTCTTTATATATATATAGACGTACGTGTACTCCCCTTTTCTTTTCCTTCTGTGTGCTTTCCGGTGAAGAAATAAGCTATTGGTAGTTTCTCGAGATTTATCTTCCATCCTTAACGTACGTAGTGATCATAAATCATCACTGCTTACTATATTTCGTGACGGTAAAGGATTTTCATTGACAAGCTGTGGTCAACATGCACAGTGTGCCGACTTCTATATGTAGATGCCCAGTGTATAGACATGCATGGATTTAGTGGTTTTGGTGATTGAAATGATAAACCCAATCATTTAAACTGACATGTCTGCTTGTTATAGGTTTGCGTCTTTTCTTAGGTCCTAGCGATGCAACAAAAATCAAAATGAGAGAATGCCTTCGAGCCATGACAAAGAGTAGATTGAATTGGATTTGTCCCGTGATTTTATTGTTTATCAATTTGGTACGCTATTATGATCAAGTTGTAGAGGTTTTCACCAATTTTCTAATAAGTCCAAAATCATCAAAATTGAAGTTCAGAGTTAAAAAAATATGTCCAAGATACCGAAGCATCAACATATGCACAAAATAATAATCTTGATCGAATGATCCGCTAGGTAGGAATTTTTGTTAGTCTAGTCCATTGTTTTTTTCCAGAATCTTGTAGAACACTTGAGTACTATCCAACAAGTACAAAATATATACCAAGAACAAAGCGTGTTGTAGCTATACTAACCGAATGATCAATTGTTCAATGTTTTTGGGTTAGCGAACCATCCAATGATCAGAAATGATGCAAATAAAAACAAATATACATTTGGTTGATATCGTGTATGCTTAGTTGTCATAACCTTGGCATCTTTGTTTCTCATTATCGATGACCCATGTGAGCTTTTTATGGAGTGACAAATACTTTTTGTGAAGGGGATGAGGAGACCTTGGTGGAGAAGCTCAATAGTGAATGACATTAAGGTGACCAAGAGAGTCGAGCGGCAATGGTGAGCCTAAGTGGCTTGCAACATTTGGCTTAGTTGCAATCTCATGATCTGGACTAGGCTTGGTGATCAGGATCTTACATGGCAGATCTTCAACATGATGCATTTTGGTAACTGATGCCATAGGATGTATTGTCTCGTCTCATGAGTTTGTACCTCATTTCTTGAACTATTTACTAACAACATTTTTGTTTTGGCAAGTGTCTTGTTGGTGTGTGTAACACCCTAAAATTTGAAATAGTAAATAGATTTGAATTTGATTTGAATTTGATTTAATTTAAAGTATTTTTGTGATGCATAGAATTAAATATATAAAACTAAAATCAAATCTCATGTTAGGGTTTCACATGGTTGTGCATTGCATGCTCTTGCATTCTTTTTGTGTGGCTTTGCAAAACTTTGGAAAAAGGAATTCAAAATTCATTTGAAAATCTTTTGCAAAATCTGAAAAATAAAAAGAAAAAGGAAACTTTACCTCCTTCTGCTTCTGGCCCGAGAGCTAACTCGGCCCGCATCCCTTCCCTTCTCTCTTTCTCTCTCCCGCGGCCCAACTCTCCCCGGCCCAACACCGCGCCTGCGGCCTCCTCTCTCCCTCTGACGGCTCTGGCCCACCTGTCGGCGCCGCCTGCCTCCTTCCTCCTCTCTTCTCTGCCGCTGACGCCTCTGGCCCGCAGGTCAGCTTCCCCTTCTCCTTCCTCGGTTCGAGTCCGGAGCGGACTCTGCTCGCCGCGCCGTGAACCGCCGACGCGGAATCCCCGCGCTTCGGCTCCGGTACGGACTCGTCCCCACCCCCTTTAAATAGCGGCGAACCCCTGCGCTGTAGCCTCATCTTCTCGCCTTGATTCGCCCGCAATCGCAGCAGCGCAGAGCCGCCATCGCCGCCACCGCGTTCCGCCGTCGAGCCGTCAACGTTCCGAGCGTTCCCGACCTCGGTAAGTTCCCTCGGACGGCACATCACCTTCGCGAGCTCGCGGAACACGCCGTCGCCCTCTTCTCCCTCTCCCTTGCGCCCTGTTTTGACCCGCCGTCGCGAACCCGAGGTTCCGCCGCCGCAGTCCGTCGAGGCCGGCTCTCCTCGGTCGTCCTCAGTCTCATCTGAGCCTCGCATTCGCCTCGCGCGTGTGCGGGACACCTCTCCCCTCTGTTCTCTCTCTCTATTGCGCTCTGGAAGCCCCGCGCCGCCGTTACAGAACGCCGCCGCCGCGGTTCATCGTCGTCGACGCCTCTCCGTCCGTCTCCGAGCCCCGCCGTGGCTCTGGACGAACTCGCGTCACCATCCTCGACCTCTCGGTGCGATCGGATTTGAAAACGGGGCACCGCAGAGACCTATCCCCCTTGCGCCGCCGTGCTCTGGCCGCCGACCATGGCAACCGCCGCGCCGCCCTGCTCTGACTCGGTGAAGAACCGCCGGCCCCTCCCCGATCTAATCCTATCCATCCATCGCAGATCCAACCGCCCAGAGTAGCCCGTACCCCTTCGCCTGCAGTTTTTGCTAAAGAGCCCCTCTGTTTTCCCCCCCTAAACCCGCAGTCCAAAGCGCCAGTCAGCAGTACGTTTTCCCCTCGGAAAAACGTATTTCCTTTTCTGAGTTTGTTTTATTCCGAAAATAAACAAAACCCTAATTTCCTTTTTATCTCTAATTTTCAAATGCTTATATTTTCTTCGTTTTAAATCCAAATCGACCCGTTCGAGTTGCGTTAGATCCGTATTTTCATGCTCTATCCAGTAGTATAGGTTTCACCTATGTTAAGTACTTTTGAAAATCAATGAAAATTACTTTGCTTTTGCTAAACCTATCTCTCTTCAAAATCCCGTTTAATCTATAACTTCTTTGTTTTAGATCCGATTAGCGTGATTCTCGTGTCTTTGTGATCGTAGTAGAGTATAGATCTGTTTTATAACCTTTCCAAAGTCTCTTTATTATTTATGGTGTAATGTTCTGATCATGTCTTGTTTGCTTCGTGCATGATTGTTCGGATGATTGCGTGGTGATGTTGATCGAGTACAGCCGGTGAGATCTTTGTTGACCAAGAGTTCTTTGCAGCAGATCAGGATCACCAAGAGCTTTGGGATCAAGGCAAGTTTAACATGGGATCATCCTTGTTACCTATTCACCATAATTCAATCTAATCATATTGCATGTGTCTAATTTGATTCCTATTAGATCTATACCATAGCTTTGTTATCCTTTACCTTGTCACCATGGTTTATATGCATATGGGTAGCTTTTCTATGCTTTACAATAATGGATCTTGAGATGAATCTTGACTAATGATATATGCAACAATGAGATAAAATTTGCTTTTGTAGCAACATGGAATAGGACCCCACTGTAGGGCAAAAGCTGGGATTTCTAATACAACCACAAGTGCTATAATGGCTCTGGCTTTAGTCAAGTATAAAGATTCGTACTAGCATGTTGGCAGTTCGTGAAAGGCACCATTGCCGAGCTGGTTGCAGGGCATGGTCCAGGGTGGTTACCGTTTGGAAAGGTACCATCGAGTGGAGGCTTTGTATACCCCTTGCCCGTGGGTCCGTAGGGTCTATCAACATGTTAGGAAGACTTTTGAAAGGCTTCATAGTGTTCCCTACCCGCTCACCTTGGAAGTGTTATGGGAGTTATAAACCCGGGCATATGGGTAACATGGCTTGTGGGTAAAGTGTATAACCTCTGCAGAGTGTAAATCTATCATGATAGCCGTGCTCATGGTCACGAGCGGCCTGGAAAACTCACAGTGTAGATGATCATGTTGTTTAATTGTTAATGTTGGATATTAATCTTATCATGTGGTTATTAATTGGGCTATGCACAACTAAAAGCTAAGTGTTGGTAAAACTTGACCAAGTTAAAAGCAACCGCAGTACAGACAATGTCAACCTTTTGAGCTTCATAACCCTGTGTTACTCTTGTTGAGTACGTAAATGCTCACTCTTGCTTTCTCAACCCCTTCAGATGGCTTTGAAGGCTACCGTGAGGAGTACTAGGCTAGTGGTCAACCAGTCGGCGTTCCCTGTGAAGTGGAGCTTCGTCGCGAGAGTTATCTTTATATTCCGCTGTTATGTTATTAAATATTATTCGTTATGTAATAAACACTCCGTGATGGTATTATTTAAAGATTTGTCGGCTTATGTGTGTGATTGATCTCTGGGCACACATGAGTTATTCATATTCAATTTTATCCTTAAAATTGGGTGTGACAAATTGGTATCAAAGCAAGTGTTGACTGTAGGACGCCATCCTAGTTAGAATGGTCTTCTTACCTTCTCTTTTCTTGCATATATCCTTGCATATATATATTTGCTCAAACTGTTTATGCTACACTTGACTTATTCTATTGTGAAAATGTTGTTCTAACCTACCTATATCTGTCTTGGTTAAAGATGCCTGCTCTTCGCCGATCAGCTCGTCTCAGTTCCAGTGAACATGTACCTCCGCAACAGTTTGCCCCTCCTGAATCACAAGCCACAATGGAGGAGTCCCAGGAAGAACCAGTGGAGGAAATCCAGGAAATCTCCAGCAGCGAAGAGTACCATGGGGAAGAAAGCCCCCATGCCCCAAGTGTTGTTTCCCCTACTTCTGATGATGTCTTTGAAAACCTGCCAGAAGAGCCCGGGTGGATCCGCACAAAGTATATCCGCGGAGGAGCAAACAGCAGTTACGCTCACTCCCAACTGGTGGAACTAGTGGGAGAATGCCACCCCGGACCTGAAGTCGCAACAATGTACACCTGCAAGGAATACAAGCACCCCCTCGCCAATACCTATTGGAAGGCGAAGATTTACATCTGTGGGAGTGCTGGTGTGCAAGCAGCGGAACGAGTGGACTACATCTTTCACAGCTGCGTTGCACATCCAACCATCGAAGCAAGCATGAAAGATGCAGCGTTCTGTGCATACATGGCTATCCACAACAAGTTCAGAGAAAGGGTTGCCAATACCCGACGTCGCTTCATCCCTCGCTTCGATGCGGAGCAAGGTTGGATCACTGACGACCCTAACGGTGAAGGTGGTCCCGTTCTCAATGAGCTCGTCGACTTCGTCCAAGAAATGATGAGTATGTATGGACATCTCCTGGTGGAAACCATGCAGCTGCGCAAGGAGCTCAAGCACAGCTATCAACAGCAAGATGAGCTCCGTGAAGAGCTCGGGTTGCCTCCAAACTTCAAAAAGATCAAGAAGTGTTAGGGTTAGGAATCCCTTTTATAGTTAATCGTTAGATCGTGAGTCGTGTGTGCTAGTGTTTTTCTAAGTGTTTAGTTGCTTGTGCTTTTGCTAATGTGTGAGTTGGATCTTTGTAATGATTGTTGAGGTTGTGGGCTTGTCCATGACACTCATAGCTTAGGTTGGGTTATCTGAAAGATCTTAATAAATAAAGTTGCAATTTTCTTTAATCTGTCTTTTCAGACCTCTCTGTCTTGTTAATTTTGCTCTTTTAAATCTGAACGTCCTAAAATCACCAAAAATTAACTTAAAACAGTAGACTTCCTTATCTTTCCATGGCCGCAAGAATCACCTTCATATCTGTTCGGAGTTAAGAGAAACAATTCCTGCAAGTTGATGTTTCTGCGCAGTTTGGTAATCTGGACAGATCTGTTTAAACGCAGTTTATGACTAAGTTAATGTCAGAATCAGAAAAATTCACTACTACAGAATCAGACATCACTGCCGGCCCATCACTGCCAGTTTTGTTTGGGCTGGCAGTGATGCCTCTTCACTGCCGGTTCGTGGCAGAACCGGTAGTGAAACTCATAATCACTGTCGGTTCGTGGCTGGAACCGGCAGTGAAAATTCTTTGCCCTTTCACTGCCGGTTCCAACCACGAACCGGCAGTGAAGCTTATCATCACTGTCGGTTCGTGGCTGGAACCGGCAGTGATAACCTGGACACTTTCACTGCCGGTTCCAACCACGAACCGCCACTAATGATGAGCTTCACTGTCGGTTCGTGGCTGGAACCGCAAGTGATGTACTTGGACACTGCTTTTTTTATTTTTGTAAACGATCTCGGATGGAAAAACTTTCTACATGAAAGTTGTAGATCTCGAAAAGTTATGAAACTTTGTATTTGACAACTTTTTCATTTGAAGTCATCTTGTCATCGAAAAATACGTTTGAATGTGTCAAATTTGAAATTCAAAATTTTGTAAACGACCTCGGATAGAAAACCTTCTTACATGAAAGTTGTAGATCTCGAAAAGTTATGAAACTTTGTAGTTAACAACCTTTTCATTTGAATTCGTTTAGTAGCTCAAACAATCAATTTACACTCGGTTTAGTATAGAATGAGGTGAACTGAAACCGTATCTAGACACAAGTGAGTCATGGGTGTAGTGATAGATGAGGGATCATGCGAGACTGAGGTTGTGGGTTCGAATCCCGCCGGAGCGCAGTTCGCGATTTTACGCGAAAAAATGCGCGACTTGCGACTTGGGACGGAGACGGACGGACGGGTTACTAGTAATCACTGCCGAGTTGGTTGTGTCGTTTCATAAACCGCCACTAATGGAGAGTTTTGAACCGGCACTGTTGTCATGTTCTGGAGTAGTGTTTTCTAGGGTAGCTTATTTGGCTAGTTGTTAGTTGTTTTAGTATATATATCCGGCCAGTACTGTTCAAGTTTGAATTTAGGCTATGCTAAAAAAAGTTAGAATTAAGACTAAGACGATCCAATTTACTTCTCCCCTCTTGAACCGCCTCAAATCCTTACACTCATTTTGTTTACTTTTGACATCTTTTAATTAAAGTAACCACTTATATACAATACTAGAATATTATATATAGACCTTCCAACATTAGATTTTTCAGCTCTAGAATCTATGGTTCCAACTAGCTAGACTTATCTTGGTACACGTCCTCTGTTTCTTTTGTACTAGTTATTGTTTTTCTTGATAATATCATATATGAGAATGTCCATATCCAAACAGAAGTAGACAATATAAATTCACAAGATCGCAAATCATTTTTTTTCTTTCTTGTGGGCTTGTGAGTAAACGTTTATTTAGACAATAAGATAGTACTTCCTCTCCACGTACGTAGGCTTGTAATAAGCATGCATCGCGCATATGCCTTGCTGGGTTCTGGCCTAGTGGCCTCTCGCTCGCTCTCGGTCAGTTGATTTTCTTGAACTCCAGCAGCTTCCACTGGTAGGTCTTCGGGATGCCCCAAACCAGCACCTGGTACTGCGCGGTGGCGCCGCTGGCGTCCGCCGCTGTGACCACCATCTTGTACCTCACGCCGCCCTGGTCAGGGTGGCGTTCGCTGTTGGACACGCCGACGTACTTGAGCTTGGTGCCCCGGTTCAGGTTGTATACCAGCACGGCGAAGCGCCCGATCTGAGGCGGCTGGGTTCCGGCCGGCACGTCGGCGTCCGGCGGATCCACGAACGTTCCACCTGCTGCTGCGACGAGGACGACAGCGAGCGCGATAAAGGAGGCCGCAGCGAGTGACCTCGTCATCTTTCCCCCAGCTAGCTTAGTATATAGCTAGCTACAAAAATTTACTCGCGAGCGAGCAGTTCGTGTGTCTAAGTTTAAGCCTGAGGTGATTTGTTGGCCTAGGGAGATGGCAATTTATACAGCTCCGAAGACATCGATCTTCAAGGAAAAAAAAATACAGCTACTAGCTCCGAAGAGTGAAATGCCGGTAAGGAAGGTTTGTGACTTTGTGTGCAGCGGTAACCGTAGTTTCTCGATCAGGACAACGGGGGTACCGTCGGCGTACCTTTGCTTCACAATAATAAAAAGAATTTTTTTTTGACGTGAAATAGTTGCAACCAAGTTACATTTTTCTTTGGAAGAAGAAAAATATGATCCGATCCGTTACCGTTCATGTTGACCTGGGTCAGGGTCCAATAGATCTATCGCCGAGAGAGAGAGAAAAAATAAAAATAGTATGGGAGAAGAAACAATCGAACTGCAAACGTGCTGTAGATATTATGTGTATTCGAGAGAAAAAAAAAACAGTTAGAAGAAAAAAGAAAAAAAAGGAGGAATGGGCCAGGAGTACTTTGAAACTGAGAAAAACAATGTTAGGCTCACATCACGTCATACATATGATACAAAGCCTAAGGAGCAACTGTGCGTTGCAAAAAGTACTTTGATAAATATTTGTTCTCTTCTCATAACTTTATAAAGGAAAATAATCATATCAAATTAATGCTTCTCTGATGAAAATAATAATGACAAAACAAAACTGAATATTTTACCACTCAACAAATTTGAACCTAATTGAAACACAATAATTTGCGTAAGGACAACAACATTATACGGTCTTTGGGCGTTTTTTGTTTACTTGCTCTTCTGTGTGAGTATGGACAATGTTAACCTTGCCAAGGGGAACAAAACCAAATTCACTCATCTATAAAAACAAGGGGGAAAACATGATTTTTCTAAGAGGAAGGTAGACTCTTATATTTATTCATATGTCACAATGTTTTGAGGTACATGAATAAAATCTGGTCTTTTAAGGAGCCAAATATGTCTCCCTGGTGCCATTGTACACACACTTTTAGCAAGAACATGTGCCTCATTGTTAGAGTCTCTACCTTCATGCTTAAAAGCAACTTCATGAAATAAATATCTTCTAGCATTAATTTCCTTCAAGATAGTGGAGTAAGCACACACGTTTTGCTTTTGCATATTCATTATTGCCTCCATGTAGTCTGAAGCTATTACACATTTCTTTGCACCCAGATCAAGTGCCAGCTGTAGAGTTGCTTCATCGCAAGCCAATGCTTCTAGGGAAGGAGGGTCAACAAGACCATTAATGACCATTTGAAAGTGCATCTAGCCCTTAAGTGGGTTTTGGTGAAATGAATGACAACACAATTAAAGGTCTAACAAGTTTGCTAAGTGTATCAAAGGTTCAACAAGAAAAACAAACTTGATGGTATTCCACATAGTGTAGAAATGAAGGCCAAATTGTATATTATTGTATTGGAAGATCATGAAAATAATCTAGTTCAAGCAAAAGACAACAATGCAAATGGAATCAATGAAATGGCTTATATATTGTGGAATATCATAGTATAATGTGAAAGCAAGCATGTTTGGCAAATAACAAATGAGACATGAGTTGATAGCTATGGATTGGTCTCTATATTGTCTTGCTTTGCATGAACAAGAAGAGTTGGATAGTGGACTAGTGTTGATCAAGGATTGCATAATGAATCAATAGTGCATTAGTGAGAAAACACCAAGCAAAGGTCAAATGACAATGGAGACAATATATAATGGATATAAGATGGTCTCTACTTTGGTTTGCTTGTATGGACAAAGATTTGGAAAATCACTTTGCATTAATATGATCAAGCTAGAAGTATGAAGATAGAGATTGAAGTGAGTAATAAAAGTGTCAAGCCAAAGTAAGGAGGACATAAGGAATTGTGAATTGACTTGACCATATTTATGTGGAGTCTCATATATCAAAGCTTGATTAATCTCAACATTCATATCTACAAAATATTCAAGCAAGGATCACAATATTGAAGAAATAATTTTCAATGGATACTTAATATGATGTGACTTGAGTATGGTTTGATCAAGTGAAGATAGCAAGGAAAGGGCTTCGAGGGACTAAGCGGAGGTGAAGGTTAAGCAAAGGCTTAAGGACCGAGGCACCATAGCTAAGGTGAAGAAGAGAGTACTTGCATTGAGTCGATGTACTAATTGAGCTATGAGGAGTCATATTATGTTGAGGATCAAATTATTAGTGGAAGTGACTCGAAGTCATGGACTAAACTCATATGTGTTGGAAAGATTCAAGTCACAAGCTCTAAGGTTTGTTTGCTCAAAGAGATAAGACAAGGATGATTGCAAACATTTATGAAGATATTATAAGAATGTGGACAGTACATTCATTGGTGTAGCCCCAAATTATCAAAGGATACGGTGACCAACTCAAAGGCATTCAAATCAAGAGAGTGAACTCTTGAAGTGTAGGAAATGTCGTACTACAAAGGGCGATGCAATGCGCATGCTTAAATGTGTAACCAAGTTCTCAAATTCCACCAAACATCCTATAATACCTTGCTTAGACTCCCTGTAAAACAGTTTTGCATTCGGAGCATTCTTTGGCAGAGCGGTAGTGTTGCAGTCCAGTAGTGCTAGGCCTTAGAGCAGTAGTGCCGCGACTTAAAGTGTCTGTTGGACAGCAGAGGGTATTTCTATCCCCTCCTTGCTGCCCCCAACGGTCATCTCGACCATTCCCCAACCAGTGCAGCAACACAACAGCTCTCTCCCTCTCTCTAACTCCATTAAAGCCCCTCAAGCTTCTCCCTTCGATTCCTCTCCAATCCTTTGAGAGATTGAGCCTCCAAACTATAGTAGAGAGCAGCCCAAACTATTCTTCAACGCCTAGAGCACTTGGTTCGCGTTTAAGCTGGTGGATTGCATTTGTTACTCTTGGAGCTTGGTCCTAGGTGGCTAGAGCGTCGCCCGTGGAGCTTGCCAACTTGTGTGGCAGCCCCGGGAGGTTTGTAACCATCTCATTGCAGCTAAGAAATCACCCCTCACTTCAAGAGTTCACTCTTTTGATTTGAGAATGAGGGAAAGGCAAGCCTTGTGTGGCGAACCTCAACAACGTGGACTTAGGCAAGCCTTGGTGGCGAGCTGAACCACGGGATAAATCTTGTGTCACTTTTGTTTGTGTTATTTGCTTTACTTTCATTTGTCCTCAAGGTGATTTCTAGGGTTTGGTCCCGATCTACTTAGTGATGCTTCTCCTACCTATTCTAAGTGGTGGAATAGGCTCTATTGTACCCAAGGAAGCTCAGGAAATTTCCCGATCTAAATTTTGTTGGGTATATTTTAAACTGCAGCCTCGGGTGTCTGCCAGAGCAGCAGTGCCACTCGGGAGAGCAGCAGTGCCGCTCTCTAGAGCAGCACTGCCGCGCGAGATTTACATATCCGTTTGAGCTGAAATTTTGCAGGCCTATTCACCCCCCCTCTAGCCCTCCTAGGCGATATCAAGGTCCTTTCACCATTGCACTGGCAACAACATAATTCCCTGAGCTCTCTACATATGACGCCAATAGTTCCTTTATTTTCATAACGCGCCACCGCACCATCAACATTAAACTTTACAAAACATTCAGGACAAGGTATCTGTAGGATCTTAGGAAGGGTAAATAGCCTAGAGGGGGTGAATAGGCCTGTCAAAAAATCACTTCAAGCAAATATGAGATGCCAGGGCGACACTGCTGGCCTACAAATAATGAACAGAATACGTTGAGGTTTGGCAGGGAGTAACTAGGTACCAAGGTGAGTCCTTCCCTGCAAAATCAACACAAGAACCAGTTCGAAGACTGGTTACCACAGAAATGTTTCCTTTCCTCGAATCGCCAACACAAACCCTAGCACAAGATATATTGCAAGAACCAAACACTAGGGGACCAGCACACAAGACACAATGATTTATCCCGTGGTTCAGCTCGCCACCAAGGCTTGCCTAAGTCCACGTTGTTGAGGTGCCACAAAGGCTTGGAGCTTTGCAACTCAAACTCAATCTCAAGTCAAGGAAGTGAATCCTTGAGATGAGGGGTAATTCCTTAGCTTCACACAGCGATTACAAACCTCCCAAGGCTGCCACAAGAGAGGGGAAAGCTCTAGGGCGACGCCTAGCCGGCTAGGAGCAAGCTCCAAGGGTAACAAACCCTAGCAACGCCGGCCAAACGAGAACCACAAGCTCTTAGACTTTGGGAAGTAGTAGATCGCTACCTTTTCCCTCAAAAATCTATGGTTGGAAGTGTGGGATTGCTTGGAGGGTGAAGGTCAACAATGGAGTGAGAGAGAGCTCTGTTTCAAACGGTCGGATTGCGAGGAAGACGAAGGGGTACTGCACTGGTGAGGTGGAGACCGTTCTAGCGAGTATTTATAGTGAGGGCGGCACTGCCGCCCTAGCTCAGTGTGTCTGCTGGATCTGGATTTTGGACTGGACACTGAGCTAGCTGAGTGCATGTCTGAGATAGAGATTTGAGTATGTGATACACATCTGACCAAACAGCACTAGAATCCCCCTTAATAGTACGACATACCTATACTCAAAATCAAACCATAAATGAATTTAAACATTTGATGAGTAGAGAAGCCATCATAAGAATTGGGGTACCTCCACCTTCTCTATGTCTTCCTCTTTTTGGTATTACCTGCTTGTCAACTCGATAGATCGCATTAGTTCTTGAATTAAGCGGCCATCAACACCAAAACCCACTTAGGGCTTGATTGCACTTTCAGTCTCCCCCTTTTTGGTGATTGATGACAACCCAATTCAAGCTTACAAAAGAATAATCAATAATCTAAGATTTGCAATCATGGATGTAAAGAACTCCCCCTGAATATGTGAATTGAGATTTGAATTCTCCATTTGGTATTAGAAACAAAGTTTCACATATTCAAAGTGATTTGGGGCCTCCCCCTACATCCATGCTTGCTGTGGGGTACTCAAAAATATGTGTCACAAGATAAGACGTGATGCACAAGACAGTTTATATCAAATAAAAGCACTCAACCCTGGCTGTTGTAGCAGGGAGCGACACTACCGCCCTGGGAGGGCGGCATGCTGCCCTAGCTATAACAGTCAGGTAACAACAAGTTTTCTACACAGGTTAAAATAGGTCTAAAACAACTCAGACACAAAAATAACATAAGCTAAATTGAAAACCACAAATACATGTCCATATCCAACATAAATAGAGTCAAACTAGTGCCTTATTACATAAAATAGAGTTTTGCGGCGGCACTCAACCTCACAAACTAACAAACTAACTCTCAACGGATATGACATGAAACTCAAACTGCAGCCGAAAAGATTTGACCCCCTAAACTTCTCCCCCTTTGGCATCAAGCGCCAAAAAGAGAAGAAAAAAGAAGGGGAACCAATCACTCCTCATCCTCAACATCGTTGTAGATCACGGCGCGGCCAGCTCGGTGTGTGGTCTGTGTGAAGAGCTGACGGGCTGAACGGCGAGGCGGTGGCGCAGCGGTAGAAGGCCCTGCAACCTCCTCCTCAACCTACTGCTGCTACTGACGACGCAGCCTCCTGCCATACACACGGTCACAAGAAGCCCACTGAGAACTGTCCCACTGACCCTGCTCTCTGATCTCATCATCATCATCATGCTCATCCTCATCACTATAAGCTGACAAACGTGGTAGGTTAGGAAACATGGGCAGAACCTCCACCGGTGCAAGCGGTGGAAGACCGACCACCTCCCTAGCTCCCCGGATAGCCTCCCTGTTAGCCACCTGCTCCTCATAAGTGATCCTGGCCTGATATGTGCACGTAGTAAATATGGCCTTGATCCACTCTCCAAGCTTCTTCATCCTCCTCCTGCTCCTGGATCTGATCTGTGAGTGTGAGAGAGAACGAGAACTCTCAGGAATGTCCCTCTGCTTATGAGAAGTGCCATCACCTGTAGCAGGTGAAACTGGTGGAGCAGTAGCTGGTGGTGCACCTCCTCTGGTCTTCTTGATCACACACATGGTGTGCTCACAATCCTTGGGATACCTCATCCTAGTGACCCTCTCAATCATAAACTATAGATATGGAGCATAAGGTAGCCTCCTCCTAGCATCATCCAAAGCAGTAGAAAGCTCAACCCAAATGAACCTGGGAATGCTGAACCTCTCACCATTGGGAAACCTTGCAAGAACATTTGTGATATAACCATTAAGATCAGTAGCATTGTCCTTGGGATTGAGAGTTACCCTGATGAAGTTTTTCAGAATGTAGTGAAGGCTCTTGAGGTTTGTTCTGGAATAGTTGGGCACTGCCTCATCCTGATCCTCCTAGATATAGTTGACTGTGTGTGGCTCAGCTCTAGCACCTTGATGGATACTAGGTAGAGCCATGTGATCTCTCCCAAATCCAAGAATACGGAAGAAAGTGACATACTCACAACGGTAGTGGCGACCGTCAGTCATCCAATGAATCACATCATCCTCCTGATCCCAAAAGTAAGTAGTATGGAACTGAGCAAGAACCTCTGTGTTCCAATCATACCTGAAGCCCATGATGTCAGTCATCTGAAAATGGTCACACACACTGATAGCCCCTATCAACTGAACATCTTGCCTGCTCTCCAACTCAGCAAAGTCAATGAACTGCCTCTTGCAAATCTTGCTAGTTGGCCTGGCATAGATGGCGGTAGCATAGAAATTGGAATGAAAGATATTCCAAAAACGATAATCAATATCTCTCATCTTTGGCACTGTGTAGGGATTGACAGCCCTAGCCTCCTGAGTTGCCTTCCATGCTCTGGAGTAATCTATGACAGCATGCTGAAAGGTGTCCTGAGGTGCTGCAAGTAAGAACTCACCCTCAACCTCCTGTATGTACCTGGGATCAAACGCAGTGAGGTGTAGAGGTGTCTTTGGCCACTGAGGAATCTCATACCCCTCCATCTGATTTCTCTCTTCTTCCGCGAAGGCTGCATCTCTGTCAAAAGGCATCTGCATCTTCCCACTGGCCTTGCAACTTGGCACCTTGCCAACCCACTTCCTCCTGCCACCGGCTGCACTTCCTTCACCACCAGGATTCATCTATGCAACACATATGAAGACTAGATAAGAAACTGTATATGACAGTGTGTAGATGAAATTAAAAACAGGGGTTAGACAGAGGAGGAAATTCAGAGAAAACACCAAGTGGAAGCTTGCTGTTTGAATCAGTAGGGGTAGGGCGGCACTGCCGCCCCCCTGAGGCCGGCACTACCGCCCTCAGGTGCTCCACTGGATTTTCTCCAGATTTCTTTCTCTGTCTAAATCCTGGTTTCAACTACTACACCTTGTCAAAATTTCAGAATCACAGTCTATTGAAAAAGAATATGATGCCCTATCCAAGGATATGAAGGATAAGATATATTCAGGGACAGGAATTTTGGATTAAGGTATGGATTCAGCACATTTGGATCTACTATCTCCAGGAAACAGAGGCATAGCAGATGGACTCTGCTAGGGGCGGCACTGCCGACCCCCAGGGCGGCACTGCCGCCCTGCCCCTATTCACCCGAAGAGAGTGAATCCAAGTCCACCGAGTCCAAGCCCTAATCCTAGTTCCAATCCCTTCATACACCTCCCAGAAACATGAATCCCCAACTAGAACCATCACATTGCATAGATCGAACCAAAAAGTTTAGGTTAGGGTTTCACCTTGCTTTCAAATCGTGGGATTGAAGGGAAAAGAGGAGAGGGCTGCCTTCCACAAGTAGCACGTCCACCAATCTCGCAGAAAGACGATGGTGGAGGGTTGAGGAGCGGCAATGCCGGCCAAGGGGATGGCAATGGAGCTCCTAGGTCACCTCTATGGAAGAGAGGAGAGGTGAGGGAGGAACTGGACGAAGAGGCGGTGGCGTGGTCGTGGGCACTCAGCAATGGATAGGTTTTATAAAGGCCCACGGATCCACGAAAGATTCACCTGAATCTGCCCAAAGGACATAGGGTGGCACTGCTAGCCTTAAAGGGCGGCATTGCCGGCCTGGGTGAAAAATAGGTACTGGACTAATTCCAGTTGGACTGTTCTCTATATTAGATATGGACATATATGCCTAAGAAACATGACCAGTAAGCATTCAACATTACAAACAATGGTCATGAGCCTTAGTTGGTCTTTTGAAAAGGTTTTGAAACATATAATTGAAGATTTTCATAAACTTTTCCTATGTCGCTAGGTTGACAAACAAATGTGTGCTATAGTTCAACCAAGGTTACAAGAATCAAGTATATTTAGCTCACTATGCAAAGCACAAAACCTTGTCTCATCTAGAGGCTTAATGAAGATATCGGCTAGTTGCTTTTCGGTGCTCACATGGTGAATTGCGATATCTCCTTTTAATTCGTGGTCTCTCAAGAAGTGATGACGGATGTCTATGTGTTTTGTTCTAGAGTGACTAATTAGGTTATTTGCGAGTTTAATGGCACTCCCGTTGTCACACAAGAGAGGTATCTTGGTGAATTGACATCCGAAATCTTTTAAGGTTTGCCTCATCCAAAGTAGTTGAGCACAACAAGCACCGGCTGCAACATACTCGGCCTCGGCGGTAGAAAGGGCTACACAATTTTGCTTTTTAGAACCCCAAGACACTAGGGACCGTCCAAGGAATTTATATGTCCCTGAAGTGCTTTTTCGGTGTACCTTGCAACCGGCATAATCGAAATCTGAATAACCAAGTAGATCGAACTTGGAGCCCTTAGGATACCACAAGCCAAGGTTAGAAGTGTGTACTAAATATCTCAAGATTCTCTTAACCGCCACCAAGTGGCACTCTTTCGGGTTAGCTTGAAATCTAGCACACAAGCACACACTAAGCATTATGTCCGGCCTAGATGCACAAAGGTAAAGGAGAGATCCAATGATGGAACGATATACCTTTTGGTCCACGGCTTTCCCTTCTACATCAAGATCAAGATGTCCATTGGTTGGCATGGGAGTTTTGATAGGTTTTGCATTCACCATGTCAAACTTCTTTAGTATATCTTGGGTGTACTTTGCTTGGCATACAAAAGTCCCTTCCTTCAATTGCTTGATTTGAAAACCAAGGAAGAACTTGAGCTCACCCATCATGGACATCTCAAACCTCTTAGTCATAGTCCTACTAAACTCTTCACAAAATGAGATGTTAGTACTACCAAATATTATGTCATCGACATATATTTGACACACAAAGATATCTTTATTGATCTTATGAGTGAAGAGGGTAGGATCGGCTTTGCCTATTTTAAAGCCTTGCTTGAGCAAGAATTCCTTAAGGTATTCATACCATGCTCTTGGTGCTTGCTTAAGCCCATAGAGCGCCTTTTGGAGTTGGTAGACATGGTTGGGAAACTTGGGGTCTTCAAAACCGGGTGGCTGCTCAACATAGACCAACTCTTGTATTGGGCCATTGAGAAATGCATTCTTGACATCCATTTGATATAACTTGAAGTCATGATGGGAAGCAAAGACTAGAAGCATCCGAATTGCTTCAAGTCTTGCCACCGGTGCATAGGTTTCTTCAAAGTCCAAGCCCTCTACTTGAGTGAACCCTTGAGCCACCAATCTTGCCTAGTTCCTTGTCACCACACCATTCTCATCTTGCTTGTTGCGGAATACCCATTTGGTGCCTATCACGTTGGTATTGGGCCTTTCCACCAAAGTCCACACTTGATTCCTCTCAAAGTTGTTAAGCTCTTCTTGCATGGCCATAATCCAATCTGGGTCATCAAGTGCTTGATCTACCTTCAAGGGTTCCAAGGAGGAAACAAACGAGTAATATTGACAAAAATTTGCTATATGAGAACGAGTTGTTACCCCCTTGTGGATGCTTCCAAGAATGTTGTCAACGGAGTGATCCCATTGGATAGTTTCGCATAGTCTTGGGTGTTCAACACCTCCTTGAACTTCTGATGTACTAGCATCTTGTTCTTGTTCAAATATAGGCTCTAAGTTTAGTCCTTGAGGTGATGGAGTCCTTGCTGGACTGCTTGCTGCTGGTTCACTAGGGGTGGCACTGCCGCCCTGCTAAACTGCAGCAGGTGTTTGCTGTTGTTGGTTGTTGAGTACGACAGTGGAATCTTGAGCAGCAGCACTTTGAGGTTCCTCATGATCAGCATCTTCTTCTTCCAATGTCCTAATTTCTCCTATGGCCAGGTCCTTGATTGCTTCACATGGTGGTTCCTCATTTCCTACAACACTTGCATCAACTTGCTCTACTTGAGAGCCATTAGATTCATCAAATGTCACATCTATCGTGATCTCAACTCTACCAACGGTTTGGTTGTAGACACGATAGGCATGCTCATTTGATCCATAACTAAGTAATATGCTAACATCAACTTTAGGTGCAAACTTATAGGTTTTGGGTCTTTTGTTGAGAATGAACACTTTGCACCCAAAAACTCTAAAGTAAGACACCTTTGGTTTGTTACCGGTTAGGAGTTCATAGGAAGTCTTCTTAAGCTTCTTATGTAGATAGAGACGGTTGATGGCATGGCATGCAGTATTGATTGCTTCACACCAAAAGATATCCGGGATTTTGTATTCATCAAGCATTGTCCTTGCCATATCAATTAGAGTCTTATTTTTCCTCTCTACTACACCATTTTGTTGAGAGGTGTAAGGAGCTGAAAACTCATGTTTGATGCCCTCATCATCAAGAAATTCCTCCACCATAGTGTTCTTGAACTCGGTCCCATTGTCACTTCTCACTTTCTTGATTGGGAGACCAAATTCCTTTTGAGCTCTTCTCACAAAGGTTTTCACCTTATCTTGTACCCGAGACTTATCATAAACAAAAAACACCCAAGTGAAATGGGAATAATCATCAACAAGTACCAATCCATATTTGTTACCCTCGATACTCATGTAGGCAACCAGTCCAAAGAGATCCATATGAATCAACTCCAAGGGTTGAGTAGTGGTCATGATGCTCTTTGGTGGGTGAGGTACACCTACTTGCTTCCCGGCTTGGCATGCTCCACATATCCTATCTTTCTTAAAATGAACATTTGTTAGTCCAAGGATGTATTCATTCTTTAGGAGTTTGGCCAAGTTCCTCATCCTAACATGGGCTAGTCGGCGATGTCATAGCCAACCCATGCTAGATTTTGCCACTAAACAAGTCTCAAGCTTAGCCTTACTTTTGTTGAAATCAACTAGGTAGAGTTTGCCCTTCAAACGACCCGTAAAGACAATAGAGGAATCCTCCCTCTTAAGAACTTCCACACCCTTATCCGTAAAGAGACAATTGTAGCCAATCTCACAAAGTTGTGATACGGACAACAAATTGTAACTCAACGAATCAACATGCAAAACATTAGAGATAGAATGATCTAGAGTTATAGCCACTTTACCAAGACCGATCACATCCCCCTTTGAGTTGTCTCCAAAGACAATGTTCTCATTTGCATCGGTTGAGGGGGTATATGAACTGAACATACTCCTTTCTCCAGTCATATGATTTGTACATCCACTATCAAGCACCCAACTTGATCCACTGGAGGAGTATGCCTACAAAATAAGTTTAGTTCCTTGATTTAGGTCCCCAAAGGTTCTTGGGGACTTACATGTTAGTAACAAGAGTCTTAGGAACCCAAATGAAAGCATTAATGTAAATGTTCTTTCCATTGCCAATATATATGGAAATCACTTCACCCTCGCTGTTGTTCAACTCAAAGCAAGATTTCAAACTTGAGCGAGATGCTTGAGCCTTTGATTGATATGAATACCTATTTGGGGTGGCCCAGATAGTTTCCTTTGGCTTCTGCACCTCATTCTTCACTTTATACACCTCTTTAGTGTGCTTGCTGTGGGCAGTGGAGTTATAGGCGCCCTTCCCTTTTCTTCTGGGAGCGGCACTGCCGCCCTTCACAGCGGCACTGCCACCCTTGGGTGGCTGTGCTGCTCGGGGCGAGGCTTGTGCCACTGGCTGTGCAGGCCTCTTTGTACCTATTCTGCCACTGCTCACAAACTGAACACATTCAATTCCTTTGACAACCTTTCTTCCATTCTCTTTGCCTCCACGAGTGAGGCCAAGTCCATCTTTGATGAAAGGATGTCTTCCATCTTTGAATTGTGGCTTCTTAGGTTGATCAACTTTGCCACTTGCTGATTTTTATCATCATTGCACTTTTCATGTAGCAAAGCATTGAGCCTAGCAATCTCCTTCATTGCTTACATATTGGTAAGGTTAGTGGAATAAGCATTTATATCAATTTCAAAACATCTTCCACAACCTTGGCTAGTGGAGGGAATAGAGGTATCTTTTAAGGTAGAGAGTTGTGGGTTGCTCTCCCAAAGAAGGTTATATTGCAACTCCATTTCTTTGTGCTTTTCTTCCAAGACACAATACTTTTCATGGAGTGAAATATTTGCTTTCTTTGTGAGAGCATGATCTCCTTGCTCATTGGCCAAAACCTTTTGCAAGGATTTCACCTCACTTCTCTCTTCCTTAAGAGCTTCCTTGTTGGCAATATACATTTTCTCAAGCTCATCAAGGTCACTTTCTCTATTGTCCAACTCTACTTGGATTCCCTCTAGTTACTCCTTAAGCTTAGAGATTATTAGTGTAATCTTAGGATTTAGGTTCTTTATGATTTCATCCATTTCTTCATCACTAGAACCTTCATCACAAGAGCTATCACTAATATCACTACTGGAAGCATCATGGGAAGGAGGAAGGGGTTTTGCTTTTGATTTTACCTTCTCACCCTTTGCCATAAGGCAAATGTTAGGGGAGTAGTAGTCATCGTCATCACTCATGTTGTTGAAGAGCTTCGGTGTAGAGGATGGCTTTTGGATAGCAATGGTTGCAAGCTTCTCATCTTCATCACTTTGGCTTTCTAGTGATGAATCCTACTCATGGCCGATGTGGGCTTCATCCACTTGCTTGAACCTTCTCTTTTTCTCAAACTTGCCACCTTGTCTCTCTTTCTTGTGAAAGCCATCTTTTTTCTCATTTGGGTACTTAGCAATAAAGTGCTCGGTGCTACCACAATTGTAGCACGTTCTCTTCTTCTTGCTAGGGAATCTTTTTTCACAACTGTTGACACTTCTTAGCGCCGTACCAAAAATAGAGATAAATCCCTATCCCCGGCAACGGCGCCAGAAATGCTTATGGGTATTTCTTATGACTATTGGATAAATCCGTAAGCGCACAGATTATACCGCTGTAGCACTTCACCTAGGAGTATTTCAAGGTATCGTAATTTATTTTATCCCAAGGGAAAGCTGAGCTAGAAATGATAATTAGAGAGAGATCCTAGAAAGTACCTTAACTGAGTACCAACTAGTATAGGGGGGTAAATGATAAATGTGATAGGAAGGGGTTGATGAATGAAAGAGCCTAGGTAAATGATACTTAGAACGGACTAGACAGATTAGCTAGGTGGGAGAACAACGAGAGAGTACAAGGGACTCCTAAGCAATTCACTCTACTTCAATATACTTAGCTAATTAACTAGTCCTAAACACTATAGTTTGCCTCCTCAATACAAGTATGCTAGGCGAGGGAATAGATCAGTAGGAGGACAAAACTCCTACCGGACCGCGCCCTCTTCTTATGGGGGCCTTACCTTTTAAGAACTTGCCTATAAACACGTGGTGGAATACAACGACTAGACAAGGCTGTCACCTCTTGCTAGCTACCACAAACAATTCGTGCAGCAAGCGATAACCAAGGATAAGTTAATGTATAAGCACCACGCTTACACACAACTTAATACTTTGACTACGATCACTAATCAAAGCACCCTATGACAGGCAATGATCGCATATAGGAAAGGTCACAAGGATCATAGACTATAAATGTAAAGGCTATTAAAGAGCAAAAGCATATAACAATACTATATCTAGTATAGTAATGCTCAAAGTAAATACTAAGTAAAGTAAAGGGAAAGGATAATATATTAATAAAGATAAAGTATTACAAAGAAGGAAAGATACAAGAGCTATACCAGACTTCCCAGAAGACAACTCCGGAATCCCGAGCAAGCTCGACTCAACTCTAACTCCCACTCTAGACTAACTACTAGAAAAATTCTAAGGAATGGAGCTTGTAGGCTTCTTCACCATGTCTAGAGAGGGGGGTATGGCCCTCTATTTATAGTGGGGGTGGAGTAGGGGCTACTCCAGCGTCACGTCAGCGATCCAGGGCCTTCCATCCTCCACCGTTGGATCCAACCGACTTAGAAACCGACCAAGGCATGGATGATGGTGATCCAACACGTGGGGGGGGAGTATGGCGGTTGGGGGGAGCCAACCGACCTAGGGGGTGGATCGGCCGATCCCCCCTATGGCCAGTGGGCCCTCTCTTGCCTCCTTGGATGAAGTCCCACTGGTCAGGGACTGAGTAGGTCTTGGTGGGCCTGGGTATGGATCGTCCGACCCCCCTCTTGGGGGTTCTGGCCCACTCTGCTGTCCTGATGTTGGCCCCACTTGTCATTGATATTAATTGCTGGTTCTGAGGTGGTTGTCATGTTTATCTCCTTGGTGTGGGCCCATGGATCCATGTGCTTTGCTTGTGAGCCATTGAGAGAAAGCACAGAGTGATCCAAGGGTTGGAAATCACTCTGGGATGCTTCTCTTGGATCATGCGCGCAGGGGAGCCAAGTGGTTCCATAGGGTGGTCGGCCGACCCCCTATGTGGGTCCCACTGGCTCTCACTTGCTTCATTTGTTCATTCCTGTACTCAAACACTCATGGACATGTGGAACTGGTTATTTGATAAAATATGCTGATGATGTGTTTGTTTTATCCTTGATCCAGAGGTTGGTGGCAACATTTTAGATATGTAAAAGATAGTCATAACTTGTGCCAACAACAACCTTGTACCCATTTTGCTTCATGCCTTTGTTCTACTTCTTGATGAAGAAAGCTATATCTTTTATCTCTTCAAAATCAGCCCCATCATCTTCATCATCACTTGAGGAAGAAGTAGAGTCATCTTCTTGTTGCACTTGCTTCATTCTCTTGGGCTTGCTTCTAGATGCTTGCTTGCTGCCCTCTTTTTTGCTTGGGAAGCTCTTCTTGGTTGCCTTGCTTGACTTGAGAGCTACATCCTTGATCTTCATGTCATCAAGCTTTGATTGCAACTCTCCAAGCTTTCTCCTTTCATTTGCTTCCTCTCTTTGCATGTCAAAGGTCAATAATCTTCCAAGCACATCATTGGGAGTGAAGTGCTCAAAATTCTTCTTATCTCTAATCAAGGTGGCCACGGTCTCATTCCTTGGTGAGTAAGCTTCCAACATGATTTTCACCACCTTATGATCATCAAGCTCCTCACAACCATATCCTCTAATTTTTGCCAACCATGGTATCAACCGGTCAAACATCACTTGTGGCCCTTGTTGGGGATATTACCTCGGCATATCCCTAGGGACCTTATGGGCCTACCGACCAGAAGACAGCCCAGCCCACGAGGCCTTGCGGCACGTGACCAGCCCGCCGTGCTCACCAAGGACTCTGAAGAAGTCTTGCTCGCTAAGGAAGATCCTAGTAGATAGACTCGGATCCCTTTCCATAGGGAACCGATCGTAATCTGTTAGGATATGGGAATTGTGACCCTGCTCCCCGGCTATATAAGGCGAGCAGGGAGCCCCCCCCCTCAACAAGACACACAACCTCTCTCAGATCATCCACAGATCTTGTGACGTAATACGCAAGATCAACCCAGCCACTAAAACACAGGACGTAGGGTATTACGGCGATTTGTCGGCCCGAACCTGTATAAATCGCCGTGTCTACGCTCTCTGTGTTACGCTTGATCGCCGTCGCCACACCTCCGCCTACAATCTACTACCGTAGGGTACCCCCTAGGTAGAATGCGGCGCATATTTCGTCGACAACCCTTCACCATCCACAATCACAAACCTATTGAGCTTGGCCATCATTAAATCAATCTTCGCTTTTCTCACTTTATCTACAACTTCATGAGCTAGGTGTAGGGTGTCCCAAATTTGCTTGGCCACATCCACATTCATCACTCTATTGTACTCATTTCCATCCAAGGCACTAAGAAGGACGCTAGTGGCTTGAGCATTGAGATGGACAACAATCATCTCTTCATTTGTTGGCTCTTCGGGATCCTCTAGCACCTGCACACCCTTCACAACAATCTCCCAAAGGCCGGGGTGAAGACCAATAAGGTAAGCCTTTATCAAATGCTTCCACTTAGCAAAGTTAGTCCCATCGAAATGAGGTAACTTGCCGGTGGGAACATTTACAAAAGACTTACGTTCACGGTTAGTCAAATAAGAATAGTTGAAAGAGGCGTTGGAGTAATTTTTCTTGTTGTTGCTGCTGCCATCATCCTTCTCCTTCTTCTTCTTCCCACCCTTGGAGTCGAAGTAGGATGCATCATCATCACCATCATCCGAGCTACTTGATAGCTCACTAGATGAAGCATCCTTGGCCTTCTTTTCTTCTTTCTTAGCTCTTGTTGTCCTTCTCTTGACTCTTTCTTCTCTCTTGAGTCTTCTCTCTTCTTTTCTTTCTCTCTTCTCTTCTTTTCTTTTCTCTTCTCTTTTCTTTTCTCTAAGTGCTCTTCTTTCTTTCTTTGCTTGTAACTTGTCTTCGTCGGTGGGCTTGACAACGGGAAGTGAGGAGTAGCTAGAGCCGGATAGCTCGCTGCTACTCACATCCTCCACTACCACCTTGTCCGCTGCATCACCACCTTTTGCCCCCCCCCCCCCCGGAACCTTGACCTGTTTCCATACTTCACGCGGTGAAGCGTATACAAAGTATCCAAGCTCTGATACCACTTGTAGGATCTTAGGAAGGGTAAATAGCCTAGAGGGGGGTGAATAGGCCTGTCAAAAAATCACTTCAAGCAAATGTGAGATGCCAGGGCGGCACTGCCGGCCTACAAATAATGAACAGAATACGCTGAGGTTTGGCAGAGAGTAACTAGGTACCAAGGTGAGTCCTTCCCTACAAAATCAACACAAGAACCAGTTCGAAGACTGGTTACCACAGAAATGTTTCCTTTCCTCGAATCGCCAACACAAACCCTAGCACAAGATATATTGCAAGAACCAAACACTAGGGGACCAGCACACAAGACATAATGATTTATCTCGTGGTTCAGCTCGTCACCAAGGCTTGCCTAAGTCCACGTTGTTGAGGTGCCACAAAGGCTTGGAGCTTTGCAACTCCAACTCAATCTCAAGTCAAGGAAGTGAATCCTTGAGATGAGGGGTAATTCCTTAGCTTCACATAACGTTACAAACCTCCCTAGGCTGCCACAAGAGAGGGGCAAGCTCTAGGGCGACGCCTAGCCGGCTAGGAGCAAGCTCCAAGGGTAACAAACCCTAGCAACGCCGGCCAAACGAGAACCACAAGCTCTTAGACTTTGGGACGTAGTAGATCTGCTCTCTAGGAGTGTTTTGCTGCCTTTTCCCTCAAGAATCTATGGTTGGAAGTGTGGGATTGCTTGGAGGGTGAAGGTCAACAATGGAGTGAGAGAGAGCTCTGTTTCAAATGGTAGGATTGCGAGGAAGACGAAGGGGTACTGCACTGGTGAGGTGGAGACTGTTCCAACGGGTATTTATAGTCAAGGAAATTCGCTGGAAATAGAGAGCGGCACTGCCGCCCTTTAATGGGCGGCACTGCCGCCCTAGCTCAGTGTGTCTGCTGGATCTGGATTTTGGATTGGACACTGAGCTAGCTGAGTGCATGTCTGAGATAGAGATTTGAGCATGTGATACACATCGGACCAAACAGCACTAGAATCCCCCTTAATAGTATGGCATACCTATACTCAAATTCAAACCATAAATGAATTAAACCTTTGATGAGTAGAGAAGTCATCATAAGAATTGGGGTACCTCCACCTTCTCTATGTCTTCCTCTTTTTGGTATTACCTGCTTGTCAACTCGATAGATCTCATTAGTTCTTGAATTAAGTGGTCATCAACACCAAAACCCACTTAGGGTTTGATTGCACTTTCAGTATCCATTTGGGAGTGGGCTTCTATGTTTCCTGTTATTTGTGTTGTTTTACTATCTTTGGAGAATCCAGCCAGTTCCATGTCATCCATGATTTTTGAAATGAAAGCAAACGTTGATAGGGGGCTTTGGAATATATTCTCATGTAATGCCTTTCATCGGGCTCCCAAAATTGCCCAACATATGACTAAAAGTTTCTTGAATTCCTCTTTAGATATTGTTTCTTGCATAGAAAATAACCATAGCTTTGGATTATCAATCATAGATGTGACAATATGTTCTGTGAGTTCCTCATCCACCAGTGCCCAGACACACCTTGACATTGTGCAATAAAAAAAGCATGCCCCCCTGAGTCAATAGCAGCCCCGCATATTTTGCATCCACAACCCCGCATATTTTGCATCCACACTGGTCACTCATGGACCTTTTTTTACAAACTTCATCGGTGGATAAAGAATTATGTGCAAGTCTCCAAGCAAAAATACGACTTTTTGATGGTAACTTGATCTTCCATAAAGATTTCCATCTCTTTCTAGTTGCTTCAGTATGTGAACTTTCAGCTTTAGTGTCAAGCTAATCTTGTCGTTGATTCCTATTATGGACAAGCATTCTATAAGTAGATTTAATAGAAAATATTCCATTCCTTTCATAATATCATGCCCAGAAATCATCTTGTCGGGAATAACTTAAAGGAATGTTTTTAATTACCTTGGCATCAAATTCATAGAAGTGCTTCTATATGACATCCTCCTTCCATTGCATAGATATTTTATCTATTAACTCATTGACATACCTTGGAGAATTTGATGATTTACCTGCAATAGGCTTCAGACCATCATCCCTCAGTAATCAATTATGATCCCATATTCTTGTAGTTTCATTGCTACCAATTCTCCTAATCAAGCCTTGTTTGAGTACCTCCTGTCCCTCAAGAATAGCTCTCCAAATTTGTGATGGTCTATTTCCAAGAGATGCATCTAAAAAAATATTATTATGAAAGTATATATAGCTTTCAGCAGTCTGACACTTCGGGATTTTGAATTCTGCAAGATTCTCCACGATTGTCGGGCAAGTAGAACCAAATTAAACATCGAAAATTTTGAATCCGATCCCACCAAGATATTTAGGTTGAGTTATCTTTTCCCATAACACCCAACATGTTTTTCTTTTTCCTTCCTTACTACTCACCAAAATCTTCGAATCATTGCATTTATTGCTTGGCAAAGTCCTCTTGGTAGTCTAAAGCATCCATAGAATAAGTTGGAACTGCTTGAGCTACATCTTTGATCAATACTATTTTCCCACCCGCTGATAGGCATTATTCCATCCATCCTTGTATCTTATTGCATATTTGATTTTTTAAATATTTGAAGGCATCATTTTTTGACCTGCCCACATCAGTAGCTAATCTCAAGTATTGTTCAGTAAGAGCTTCATTATGCATATGAACCTTTTCTTTCACCTTCTTCTTTGAGTTCTCACTGCATTTTCTGCTGAAAAAATTGATGATTTATCATAATTGATTCGTTGGCCCGATGCATCACAATAATCAACAAGTATTGATTCAATTCTTTCCGCAACATTTGCTCTCGCCTTGAAGAATAGAATACTGTTAACTCCAAAAAGCGAGTGGCTTATTTTTGGAGTATTTTTTAACACTGTAATTCCCATTTCACATTCACTACTGTTATTTAAAAAATATGACAAGCCTTCAGCACAAAGAAGTAAAAGATATGGAGAAATTGGATCACCTTGTCTCATTCACCTAATAGTTTAATTTTTTCTAATTTCTATCCATTGAACAGAATTGATAAAGATATAGTAGTGACACATTTCATAATTAAGTCAATCTATCTTTTGCTAAATCCTAACCTTTTCCATTATTCCTGATAAATATGTCCATTCAATTCTATCATATGTCTTTGACATATCAAATTTGAGAGCACAATAGTCATTATGCTTTATGCAATTTGTTCGCATAAAATGCAGACATTCATAAGCTGAAATTATATTATTAGAGATAATTCTACCATAGACAAATGCAGATTGCTCTTCAGAGATTATCTTAGATAGGATAGACTTAAGCCGATTAGCAAACGCCTTAGAAATAATTTTGTAGATTACATTGCACAGACTAATTAGACGATTAAGGTAGGATTGGGACATGGATAAAGTATACTACCTCCGTCCCAATTTAACCGGACGTTTAAGATTGAAGGGAGAAACTTAGTACAACTATAAAATTACTATATTGCTCCTATAAAGAAGAGGTGATATGTATAGTGACAGAACTGCGAAGGGGAGAGAGAGAGAGTAAAGGGTACGAGAGTGACAGAACTGCGAAGGGGAGAGAGAGTAAAGGGGACGAAGGAGCCAGGATGCGTCCGCTCGGTGGGAAACGGATGAACGAGGAGTGGACGAGAGCATTCCAGAGCTCCATCGAGTTTTTGTTTTTTTAATACGCCTGCACTATCAGCAAATAAAATAATATAAACTACCCCTGCACTGCTCTGTTGGTACCTTGCCTGTGTCCGCCAGGTTCAGAAGATCAAGCCTATGTGACCGATTAATTTGGGAATTTTTTTTGAACTCAAAACGTCCAATTAAAGTGAGACGGAGGGAGTACTCCTCTGTATCATAATTAGATGACGTTTTGGATGCTTTAAGTCAAACACTAGGAATATATAAATGATCAATAACTTTTAAGTGGTTGAGATTCCAAATGTGAAAATTATATAAATAGATTTGTCTTGAAAAATATTTTCATAAAAGTACACATATGTTATTATTTCATAAATATTTTTATAAAAACAAGAGGTCAAAGTTGTGTTTTGGAGACCGTATTGTTGTCCAAAATATCATCTAATTAGGATACGGATGGAGTATATATATAGGGCCTGAGATGAGCTTGCCCAGCAACTGAACACTCTGGCTGGCAAAGCAAACACAGGGACTCTTGTTGGGCCTACTCTGCTTGTCCCCATCTCATTTGTCTTTGTACAGTTATACTCTTGTTGGGCCTACTCTGCTTGCCCCCATCGCGCGCAACCGGATAAAAGGCATTGGGCTTTTATGTGGCCTTCAGCATTTAATCTGCGGGCCGGGCCTGTTCCTAATTGTTTTTTCCCCTGTATTTCTCATTTGAGCACATGTTCTGATGGGGTGCGTTGCGTTTGCCTATCGCCGTATCCTCGTGAAGCCAGCAGATCGAGCATGCATGTGTAACAGTACTACGGTACCACCTGCAGTGTCTCGAAACAGAAGAAAAAAATCCCAAGTGTAGCACGACATTTTTACAGAGAGAGAGAGAAGCGAAGCCAAACATGCGCGAACAGGGACCAATGTAGCAGGGTATGTGGAGTCGATGAACTCTAGCACGCGTGTTGCTGCACTAGCACCATTCGGGAATCGGGATGGACAGGACGGGCACTGCGTGCACCCGGCAAGCAACAGGGATGACGTTATACCCACTGTGCAGATTAAATTTTCTCGACAGTTTATAAAAAATACATATAATATTTATATATTTAATTAATTTATTATTAAAATATACTCAATGATATTAATTATATATTATAAATATTAATATAGCTATATATAATTAATTAAAAAATAAAAGGTTGTTTTTTTTTTGGAAAATGATAACTATTTTGGGACAGGGAGTCTAGTGACCACTGCTCCCACGTTCTCGCCAAAGCACTGTAGGGTACGTCACTTTCTCATTCTCGGCCGCGCGACTAGTCAGCTGTGCCTCTCTCAATGGACTGTATTAGTCCTTCTGTTCCTAAATATCTGTCTCTAAAACATCGTATTTTTCTCACAAATACGTTTCCTGAACGACCAATATAAAGGGAATGCAACCAAGTAGGAGTATAGATTCAAGATTCCTTCCAGCATGCAACTCGATCGATCGCGTAGGCGTAGCTCTCACGAACCTATATGGCTATCTATATCTGTCTCGTTTCACAACAAAGCTAGCTACGGTACTATACTCGAGTAGAGTACGTAGCATACAATTGGCCGCCGTTGAGAGAGGCTTTGATACGCCGCGCCCTTCTGGGCTTGCCATGCCGACTGCCCTGGGCCCTGCTACTGCCAGGGCCAGAGCCTCGTCGTATCCTCGCCGACCCAGACCCCGAGCGAGCTAGCGCGCCGCAGCCCCAGCCCGCAATGCATGTGGCCACCTGGCACAAAAAGCTTCCATGCATGGCGCCCGACGGGCAAGTACCTTCCAGAACCAGACGCAGCGGCATTGCAGCAGGAGCGCAGACAAAGACGTGTCGTCTGATCAAATCCCTCGAACGCCGCCGACGCCCTATCCCTGCCGGCTGCCGCTCCTCTTGGACCTAGCTGGACCCGTTCCAGTATAGACCACCGTCAGCAAGCAGCCACCGACAGTTCTTTGCATTGCACTTGCAGCCTTGGCCTTGCACATGCTTCGTGGGCCGTGAACGGGACGATAAACTGCATCCGAGAGTAAGAATTGTCACACTTTTTAACAAAAAAAAACTCTGCGGACAATTCAGCGAAATATGGCAGGATCTGAATTCAAGACCCACCAGCGGCGCCTATAGACCGGGTGTACGTTGCATGGTTCCTCTGCCTCACTGCCTGCCTTCTCCCGACTCCCATCCCGTCCCGTGCCCTCTTCTTTTTAGCGCGAAAGCGGGAAAAGCAGCAGCGGGGGGCCGCCGGGCCCGGAGGGGACAAAAGCGACGAAGAAGCAGTGCTGGATCACAGGGCCCGCCCGCTCCCGTCCTGGGCCCTCGTGTCATGCTCCCCTCCCCGGCCCGCCGAGTGGGAGTGGGACCAGGCCTTGCCTTGCCCGTGGGGAAAGCGGAGCCCCAAGCGTCACGCCACGCCTGCGAGGAGGGGCCCGGCCCTCCTCCTCACCCTTGCGTACACCGCAAGCGTACTTCTCGCACCTGTCGGAGATCGACACGCACGCGCCGGTCTGCGGGCCCGGTTCCGGTGGTCCCCACAGACAGAGAGACCGGTTCGGGGCGCCTCTGTGAAGGAACAGAGACTCCCCGCTGTTGCAGCGGGATCACCTCCCTTTTCCCGCTTTATCCGAAATCTAACGCTTGTCGATTAAACAATCGGATAAAAATTGCTGCGGCAAGTACAAGTTGGTTAATCCCGTTGCTTTCAGGGGACGGAGATCCTCCAACCAGGACGCGCCACGTGGCGGCACGCCGTGCGACTGGCGCCGCGGGAACAGGAAAGGGAAAGGCCTTCCTCGATCGATCGATCGGTTCGACGACGAGCTCTGCCACGTCGACGTCGGCGATCTACGTGCCAACTCAACTCACTCGCGTTCTGCACTGTGCACCTGTGGAGATGGGCACCACCGGCTACTCGTAACCACGTGACAGCACTGGATTTGAGAGGAGCTGAGCCCTGAGCTACTGCGATGACACTCCGATCCATTTGTAGTTCTGTACTAACTTGCAAGCTAAGACGGTGTTAGGGTTACGCATGCACCTCAAAGAAGAATCTACGCATATTGTTGCTTGCAAGCAATCTACATAACACATGCAAAGAATGCAGCTAAAAAGAACGAGTGCGAATCCCCCTTTGCCATTTCGCATGAACAAAACCGCTGCCAGCCTGTCATTCCAACCCATCAACTCACACTTGCCTGAATGAAACACAGGCACGCAGACGCAGCACGGCAGAAGTGGTTCCACGCACTGCACTGCTGCTCCGCAGCAGCACTGCAGCTGAGCTGAGCTGCCAAAGCCAATCTGTCCGGGGACCGCTAATGCGATTCGGCGAGCATTTGCCCGGGCGGATGTTTGGATTTCTTGTTTTTTTAAAAAAAAAAAAAGATTGAACGGCGCGGTTGGTTGAGTTTTTTGGAGGTTTTTTTTTGCCGGGGTGTAAAAAAAAAGATTGAACGGTGCGGTTGTTTGTTTTTTCTTTTTTTTAAAAAAAAAGATTGAACGGTACGGTTGAGATTGAAGGGTGTGTTTGTTTGTTTTTTTTTTTGCCGGGCGAGTGTTTTTCGCCGGGGGTGTTAAAAAAAAGAAAAAAAAAGATCGAACGGATGGCGCCCCATCGCGCGGTCCCACACCCACAGGCGCACGCCATCTCTTTACTGGGCGCACTTGCTCGCAAAATCTCCGTAGTAACCTGTGTCCAGGCATCTGGGAATCACGGCCAGTGTACTTGAGAAGCATAAAGTTTTGTACTGCTACTGCGCCGGTGTTGTGTTGTCATGGTGGTTATGACTATCATTGGTGACAAGCCCATGATTTGGTACTGATAAGGAGCAGTAATAACCATGCTCAGTCTTCTGGGTGCAGCGAGTGCAGTGCGCTGCAGTAAAAAAAAAGTGATGCTACTGCAGTAGTACTGGTTTCCCTTGCATTTCTCGTACTTGCCAGCAGGCGGCGGTAAACTATTGCGGCGGTGTAGCTGTGCACCTGCTCCTAATCAAGGGTTGCCACCGTAATTCAATCTGTTTGATTGACTATTTGGTGCCATCGCATGTGGAGGAATTTTTCCTTTAAATTTCTGCACGGCCAATAGCCAGTTAGCCACGCTATGCAGCACAGGACCATTCGAAATTAAACGTGGCTGACAACTTGCATCAAAGGTTAGCGAGCCCTACATTTTGACATCCTTGAATAATCCAAATGTTTCTCTACCTTGTTTTTTTTTCAAAAAAAAACATAAATATTGCATGGGCAAAATATTTTAGCTGATCTATGATCCATCGTTATACAAGTATATGTAGATGGAGTATTTTACAACTAACTACAAGTCATAGTGTAATTTTGGCATGAGCCTGAAATTGTCGAGAATTATCTTTAGAGTTTATATTTAGGTGATACTAATAGTAGTATATAGTAAAACCAAAACAAAATAAGTAGAAAGAACCACTTCTCACATCATTTTTTTTTCTTTTAAATTTGTCCCTACTATGGCACCATCTGCGTGCCATTCTCACAATCCCACTCTGGGTATCCTATCGTATCAGCCAAAGCTTTGAATCCCTGCACTTAGTTCTTCTCCACCTCGTCCTCCTCCTGCTCCTGCATGCTCGCTCGCCCCCAAAATTCACCTCAGCCAGACAGCCACCCTCCACCACCTCGTCGGCGCGGGCACCGGTTCGTTTCATCGTCTTCATGCCTGAGTACCTGACGACGTCGCTATTCACGCTCTCGCCACGTGCCGCGCACCCATTCCTCGCCTCGCCCTCGTCTCCCGCAGTGCCACACCCTTTGTGCCGCCACCCTACCCGCAGCCACTCCTCACTACACACCGTGCCCTCCGCATCTCCGACCTCCACATCTCCCTCTGCTAAAGCGAGCCACCTCGACTCCTTCTCTTGCATGCAGACATTGCTCGCCTCTGTCTTCACCCCACTGTTGGTATGAGGCGGAGATCTGCCCCGACTTGCATTTTGTTAGTATTTTGTTCGGTAACTTAGCCGTGGCTTTGCTTCATTCTTTTGTTCTTCTCTAAGTCTCCGCTTTTAGCAAACGAAACTTTCGGGGATTGAAACTACAATCTTTCTGTTTTCCTGTGATTTGGTTGCTGCTAATAGAGTATCATTGTCAATCTATTTTATTATTTTTCTGGCATTTCAACTTAATTGTTTTCCAAATTTTCCCTGGACAGGCTCGGTCTCTATCCACAACTAGGAGATTTTCAAAATAATTTTATGGCAGACATCTTTGTTGCGGATGGAGGCGACTGGAACCCACGAGTGGACCGCTAGCTCTATACTCATGGTCTAGTAATGACGTATGCCTGGCTAGTCTTATCGTAGAGCTAACTCTCACCCTTGTGGAGCTCGTAAGTGTGACTCTACGTCGATTGTTTTATGCTCATAACCCACTCATCTCATTAGGTATGGGTTGGTGGGATATGAGCTCATCTTATCCCTATCCCTAGTTCTTATCACATTCCAGGTACGTAAACAAGAGTTATGCTATTCACTTTTCTCATTTCTCATCCCCGCTGTCTTCAAATGCCACCTAAACATTTCACTGCACCAGCAAAGACACACATGCCTCGTCATTTCTTCTGGCCTGTTTAGAAAGGCTCCAGTTCCAACGTAAATGGACCTGGCTCCTAGTAATCACTCGAAAATTAGAGTCGTTTGTGTTTTTGATAAAAACAGTTTTTCCTTCTAAGGTTGAAATGTGTATAATACTCTAGTTTTTTTTCTTTTCCTTTTTGTCCTTTTCTTTTTTCTTCATTTATTTATTTTGTTATTTCCCTCGCTCTCGGGAGGACCGGGATACCACCACGGCTCGCGCACGCGCACGCGCACCGCGAACCTTTCTTCTCCGCCACCCCACCGCTCCCGCTCGGACTACGGACTACCATCACTGCCCCACACCTCCCGTCGCGCCGCCGAGCGACGGAGCACATCCCCCTCCTCCGCTCCGCCCCCCTCGCCCTGCCACCCGCGCCGTCTCGCCTCTCATTGCCGCCTCGCCTACCTCCGTGGTTCCTGGCCGCCGGGCTTCTTCTCCGTCGTCGGTTACGCGCGTGAGGAGGGAGGAGGAGCGGCAGCGCGTGGATCCAGGGGGCAGCGGCGTCCATCCCGCGTGAGAAGGGAGAAGGAGCTGGTGAGATCTACTTTTTTCAGCTCCTCCATTTCTCGCAGCTCTCTCAGGCGTCAACGGCTCCCCCTCCCGCCTCGCGCCCTCGCCTCCGGTCCTCCGCACACCGGCTGGCGACCGTGCGTGCACGCCTCCCGTTACCCTCCCGCCTCCGGTGGACCGTCGACGGCGCCCGGCCCCGGCCGCTGCGCTGCTCCACCAAGGCGGTCGCTCCGCATTGGGAGCGCTTATGCCCCAAAGCCAAGCGTTACCTGTCGGCTAAGTCTTCAGCGCGCGGAAGCGTGCGCTTAGTTCCGATTTTTGGAATCCTGCAGCTAACAACCTATTCCTGCTTTGATTTCATCAAAAATGAAATGTTAATAGCAATGCCAGCACTTGATACGCATCAGTTTTTTTCTTCTTCTTATTTCTATTTTCATGGGACAAAGTTTAGCACAGCATTGATTGGTTGATTTCTGATAGGTTCATGTTTCATCAGAAGGAATGAACAGCAGTCGACAGATGGAACTCCACTACATAAACACTGGATTTCCATACACGATCACTGAGAGCTTCATGGATTTCTTTGAGGGTCTCACTTATGCTCATGCTGACTTTGCTCTTATGGATGGCTTTCAGGATCAGGTATGCAAAACATCACTGTCATGTTTCTCAAATAATCTTGTACAGCAGACGTCGATCTCATCTCATTAAAACCTTAACTGTAATTTTTTTATATTGTTACCCTGTGTTTTGCCACACCTATGCAATTACTTTTGGCATAGCACTGAACTCTCAGGAAGGAAAAAAAAAGGGCTAAATCCAGATGACTGTAATTGACTGCCTCAGCTTACAACCTTGTTTCCTTATCATTGTCTGCTTTGATTCACAACGATTTGCCACTACTGTGCAGGGTAATCCGTACTGGGCAATGATGCATACAAACTCGTACAAGTATGGATACTCTGGTCCTGGGAACTATTACAGTTATGCTCATGTCTATGACATAGACGACTACATGCATAGAGCTGATGGTGGGCGCAGAGTATGGGATAACACTACACCTGTAAACAATGTGGACTCTGCCAATGTTGTCCTGCAGGGCGGTGAAGCTCCCCGCTCAACTGCAAATACTACCACCGAGGAATGTAAGTTCAAAAAGACAAAAACACGAGTCCTGAAAATTACGTAGTTTTGGGAACTACTGCTAATCTCTGGTTAAATTGCTAAGAATGTACTGTGATACACTCAATTCTATCACTATTACTTCCTTTGCTATCAATGTACTTTGGGCTTAAATAGTGAAAAGGTTATTTTTGAGGGTTTCATATCATATGGTGGGCGAAGAATATGGGATAACGCCGCACATTTTTTCACCTGGGGATTAAACTTTACTCTCATTATTCTGCATTTGTGTTGCAACTAGACACATATGTGAAGTAGAGCTGTCATGAGTAATATTTGTGATGAAGGTAGTTTTACATCTAAATTGCATTATGAGCAAATAATTCTCCATTGAAGTTTCCTTTCTGAGAGGACCGGTAAACAAATATGCATGGTTCAATGGTTGTAGAACCATGCAACTCTAATGTTTCTGTCTATATGAAGGCATTCTTCATTTGCTCCCAGGGTGTCTGACAAGAAAAGTTTTGTAGTGTATGGCCCCATCAGTTGCTGCTCTTATCTGATTAGGCTCCATTTGTTGTCTCTTTACAGATTTTTTTGTTGTAAAATAGAGAATCTTGGACATTATACTGATAAGAGAGTAGATGTGCCAATTGTTTGAAGTTTCAACCATACTTGTACATGTCGGAATCATCTGATAATTTTTTTTTAAGTTATGACAGGGAAATGCACGGCATGCATAAAGCGAGACCTATTTCTGAATTTGATTGTTACATTAATATTCACTAACAAGTCATAAGATTAAATCCTTTTTCCTTGAAGTCAGGCAGTCCAACTTTCAACTTCTTAGAATCATCTTTGGTTTTGCACATCCTTTTTGACAGTAATTTACTAATCCATCTTTACCTGGCACGTTGATGTTGTTCTTTTTACAGGCATCCAACAGGCACACCAAAGTCCAGGTAGTCCTCAGGTAAATGAATTTTTTGGTTTTCTTTGACCTAATAATCTCCCTTCTGCTGCAAGGAATGTTGTATTTTCCCCCTTACAGTATGAATTTGTCTTCTCTTTTTGTTGTTATATCATGTCTCTGATTCAAAAGCAATTTATATGTCCAGCGTGCACAAAAAAAGACTTTTATATTTTTCGGGTATAGATGCCATAAAGTTGTTTCCAGTAGCTAAGAACTTGGTGTATCTGACAATATAACATGCTTATTATTTTTGCTTCTGTTAATTTTACGTTCCGCATTGTATATATTGTTACAATTATGCATTCAACTCAACATATCATGTGATGTTCAGTTATTGTTCATTCATAATCACTAAAACACGCTTGCTGCAGTTTCTTGTCCATATGTTTTGTGAGATCACATTTATGTTGTCTGCTTTGGATGACCATGCTTTCCAGTTGCTTCACTGAAAATTGTTATTATGTTTGTAGGTTGTTTGGCAAGACAACATTGACCCTGACAACATGACATATGAGGTTAGTGACTTCCCTGCACCAAACTTTTGTCCATGGTCTTGTGATGGTTATGTACGGTAAAACAGACACTTTCAATATGTATTGTTGTACCTATTGCTTCTACTTTAGACCTGTACTCTTAGCTACATAGGCAAGAGACTGCATAGATTATACCATGCATTATTGTATTGGTCAAAGAGTGTACCATAAGCAAGTAATAATCAAATGCTCCATGAAATGGAGAATGGCTCCTCCCTGCACTGCCAACTACTTTGTTTTCTGGATTGCATACGGAGGTTGCCTTTCGACAAAGTTACTTTAACCATTTCAAATCACATCATATATACCCTAGCCCCTTCCTAGCTAATATCACTGTTAGCTATTTTCAGGTTCAGTGGGATCACCAGTTTATGAATTTTTTTCTTTTCGGATGAAGTTTTTGCTTGACCTAGAGTTGGTATTGATTGTGCCAATAAAAAATAATTTCCTTTGTGTATGTATTGTATGGGGCTTTCTCCTTTATAACTCAAATAAGAGTGGAGGGGAGTTATATGGATGGGTATGAACCAGTAGTTGCAAATGTTATTTATATGTGGAAATATGAAACAAAGCAATGTCTAGTAGCCAGTATGGCTGTATGGGACATGATCCGTGGCTGGTCTATATTGATAGACTTCCCCAAACCCTCTTCGTTGCTTAATATTCAAGGTGAAAAAACATTTTGAGTTTTTACTTGAACAATCATGTCTTTTTTTGGTTTGTTATCTGAAAAACTCCTTGTCAAGATTGCCTAAATGTGTTGCTTCTCTTTGTTCATGCAATAAAACAGTTGGTATAACAGTATGGTGTCAATGGTTGAGCTATATTTCTGCTAACTGTTCTTTTTTTGCTAAGTTCTTCAAGTATTTCATTTCTAGTGTACATATATCAATTTTGTTCTCTTGATTGATTACTTCAAAAAATCCATAACCAACAAGTTTTGTTGACAGGAACTGTTGGATTTGGGTGAGGTAGTTGGAACCCAGAGCCGTGGTCTTTCCCAAGAACGCATTTCATCGCTTCCTGTGACAAAGTACAAGTGTGGATTCTTTTCAAGGAAGAAAACACGCCGTGAAAGGTCAGATTATATAATTTGCTGCATCATTCTATGTTTGATGTAAAAATATGATCTTTGTACGGCTTCTTCAACGGACATGAAGTTAACCCCAGAACTTTCCTTTGGGTGTCAGGTGTGTGATTTGCCAAATGGAGTATAGGAGAGGAAATTTGCAGATGACACTTCCATGCAAGCATGTATACCATGCCAGCTGCGTGACAAGATGGCTTAGCATAAACAAGGTCAGCAACAAAATGCTGGCGAGATGCCTTCTTTCCTATGCTTCTTTCGCTTAATGAAGTACATTTCTTTCGCAGGTATGCCCTGTTTGCTTTGCTGAAGTTCCTGGCGACGAACCTAAGAGGCAATGAGTCATCAGTTATGAGGCCCTATGAAGTGTTGCGCTTTGAAGCTGAGTACTGCCCGCAATGGATGCATGATTTCTGCATGAAGGCAGCCTATTGTCCCTTCTTTAGAATTGTGTATTAGCACCATATTACCAAATATAGGTTATTATCAGATGTATTTAGTGTTTGGTTCAGTGTTTTGTAACGTAATCAAATCAGGGGGAAAGAGGCATCTTTACTTGTGTTTGGTTGGACGAGGCCCATAATGCAACCTTTTATAACTAAATTAGAGGCTCCACCTCTACGTTATTAAAATTCTATAAATCCTCACTAGATGCTTTATGAAAAAGGGTAAATTTTAAAAATTATATATTTAAAACCAGAAGAAACATCTGTTCTTTAATTTAGTATATATATATAATATATATAAAATAAATCATCATCGACAGTAGCAGCCATGGTATCTATTATATTTTATCAAAATTTATCCATCTGTCATTTTGAAAAATATATAAATATCATTCAAAAGTGTGTCTAAATGAATAATCCATGCCATTATGAAATACAATTCAATATAATCATATTGAAACAATATTGTTGATCACTTTAATGTCCACAAAGACTTCGTGCGTGACAGACATTTTTTATATGATTATATAATTTTTTTGTTTGAATAAATTAAAATTTGAATTGCCTTATTTGAAATTATAAATTTGATGTAATTCATTTAAACTGTTTAAAAATATTTAGGCCCCCTTTAGGGGTCTCCTTTAGGGATGCAAGTTCAAAAAAAATTGAGTCAGTGGGTCGACCTAAAAAATTAATCGAATGAACTACAATAATATTTTTGTAGTTTAAGAGAAATGAAAAAAACAAACTAGAATAACAGTTGACTGAAATTAATTAGCTGATCCAAAAACATACCCAATTGCATCCCGGGTCTCCTTCCGTCCGTGTCTCCATCTTCAGTATTGTAGCGGAGAGGCGGCCACAGCCCCGAAACTGTAGGCGTTTCCCTTTTGCAACAGCAATTTGGGAGCTGGAGCCCGATCTCTTATGAACACAACCAAATGGGACCTTTAGAGCCTGTTTGGCAGGGCTTTTCATTGGCTCCGACTCTAGCTCCTCTGGAGGAGTCCTGCCAAATATTTTTCTGGAGAAGTCATTTTTCAGAAAAAACAGAGGAGCCACCAAAACAGCTCCGGCTCCTCTGCAGGAGCTCCTCAAGAGGAGCCCTGCCAAACAGGCTCTAAGTTTGAATTATGGCGATATCACACCAATAATATACATGATGATTATATTAAAAACAGACAAAATGAAACAGGGGTTTTTATTGGAGTTGGATGCTAAAAATATAACCTGAGAATGTAGGGAGAAACCATTCTTAGACAGCTTTAGGGTGAACTGTTGAAGATGCTATAAAATTTTGAGGGAGAGAATTCTTTTGTTTTGTTTGAGCGAATTGAGGGAGAGAATTCCGCTATTGTACCTTCGTCCCCGCCGCGCCTCCGACCCCAATCAGCCTCGCACCGCTCGATGGCGGCGCCGTACCACCAGGATTGAGCCCAGTCGCCCACCCAAATATGGGCCGAAAAAGGCCCCAAAAGGCCAAAACACGTGAGCTCCAGAGGCTTGCAGATTGCGAAGGGACGAAGACGAGGTGCATGCTCAAGCGGCCGCACTAACCCAACCCGCCCTCCACCTTCGTCCCCGCCGCGCCTCCGACCCCAATCAGCCTCGCACCGCTCGATGGCGGCGCCGTACCACCAGCCGACGAGCCTGGAGGAGGTCCGGACGCTGTGGATCGGCGACCTCCAGTACTGGACCGACGAGAACTACCTCTACAGCTGCTTCGCCCACACCGGCGAGGTAGGCGACGTCCTTCGATGTGCCCGCAAGACCGTGCGTTAAACGCTGATTAGGCAGACGTTTCTCCCTAGGGCTCGTTTAGTGCGCAGTCCTAATTCGGTAATTCTAAGCTGGGTTTGTTAGTCTCAATGTCGGATTGAGCGGTTGCGTTGCTGCGGATTATCTGAATCCAGACGAGTTAGTGCTTCAAAGTAGCTCTCAGATGCATCAAGGTCGACTTGCCCTCTTGCGGTGGGCTAGTGGCTGCTATTCTTTCAGCTTTAGGTTAGATACACTTTTCTTTTCTCTGACCAATATAAGGATTTCATGGCCCTAGGGTTGTGGCTTGTGGAGCCAGCCTCTTGGTTCTGAAATTTACCCAAACAATTGAAGCGGTCACATGCTTCCTCTTGCATCAATGGATGTGCCTCTGGTGAAAGTAGCAACATGCCTGGCATATCTGGGCATAAAATACTTCATCCACTTTAAGTAAAAGTGTGTGCTATTGTTCGACAGATAAATACCTGAGAAAGTGAAGGTATCCACATAGGCCTTTTGGAATATAATGTCATGATACTAGTTGTAGCTTTTTTTTTTTTTGCATGTAGGTGAATGAAATGTTCTGGGCCTATTTTATCTATATCAATGAGTCTTTTATGGATATATTGTAGTAAAGCATTGCACTGTTTTGGGCTTGTTTAAAGAAGCATTGGTAGGATGCTATTGTGATAACATTACTCATAGTTTGATATTTTATGAAAATTAAGAAAACAATTTATTTACGTGTAGGGCACTTCAGTACCTAAAAAGTTGTGTACAAAATATTCCTTGACAGCTGTTTGAGTTTATACAGCAGCCATTTTGTGGCTGCAGGTCTGATCTATGGGTTGGCTTATTGTCTCCTTTTTAAGGGTGGGTAGGGGCACGGAGCTGATGATAGGAATATGTTTTAACATTTTCAACTTTATCTGAACATCAAAACTACTACCATACTTTTAAGCATAGTTTGTGTTATAGAGTTTTCTTTTTCTTGTTGAGCTTTCAGTACTGGAGAGTACATTTTGAACTCATTGTGCTAAGACCTTTATTTCCTGGAAGTGCAGGTACAATCTGTTAAAATAATACGCAATAAATTAACAAGCCTTCCAGAGGGTTATGGGTTTATAGAGTTTATTTCGCATGAAGCTGCTGAGAAAATTCTCCAGACTTACAATGGCACACAGATGCCTGGAACTGAACACACATTCAGATTGAATTGGGCCTCTTTCAGCTCTAGTGAGAGGCGTCCTGATTCAGGAATTGATCATTCGATTTTCGTAGGGGACCTGGCACCTGATGTCACAGATTACTTACTACAGGAGACATTCCGAGTGAACTATCCATCTGTTAGAGGAGCTAAGGTTGTCACAGATCCAAATACTGGGAGATCTAAAGGATATGGATTTGTGAAGTTCGCAGATGAAAATGAAAAGAACCGTGCAATGACAGAAATGAATGGTGTGTACTGTTCAACAAGACCTATGCGGATAAGTGCTGCAATACCTAAGAAATCCACTGGCTCTCAGCTTCAGTATTCAGCTGCTAAAGGTAATATTAGATGACCCGTAATGTACTGTGTTGTTGTTTGTAGGAGATTCTGCATTTTCTTGGTGTTTCTTTTCGTGGATTTATTATAGCTGTCTTCTTATGTTAATGTGTAGCGGTGTACCCAGCAACAGCTTATGCAATGCCTCAGCTCCAGGCAGTTCTCCCTGACAGTGATCCTACAAACACTACGGTACGGACCCCTACCATATTTCTGTCAATTACTCCGTTAAGTTTTGACTATGCTACTTACCTTGGGATATATCATACATTTACAGATATTTATTGGGAACTTGGACCCAAATGTGACAGAAGATGAGCTGAGGCAGATATGTGTACAGTTTGGAGAGCTCATATATGTGAAAATTCCTGTTGGTAAAGGATGTGGATTTGTACAGTATGCATCTAGGTAAGTGCTATAGAAAAATTTCATCAAATGCAATAGTTCTGATGCTTTATGGTGTCTAGTTTAGTTTATATCCATATCAGGACTTGCCCAAAATCCAAATGTCATAACATCCTGAAATAAGTATGCCTGTAGTGAGATGTTAGGGACATGTATGCTTTACAAGAAGAACTAAGAACATTTCAATGCAGTATTAGTGTATTACCATTCCTTTCCATTGAAATCTCAGCAGACAGAAGAGAGCTTTTTACAATTGATGTCACATGGATTTCTATTGTATTCTTTTTCATATATTGCCCCTCCTGCAAAAAGTAGATGCATTTATTGATGGCACATCTCTTTACTAGCATCTAAGTTTTCTTTAAATAATGAAAAGGTAGGGTGTTTACCATTGCCGATTGTAACCATTACAGGGCATCAGCTGAAGAGGCAGTACAGCGTCTTCATGGCACAATGATTGGCCAACAAGCTGTTCGGCTTTCATGGGGCCGAAGTCCTGCAAGTAAACAGGTATATCTTATGAAATTTTACTGCATAAACCTATTACCTATAGCATTCAATAAATCTCTTCGGCCTTATACCTGGTGAAATCAAGCAGATGATGTTATTGTTGATGTGGGGCTGTTTTGCACCAATAAGCATGTTAAAGAAGATTCATTTGGTGCTAACACTTGGAATTGAGAAGTAATGAGAGCCACATGATAATATTCTTATGCTATCTTGGGTAGATAGCCTGATAGGGGATTGCTTGTTTGATACAGTATTAGTTTCTTAGCGGTATTTGTTATTTTGTTCTCCTGGATTTTCATTTGTTTTCTTGTTATCATATCTTCTGTATTTTTTACCTACTTGAATCTGTTCTAATGGAAGCTAATGTTTGTTATTTATTATCGCATGAAACCATATATGCAGGACCCATCAGCTGTGTGGAGTCAACAAGCTGATCCGAATCAGTGGGCAAACACTTACTATGGCTATGGGTATGATGCATATGGATATGCTCAGGATCCATCATACGCATATGGTGCTTATGCAGGATATAGCCAATATCCCCAACAGGTAAGGATTTCCAGCCACATACATTATTATATATATTAATTCCGAGTGTCTGTGCTGTACACTTGCACGTTCATCAGTAAGTTGTGGATGTGGACAACTAAAGCTTGTTATTTTCTTGAATTCCTGCGAGTTATGTTACCATACAATGCACCCTTTCGTTAAACCAGACATTGAAAAATGCATCCTTGTGAACTATGTAATTCACCATATTGAATAGCTGAAGGATAGATTTTGGGCCTGTAGAATGTTCATTTACTGAATTATTTTGTCTCGTTCTATTTCCTGGTAAGATATCTTGCAAGTTTGTACGGGCCTTGTACATGCTCCCATTGTAAGGAAGTGACATACCTCTCCCGTATCTCTCATGTTTCATAGTGCACAGATGATATGCTATTCGTGTCTGGCCAAAATCTGTTCTCCATAATTGACAAATCTCACAATCTTGCAGGTTGAGGGAAGTGTTGACGCCACTTCTGTTGCTGGTAGCCATCCAAGCATGGAACAAAAAGAGGAGCCATATGATCCAATGAACATACCTGATGTGGATAAGTAAGATCAGTCACATTGCTCTTCCCACTGTTGTTCCTGTAGAGATGTTTTCTAACCCATGGTTCACTTTCTCCTGGAATCTTAGGCTGAATGCTTCATACATGGCTGTTCATGGTAGAGCCATGCTAGGGCGGTCATTGTGGTTGAAGACCAACCCGCTGCCCCAACCGACATAAGCACACATTCAACGTTGCATTCTTTTCCCCCAAAGACTGCAGTGCTGGTGGGTGTAGCTGGGTTTTGTCGCAGATGATTTTGCCCTTCCCAGTGGGCACATTATGGCGATTGATCATCAAACTCTGCAATTGCTGTAGGCTGACCAACAGCTTCGTCTTTGTTGACAACATCCCATGTATGATAGGCATGACCCTTTTGTGTTTCTTCTGTTCGATACTCAACTGCCGTTCACTTTGACTGCACAATGACATGTGGTATCTCTGAGTACTTTCACTTAATGTGTATATGGTGGCCTTGATATCTTGAGTATATTTCTGCTTTCTGTAGATCTACTAACGGCCTGTTCGCTTGGCCGATTTTTGGCTAATAAGCTGGTTGATGTTGTTTTTGACTGTTTTTCTGTAAGACAAAAACACTGTTTCGGTGGCTGATAAGCCAAGCGATCAGGCGTTAAGTTACGGAGTACTCCCTCCGTACTCATATTAATTGACGTTTTAGAAAAGATTTCAGTGGAATATAAATCATAAATAATTTTTAAGTTATTAAGTTTGGAAAAATGAAAATTATATCAATAGATTTGTCTTGAAAAATATTTTTATAAAAATATACATATATTATATTTTAATATATATTTTTAAAAATATAAACAGTTAAAGTTACGGTTTCCTAAACGTCAATTAAATATGAGTATACATCTCAGACGGTGTGATGCCTGCGGTCCAAAACTATCTCGATGATGGTTGTGATTTGTGAAGCTGTAAACTATTTCCTCGTTGGTTGTGAAGCGGAACGTTCCATAGACACAGAATCCTAAGTTTTGACCATTCTGTGCCATGTACGTTACCGCTCATGCTCATGTGAGTGAGTACCTCAAGTGGGGCCCGCTTCCAGTGAGCCACTACCATTATTGTAGTATCGGGTGACCTCCAACGGTCGGAAAATTGGCCGGGAACCAACGGGCCGGGTCGGCGTCGCCGGTAGTCTTCTCTTTGCCCCCTTTCCCTCGGGGCTCTCTGCTCATAACACGCGCAACGGCTCGCCTCGCCGGTAGCCACTGCCCCCGCACATCTCACGAGCGCGACAAAAGAGGAGCCGCGACCAAGCAACCGGAACCCAACCTTCTTCCCTCTCGTTCTACTCGCTCGGGGTTTCCACCGCCCGGCAGGGAGAAGGGGGGGAGGGCGGGATGGAGTTCATGGAGCCCAAGGACATCGACTGGAGCAGGGTGGTGTCGCGGTACGTGCGCGACGAGACCTACGAGGGCATCGAGGCCCCGCACTGGGCCGACCTCACCGACTCCAACGCCGGCCGCGCCGCCGTCGACGACGACGCCTGGTTCTGCGCCCCGGTACGCTCGCTCTCTTCTTGACTCCCTCCTCGCTCCTGTTGGTTGCCCCCGCTTGATTTGATTGCGAGGAGATCAAATCAAAGCAGCGCGCACTGATCAGCGGGGTCGCCCGGTTCTTGCTTTCTTCTTCCTTGGGGATGGATTCTCTTGCGACATTGGAACTTTGCTTCTAAACGAGCGGGTGCTGATCTATTGATTTGCGCCGCTGCAGATTGCCGGCATCCGAAGACGGCCGAGGATTTCCTCAAGCTGAGCCGCAGCCCCAAGGTCTGCCTTCCTTCGCCGTTCTTGAGTTCTCACCGGCCCTTTTTCTTCTTCCACGGGTTAGCTGAACCCTCATCTCACTCACGCTTCTTCTTCTTCTTCTTCTTCTTCTTCTTCTTCTTCTTCTTCATCGGAACAGGGCAAGCTGCTGCGATCGGTTTCGGCCATGCTGCCCTTCGCCGAAAGGGACGCCAACGCCACCAGCCTCAGGTAACCAATCAAATTCAGGTGCTCTTTGCGCGCCACGCCCGCCTCGATCAAATCCCGTTCTCATCCCTCCTTCGTTCGTTGCTCAGGGACGGCAATAGCAATCTCAAGTGGCGAGGCGGCGGCGGCGCCGTTGCCGCCTCCACGCCGCCGAAGCCAAAGGCAGCGCCCAAGAAGAGGTTCCAGGAGGACAGCGAGAACCAGGACCCAGCGCTGGCCACGCCGCCCCCGCGGCAGGCGCCAAGTAGGCCGCCGTTCGGTGCCCCTCGGTGGAACAGGAATGCCAAGGAGGCCATCAAGTCCAGTGCGGAGAAGCGGCCGGACAATGCTGAGAAGGAGGCGCTGCTCAACAAGTACGCCCCGCCGAGGCAGCTCAAGAGCACCCTCTCAGCGAGGAATCTCTTCTCTGGGAAGGATATACTTGGCCAGATTTCGGAGTTCTATGATGAGCTGAAGCGGATGGTTGGAGGCGGCCGGCCTGTCACAGACACACAGGAGGAACACAGCTCAAACCCAATGTAACTCTTCCTTCCCAAGGAATTCAATTGTCAGATTGTCACTTTGAGGCCCTTGACAGTTTCATTCGTGCAGGTATCCGAGCGATTTGATGGAGAAGGTGGCTCCTGATGCCGGCGTTAGCAATCCAGTTTCCACAGAGACCGTGAAGGAAGTGGAGAGACAAGAAACAGTGAAAAAGAGTCCAAAACCAACCCCAATGTAATTGGGTTGCACTTTTCAAATAGTCATCCCGGTGCAAACATATGTATATAATATAGGTTGTATTGATTGTTGCTTACTGCATTGATGTTTGTTTCTGCAGGAAAGGAAAGAAAGTGGGGCTGAAGGTGGAAGCAGGGAAGCCAAGGTCTCCCTCTGTGCTGAAGGAAGTGAAGGCAACACCGCCCACTCCGCAGCGATTTCCATCCCCATCGCCAAACCGCATTAAGAATGTTAAACCTGGAGGGGTTGCCACAACAGGATCGCCACTCAAGAAGCCACTGAAGGTGAATCCAGCATGGCTATAGTATTTGCTTACTCTCAGTGTCAGTGGCTTTAAATCATTGTCTTTACTTGATTTTCACTGTCTTCATTTCTGGACTTCAAATTCTTCATGGGCATGTAATGTTCACAAAAAGCATGGTCCACTTTTGTAGATATTAGTATGGAAGAATACATTAGAGTGATTTCTGCCCCTTCCCCTGATGATTTAATAAATCCTACGGTGAGCTAAATTAGCATCACCCCAGTTCACCATGTGTCTGAGATGTTTTTGTATAGAAGTAGTGTCCTTCCATATTTAGCATCATCTAGCACAGGTCATGAGGAAATGTTATCGAATGTACTAATTATATGGCAAGGCATATTTTCTATAAATCCTAATAATGATGCTTCTTCATAACCTGGTATTCATTGTAGTGGAATATTTTTTTCAACTTATCTTACGATCATATTGTGGATGAGATCATATTATAGATGCTTGTGCTTCTCATAGTTGAGCTCGTCTTTTTGTACTGTAAGGCAAACACAGTGATTCTATAGTTTTAGGGCTGTTGTGCCCAACCATTACCAATGAGGTATTTATCTGAAGTTGATCGTGCAGTTATCTAATTATACTGCAATTTCCTTTTTCTTTAGGAGAAGGGGACCCCTAGTAAGGATCTGGACAGCAAAAAAGATGTTGCGAGGCAACCCTTTGGGGTTAAGGATATGAACAATACAAGAGCATGTGATGCAGAAGGGAGCTCCAGCAGCATGTTTTGGTTCTTGAAGCCCTGCACTTTCCTTGTGGAGTAGCATCATAACACTACAAAGTTTTAACGAGCAACGCATGATGTAGCTAGTATCCGTTACTTCATTTGTTACAAATATTCTGAGTTCCTATTTGATTGATTCATTTGATTGGTACCCTATCCGGGAAGTTAAAAAAAAAAATCATGTATAGTCATACAGGTTGAAAGAGCCTTTTCCATATGTATAACTCGAGATATAGCAAAAAAAAATTTGTTTCTGAAGTGATATACTAAGGTTATACAATTCAATGATTTGTTTGACTGTTGTTGCCCTCAGCTACTACCTAAGCAATTCAAAACTACAAAATGGCCAAAAATATTTTAAATGCAATCTATACATTCTGATATAAGTCGATGGTCTATATTTCTTAATTCATGAAGGTTTATACTATTCTTAATTATATTGGCTTGTACTTGCCAAATTGGTGATGTTATTCGACCTGTTCGTTTGGCCGGATTATACACTGTTCTGACAGGATTATACACTGTTGGCTGATTTCTTGTGAGAGAAAAACATTGTTTTGTCTGGATTTAGCGAACAGGCTGATTGTTTCTATTCCTTCAATTGTAGTTTCACAAGGATTGTAGCCCTAAGTTATAACAATGTGGATTCACTAGTCTGTAAGGAAATGCCACAAGTCCACCGCACACCCAAAATCCGTACTCCCCAAAACCCCTTTAGTTCCGCGGTTCCGCCCTCAAATTAATCCCACTTCTACAATGTCAGATGATCAGATCAGAGAAGAAAATAAGTTCAAAAAAAAAAGATCAGAGAAGAAAAAAACCTCCCGACTTCCAGCTCCATTTTATTGATTTCATTGTTCCATCTTGCCCAATGTGAACAATGACCACCACGCGTCGCCATGGCCACGCACCCCTCCCCCTCCGTGCTCACGCTCCTCCTCCTACTCGCAGTGCAGCTCCCTCCCGCCGCCGCCGCTGCCGCCGCGGCCAAGCACCGCCTCGCATCCCAATCCGCCCCAGCACCACCGGCCTCCTACCTCCTCGTATCGTGGGCAACAAACCTCACGCTCCTGGGCTCCGCCTCCCTCCACCTGGGCGCTACAGCCGTCGCGCTCACCACCCCATCCCGTGACGGCGTCGGTGCCGGGCGCGCCCTCTTCTCGGAGCCCGTCCGCCTCCTCGTCCCCTCCTCCTCCGTAGCCGCCTCCTTCTCTACCCGCTTCACCTTCCGCATCACTCCCGCGCCCACCTACGGTGACGGCCTCGCCTTCCTCCTAACCTCTTCCCGCACTTTCCTCGGCGCCTCCAACGGGTTCCTCGGCCTCTTCCCCTCCTCCTCCGCCTCGGACGAGGGGGGCGAGGCCGACGACCTCCGCAGCGTCACCACCGTAGCCGTGGAGTTCGACACCCACCGCGACGTGGCGCTGCGTGACCCGGACGGCAACCACGTCGCGCTCGACGCGGGTTCCATCTTCTCCGTCGCGTCCGCGAGCCCCGGCGTCGACCTCAGGGCAGGCGTACCCATCACCGCCTGGGTGGAGTACCGCGCCCCACGCCGCCGCCTCAGCGTGTGGCTCTCGTACTCGTCGTTCCGCCGCCCAGATAAACCCGCCCTCTCTGTTGATGCCGACCTTTCCGGATTCCTGCGTACATACATGTACGCCGGCTTCTCGGCGTCCAATGGCAATGGCGCGGCGCTTCATGTCATTGAACGCTGGACCTTCCGCACCTTCGGCTTTGCCAACTCATCCTCCCGCGCCTCGCCACCACCATCTGAGCCCCCAGCACCAGCACAGCACAACGAGGCCCTGCTGTCGCCCAACAAACCAAACCACCATCACCATCACCTAATCTACAAGGTGCTCGGTGGAGTCCTTGGAGGCATGGTCTTGCTTGTAGTATTTGCCATCGTCGCTTCTGTTGTCTGGCTTTCCAGGCCAGCTCGTCGCCCAAGTGAAGAAGAGCGTACAGTGCCGAGCGAGGACAAGCCTTATGGGACGATGTCTATGGAGGTGGTACGGGCAGCAACAAAGAGCTTCGACAGCGGCAATGTGATTGGTATTGGTGGCTCTGGTGCCACTGTGTATGAGGGAGTGCTCCCATCCGGTTCAAGAGTTGCTGTCAAACGGTTTCAGGCTTTATGGCCGTGCACAAAATCATTTGTAAGTGAGCTTGCGGCCATGCTCAATTGCCCAAATCATCCCAATCTTGTGCAGCTTGCTGGGTGGTGCTGCAGTAAGGATGAGCTCGTGCTTGTCTATGAGTTCATGCCCAATGGGAATCTTGACTGTGCTCTGCACACAATTGGTGGAGCAACACTTCCGTGGGAGGCTCGGTTTAGGGCAGTGCTTGGTATCGCCTCAGCTCTTGAATATCTACATGATGGGTGTGATCGCCGGATTCTACATCGTGATGTCAAGTCATCTAATGTGCTACTTGATGGCGAGTTCAATGCAAGACTAGGTGATTTTGGACTTGCTCGTCTGGTGAGCCATGGTGGATTACCACTGACAACACAGCCAGCAGGCACACTTGGCTATCTTGCTCCAGAGTATGTGCATTCAGGTGTTGCAACTGAGCGGTCCGATGTGTACAGTTTTGGTGTGCTTGCTCTAGAGGTGGCCACTGGCCGGAGGCCAACACAGAGGGGCATCTCTGTTGTTGACTGGGTGTGGGTTCTATGGGGTCGTCGAAGGCTAGTTGATGCTGCAGACCAGCGGCTTCAGGGCCAATTTGTTGCGGAGGAGATGCGACGGATTCTGCTGGTGGGTCTCTCTTGTGTGCATCCGGACTGTAGGAAGCGACCTGGTATGCGAAGGGTAGTCAAGATGCTTGATGGGACTGCACCCTTGACAATGGTGCCAGATAATAAGCCACCTGTCCTGCTCCAGACACAAGTAAATCAAGCTTCATCAATGAACTCACTGGATACTGTCAATACAGCATTCTACAGTTGTCGCTGAACTTATATGTAGGTTGGCTAATAACCACATCCTGATTCATATATTGTTGTCATTTCTGAAACATGAGTAGAAGCTAATGTTGGGGTTGTTCCACACTGTTGGGACATATCCTACTTGTGCACAGAACACTGCATAACGTATTGTTTTCTGGTACAAAATGCATTAAGGTGTTTTCTAATAACTTGGTTGAAGATCCTATGCCACTTACTTGAACAACTGCTTCAGTAACTCATATATACCTGATGATCTTCTTGATTTTGCCTGACAAATGATGGGCATCTATTGGGGTATTTGGACATTTGGACATTCGTGTCACTGTGAATAATCACAACGGAGCAGTAGCTCTGATGTTCATATAGATGCAACTGAACTGTCTTCTTATGAACTCCCTCCATTCTAAATTCCAAATTATAAGACTTTTTGGCTTTTCTAAATTTTTAGTTTTTGTTATGCACCTAAATATATGTTATGTTTAGATACATAGCAAATTCTATGAATCTAGAAATACCAAAATGTTTTATAATTTGGGACAGAGCAAGTAGTTCTAACCATGTTGTATTTGGTGTATGATTTTCTTCACTGAATTTTCACTGAAATATACATGATTGGTCCTTTCATACATCATTACTTCCTCCATTCCTTTAATTGCATAACATTGGATTTGTTGAGTGGCTTCTACCTTTCAGTTCCTTTAGTTGCAGGTTGCTACCTGATATTTTTTATAAGCGGAATATGTGCTGAGACACCTTCAATATTTCAATTTTAGGACTGCATGCTAGCACTATAGCATTTCTTGACTGAGTTGAAGTTTGGATACTACAAGGCACTGAGTGTTTTCTAGAGTCTATCAATATTTCAACAATAGGTTTCCACCACCTGACAGGTGGTGCAACATCAATCTTTCATTGCCTATTCAGATGACTGTTTCCAGTCTAAGGTGAAAAAATCGTTTTTGCATATCAAAATATATGCTCTATAATTATGCACTGTGGTGCTGTGCAGCTAAACCATCTTGACAACATTATCATGATCTGCTTATTAATGAAATTATTTTACTTAAGAAATTCGCTTTGCAATTAATGAGTAGTCTTTTATCTTGAGAATTTTGTACTCCCTGTGGCTTGTCATGTGAGGCTCTGACCATCAGCTGGTTCTCCAAATTGGCAAAGGCAAGTACGAATGCATGATATGTCTATGTGCGCCTTGACAAGCTTATACAGTTTTGATCTTTGCAAGATGTTCTAGGAAAGTAAATTCAAATATTCAATTAATAAAATTGAATCATTAATTTGTTCTCATCGATTTTGTCAGAAAAAATGTTGTCCCAGTTTTGGACTCCATGCTGTTACTCAACCTAGAAAAAAAAATAACTCTGGAATATTTATATGTTATAAAGTATTAATAAGTGTTTCACCCGCAATTGATTTGTTGTAATTATCTGGACCTCTGGGTTGTTCTAAGATGCATAGTAATGCTTCTATAGCAGGAATTTGGTAATATATTATGCTCAGGTGATTTGTCAGATTCAGGAATTGGATACATTTTGTTATAACACCTCTTGGTCCTCGTTTTGTTTGTTATGTTCTGTCGCTACACCTGCAATGATCATTGAATTTCTCATGAATGATTGTCTTTTTCTTAGTGCCCTCCCTATTGCGATCAACCACCCTTTTCACAAATAATACTGCTTCTGGTTCAGATGGGGGAGCACTGATATACCATATTTTCATTTTTTTTACTAAAGTTTTATTTCCTTCTCTTCATTTGATTTGATTTGAATTCATCGTTTTTAATGTAAATAACATGGGGTCCGCATTTTAGTTGTATGATAAGATGCAAAAAGATTTTAAACAAGACCCTAGAGTGTGCATACCGGTAAAGACCCAAGTGTTTAGATCCCAAAACAACACCCCCGGCGGCACGCAGAGACATCACAAATCAGCACGTATAATCGCTCTCCTTGATCTTGTGTCAGCTCGTTTTGTAGATAGTGTTGTTTGAGTTGTGGAAGATAGCGTTGTTTGAGTTGTGGAAGGTGGTACTGAAGTTTCTCTCCTCAATCTCGTGTGGATCTATCATTGCCCAGATAGTGTCATTTGTGAAGGTGGCACTGAAGTTGCGTTTCTTTGAATTTGGTGAGTGGTACTAAGGGCGCCTCCAATGGTCTAGCTTATTGTTAGCTCATAAGTTTTTTAATCATTAAATAATATAAAAGAAAAGAGACTAGCGTGGACTCAAGAGATAGTCTCGTATACACCATTCTCTTACAGTTTGATATTCAATATAGTCTCTCTCCACCATATATGAGTTAGCTTAGAGCTAATACTAGCTTATATTGTTGGAGATGTTCTAAAGTTGCACCTCCATCATGGTGTTGCTTCAACGTATATTAGTCCACTGCAGTAAACGGAGTGTCGGTTTTTATGCCTATCGACCTTGGTTGTAGTTGGGTTGCTTTAAAATACACTAAGTGTGTGTTTGGATTGCGGGATATTCCGGGTTGTCCTGGTTAGACCCAGATGGACCCTTGTTTGGTTTCGTGGGTTGATGAAACCGGATCGACCCAGGATGAAATATCCTCACTAGATGCGGGTTCTCACAGTACCAGCAGCAAATCGAGGGGATCGCGTCGACCCACACCCGACCACGAGGTCACGGGCTCCCCTCTCGCGCTCCACTCGCACGCTCCCCTCGCTCACGCCTCACCCCGCGTCCCCGCCTAGGCGAAATCCCCCGCGGCGGCGGGACTCCTCCACCGGTGCGCGCGCGGCGGCGGCCTCCTCCCAGCGGCGCAAGGCGGCGTGGCCGTGACTCCCCCGCGGCGGCGGGCTCCTCCCAGCGGCGCGCGGCGGCGCGACCGTGAATCCCCCGTTGCGGCGTGGCCTATCACCGATGTGGACGCGAGGAGGAGCAGCGGAGGCGGCCTCCCTCCGGCGCGGTCTCCCACCGACGTGGACGCGAGCAGGAGTAGCGGAGGCGGCCGGGGGCGCGGGGGGATCAGCGGCGGAGGCGGCCGGGGGCACGGGGAGGAGCAGCGGCGGGGCGGAGGCGGCCGGGGGCGCGGGGAAGAGCAGAGGCCGGGGAGCTGGAGGAGCAGCGGTGCGGGGACGAGAGAAGGAAGAGGGAAGGGAGAAGAATGACACAGAGAATGACATGTGGATCCCATGTGTCAGTGACTCAACCCTTATGAACCCAACACTCCACCCAAACAAAAAACTGGTGTCACTCTAACCCGCTAACCAATCACTCTAACCCGCTAACCAAACAAGAAATGAAATGAGTCCGACCCAACCTGAAAAGTGGGTTGCAGGGTTTTCAAATCCGACCGGTGGCCGGGAACCACCCGCCGGCGGTAACCGCGGTAACCGCTCCAAACCGCCCCAAATTCGAACGGTTCGCATTTTGAATTCAAACGGCGTAGTTCAAACGGTTTGGGACCGGTAACCGGTCGGTTAGGGCCGGTTACCGACCGGTTTGGGCGGTTACCGACCGGTTTGGGCGGTTACCCCCCAAACCAATTTTCAAATTTGAAAAAAAAAATCGAAAATGCTGAAAAAATTCTTAAAAATAGTTCATGATTTGTAGAGTCGAATGGTGCAAATTTTTTTTAAATTGGAGTTCGTTTGCTATTTATTTTGACGCGTAAAAGTTTGGAAAAAAATAGAAAAGATCCTTTTTCTTTTTTTTCAAACTTGTACACGTCAAAATAAATAGCAAACGAACTCCAATTTGAAAATTTTGTACACCATTCGACTCTATAAATCATGAACTATTTTTAAGAATTTTTTCAGCATTTTCGATTTTTTTTTTCAAATTTGAAATTTAATTTCAAACCGGAACCGAAACCGAAACCGAACCGCCCGAGGGCGGTTTGTCGGTAACCGACCGGTTTTGAAAACCCTGGTGGGTTGGGTCTAACCCATGCCTAGTCATCCCCAAACTAAACACACAATAAGATTATTATTTTATTACCCTAGCAACTCGCATGGCATGATCCTAGTAACATAAAAAGAGAATTGCCAGCGGCAAACATGCAGGCGACAAGCTCCCAGCGACTAGACTACTAGACAACACGCATATGCATATGAGTTCGGTTAGGTCTCCTTTTTTTTCTCGTGTTAACGTCAAGCTCACGGAGTGCTAGATTGCCATAACGGAACAACATTTTGATGCTAGTACTTATCTAAATCTTTCAATAATATTTTTCTATAGTTTATATATTTTGATGGTACAGATCTAATTTTTCCCTAAAAAAACTAGAATGGCATATACTTTAGAACGGAGAGAATGAATTACTTATAATTTAGAATGGAGAGAATACATGTCTCAGAATAGTGTATATCTTAGTACATAATAAAAGTCAAAACATTATATAATTTGGAATGAAGTGAGTATGTGTGAAAAGGAGGAGAAAAAAAATGAAAAAAAAACTGATTTAAGGATCTTTGTTGGAGTTAAGTCTAAATCTAAAATATAGTCATGGAAGGAGGTCCTCAAATATAATCCCAAGTTGAGGCCTACTGGTGGAGGCACTCTTATTAATAAGTTTACAAACATACACATACTCCTAGGTCAAACATCATTTTTCTATTTGATGACATATGAGGCCGGGCCCACCTGTTATTGAAGACAGGCTCTTAATAAAAAAAATCAAATGCAAAATCCGTTATTTAATGATGGAGCATCCAACTTGTTCCCAGTTTACAAGAGGCATGTCCTCACTCCGAATCCTTCTCTGTCTGCCTGGGTTCTTTGTCGGACCCCAACACCATCTCTCCAAGATCCACTCTGACCTTGAATGAACACCATTTCCAACGATTCCGACGGCTCGCGCCTCCATCGAAGAGTTGATCCTTGTCAGGCCTGGGAGCAGCCGCCGTCTCTGCCTGATCCTGCTCAGCTCCCGCTGGCCGCCGCTTCGCCGGAGCCCTCACGCACCTCACCGCGTCCGTGCAGCCGTGCTTGCCCTGATCCCACCCCCACCTGGCTTCCTCGACCTACGGCGTCATCATCGACGCCGGCAGCACGGGAAGGCCGTCTCTGGCTCTCTGCTTGATGCCCAGATGATAGTTTGACCATGCTCGCAATCCGTTCGACGAAATGCCCTGTGGCATCTGTGGGCGTAGCCGGCACACTGGTGGTGCTTGTCACCGCTGTCCATGTGTTCATGGTGCCAATCCTTCCTGCCTCCATGGATTACTTCGGTGCTCGCAGCAGTATAAGCCGCCCAAAGAATGTTCTCCCGGACGTCGGGGTGGTGGACTCGCGTCTCAGGGGGCGCTTTCCTTCTGATTCATATGGTGCTGTGGCATTCCGTGGCGCGCCATGGAAGGCTGAGATTGGTAGATGGCTTGCTGGGTGTCATGCTAACTCTTCATCTGTTGATGTTACTGAGGTTTGCACCCACCCTTGTCACTGGTTCATGCACTTTGACTTAGCTTTTATGGGGTTTATTTAGGTTGTTCTTTTACCACAGGCTATAGGTGCAAAGCCCTGCGAGAAAGACTGCAGTGGTCGTGGTGTTTGCAACTATAATCTGGGAGAGTGCAGATGCTTTCATGGATATTCTGGTTGGTCTAATTTCTCAGTATTCACTTTTTATTAATTAGAGTCCATGCACTATTAATTCAATAGTTCATAGGATCTGGAAGGTCTGGCTTTTAAGAACTGAAGACTAGAGCTAAAAAAAAAAGGTAATTATATCATTTAATAGAGTTAGGTACCACAAAAAACTAATCGTGGATTCTTATATTAGATACAGAGATGCAACCTAAAAATGTCTCCCTAACCATGTAGACAGTATTTTCTTCTTCACAAATCTTATACAATTTCATCTCTTAATACGCTCAGTATATCCCCTTTCATCTGTAGCATACTCTGTTTAGATCACTTTGCGTTTCTGAAAGAACATAGAACATGTAGTTTGTATGTCTGAAAGAATATAGACTATTCAGTTTATCGTATATGGATTCATGGATTAAGAATTGCAGTATTGAAGACGGGTATGCTTTTTATACTACAAAGCTGTTGGATTTGATCTGTCATCTGTGTGAGTATGTAACCTAGGCGAAATGGGAACTGAACTACTGTGTTAAACAGCTACTGGTTGTTGTTCACTTATGTGATTATAACCTTGTTTATGGACATATATTTCTGCAAGTGAATGGATTGTTCTTTCTATGGTTTTGGGTTTACTAAATAGCAAATTTCGTTTAAAAATGAATAAAAATGAGTATATGTACTGTGGAAAGGTGGCATATATATTTTTTCTTTGCTAATGTTGATATATGTTGCTTTTCTAGATTTCAATAACATTTAAATTTGTAGTGCTGTATTCCTAATCTATGGCTTCACTGATACAGGGAAAGGATGTGAGGAGGTTCTGAAATTGGAATGCAACCACCCAAATTCCCCAGAATGGCCTGCAGGTCAATGGATAGTTTCCAACTGTGCAGCTCACTGTGACAAAACAAGGGCAATGTGCTTTTGTGGGCCTGGAACAAAATACCCAGATCGTCCTGTGGCAGAAGCTTGTGGTTTTAAAACAATGTAAGACTATTGCTGATAATCTGATTTTTTTTTTGAGTTATTTTAATATTACTACTAAGTTTATCTTATCCATCTTTCTAGTTTACCTTCAAAACCTGATGGTCCAAAGCTTACCGATTGGAAAACACCCGACCTGGAAAACATATTCACAACAAACAGCAGTAAGTTAGGATGGTGTAATGTGGTCCCTGAGGATGCATATTCATCCAAAGTGAAGTTTAAAGAAGAATGTGATTGCAAATACGATGGTCTCTGGGGCAGTTCTGTGAGACGCGTGTTGAATGCAGCTGCATCAACCAGTGCTCTGGACATGGGCATTGCCGTGGTGGTTTCTGTCAAGTATGTTTATGAAATGAAATTACTCTGGTTAAATTTAATGTGGTGCATTGTTTTGTATTTTTTCCACTTTTATAAGATGTAGTCTCATTGAGTATCTCCTTCAGTGTGACAGTGGATATTTTGGGATTGATTGCAGTATCCCATCAGCATATTTGCTTCCATATGATTGGCCCTCGTGGCTCCAGACACCAGTGAATTTACCAGATCTGAAAATTTTGAACAGTACCACCATCGATGTTAAGGCCATTGTTCAGAAAAAAGGCCACTCATATATGTATATGATTTGCCAGCTCAGTTTGACAGTCATCTTCTTGAAGTAAGTCTGTGTTATAAATATTCCTTTTTGTGTTTATGAAGCTTTACTGCAGCATTTAGATTAATATTCTTTTTCTCTCTCAGGGACGACATTACAGATTCCAGTGTGTAAACAGAATATATGATGAAAAGAACAGAACTCTATGGACCCAGCAACTGTATGGTGCTCAGGTTTGCTAATTTCAGCTGCTAGCAGATAGCTTAATGTTTGTTGCTCCATGACTATACGCTGTTAGTGATATTAATTTACGAGGACAAGCAAATCTGACTAATGTTTTATTTTCTATGTAGTTAGCACTCTATGAGAGCATTCTTGCTAGCCCTCACCGCACTCTTAATGGGGACGAAGCTGATTATTTCTATGTGCCAGTGCTCGACTCATGTCTAATAACTAGATCTGACGATGCTCCACATATGCTATTGCCAGTAAGAACTGTGATCCATATGTTCTTTGATGGTCTTGTTGTTCTCCTCCAGTATTTTGATTTTAAATTTTAGAGGGACCTGCGCCGAAGGAGCTACCATGCACTTGAGTACTATAGAATGGCGTATGATCACATAGCTCAGCAGTATCCTTACTGGAATCGCACTTCAGGAAGAGACCATATCTGGGTGGGTTTCATATTTGAATGAATTATAACTGTATACTGATTCTTTGGTTCTTATACAATAGTGGCAATGACTGATTGCCTTTCAACTTCATAAAGGCAGTTCTTTTCATGGGATGAAGGTGCCTGCTATGCTCCAAAAGAAATCTGGAAGAGCATGATGCTTGTCCACTGGGGAAACACTAATACAAAACATAAGAATTCAACGACTGCTTACTGGGCAGACAAATGGGATGATATTCCTTTGGATAAGAGAGGCAACCATCCATGTTTTGATCCAAGAAAGGATCTAGTGCTTCCGGCATGGAAGGAACCTAACCCAGGGGCCATATGGTTAAAACTGTGGGCAAGGTATCCATAAAGTCAACTATATATCCTATCAACTGTTTATGTCCCTTAGAACCTTATGCCACGGAACACAACTTTTGCAGGCCTAGGAACAACCGTACAACACTCTTTTATTTCAATGGTAATCTAGGTTCAGCATACGAAGGAGGCCGCCCAGAAGACACGCATGTATCTATGTATTTGTGAGTATAAATGTGTTACGTAATTGTTTGTCATTCTTTTTCGATTGTATAATGCAGGTATAGCATGGGGATTCGGCAAAAGCTAGCAGCTGAATTTGGTTCCACACCAAACAAGCAGGGAACCCTTGGACGACAGCATGCAGCTGATGTGACAGTTACCCATTTACGAACTGAGAAATATTATGAAGAACTAGCAAGTTCTGTTTTTTGTGGTGTCCTGCCAGGGGATGGCTGGAGTGGGCGTATGGAAGACAGCATGCTTCAAGGATGCATTCCTGTAATAATTCAGGTGATATACCATCATTTTTCTTGTGCTGCATATCAAGAGAGGGACCACCGTGTGATGTCTTACTCGAACCTATCTGCTCTTTTGGCTTACATTGTAGGATGGAATTTTTCTGCCATATGAGAATGTGCTCAACTACAATAGTTTTGCAGTCCGCATACAAGAAGATGACATCCCAGGCCTCATAAATACACTCCGTGTATGTTTTTACTCTGTTTCTGCTTTTTTTATATATCTTTTGGACATACCGCCTGCAGAATGCTTACTGTTTCCATATCACTAGGGAATAAACAATACACAAGTAGAGTTTATGCTGGGAAATGTCCGGCAGATGTGGCAGAGATTTTTCTATCGAGACTCTATATTGTTAGAAGCACAGAGACAGAAAAGACTGTTCTCTGAAGAGGCACCCTGGTCTGTTGAGGTCTCAAAACTACCTGACGATGATGATGCCTTTGCGACATTTATACAGGTAGACTTGCTCCTCAACCTATTGCGTGGTATGGATGTTGTCGTACTTACTACTTAGCATCTTCTGTTTGCTAGAAATGAAATCATATTTGCATTCCCAGTATAAAAGCTTTGGCAAATCATGAGAAAGTTTTCACCCCTAGAACTACCGTACCTCTGTGTTCATATTTGCTGAGAAAGAATGCTTTTGACAGGTATTGCATTATAAACTGTACAATGACCCTTGGCGTCAGGGTCTCCTGCAAACAAAGGAGACTCGGCTGCCGAACATCTGCTCAAGAACATCCTGAAGTGTTTAGTCAGGCAGCATTGCAACTGTAAAGAATAGGCATACATACTCCTGCTCCCTCTCTCAAGAAAAAGGATAGATCTGACATACACTTAGTCAGGAATCTATAGATACTTCTTACAATCTGGATATTGTTCTTGACTGACATCCCAATCTAATTAGATCATTTCCTGAAAAAAGAAAAAGGAAAGGGAAATGCACTGTTTTCATCTACATCTATCAAAACATGGATATCCCATTTGTAGCCGTCGTTTACGTTGGCATTGACTGAGAAAGAATTGGATTTTGTTGTCCAGTGTTATTTTCGTTTGCCGAGCAAATTAGCCATAATCGAGCAGATGATGTAGGGTCTTGATGAATCAGTTGCCACGCTACATCGTTAACATATCCTAGGCAGCAAACTACAAGATGTCGGCCTGCATTCCGGGGGAACAGCTGAATGTGATATGCAGTGAACTTTTGATATGCATTGAGCAATGTTAGCCTTAGCACGGAGGAGCTGCATGCAGATGGCCTCACACATGGACGGACATGCTTATCCGCGTTTGCCCTAGGCTGCACGGTAGTAGAGATAGAGCCGGCCGGTCAAACAAGCAGATCGATCGCACAAAACAGGAGACGAGGAGAGGGGCTGGCTCATCAGGAATCGCATGCTCTGTACATCTGACGTGGAGGAGGAGGGAGCATGTGAAGAGCACGCTCGTGAGAGCCAAGAATGCTGTGAGGTGGATCTTTACACCTCGCATTCATGCCGCTAGCTCTTATGACCATGACGACGAATCAACGTGCTCGCCTTAGCTTGTTCGGCCCGTACGTACGTCCTCTCCATTCTATCCACCAACAATTGGAACGATCTGCATCGGCACCACAATATTTCATTTCGCGGAAATAAAACTAGTGAGAAAAAAAATCTAAAGCAAGTTATTGAAAGTTGATCGAACCAGAGTCGCCACGAATACGCTTCACTCACGACGAGCACGTTAGATACCATCAGAAGACAGCCGCTAGAAAGAAATAGTATGTTGTTCTAAACAAAATAAGGTACATGTTACTCATCTATCAATATAATTATTATTGTAGTGAAAAACGTCAGTATGTAAGGTTCAAGGAGTAGAAGAATCACTTGTTCCATGTATATAGGATAGGAAAACAAAAGAGAGAGAGAGAGCTATTCAAGAGGCTGAAAATTAAAATCACAATGAGAAGGGAAACGTGGATGAATTCCATTCAAATGCTTAGAAAGTGGACGAATTTGGGCAGCGCAAATAAATAAATAGAGCCAGAAATAAACCGAACAAGAACTTCGTTCTTCGGAATTGGACAGCTAGCAGGGGACGATTTTCTTTGTTTATTTTGGTTCCTAGATCGGTCTTATTTCCTAGAGATGCCTAACGGTCACATGTGGCGCCTCCGATGGGAGCTCACGCTCACAGGTCTGGAAAAGGCGCGACACCACCGTACATGCGCCGAGCATGCATTCCCGGCCGTGACAACATTTAAACCCACGCCATGCCTTGCGCCGATCGCGCGCCACTCTACTTGTACGCTACTAAACCCCCCGCGCCTCGTCACACTCTCCTCACCCCACTTCACTACACTCCCCACTCCCTCTTCCTCCATCATCCACGCCATTTCAATTTTCAAAGCTAGCCTCCTCCTGCTTGCATTATATTGGAGTTCAAAACTAAACCCTCCGATCCCTCCTCCGACTCCCCCCCAGCTAAGCCTCCTCGGCGATCCCATCCCATGGAGAGCTACGGCGGAGGGCGGAAGCGCGCATGGAAGAAAGGCCCGACGCGTGGGAAGGGCGGCCCACAGAACGCGGCGTGCGAGTACCGCGGCGTGCGGCAGCGGACGTGGGGCAAGTGGGTGGCCGAGATCCGCGAGCCCAACAAGCGCACACGCCTCTGGCTCGGCTCCTTCGCCACCGCCGAGGAGGCCGCGCTCGCCTACGACGAGGCCGCGCGCAGGCTCTACGGGCCCGACGCATTCCTCAACCTGCCGCACCTCCGCGCCTCCGTCTCCGCTGCCGCCGCGCACCAGAGGCTCAGGTGGCTCCCGGCCTCCTCCGCCAGAGGGGGAGCCGCGGCAGCCACCGCCATCCCGGCCTACGGCCTGCTCAACCTCAACGCCCAGCACAACGTGCACGTCATCCACCAGAGGCTGCAGGAGCTCAAGAACGGCGCCTCGCCCGCCAAGCCGCCGCCTGCCCGCCAGCAGCTCGCCCCGGCGGCCGATCATCATCTCCTGGCGGCGGCCTCCACGTCTCCCTGCTCCACCGTCACTACCCACGCGCCGCCCATGTCGTGCTTCCACGCCCTGGAGCGGGCAGTGGCCACGGCCGCTATGACGACGACGGTCCACGACGACGCCGAGCCGTGCGAGGGCGGCCCGCCCGCCGCCGACAAGCCCCAGCTTGACCTCAGGGAGTTCTTGCAGCAGATCGGCGTGCTCAGGACGACCGACGACGACGGCATCACGGGCGCCACTGCTAAAGCCAGCTTTCACGGTGACGCCGCCGCCGACGCTGCAGGCGGCTGCTTCGGCGGCAACGGCGAGTTTGACTGGGACGCGCTGGCAGCGGACCTCAACGACATCGCGGGAGCCCACGGCAGCGTCAACGGAGGGCTTCAGATGGACGATCTGCATGAGGTCGACCAGTTCGGCACCTGCCTGCCCATCCCTGTCGTCTGGGACGTCTAGTTCTAGACTTCTAGAGTGTGTAATCCGAGACCATGCAAATGCAATGTCTGCATGCTGCACGTGGCACCTTTCACTAGCGCACCAGCTTTAGATTCCAAGTTCAATGTAATCGATTCTGATAATCTGATGGGTGGTAATGAGTTTGGCATAATGGATCTGTGACCAATTGAGCCTACTATTCTTTTGTTCTTTTATCAAACAAACACAAAAAACACGCACCTTCCCCTATCTACATAGCCTGACTTCACTATCAGTATCCGAACAGTACTTCACTATCAGTATCCGAACAGTACTTCACTATCAGCATCAGAACACTTTTTTGGTAGCTTCAGTGCATTGACAAAAAGGTTAACTGGAGTCGAAAAACAAGCATGCAGTAAACAACAATGCGCGGATTCTGATCATGTATCTCATTTTTTCAACCATATAAATAAACCGAAAGGCATGCATCAGCAAGGTATACAGTTGAGATTCATAGCACATTAGTCTCACAATTAGTACAAAATATATGGACCACCTAGCAATTGGTGGAGTCAAACACGATGCAAAATATATATATGATGAACCACCACTGAACAATTGGAGTCAGACATAGTGCAAATGACTCGTCCTTGACTTATTCTCCTTAGCTGATGTCTCAGCGGCTGTATTAGAACAAGGTTCTGATTATTGCGCACATTACATTACTCCACCAGTCAGTGACTTCACCGTATCACAGCGACGACGGCAACAAAGTGCAAATGCTCTAGGCCTGGTTCAGGCTAGATTTTTCTGCCCAATCACAAATACAGTTGCTTTTACTTGTATATGAGAGCATCTCTGCCAGGTCCAACACCAATATAGTGCACGGGAACACCAACAAGCTCTTCTATCCTCTCCACATAGAGGCGGGCAGCATGGGGAAGTTCATTGTAACTTCGAACAGACGAAATGTCACTTTGCCACCCAGGCAGGACCTCATAGTTTACCTGAAACACAAGGCAAGGCATATAAGAGATGAAATATATGCATTCTTAGCCTTTTAGACCTGTTTAAATTGTCACTACTAACACCATAATCTTTTGAGACGGAAATTATATTGCATCTTAAAACAGAGAAAATATTATATTGCATCTTAAAACAGAGAAAATAATGTACATTCTCGAAACAATGCTATGTTTCTACTCAAAGGGGCTTTACACTATGAAAACACAGTGAGAAGTGCATGCCAAAGCTTACCTGTACTTGCTCAAGGGTATCAAGATCCCCAGGGAAGGATTGCAGCTTCTGTCCATCAGGTTGGCTATAAGAAACACCCACCTTAATTTCTGACAACCCAGACAGAACATCAAGTTTGGTCAGATTAAGTGATGAGAACCCATTGATTTGGCAGCAGTATTTAAGCGCAACAATGTCAAGCCAGCCGCATCGCCTTGGGCGACCCGTTGTTGTGCCAAATTCCATTCCAGCTTTCCTAAGGCGGTCACCTTCCTCTCCAAATAGTTCAGTTGGGAAAGGGCCAGAGCCAACTCTTGATGTGTAAGCTTTGACCTGCACATAAAGCATACATAATATATAAGCAATAGACCATGAAAAGAGGACTGTAATAATAATAACAGTGGGTTTAACTTACCACTCCAATCAGGTCACCAATTACCCTTGGAGCAATCCCTAGCCCTGTGCATATCCCACCAGCTGAAGGGCTAGAAGAAGTCACAAATGGATAAGTACCAAAATCAATATCCAGCATAGTTGCTTGGCCACCTTCAACCAAGATTTTTTTCTTCTGCTGGATAGATTCATTTAGCACATGCACAGTATCAGCAATGAAGGGCTCCAAGCGATCTGCAAACTTCTTGTACCTCTCAACCTCTTCCTTGAGCATACTTTTGCTGTACTGAAAGCCTTGAAATCTTGAAGCAGCATCTTTGAATAAGACATCAAGCTTATCCCCAAAAGTGTCCATGTGCCTCAGATCACAAACCCGCAGTCCATTTCGAGTTACCTTGCTGGAGTAACACGGACCAATGCCTCTCTTAGTTGTCCCTATAAATGAATTTTCAAGCTCAGCTTCCCTGAGTCCATCCACAACCTGGTGCAGATCAAACAGCAGATGTGCCCGGTCGGATACCACTATTCTTCCATCACAACGGACTCCACTGGACTCGAGACCATCAATTTCTCTAAAGAACCCTGGAACATGGATCACTGCTCCATTGCCAACAACACAAAGTGTCCCTTCATGGAGAATACCAGAAGGAACAAGATGAAGAGCAAATTTTTTGCCTTCTGAGTTGTAGATGGTATGTCCAGCATTCGCTCCCCCCTGATGAAAATGTGGTTGAAACTCAGATAAGGATACTAGCCTACATTCACCACAGAAATCAAGCAAAGAGAAAATAAGGGGCATGCTATTACCCCCCAGGAGCATTAGTAAGTAGTAACAGTACTGAAAAACTAGATGTATATAAATTACTTTAGGGTGCAAAGCATGGTGAAATGTCAAGTTTGTGTTAGTTCAGCAAATCACAAGTATTTGCTTTAAGATTTAAGAACACAAAGCAACATGCAGTACCGGTGCTTTACACAACATAACATAGAAGCTTTGCATTTTATGATTCTCTCTACAATATAATCAACCACACAGGGCAAATTCTTATGTGACCAGATAAAAAAGCATTCACTTGCTTGAATTAACCATTGCATGGATAATCTACCCACTTGAACCATAACATCTATGATTTATCTACATTCACTTGCATGTATGACCATTCTAGCATAGTACAAAGAAAATTATCACAGGTGCATATCTTTTAGTCATATCTAAGTGTTTATCAGTCAAGATCAAACATCCTAATACTCCTGTAAGAAACCAAAGGTGCAGTCAACATCGAGAAGATTTAAAAACGCATCATCTCCGAAACGGCTAATAAGGCTGGAGCTTTACTTCCTTAGCAAATTTCGCGTAAATTTTGGTTCTCAGCAAGGTGAAATCTAAACACAGATCCCTCTTTCAGCAATCATCATCAAACCTAATCCACAAAAATAGCACCAAACTCCAACGATTGGCTTCGTGAACGACCAAACTTTGAGCATCGCTGAAGCACGGCTTCGCCACAGAACAACACAACTCCTCAAGGCATGGATTAGTACAATCAATACTCCTCACCTGGCAACGCGCAACTATGTCAAAGCGGGGGGCGAGCACGTCGACGAGTTTGCCCTTTCCCTCGTCGCCCCACTGCGACCCCAGCACGCCGGAGACTTGGCTTAGCGACGAAACCCTATCCTCCGCGGAATCCGCGTGAACAGCCGCGGTCGCGGCGGAGACGGCGGCGGAGACAGGGGCCCGTGCCTTGGGGAAACGTACGGACTGCGCCGCCGGGCCAGCCGGGAAAAGGGATTTTCCGCTTCCGGTGGCGGCGGCGCCGGCGGCGGCCGGGTGGCTGAGTGTGGAAAGCGACATGGTTGTTCGAGGGTTTTTAGGACGGGCTTGGGTATGTCATATGTGTCCATGTTTATGTACGCGAGGGGGCGAATTGGATGCTGCTTCTTTTGAAAGTGGGAATATACTTTTCCCGAGGTTATTCAGTAACTGTAACTCTGCTTTTTTACATTGACTAATTTTATATAATAAAAAATATTAATATTTACAATATATGATTGATATTATTAAATAGATCGTTTATTTGTCTAGTATAGATAACTAATATTATTAGATAGATTATTGTATTTATTTTTAACAAATCTAGTTAAATTTATTACACGAAAACTAAAAACAACAATTATTTAGAAATAGAGCCAGTTGAGTGTTTGATACCAATTAGAGCAACCCAAATATTTTCAAAATCCTTTTTAATTACTGATAATAGTGTTTTTTATGTCAAAAATATCGTCTAACAAACTCATTAATCGGTTATTATTTAAATATAATAATCTTCTGTTATGAGTTTCTTGCTAGTTCGAGATGGTTTCTCGCCAACCAAAAGTATAAAATAATAATGACTAACAACATATAGAATCAAGGTTTTTTCTATACACAAATCGAAATTTATCCAATATTACTCAACCGAATCGAAACGGCCCTATTCACTTAATAAGTAATTTTTTTCTCACAACTAAATAACATAAGTTGTCTTATTAGCTACGAAACTATCAACCGAACAGCAAAGAACTTTTTTTTATCAAAATGACAAACCTAGCTGCCAACGTTCTCGTCATGGTGGATACGTCTTCGATGGCAACCCACCGCCGAGAGAGTATAGGGCCGGTTTGATCACGGGAAAAAGAATTCTTGAACAGCAAAGAACTTTTTGGTCAAAATGTCGGGCCTAGCTGCTAGCGTTCTCGTCACCTGGCGGATACGCCTTCGATGGTAACCCACCCAGGGTTTACCTTTACGAACCGAAACCGGTAACCGCCGGGGGCTGGACGGGCGGTTACCGGTCCAAACCGAACGGTTTGAATTTTGAATTCAAACCCCACAGTGCAATCGATTTTGGACCGGTAACCGGTCGGTTAGGGCCGGTTACCGACCGGTTTGAACGGTAACCGGTCCAAACCGCCGGGTGGTTTTTTTTTTCTTGAAAAAATCAATTTTTTTGCATGACCTTTGTGCATAATGATGTAAATAGAGCACATAATTCATGTAAAATACTGTGATACAAATGGTCAACCCCACAATAATTCACGACGGAAATAACGTAGTTCACCATTGCAACAACAACAAATCGTCCATGGAAATACCTCGTGTCGTAGACATGCGAACATCATGGTCACTACTCACTGGCGTTGCATATAAGGGAAGATCCCGTTTCGGCACCCCTCCTCGTACTCCGCGGTGGACATTAGAGCGATACCGCACGACTGTAGCCCGGCCTTGTACTCTATCCATGATTTGTCCGTCCAATGAGCTGTGGTCTCCCATTCCTGCACTAACATGTTGTAGAAATCCGGGTCTTGCCATTCGTAGACCCATCTAGTGGCCGACTGCGTGCTGATGTCAGGAAAGGGGTAGGTATAACCACCACCGTACGATGTATCACTGTACGAGGAAGAGGAGTACTGTGGCGTGTCGTAGCAGTCCGTCGGGTCGTACGCTCTCATCTGCGATTCCGGCTGCCCATGGTCGCGGTCCTGAGTAGCATGTGTGAAGTCCATCTCGCCTGCAGCCGACCATAATTAGTACTAGTGAATAGACATAGACAATAAAAAAAATGTCTGTAACAATCCATACCTGTGAAACGAGGTCCACCAGCATCACCAGCACCACTACCACCAGCACCATCTGCAAAAACCCCAGCCCCACCACCACCAACAACAACAACAGCTCCAGGGTCATCGTCACCACTATGACCATCTCCACTGTCAGTTGCTGAGCTGCTGTGATCGGACTCCTGGTACCGTGGACTTTGCTCACCCTCCTCGCCATCATCTGTCGAATCATCGCTGGTGACAGGTTGTTGCACTCGCTTCCCCTTTTTTTCTGGCTAGGTCCCGTCTGGTATTTTCTTTTCCCAAGATGCGTGTCACCCACATGTCTACGGGCTCAATCACTGATGGGCCTAAGATCGTCGGGGTCCACTTGGTCTCTGTCATGATAAAGAATGAATCATATTATTAAAAGTATGGTTCGTTAGTGTCTAACAAAGTACATCAACGTACCTCACGATATGGGACGGAAGAGGGATGTCCGTTTCTTCATCCTCTTCGTCGAGAACTGGAGCCTGGTTGAATCTGCCATACTCCATCCACTCTCGAACCGGATTATCCCTTTCGTAAAAGGATATCTGCGTGAATTGGTCAATGAAGTCTTCTTCCTCACACCTAGGTGGTCCGGATGCATCCGCGAGTCGCAGCCGAAGGTTGTAGTTCACATACACTAGCTTGTTCAGTTTTTTATGGGACAAGCGATTCCGAACCTTCGTGTGCACCAAAGCAAATGTACTCCAGTTGCGCTCGCATCCACTGGAGGATACACACTGTGCAACAAGCCTCAGCGCAAGTTTTTGCAGATTTGGAGCATCCACCATTGAGCTGCAAGTGGAACCCATTATGTTAGGTACGCGCTGAAAAAGACAAAAAAATGAGTTCAAAAGTACTCTTACATGGGGTTGTCTTGGGGTCCCTGGCCATTTTAATGGCCAGCTCACTGTCAAACTCCCCAAGGTGTAGGCGGAATGATTCTGCCTCCTGTAATGCCAAGACAGCGGAGTGCACATCCGTCATTTTCCCAAATGCTTCCTTGAGGCCAGCAAACATGGTCGGGGTTGGATTGTAACGGTATACAAGCCTTGGGTTCAGTACAGCAGCTGCAACATACGATGCACGACAAATTAGCAAATGGTAAATACTCAATATGTAGAGACTGCTATTTTAACAATGGTTGTGATCGCACCTGGGCCCACATGCGTGCCATGGTACACGTCCGCAATCCTGGCATCCATGATAGCCTTGTACTCATGCCATGTTGAGACATTTGTTTCAAAGAACTTCTCCATCTCATTTTTGCACTGTTGGAAGTTGTAGACAACCTCACACAGGTTAGGTCGCCTATCCTGATCAGCGAACCGAAGGAACCTGTAAATTGGTGCCACTGAATCGATGATGTATTTGAGTGTGTCCCACCACTGTATGCTAGACAGCCTTGCGTGAGCATAATGATCTTCCTCGGATTTTCCCCACCTGCTATGCAAAAACTCGGAAGATCTCATCCACTGCATAAAACGATCACGCTTCCGATGGAAGCTGTCCATGAACATGTAGTTGGTCCCAAACCTAGTGGCATTCCATTTGACCAACTCATCACCAATGGCTTCCCTCATCATTACATTCAACTGGCTATGGTTGTGCAGCCAAGCTGAAATGCGCTTGCATGTTGAGATCATACCTGCATGCTCCGACCTTTTACCAATGTCCTTCAGCATCAAGTTGATGGTGTGTGCAAGACAAGGTGTCCAAAGAATATGCTTGTACTCGTCGTTCAATCTATGACATGCTCTCTTGAAGTTGGCGCCGTTGTCTGTGACGATATGCACGACATGCTCAGCACCTATCTCCTCAACCACCTTGCGAATCAGCTGCACAAGTAGACACAACATTTAGTGGAACCGAGAAAACATAGTGTATGTGAACTGACATAATATTTTGGACGTACCCCCAACAAATAAGATGAATCTTGGCTCCTGCCCGTCGCATCGACTGACTTGTGGAACTACATGACGCCATTGCAATAGATCAAAAAATTGATGACATTCATTCTTGTCGGGCCCGTCCACGAATCACACATCAACGTGACCCGAAACAAGGGCCACTCCTCCTTAAACTTTGCGTACCGGATCTGCAGGTCCTTCTCGTTATGATCGAGGTACTTCCCGTCTATATCCTTTCCACTGGGTGACGCGATGCCTTCACCTGCAATCGTAAGCGAATCATGAGAATAGAGAAATATACGTAATCAATTGAAGTCTCCAAGTATATGTACTTACCCCACTTCTGCGTCTCCCTGACCGCACTAACAAAGTACGGATTGTCCGCCTGTCTCCCGGGGATTCCTACAGTATAGAAAAACTTTCCCCAAGTTTTCTCAATTGCGTCATTCGCGGTCCTTCCCCTCTGCGTCCATGACCCTATATTAATCCTTGTCTGCTGGAGTCCACCCCTCGTACCGGCTGCCAAGTTGTAGTCCTCCACCACCGCAGGGGTCTGCCTCTGTGAACTAGACCTCCGAAACATCCTCTGCAAAGGATTGCCCCCCTGCGAAATAGTACCACTACCATTGCCACCTCCACGCTCGTAAGCGCCTCCTCTCCGCTGCACCCCCTCCTGGTACTCATATTCTGCCCTGGACTGATTCATTGATGCCTGCAACTGAGCCTCGTACTCGTCATCGTCAAGGGGGTGGTTGCCCTCCGCTGCAGCAGCCTCTCGTGCAACCCTCTGCCAAGAGCGGTCACTAGTTGTCTGCCTAGTTCTGTCGAGATCCTGCTGAAAGTACTCCCGGACGTCTCTGGGCACCTTGCTGCAGTGGATCACCTGCGTCCCGCGCGCAGCCAAATGCTGCTTGAATCGGGAAGCACCACCCCCGGCTTTTTGTTTAAGACAATAGTTGCATTTCCAACCAGGAGCAAGATTCTCACCATGCTCCCATACCACGTCTCTGCGGTCTCTCGGCATCTTCCTGCACAAATGGACAACACAAAAAAATCGAACACATGCATCAAATCATACCGCAAATATATAGCAATACAACAAATATATTTTATAAAGAATCTAATGGTACTTATTTACTATAATAAATACTAAAATTTTAGTATATAAATTCAGCTAAATTTAAGACTATTTGATTCAACACTATTTAAGAATAATATCATCTTTAGGACGGAGCGAGTACTATATTTATTATAAAAAATAGTTTTCAAGGATGCACCTTTTGTTTACCTTAACATATTTCATGGGAATTACATCATGTGTCAATATTGACCCGTACTAAATCCTAAATCCTATATCAATAAAATCCTAAATCCTAAATCCTACATACATCCTAAAGCAAATCCAACAGCAAATCATAAATCCTAAACCAAATAAACCTAATTCCTAGATACATACTAAGTCAAATCCTACCTAAATCCTACAATAAATATTTTCTACATCATATACTCCATCAATCCTACATCCTATAGCTTATCATAACTAAATCCTACAACTATAGCAACTACAAATGCAAGGAAATGAAAAAAAAAAACCTTACCCAACGACCCGGTCGGTAACCGCCGGCGGGAGGGCGCGTGGCGGGCTGGTCGGTTACCGACCAAATCCCTCGTAACCGTCGCCGTCCGGTCGGTTACCGAGGGGCGCGGTCGGCTGCGGGCGGCGCGGGGGCGGAATGGAAGGGGGCGGGCGCGGATAGGGTTTGGGGCACGGACGTCGCCCCCCCGGCCGACAGCTGCTTAAATAGGAGACGACAGGAGGCAATGGGCCGCGTGGGCCCTTAACGGGCCGGCCGGTTTTTCTTTTTTCTTTTTTTTCAAACTTAAACACGTCCAAAAAATAGCAAACGAACTCCAATTTGATTTTTTTTACACCATTGGACTCTATAAATCGTGAACTATTTTTAGGAATTTTTTCAGAATTTTTTTAAAAAAAATTCAAATTTGAAATTTAAATTCAAACCGGTAACGAAACCGAACCGGTTCCGGCCGGTTTGTCGGTAACCGACCGGTTGCCGCGGTTACCGATCGGTAACAAAAACACTGAACCCACCGCTGAGAGAGTATAGGGCCGATTTGGATCGCACAAAAAAAAATTGTTCCTGCTGTAAAATTAAATTGATTCCTATGAAATTTTTGTGAGATAACCATAAGCAATGGCGGCCGGGCAGGGTGTGGTGGCTGCGGCGGAGCCGAGAGTGGCGCGGCCACGGCCTACCCCGGCGCCGGCGCGCGCAGGCCGTTCTCGTGCCATGCGCTGGACCTGAGCCTAGCCCACGAGGTCGAGCAACACGCCGTCGTTCGCCACAGGCGGGGTCTCGCCGTCTCGGCCTCTTTGGCGCCGCCTACGGTTTGATTTGAAATTTTCCTTTGTTTTTTTAGCGGTTAACCCGCACACGACGGGAGGAATACTAAGCCCGTGCCGACAGGCGAGACCGAGCCACCGAGGTCCATCCTTGAGGAAAGAAGAGACCCGAAAATCGCAGCGCGCGAAAACGCAGGAGCAACCCGCCCACTCACCACCACCGCCCGCGCGCACGGCGGCGACCGCTGTGACAGAAGTAGCAGATGGCGCCGCTCGTGCCGATGTCGCAGCCATGGGTGGAGAAATAGTAAGCCCGCACCCCTCCCTCTCTTCCCCAACAATTTGCCCCCGGAATTTGGAATGGAGCACTGGCGGTTCTCTCTAATCGTGCCTGTTCTTGCTGGGTTTGCAGCCGGCCGAGGCAGGTCAAGGATGTGGCTCACCAGGAGGAGGTGATTCGGGTGCTCACCAACACCCTCCAGACCGCCGACGTGAGCAAGCGCTAAACCCTAACCCCTCTTATCCACCCCCACAAAATTTCTTCTTTTTATTCGCGGAACCCCCTTGGAGATTTTCTTATTTGCTGTTTGGTCGCTTGCAGCTGCCGCACATGCTGTTCTACGGCCCGCCGGGGACTGGAAAGACCACCACCGCACTCGCCATTGCCTACCAGCTTTATGGGTATATCCTCGTGCTGGACCCTGTCTTTTAGTGTAGGATTTCTTAATTTGGCTGTGCTAGTATGGGTAGTGTGCTATGTAACTTGGATTGCCTTAGACTTGCCAGAAAGAGTAGTTGCTACTGCAATGGAGCAATTGATGGCGACTGCAGCTTGCTATATCTGATCCTTTGATATTACTGACGATTATATATCCTTCAATGCCACACAATACTCTTTTTTCTTTTAAAATGGCCAAAAGAACAGCAACGGTTGTGGAGATCCCTAATTTACTTGCATTTTCAGCCCATTCCAAGGTTCCATAGGCATTATTTAGCTTGAATACTTAATTTGTTGGAGGTCCTGTTAGAGGCTCTACATGTGACAATTGTTTTGGAAGGTTGATTATCTCCATCAAGGCTGGACCATCAAAATATTCGAAACTTATAATATTGTTTTTTTTGGGGCGAAGATTGGCATGCCTGTTTGTACAATCTCTAACCCAAGTATATATTGGTGCTTATCACTGAGTCGAATGATACATAGTCAAGTTACATTTTTTATGCAACAGAACAACAGCAAAATAAAACTATATGTGTTTAAAATAGCCATTTAAGAGGAACTCTGACTAATACAAAAGTACCAGAGTATGATTTCCTCTTCAACTCACAATTTCTTTTAACTTATTGAGAATGACTGTCAGACAACCAGCATTGCCTCTGTTATCTGTTTATGCATGTGGTTGTGGTGGTTAATTCCTCAAGTTTACTCATGAAATTTGCATATCCATGCTAGTAAGTATGGAAATGACATTAGAAACTGTCTTTTTTTTTTTTGAAAAAAAAACACACAACAGTACTCTCAGATGGTTTGGGGACTCAGTTTTCTTCTTCTCTTTGGATGTTTCAGTCCAGAGCTGTATAAGTCAAGAGTTTTGGAGCTCAATGCTAGTGATGATCGTGGAATTAATGTGGTGAGGACGAAAATCAAGGACTTTGCTGCTGTTGCTGTTGGTACTGCACGGAAAAGGTAAGCTCATCAAATTATAAAGCTTTTCAATTCCATCCGACTTTTGTATTCCTTACTAGTTTTCTTGTTGTGATGGACTTCAGTGGTTATCCCTGCCCACCTTACAAGATTATTATACTTGATGAAGCAGATTCAATGACAGAAGATGCCCAGGTATATTGTCACACAACATTCTTCTATATGTAATAAATGCTTCAGACCTAGTACATATGTTAAGTTGATATTTTATATCCTTCTGTAGAATGCTTTGAGGCGTACCATGGAGACTTACTCCAAAGTGACCAGATTCTTTTTTATATGCAACTATATCAGCAGGTATTTTATCAACGTGATCTTATTATTTTTCTATGGTACAAATATTGAATTTTTGTGATTCATGATTGTTAATGTTACAGGATAATAGAACCACTTGCATCGAGATGTGCCAAGTTTAGGTTCAAGCCTCTTTCAGAAGAAGTGATGAGCAGCCGCATTATGCATATATGCAATGAAGAAGGTCTCAATCTTGATGCTCAGGTATTTAAATTAGCCTTATTCGAGATGAATCAGATGATGTTTATATGCACCATACATTATTATGATAATATCTGGTTAATTGTTTGGAGCATTCTTTCATTTAATAATTACTTGGTTGAGATGCTTTGAATTCTCTAATTAGGCACTGTCCACACTGAGTGCCATTTCTCAAGGTGATCTTCGTCGTGCTATAACCTATCTTCAGGTATGAATTTTCTCCAAATCTAGTATTTGGCATTAAGCTGTGCTCAGCTGATCGTAGTTCCATATACTTTTGGTTTGTTGCAGAGTGCAGCTCGCTTATTTGGATCTTCTCTCTCTTCCAGTGACTTGATCAGTGTTTCAGGGGTACAACATTTTCTCCTCTTTTGTTTCTGAATAGGCTAATTTATCACATACTACGAATTTACTAGTTCCTGTATAGTGCGATGATGAATTAATTATTTCTTTTGGCTTTATGCTTGAGGTTATATTGTTATAAAAAGTTTATTCATGCTGGATGATGTTCCCCCAGAACTTAGTGTAAGTCTAGCCTTCAACGAAGTTTTACACACATAGCAATAAAATTGTTTATGCTTAAAGGAAATTAATTGTGCTTTTCCTCGGAAAAATATCTTATATCATGATAAATTTTACCATGCAAGTAATTGGTGACCTGTACAAAGCGAAATCAAACTCGTCCATTCATCATGTTTGTCTCCCTGTGTCAGGTTATCCCTGAAGATGTTGTCAAGTCACTGCTTGCAGCCTGCAAATCTGGTGAATTTGACGTGGCGAACAAGGAAGTTAGCAACATTATAGCAGATGGATATCCAGTCTCACAGCTGATGGCACAGGTCATCTGTTTATTTTGTTTCTAGATGTCACATTCCAGTTAATTACTATTCCTGTTGATTTCATCTGTCACTGCTGCTAACTGAAGTACTTGTGCAGTTTCTAGATGTGATTGTTAGCGCAGATGATATTCAAGATGATCAAAAGGCAAGGATATGTAAAAAGCTTGGGGAAACTGATAAGGTTTGTCCGACTAAAATTACAGTACTACAGTTATCTCATGTTCATCTTTTTCTTGTTTCCCATGACTCGTACTCTTCTAAAGGGAAACCTAGAACTTTTTTCTTCCACATGACTTGTTCAAAAATAATATGATGTTGAAGCCTGCCATACTAGAGTTGCATGTTTTTATCTTGTAGCAAGTCTCTGAAACTGTATCCACACATGTATCATGTACCGAACTTCCATAGTATCTGTAATGTTACATTTATCACCTTTCCCTTTTGGATGATTTTACAGTGCTTGGTTGATGGGGCAGATGAGTATCTACAGCTGTTGGATGTCGCCAGTGAGACTATTCGTGCTCTTTTCAACATGCCACAAACACTGGTCTTCTAAGTTCATAAAGAGGAACGGTGGTTGCGGTCCCTGGCGAAAGCTTTCCCTGCCTCTTAGATGCTGCCCAAGGCTAATCTGCCTCGCAGTACTGTTCCATTGTTGGTAGGTTTGTGATGGGTTGAAAAGCGATGAACTCGCCCTAAAATCCTGCTGAACTATGTGCCTGTGGATGCCCAATATGACAATGGACATTTTGCAACTTTACATCTTGAGTGTTATATTTCCTCTTCTATTCCCAGGTGATGCTATGATGCATAGAGCAGGTTAGCATCTAAGACTTCAGATGCCTCCAGATTGCAGTTCACGCTATGGCATTGCATTAAGATTCTGTTAGGCTGTGCTTTGTAACTTCGTTATGGCACACGTTGTATAACAAAGTTACATTTTTGGGTGGAGAATATAAAAGGTTGCGTATATGTGTATGATTAACTGCAGGCAATGCCATTTCTAGAATCGTTTTTTTTTTAGTCTTAGGGCGGAGGCCCAGTCTTTAGCATTAGCAAAAGACGGTTCTGACCGTTTACAGCATTGGGGAATGATATACCAACGATCAGAACCTTCAACCAACAGCCTTAGTTTAGCTAGATAGAAACATTTGTAGTATAGTGCTATCTATATTGCAATCCTGATCGACATGGTTTAGTTCTATAGCAAATATGGACAGTCAGATAGGCACTGTCATTTTCTTGAATTTTGATGCTAAGTTGCCTAGCAAAGCAATATTTTACGCATCAATACCCTGCACTACGCTTACGGCGAGCAACAAATCCAACACTATGTATGTTCATGTCCTCGTCCCCAACGTCTCAATGAAAAACAAAAAGCTAAGAATACCTCAATAATTAGCTCTACGCTAGCATTAGGTGACACGTGAAGGAGAGAGGCCAAAAATATTTGAACTAGCAAGAGGATACGCTGGCTCCATGAGTACATAGATTTATACCTGAGTGTATATATATATGATGAAAAAATAAATATTTTATTATTTTTCTTATTTTTCGTGGGTCCACTATCTTGAACATGGATCGCGTCAATACATGAACACGAATAAAGAAGATCTTTTAACAAGATTTTCGATTTTTCTTTCTTGTGCTTGTACAAAGTCCAACCCTGAAACAACCGTCGTCCAGATAGGCTTTCTGAGACTGTCTTCTCCATTTCTGAAATCTGAACCAAAGTCTGAAATGCTCGACTCTCCCGAAAAACAGTACCCCCAATCCAGTATCGCGAGAAGCGCAGCGCAGCCCATCGATGCTGCGCGTCGTCGTCTCCACCCTCCCCGCCCTCCGTCCGCTCCTCCGGCGTGGGCCTCTGCTAAACCATAAACCTCTGCTCCGCTCGCGCCTTCAGCCGAGGCCGTTCCGCGCGCTCTCGTCCTCCGCGTCGCCCGCCGCCGCCGCCGCTAGCGCGCCCAGCGCCTCGGTGAAGGGGGAGGTGGTTGCGTTGGAGGAGCACCTTACGCGGTGCGCGGCGGCGGGCAGGGCGCCGTTGCGGGTGGCGGTGCTGGTGAGCGGCGGGGTGGACAGCAGCGTCGCGCTCCGCCTCCTCCACGCCGCCGGCCATCACTGCACTGCGTTCTACTGAAGATTTGGTTCCAGGTAATCACCTGTTTACCATTAACATGCTCCTGGAAGGCTATGTTTCAGGATGCCTCATAAACTTGCTCCTCTAACTTGTAGGAAGATTTCAGAAACTTTTGGTCCGAGTGTCCATGGGACGAGGATTTAAAGTATGCACAAGCTGTTTGTGACAAGGTCTAGTTCAAATTTCTGATGGAACACGGCATCTCATTGAATAGCTAGTCTTCAGCATATGTACGTGGACTGATTTTGCTTACATGGACCGGGGCCTGATGATGTCTCATGTTTGGTTTTGTAGATTGATGTGCCACTGGAGGTGGTCCATCTATCCGATGAATACTGGAACCATGTGGTGAGTAACGTTTCATTTGAGCCTCCCCCTCCCTCACACCACCCCACCACCACACACACACACCATTTGTACACTACACTTTTTAGGGCCTTTGTTTTGAGAAGGAATACTGTGAATTGATATCTAGGTGTCACATATGATCAATGAGTATCGTTGCGGTCGTACACCAAATCCCGATGTTCTGTGTAACACGAGAATAAAGTTTGGTATGAAGTTTATATTTGGATGGCAATATGTTCTACTATAGAAATCCAAGTTTGCATTGAAGTGTTGTTTTCTAACTATGATGTCTTGCTTATTGCTGTTTGGGCAGGGGCTTTCTTAGAAGCTATTGAAAATTTGGGATTTGATTACATAGCTTCAGGACATTATGCACACGTAGTACATCCGTCCGCTAAAAATACTGAAGCGCCATCCATACTACAATTATCAAAGGACAAGGTACTTTGCACATTCCCTCTCAGATAGGTCATTTTATTTTCTACAGTCATCGACAGTACATGCTTACCTTTTCTTTCTTCAAACTAGCAGGGAATTCAGATTAAAAGTAATTACATAGTTGAATTGCTAATTTGCTTTGGTACTGTCATATAAATCACCTTTTCTGCTGTTTAATTGCTATTCCAGGTCAAGGATCAAACCTATTTCCTCTCACATCTATCTCAATCTCAGCTTAGAAGGCTTCTTTTCCCACTAGGATGTATTACAAAGGTTTGGTCGATTTTCAGCAAACATAGCTAGTATAATCTATTGGCCGAATGCCACAAATTGACTTCACTGAATTTTATCCTGTATCATGCAGGAGGAGGTTCGCAGACTGGCTACTCAAATGGGCCTTCCTAACCAAGGTAGGAAGGACTCACAAGGGATATGTTTTCTTGGAAAGGTATACACTGTACCTCTTTTTCTTAGGGATCAATGTTTTCAATAAATCATATCATTGTGGAGCTATACAAGTATCTCTTTCTAGGTCAAGTTTAGTGAGTTTGTTGAAAGACATATAGGAGAAATGGAGGGAATCATACTGGAAGCTGAGTCTGGAGATTACCTAGGGAAACACCATGGGTTTTGGTTCTATACAATTGGTCAGCGGCAAGGATTACGGCTTCCTGGAGGACCTTGGTATGCACCGTCTGTTGATGCATCCTCAATATTTGTGTGCTTCCATCAGGAACTTCCATGTTAATGTTACCACCTAGTTATGCTGCAATCCCTTGTCCAGTGAAAATCATTGTTTTGCCCTACGATTTGCTGTTACAGTGGGGCAAAGTTTTTCCTTCATCATATAGATATGTATGCTTTATTCATCCTGAAATCATCGACTAAAGGCCTTTCATATTTCGTGCAGGTACGTAGTAGAGAAAGATGTTCAAAACAATGTGGTTTTTGTATCAAGGAATTACTATTCATTGGATAAGCGGAGGCGCACATTTCATGTTGGATCACTAAACTGGTTTGACAATTCTGGACCTGGAAGCAACGGGCAACTTAAATGCAAGGTAACGGGGTACTACATACAGTAGCCTCAAGGGCACTATGATACTTGGTTCTTAGCATTTCTATCTGGTATCATTCTGTTATGACCGTCTGGTATTTCCAAGTTGCAATAGTGGTTTTGCATAAATATGGCTTCATTATGCTGATAAGAGTTCTAGTTGATTGATTATTTTTGATTGATCGAAACATTGATATCCTAGGTTTAAGGGCGAAAGGAACCCCATACGAAGCAACCATCTTACCTCATCTATGAAGTAAGAAGTTGCAAGAGAAAACATATAAGCTAAACTGTAAAATACCAGGATATGGGGCAATTGGCCACACCTCAATGGGAGGGGGCGCCTTCTATTATATAGGGCCGGTTGGCCTTGCTTTACAAAGCAAGGGTAAATCCCTTGATTACATCTGCTAATATATAGCAACTAATCCATGATTTACATGCGGCATATTCTATTGCCTAACACCCGCCCGCAGTCGCAGCGGGAGGCTCCCGGACGCAAAGGCTGGATCGAAATTCGCGAAAGAGTGCTGTCGGAAGCCCTTTAGTCATGATGTCGGCGAACTGGTGAGAGGAGGGCACATGGAGAACCCGAATCTCACCAAGGGCCACCTTTTCGCGGACGAAGTGAATGTCGATCTCGATGTGCTTCGTTCGCTTGTGGTGAACAGGGTTGGCCGTCATGTAGATGGCGCTGACATTGTCGCAGAAGATAATGGTGGCGGAGGGCAGCCGGATGTGGAGCTCCTGGAGTAACTGTCGAAGCCAGCAACATTCGGCCACAACGTGAGCCACGGCCCGATATTCTGCCTCAGCGCTGGAGCGGGACACCGTGGTCTGGCGCTTGGAGGACCAGGAAACCAGGTTGTCGCCGAGATAGACGCAGAAGCCGGAGGTGGATCGTCGAGAGTCAGGACAGCCTACCCAGTCAGCGTCAGAGTAGGCAGTCAGCTTGTCGACAGAGCCGGTGCCAATGTGAAGACCTGAGGAGAGAGTCCCCTGAACGAAGCGTAGAATGCGCTTGATGAGCGCACGATGGGGCTCGCGCGGGGCATGCATGAAGAGGCACACCTGCTGAACAACATATGCCAGATCAGGACGAGTTAGCGTCAGGTACTGGAGAGCCCCTGCCAGGCTCCTGTACTCGGATGCGTCCTTCTCTGATAGCAGAACCCCGTCGGTCGCGGATAGCTTGGCGTGAGTGTCAACGGGTGTCGATGTCGGATGACACTCAGCCATGCCCGCGCGCGGAAGGAGCTCAACAGCGTACTGGCGCTGGGAGAGGAAGAGGTCGTCTGAAGAGCGTGTGACGGCGATGCCGAGGAAGTGGTGGAGGGCGCCAAGATCTGTCATGGCGAACTCGGAGCTCAGCCGAGCCACAATGCGCTGAAGGAGGGCCGAGGACGAGGCGGTGAGCACGATGTCGTCGACGTACAACAGTAGGTAGGCGAGGCTCGTCCCTTCCCGTAAAATGAAGAGGGACGTGTCGGAGGTGGAGGCGACGAAGCCGAGCTGCCGAATGAAGGTGGCAAAGCGCTGGTACCAGGCCCGTGGAGCCTGCTTCAGTCCATACAAGGACTTCTGCAGACGGCAAACGTGGTCTGGGGCGCCAGTGTCGACGAAACCTGGCGGCTGCTGACAGTAGACAGTCTCCTCGAGTTTGCCGTGAAGAAAGGCGTTCTTCACGTCCAGCTGGTGAATCGGCCAGGCGCGGGACGCGGCGATGCTGAGTACAGACCGTATGGTGGCCGGTTTGACGACCGGACTGAAGGTCTCGCCGTAGTCGACGCCCTCGCGCTGGCAGAGGGGCGGACAACCCAGCGAGCCTTGTGGCGCGCGAGGGACCCATCAGCATGGAACTTGTGCCGGAAGATCCACTTCCCCGTCACGATGTTGGCGCCTAGGGGACGCGGAACGAGCTGCCAGGTGCTGTTGTCGATGAGGGCCTGGTACTCCTCCATCATCGCAGCACGCCAGTTGGCGTCGGCCAGCGCGCTGTGGTAGTTCGTCGGGACCGGCGATGGTGAGGATGACGTAGTGGCCGCCAGCCCTTTATAGCTGACGCGAGGGATGGCACCCGTCGTGGTGCGGGTGACGGGGGGCGGCGGTGGCGGTGGTGGAGCAGAAGATGCCGCCGGTGCTGGTAAGGGCGCCGTCGGTGGTCCCTGCCGGGGCAGCCGCCGGTCCGGACGGCTCGAGCGTAGAGGTAGTGCGGGGTCGACGGATGTAGACCCTTGGAAAAGGGACCACGCTGGGTCCAGGCGGGGGCACGTGACCACGCCCGCCTGGTGTCGAAGAAGGCGATCCATGTGATGGCACAACGTCTGGGGGCGGCTGCTCAACATCCGAGGGGGATGGAGTGACCACGGGCGCCGAGGAGGAAGTCCCACCTGCAACAACAGTAGAGCAAGGCACCGAAACCATATCGTCGTCGAGGAGGAAGTCGTGGGAGGCGGGGGTGGGGGCGTCTGAGGTGGCTGCAAAGGGGAAAGCGGTCTCGTCGAATATGACATGGCGAGAGATGATGATGCGACGTGTCGATAGGTCGAGGCAGCGGTAACCTTTGTGCGAGGGGGGATATCCTAGGAAGACGCATGCTGTGGAGCGAGGGGCGAGCTTATGTTTAGAGGTTGCTTGCATGTTGGGGTAGCAGAGGCACCCAAAAACACGCAGATGGTTATAGGTTGGCGGCTGGCTATGCAGACGAGTGTAGGGGATTTCGTGCTGAATGGAGGAGGATGGGCGCCTATTATGGAGGTAGCAGGCCGTCAGGAGCCCCTCGGCCCAATATGCAGGCGGCAGGGAGGCATGGAGGAGCATGGTACGTATGTAATTATTGAGTGTGCGGATGATGCGTTCGGCTTTGCCATTTTGGGGTGATGTGTAGGGACAGGAGAAGCGGAGGTGAGTGCCTTGAGCAGCGAAATATTTGGTGGTGGCAGTGTTGATGAATTCAGTGCCGTTATCAGCCTGAATACATTTTATGGGAAAGCTGAATTGTGTTTTGGCAAGAGCAGCGAGTTCAACTAGGTGTTGGTGGACCTCTGATTTTTTTCGGAGTGGAAAAACCCAACAGTAGTGACTGTAATCATCCAAACATACCAAGTAATATGCAAAACCAGACAGACTGTTGATGGGGGAAGTCCAAACATCACAGTGAACAAGTTCAAAAGGGACATGAGTTATGGAATGCGAAGAACTGAAAGGTAGACGCGTATGCTTGCCTATCTGACATGAGTGACATAGGGAGCGGTCTACTTTATTACATGAAACAGCATGAAGTTTATTTAGGCGTTCTAGAGCAGAGGGTGCAGGGTGGCCGAGACGTTGATGCCACAGAGTCGACGAGGCAGCCAAGAGAGCATGAGGTGGGGCGGCAGCTGTGGAGGCAGGTATGGTGTATAGGTCCCCGTCGCAGTTACAGCGGAGAATCACGCGTCCCGTCCTGATATCCTTAACAGAAAAACCATGTGCGTCAAATTCAAAGGAACAACTATTGTTGCGAGTGAATTGACGGACGGATAACAGGTTGCGGACTATGGATGGTGCGACAAGAACATTATTAAGAGCGAAATTTGTTGTAGGTGTAGGAAGGATGGAATGACCTGTAGACGTAACAGGAATGCTGGTGCCATTACCTACTGTTATTGAGGAGATGGAGGGGGGGAGGCGTTGGGTAAGCATACAAGCCGAGGATGTCATGTGCGTGGAGGCGCCGGAGTCAACTGTCCAGTCGCCCTGCAGTTGCATGTTCTGCAGGGCAGCGATGAGGCCGGCTGCATCCCAGGTGCTGGTGGGGGTGTTGGAGCCGCTGGAGGTTGCCTGGAGTGGAGCGAAGGCGGTGTTGGCCTGCGGGGAAGGCCCTAGGATGCCCTGGTTGCGCCCAGTCTGGGCACCAGGACCTCCCTGGCGGCGCTGTCCAGGAGGGGTGACGCGCTCTCCAGGGGCGACACATTCGCCGGTCCAGGGATTGAAGCCCCAGGGAACGCGTTTGTTGGTGCTGGTGCTGCCGGAGGTGCCGCCGGAGGAGTTTGGGAAGGGCTGCTGGACGCCCTTCTTGTTGTGAGGACGCCGGCCGCCCTGCAACTGCTGCTGCTGGTGACCGCCGAAGGGGGAGGCAGCAGCCAGGAAGGCGGTGTTGGCGCGCACTTTTTCCTCGTTCTGCAGGCGCAGTTCCTTGATAAGGAGCTGGTGCCGGGCGGCAGCGAGGGTGAGGGGCTGTGCCCCGGCGATGTTGTCGGCGACGTTGGAGTAGACCTCGTTGAGCCCGCGCAGCAGGTTGAGGACGAGGTTGGGTTCAGAGACGGGCTGCCCAACGTCGCGCAGTTCGTCGGCCTTCTCCTTCATGCGAACGCAGTACACGTCAATGGATAGGTCCCCTTGAGTCATCGAGTGGAAGTCGTGATTCAAGAAGATGGCGCGAGGAGCTTTGTTGGCCTGGAACACCGCGCTGATGGCCGCCCACAGGGCGCTCGCTGTCTGCGTGTCGTCGGTCATGGCGAGGTTGAGGGTGGCGTCGGTCAGGGCTGATGCGGCATATTCTATTGCCTAACATAAACCTACACTAAAACAATAGCATGAGCCGACCAGCCCAGGCCTGTTGAACTGACCCGTTCGCATCCACCTTAAATATCCCTTACTCAGGCTCTGTTTACAAGAACTTGAGCGACCAGCTTACTGTTCACACATCTTGGCACACAAGCAACCAAATCAGGGGCTAATTCTGACAAAGAGCATCAAAGTATCTTTTATCAGGCCAAAAGAGTGTTCTAGCCCTTGCCTCAGTAATAACTGAGATAGCGAACATTGATCAGACTTGAGGTTGGGTTGGGAAGTCAAGACCAGCGACCAGCCCATGGATGATTGCCGGAGGATTTTTGTAGCGAAAGCCACCTCAATTGCAGAGCCCAGTCCATTACTTGTAGATTGTGAATGCCAATAGCACCCATTACTTGTAGATTGTGAATGCCAATAGCACCAAGATCGATTGGTCAAATAACTCTCTCCCAAGCCACTAGACAGCATCCCCCATTGAAGGCAATTAGCAAATATGCTGGGATTGCCTACAAGACAGTGGACCATAGTATTTTTTTTCTCAAATACACAGGAGATTTGTGTATCATTGCATTATAGAGAGAAAAGGTCGGCCTATTACACATACCACCACCTCACTCCAGGCCGGGCTGAGGGGTTGTTTCATTACATTGAACAAGTTAAACTGTAAAGACTAAGGTAGGGGTGAAACCTGACCACACAAACTCCAACCAAGCTAAGATAATCTAACTTAGCCGACCACTGTGACCTAGACCCAGCGTGCGCAGGCCACGTGCTCCCGCCATGCACCAAAGTTGATGCTCATCTCTGAATTCAGTGAGCAGCCTGGTGACGCAGGGTCGAGTCCCTTAAAAAATGCAGGCGTTTCGGTGCTTCCAAAGGATCCAGGAGCCTAGAATGATGATTGTGTTCAGTCCCTACTTCTCCTTCGGAATTCTCTTGGTTGATTTGCACCACCAATCTGCTAAATATTTATATTGTCTTCTGGGAATCCGGTCTTGGAGTCCCAAAGGAGTGAGAATCCATGACCAGAATTCTCGAGCGAGGACACACGTAGTAAGCAGATGTTGGACCGTCTCCCTGATCGCACAAGGGGCATTGGTTAGGGTGTGGAAAACCTCACTTGGCTAATCGGCGCGCCGTCCAGCACCTGTTTCGTATTGCTAACCATAAAAATAGCTTGCACTTTACTGGTGCCTAGGATTTCCATAGACGTCGCCACTCGCCAAGGTGCAAAGGTGATGGAGTCATGGAGCCATTGAAGAATGCTAGATATGCAGATTTTGAGGTAAACTGACCTGACCCTTCCAATCTCCAAACGTGGACATCATGATCCTGAGAGAGGATCGTCTCAAGCAGCATATCCCATAAATGAAAATATTCAAAGAGACCAACCAAAGAGAGACCACCGCTGATGTCAGCAGGCCAAGCATGATTCTGTAGGGCGTCTGCAACCATGCTCGGTTGGGATCTGTTTTCTTGAACCATAACCAGCGGATTTGTAGTGCCCAACTCATGCACTCAAGGTTAAGAATCCCTAAACCGCCCAGATCAAGTGGTCGCTGGACCTTGTCCCAAGCAACCAAGCAAGCACCACCATTCACTTGCTCTCTCCCCTTCCAAACAAAGGCTCTCCTTATCTTATCATGGCTCGTAAAGACCATTTGGGCACCTTGATCGCTATCAAGACATAAAAAAGGAATAGCCGATAGGAAGAATCGAAACCAAGTAACTCTCCCTGTCATGTTCATGAGAGCGGCATTCCATCCAAGCATCCAGGGAGTTTGACACTAATCTTCTCAATGCACTTGAGAAGCTCTGCCTTTCCTTTTTTTTTATTTGAGACCGGCAATCCCAAATATGTACAAGGGAAGTCTACTGGGGCGCATGTAAATGTATCACAATCTCCATTTGTGCCGGCTCACATCGATTAGGTATGACACAACTTTTCTGCAAATTTGTCTGAAGACCTGATGCCTCACCAAACATTTCCAGGATGCTCACAGTGAGGTTCATCTCTGCCTCTTGTGGCCGAATGAATAGGACAACATCATCGGCATAAAGAGATATTCGCTGACCTGGATTTCCTCACATGACATGAACACATCCATTACGAGGATGAACAACATTGGAGAGAGGGATCTCCCTGTTGGAGACCTCACTGGTGTCTGATCTTCGGACCTGGTTCACCATGAAGTAGTACCTGGGTGGAGGCTGTGTGAAGTAAGTTAGAAACCAGGTTACACCAAACTTGGCCAAAACCCAAATGAGTGAGGACTTAAGTGGACCATAGCCATAGTAGCCCTTCCTGCCAAATTCATGGGACTTGCCTTCCAGTGAGTCGACTAGCAATCATTTCAATCCATGACAGCCAATTACTCCTGCACAATTTTTTATTGGAAATTGACAGTCCCAAAAAGTACTAGGGAATTCTGAAGGGCACTGGAGAGCTTTTTTCCCCATCAGTTCTAGCAGTCCCCTCACATTTGACCAGGATAGCACAGCTTTTGAGAAGGTTAGTTTGCAAACCAGAGACATTACCCAAACAATCCAATATTTCTTGTGATCCACGGCTCCTCAACTGGGCGTATGAACAAAGCCACATCGTCAGCATATAATACAGGCTGATTAGCAGAACAATTAGCAACAGGTTGCAGCAAGCCCTCATCAACAGCACTAATGAATAAGCTATCCAACACATCCATGATTAGAATAAAAAAACATTGGGGATAGAGAACGCTGATGCCTACTCTCCATTAAGGAGGACTTGAGTTGAGGAAGTGGTCAACAAATTAGAGATGAGATTGAACTAAGACCAACCAAAACCCAAGTGGGACAACGCCTCCAGTAAAATAGCCATGAGACAAAATCAAAAGCGCTAGATGTGACCGATTTAAAAAATCTGATAGAATAAAAGGGTCCTTTCGTTCTTCTTATATGTTGGGTTGTGGGGTTGAATAGATGGTGTGCCCCCACACGTCCGCCTTGTTTGTGTGTGTGCAGAAGGGAAGAGGTGTTAACAACACAGTGGTCCTTGCCCTCCAGCAAATGACTGATCTATCTCCATCTCCCACTTATGGTATCGTTTGGATAAACTCAATCCCTCCCGATCCGTATGGATTGGAGTGGAAAGTGAACTAATTTTCCACGCCAGTCCCTTCCAATACGTATGGATTGAAGGTGACCGCTATGTTTCCAAACAAAAGCCCAAGCAACTTATATCTCTGCCAGATTGAGAACCAGCTCAGTCCTTGTCTCCTTGAGGCAGAAGCTGAAACCCTCTCTTGTGGCAAAGTTTGGTGCACACACTGCCAGTATCAGAGATCAATTTTCTCTCAGACAACCAGGTGATGGTTGCCCTCCTTAATCAGAGGCAGAACAGGACAGTGCCTGACTGGGGGCTCTTCCCATCTACCGAGGAATTCAAAATTTCAAACACCATACTTCAGAAAAAACATATGAAGTCTTCAAGTTTCATAGAAGCCAGAACAGTTCTGCTTCTGCACACATTCTAGCGCATCAGGCAAGCAAGGAACGCTTGGCATTCCTCTATTTTCTCGTGTAGCAATTCCCTGCACATTACTGGATGTCCAGTTCAGCAGGTTCTCTCTGATGTATCCTGGGTCCCCTATACCTAATCCATGTAAGATGCTCCTAATATAATTTAAATCCGTATAAAAAAAACTAAGCAAGTTGTGTTTCATTCAAGATTTTAGTTTTATATGCTGAGATCTGTAGTGTTTTCCTGTGTAAAATTACCTTTTTTTCCTGTGCTAATATGAAATTTCTGAACATCAGGTGCGGCATAGCCCTGAATTTCATGATTGCACTTTGATAAAAGAGCATACTGGAGAACATGAGGGTGCTTTTGTGGTCCATCTATCCGAAGATGACCAGGGCTTAGCAGCTGGTCAGTTTGCAGCGTTCTATAGTGAAAATTCATGCCTGGGATCAGGCATCATTTTAGATTCATGGGACAAGATGAGTTTCCCTGTCTGCTCAAGGGCACTCGAAATCGCTAAATTGGAGGACAAATCAAGCTTAGGGAAGCCAGTAAGAATTCTGAACTTGGAGCATGTCGTGAAGCCAGAACAACATGAGGCAATCAAAGTTGCCTGACAACTTAGTGTCGTAGCCTTCTCCTAATTTCACCAGCTGCCCCTGCAAATCTATTCACCAGCAGTCTGGCAGGCCCTGGAAATCGAAGGATCAGGGGTGTTCCAGAATTTTTCGATATAATAACCCCAAAGTTGGAAACTCCAGGTAGTTCTTTGAAGGACGACCTATTGGCAAAGGTATGTGTTGGCGTCTTGGTGCGCCAGCGTTGCCGAGGAACCATGAAGCTTCGTGCCTGGATATGGTTGACCTGAATTAACTGTTGATAGTGATTTTTCGATCTCTCTGGAAAGCACACAATAATTTGGGCACGTCCTCTCCTGACTCCTGAGTGGAAGTATCTGGATTCAGACATTCAGTACTAGTCAGCAGCACTGCAGTAAACTAATACAGGGAAATCGCTGTACGTTGTATGATAGTGGTTTGACGTTGTATTGTAAATTTTGATGATAATATCGTTGCGTGATTGCACTGGCCACCGGATTGTTCATAAATCATAAGTCAAACAATATATTGATCTTTTTCCTCTTTTTGGCGTTTGGATCTTGACTGAAACGGAGCGATATGTCAGAGGTTCAGTTTCGTTTACTTGGCGTCGGTGCGACGTCTACGTGTCAGCACAGTACGCGCGGCAGATGTTTACTCCTACATCTGAATCTGATTCAGGTGTTGCTTGGGACAGATTTGGTAAAACTTGTGATCACGCGCTCTATCCCAAAGCCTGATTAGAGGAGCTCGTGAGACGTGAGGCAGGCCTTTTTTTCTAGTACTAGCATCTTGCTTGTGCCTTCTAGAACTCTGTTGTACAGTACGTACGGTACGTAGTAGGAGCAACATTCTTTTTTTTTTTGATAATCGGGCCTTCTCATTACTTATCTGCTAACCAAATCGTTAGCGACAATAACAGAGATATGATCCGGGACCAGAGCCGAGAAGGCTCCTTCACCCTGAACACACTCATACCCCAATTTAGCCGGCTCATGCGCGGCTTGATTACAACTTCTACTTCCAAACACACATCTAAATGAAATGAAATTAACTTCCGCAAGGAACTTGATCTCTTCAATCAAATAACCAACCACAGAATCACCATACGAAGCCGTATTCAGGGCTTTGACTACCTCTTGAGCGTCTGTTTCCAGAATCAATCGGCCAATACCCAGTTCTGAAGCTTTCTGCACCCCCTGCAAGCTTGCCATCAGCTCCGCCTGGAAGGCACTCAGTAGGTGATCAGCCTTGCCTCTTCCTGTAAACACCACCTCTCCCTCATCGTCTCGTATTATGAAGCCCCAACTCCCAATCTTCTCCCCTTCTCGAAAGGATCCATCAACATTCAGTTTAAGGACCTCCGTAGGTGGCTTTTTCCACATTTCTTTTGGCTGTCCCGCTCTACCAATGTCAGTAAAACGGGGGCACATGTTCTCATGCACATACATCTCAATGCTTCTTGTTATAACTTCTACCGGTCTTCGCTGTCCCTTTTCCCTGATTCGGTTACGTTCTGTCCAGATGAACCAGAGAGTGGTCACCATCATCTCTCTCTTTGGTTCAGTCTGCTTCAGAATCCATTCAACCGTATTATAAGCTTCAGGCATCAGCGCAAGGATCTCCCGGTCTTTCTCCATCATCAACAGCCTCCATATTTGTTTGGCCAATTTACATTTGAAAAATAAATGAGTGCCATCTTCCTGCATCCTCCCACACACTGGACAGGTAATATCAATATCCATTCCTCGCCTTCTCAAATTGCACCGGAGTGGATGACTGTTATATGTGAGCCGCCACAGGAAATGCTTAATTTTACCTAGGCATTTCAGTTTCCAAATATTCTTCCAAAGACCTTGGCCCCTTTGGTCACTTCCCCCCTGTAATTGTTGTGTGAGTCTGGACCAGTCTCTACTCACCCGATATGCACTTGTCACACTAAACCTTCCATGCTTATCAAAATGCCACGCCAACCTGTTATTATGGCCACCGTGAGTTGGCAGCGCCAAAATCAACTCAGCGTCTTCCTCCCAAAAGATGTCACGAACTAACTGATCATCCCATGAATCCATAGCCGGGTCAATGAGTTCATTCACTTCAGTCAATACCGTGGCACCTCTTGGGGTATTGGTTGTTTGACTGAATCGCGTGGCAACCAGGGATCCTTCCAAATGTTCAGACCAACTCCATCACCCACTTGCCAGATCATTCCTCTTTTCACTACTTGAAGCCCCCGTAAATATGCTACGCCACGAGTAAGACATTCCACTCTTAGGCTTGGCCTCCAAGACAGTGGTCGTCGGAAAGTATTTTGCTTTTAATACTTGAGAACACAATGAATCAGGGTCCTTCCATAGCCTCCAACCCTGTTTTGCCAACATTGCACGATTGAAGTGGTGTATATCTCTGAAGCCCAACCCTCCTTCCTCCTTTGGTTTCAGCAGTTGATCTTTGTTTAGCCAATGAATTTTTTGCTTTCCTTCTTGGTTGTTCCACCAGTACCGACATATCATGGCACTAATTTGGTCACATAGGGACTTCGTTAGATCAAAGCACCCCATCACGAAAGTAGGGATCGCCTGCGCCACAACCTTGATTAATATTTCTTTTCCTGCCCATGATAAAAATTTCTCATTCCATCCCTGAATTCTCTTCCAGATCTTGTCCTTCAAATATGCGAAGGTGTTTGTTTTTTACTGTCCCACATAAACTGATAGACCCAAATACTTCTCGTTCATCGTCTCTTTTGTAACTTGCAGCATATCGCAGACCTTCTTCCTTTGGAGGGCTCCAGTGTTCGTACTGAACAGGATGGCCGACTTCCCCTTATTAATCATTTGCCCAGAGCAGATTTCATACAGCTGCAGGATTGTTTGCAATTGGCTGCAATCCCCCTCCGTTGCGCGAATCAAAATCAGAGAGTCATCGGCAAACAGAAGGTGGGAAATGTTGGGGCCACCACTGCAAATTTTTACTCCAGCTATAAGTCCGTCTTGTTCACTCTTCTTCAGTAAAGCTGAAAAAGCCTCAGCACATAACAAAAAAAGGTAGGGGGAGAGTGGGTCTCCTTGCCTTAAACCCCTCTGAGGTATGAAGGTATCCGATAGCTCGCCATTTACCTTCACCTGATACCTGACCGTAGATACACACTTCAGGATCAACTCTATCCATTGATCAGCAAACCCCATCCTTTTCATCATTTGGTGGAGGAAGCACCACTCCACTCTATCATAAGCCTTGCTCATATCAAGCTTGACAGCAGCATAGCCCACATTTCCTGTCCTCTTATTCAACAGAAAGTGAGTGGCTTCATAAGCAATGAGTATATTATCAGAAATTAACCGTCCTGGCACAAAAGCACTCTGATTCGGGGTGATCACTTCGAGTAACACCTGTCTCAATCTGTTTGTTAAAACTTTTGATACGACTTTGTAGATCACATTGCATAGGCTAATGGGCCTCAACTCAGTTACTTTATCAGGCCTCTCAACTTTAGGGATCAAAGAAATAATCGTGTCATTCCAGCCGACCGGCATTTGGCCCCCGTTTAGTACCACAAGCACCTCATCAGTAAGTTGGTCACCAATCACTTCCCAGTACTTTTTAAAGAACAAAGTCGGCATCCCATCCGGCCCCAGAGCCTTTAAATCTCCAATGGCGTACAAAGCAGATTTTATTTCCTCCGGGGTGAAAGCCTCTGTAAGAAGATCATTCATTGCAGGAGTAACGTTCGGTTCAACTGCTTCCAGGATCTGATGAAGTTGTTGTTCCTCAGGTGCCACGCTCGAACTGAAAAGCTGCATGAAATAATTAGTGATAAGATCCTTCTTCTCTACTTCCTCCACCGCCCACCCCCCATTCTCCTTCCTCAGACTACCTATCCTATTTCTTCTCCTTCTCGTCGAGCAAGCATTATGGAAGTAAGACGTGTTTCGGTCACCAAATTGGAGCCAGTTTGTGTGGGCTCTCTGCTTCCAGTAAACATCAATCTGGTCCTCCAACCTGTCTACCTTGAAACTCCAAACCGCTTCTCTACTCATCGACATATCACTAATTGGCTCCCCTCTCCACCTCTCTAATTCCTTTTTTGCACTTTTCAATCTTTTCTCCAGCCCCCCCCCCCAAAACATTTGTACTCTACTCTTTCAGCGAGACAGCCACACCTCTAATGTTCTCGCTAAAACTTCGCTACACCCCATCACCTGGGTTCCACGCCTCTTCTATCACCTTCCTACAATCCTCTTCCTGCACCCAGTTTGCCTCAAACTTAAAGTTCTTTTCCCTCGCTCCCTGCCTTCTCACAGATTCCGTATCCACTACCACCGGCCTATGATCCGAATGAAACAGATCAGCATTTCTAACATTCACCAGAGGAAACGCCATTCTCCAATCCCCATTAGCAACAGCTCTGTCTAGCCTCTCCCGTATATGGGCATTTCCTTTGGTTTGCTTATTTCGCCAAGTGAAAATATCACCTGTAAAGCCCAGATCCTCCAGTTGGCACACTTCCAGAGCCTCTTTAAACCGGTCCATATAGGACTGTGGTCGGGGTACTCCCCCCTCCTTCTCATGCACAAAAAGAATCTCATTAAAGTCGCCAAAACACAGCCATGACATGTTTTCCTCGTCCTCAAACTTCAACTTTTCTAGTAACTCCCAAGTTTTCAGCTTCAACTCCGGCTCCCCATACACTCCAGTTAACCTCCATTTCAAACCACCAGTCTCCCGGACCTCCATATCAATGTGGTTTTTTGAACTTGATCGCAAAACCACACTGATTCCACTCCTCCAGAACGCAGCAATCCCCCCCTTTTCCTTCGCAATCCACCACCACCATGTTTCCCATTCCCAACAAGTTTTTGAACTTGCTTATCCTCGCCTCGTCCATTTTTGTCTCGGACAAGAAAAGGATGTCGGTTTCCTCGGCTTTTTGGCATCGAAGAAGTCCTCGAACTACCGAGGCGTTTCCCAACCCCCGACAGTTCCAAGCCAAGAGTTTCATTGGTCCTTGCAGGACCGGTCCGCCGGCCCCGCATTCTTTAGCTTCCCAAACGCCTCCTTGTCCCCCACCTTACTAACCTTTGATCCTCTTTCTGAATTCTCCAATTCCATATCCACCACCTCATTCAAATTCCTCTTCTTTTTCTCGAACAGTGCACCACTCCGATCAGACGTCACCCCCGTATCAGCAGGTCTGTTTAGTCTCTTAAAACCTCTCCTTTTAGGCTCGGGTTCCTTTTCCTGTGCACTTTCCTCCACTTCCACCTCCCTAGCCACTTGCATGGCACTATTCCCTCCATGCACGACCGACTCCTTCCTTTTACCACTGATCAGATCGACATCACCCTCTGACAGGGATCCAAGCTCTAAGGATTTCTTTGGGCCACCAGCCAGGACTAACTGATTAGCCTTTTTCATAGGGCTTTGGACCTCCCCCTCATCCCCACCCTTTTCCCCAGCATCCCCCGACCTCTCTTCCTTCCTCCAGCTATCACTATCACTTCCTATCCTACCCCCGCTTCCCCGAGAACTCGTACCTCCCCACTGATTGCCCCTGCTACTTCTCCAGGGAAGCTGGGATTTTTGTTCCCCCACATTTCCTCTAAAAGAATCCCCATACCACTTCTTCTCCGGAATGAAACGTAAGGATCTGCTATACTTCTGTTTTGACCCTTTTTCAGCTTCGCGGGAACGGTCAATGTGACCAATTAACCCACAGACATAGCAGAAATCCGGCAGGTATTCATACACCAGAGGGCACCATTTGATCTTCTCCACCGTATCATCTCCCACATCCAGCGATACTCCCCTCATTAGAGGTTTACTGATATCGAGTTTTACCTTGATCCTCAGAAAATTTCCTACCGCCATCTCATCCTCATCTGCTTCCACTTCCAGAACCTCTCCGATCATAGCTCCAATCTGCTCTCCCGCCCCCTTGTTCATCAACCCTAGAGGCATCTTGGTAACACGCACCCAGATTGGGATATGGGTGAATTCCACCTCATCTATGGTTTTGTCATCCTCAAAGTCGGCCAAGATCACCAAATCTTTCCCGAACATCCAAGGACCATCCTCCAGAGCTCTTCTCTTCCCCGTTCCTTGATGAAAGGTGAAAAGGAACCGATTCTCCCCCAGGTCTTTGCAGGCAACCCCTTTCATGGGGCACCAAATCCTCCCGAGCGCATTCTCCAACATGTCTGCCCTAATTGGCTTCTCAGCAAGTGGCACTGAAAGGGGTGGGGTAGTTCAAAAAAAAGGGTGGTGGATAAAGAGCCAGCTGGATTTTACTTTTTTTTTTAGTTTTCTATGAAACTGGTATATTCTTACTTATTGTAGCCACCAAAATTTAAAACCGTGTTTCAAAACCAAAATTCATTTGGAATCAATTAATTTTGATTGTAAAAGAAAAACAAGTACTCCGTACAATCAGTGTAATTTAAAATCTAGCCATGCACCGAACCAACTTTTCGGCGAGCCCCAACATATGAATGTCGTATCCGGTGTCCGGCAAATCACAGGCAGCTCGCGAGGCCACTGGCCACTGGTAAGTCAACGGGTCCATCGGATCATCTGGGTGGGTCCCCTAAATCCATGAGCTCGAGGTCGAGCGCGGTACACGCCGTCGTGCGGGGTGCGGCTGCTTCCTTCCACCCATTGGACGTAAACAAATGGAGCAAGAAAATGATTTGTTTGGTGATGTGTGCGTTCTAGAAGAGGAAGAAGCAGTACAAAACTTTGGCTGATGCTGATGACAACTACATACTATACGCTTGTTTTACTTTTATTACACGTAAAAACAAATACCGATAATACCGGGAGCGCCCACTACTGTAAGTCCTCCAGTAGTGATGGGCCCATGATGGCTGCACTGCAGCTGCTGCGGCCGGTTTTATCCGAGCGGAATACTCCCTCGTCCACCAAAAGAATCAATTCTTAGAATTTATATCAGTTAATTTTTTTTAACTTTAACTAATTTTATAGAAAAATATAACAACATTTATAATTTAAAATGAGCCCCATATTAAAATATGTTCTTAGCTAAATCTAATGATACTAGTTTGATATTATATTTTTTAATACTTTATTCTAAAAATTTGGTCAAAATTAAAAAAATTTGACTTAGGACAAACCCAAAAATCTATTCTTTCGTAAGGGAGTAGTATAGTTGTACGGTCAATTCCTCCGACAAAAAAAAACCTTGATCTCGCTGACACCATCTGGATCTGGTGCCAGTGTGCCATTACGTGGGAACCGGGAAACGGTCGCCGTCTGACCATTAATCTGATCTGAATGACACTGGTTGCTAGGAACCGTGCGAACGGCTAGGCAAGTAGGCAGGCACAGTTCCAGTTTCTCTAATGCAAGTGATGGTTACACAAAACGCGAGAATTATATTATGCTACTGTAGTCCTCGTCGGCGAAAAATCGCCATCACTTGCATTGCGTTATTAGAGAAATTGGAGATGTGCCTGCCTGCCAAGTGCCAACTCTTGAAACCTATGTATACTTACAGTAATGCCGTGACCAATCAGTCGCAGCAACTAACTGTTTTGTAAAGTTCGTCACCCCTCCTCGACTCTGCTTGTGTTTTCGCGAGGAGCTTCGGAGAAGGGAGAACGTCGCGGCGGTCGTTCCGTGGCATTTGCTTTGTGAGTTTGCCAGTCAGGAAAACCGCACAAAGTAAAAGAACTTTTGAGACGGAGGTTGCACGCTTGGCTTGGACTGGACGACCAAACAAAAGAGGCAAAAAAGGAGTTCCGTTTCCATCCCAACTTGTACTAGCTTGAATGATGCATTGGAAAGGAAGACGAATTAAACACCAAATCCTCAACTGAAACTGAAGGATTGCCAAGATAGATAGTAGAGTACATTAAAGGAATATTCACATGTACATGGAATTCCTAGCTAGGGGAGTTACCTCTCACATCCCAAGCAAACACACACGATTTCCTCGGCAAAATCTCCCCTTTGGACAAATTTATTAAACTTTCCTCACTCTACATGCTACACCCAATCCTCAACTCAACTCGACTCAACTCAAAGACGGAAAAGAAAGAGAGAGATTTGGAGAACTAACCGCTAGTCCTGCATATAGGTGTAGATGGCTGTGCTGCGCTACTAGAAACCAGAACCAACCACTTGCTCACTAGCAGTAGCAGTAGTAGAAAGGACAGAGAAAGAAAGGAGCAAAGAAGAGCACCATCCATACTTGTGTGCGTGTGCGTGTGTATGTATAGGCAGGACAGGAGGAGGAACCCGGCGGCGGCGATGAGCTAGGGGGCACCGGGGCCCGCCTAGCGGAGAGCGCGCGCGAGGCCGGCGAAGATGCGGGAGAGGCCGAGACGGAATCGGAGGACGGCGCCGTGGGAGTAGGGCGCGCAGTCGCGGCAGACGACCTCCATGGCCTCGACGAAGAGGCTGAGGCTGCGCACCGGCGGCACGTACAGCGTCAGCGGGGCCGCCGAGAAGGCCAGCGCCATCAGCAGCTGCAGCATCCTTACTAGATGGTTCTTGCCTCCTGCTCCTGGACGAACGCCTGCTTGTTTCTGGTTCTGGTTCTTCCCCCTTGGTTCCCTTAGAATCAGATGATCAGATCCAGGCGGCTGGGCTGGGCTGGCAGCTCGATCGGTCTCGCGCGTATGGCCTGGGCGCCACGGGGACACTGGGGGCGTTGATTCAGGTGGTGCGCGCGACGGGAGGGACCGGCACCCGTGGCGAGGGAAAGGCGAGCGAGCGAGCGTCTGCTCTTCTGGTGGCGGGTGGCTTTGGTGGTGGAGAATTTCTCTGGAGATAGATGGGGGTTGGGGTCGGGTAGGCAACCAGCTCGCTCGTTCGGCAGCGGCTGCTTTTGGGCAGCTATGGCTGTGCGAGTGGGGGCTGTCCGTGTGACATTCCATATAGCAGTCCTTTTTATAGCCGACTAGCCCTGTGGGGGAGGATAAGCACGGCAGAGAACGCGACTCTGGCGTTTTCTGGAGGCGGCCGGCTAGTCGTACGTACCTCCTCTTCTTTTCTTTCATGTCTACAAATACTATGAGTATTTCGTTTTCTCAAAAAAAAACTTTAAATTTGGAAGAAAAAGAAGAAGAAAAGAGAGAGAGAATTGACTCTTAAGTAAAAAATAAGACGTGCATTTGTTTATTTTTTGAGATTTAGCGAGCGGTAGAGCCAAAGGCCCAAAGCAGTCTGCGCGAGCGATCGACAGAGCTCACTACTTTTGGTTTTGATGAGTCTTTGACGTGCGCATCTCACTTGGACCCGTTCACGGCACGTGCGCATCTCACTTGTAAGCGAAAGCCACGGCTAGTATTTATAAGACTTTACCTGACGAAAGTCGCTTCTCGCGTACTCCTACAGGCGTAGTACTACGTGATCGAGCAGGCGGAATTCCAAGCTGATTACGTACGTACTACTGTAGTTATATTATCAGAAGAAAAAGAAAAGAAAAGAAAAGGCTGACTACGTGGGCCGTGGGCAGGACACAGCGGCCGAGCCATCGGCGTGGCGATGTGCAACCACTCTCGTCCACACGCCACGCCGACGCGATGTGGGAACGGACTGGGGAGAGGAATAATGAGTCGGACTATTTTGGGGCTACTATGTGCAGTTTTTTTACCTGCAGGGATGGAGAGAGGGAGTCGACTTTTTGAATGACAGAGAGGACCAACAGTGTTGTTATTTTTTTAAAAAAAAAATATTTAAATTCTAAGAATTTTAGTGGGAAATTCACGTTTATATGGGGGCTATCCGTCCCTGAGCACGTGTAGTGTAGTGCAGGACCCAAAATAAAAAATTGAGCTATAAAAGTTCGGTTCGACGAGCAATCATCAGTGCCACCCACCTAATCGCGCGCGCGCGTCTTCTTCCTCCCCTCTCTTTTTGCGATGAAACCACGTGGTTCAGTTCGTAAAGCAAAGTCTGAACCGAACCAACCCAGCCGCTTCATTCCCCTTCCCCGTTTCCCTCCTCGCTCGTCCCTATTTTTCGTTTTGTTTTGGGGGGAACAGATGTGGTTGACCGAGTGTCGTCTGGTCGTCCCGTTCGTTTTTTTTTTCGTCAGAGTGCCACGATGATTGGGCAGCAAAACATTGGGCACTCTCACGATCATGAGCTCCGCGGCGGCCGGCCAAACAGCCGTTCCCACACGACCACACACACACACACACACTAATCCAGATCTGATCACGTCTGAAAGAAACAGGAGGCCACTACTGATCCACCTCTCCTCCACACAAAGTACTGCTACTGGCAGCTAGCTAGCGTGGTTGACCCACAGATGGATGGGAATGGGATGCGTTCGCCTCCAAATTCCACAATTTTATAAAATTTTTCATCACATTAAATCTTTAAATGTATGCATGAAATATTAAATATAAGTTAAAAATATAACTAATTGCACATTTCTTTAATGTTTTAGATGAATTTTTTAAACCTAGTTATTCTATAGCTAGAAAATAATTACTAAATAAAAATTAAAATGCTACAGTGTTACTGTTTTAAAAGTTTTTGGAACTAAACACTGCCGACGCACTAATGCCGGCCGTGAGCTCGCGTTGTTTGTTCGGGTCCCCGTGCCTCGGCCGGTTTTTCCACCTTCCGCGTGGAACATTCTTTTGCTTAGCTCCGCTGTATAGACGCCTCACCCCTCAGTCGTCAGCGCGCTGCCGGGGAGACGTACTGGATCGATAGCTAGCGTAGCTTGCAAGTTGGAACCAAACGATTTTTTTAACTCAAGTTTGTATTTGAGTTCACAGCTGAAATGTTCTTGTGTTAGCAGCTTCAGCAAAACATCAGGAGATGGAGATCGACGCTCCATCGCTCCTTCACATGCATCAGCTTACCATCAGCAAAAAGTAAGAACAAATATAATAAGAAGTTGTAAACTAGCTAAATGATGAATGAAGAAAAGAAGAGAGAGGAGAAGTAGTCAGCTTGGGGATATTAACCAAAAAAATTGTGAAAGAGACATGTAAGAGTACTCCTATATTAATTATAAAGATGTAACTACTATATAAGTGAACTAGGAAAATACTATAAGACCCCTTACAATTATAGTCATCAGCTGACTGAATCTAAACTTGCTCTAACAGAGGATGATGATCCATCGTTGTGTCAGCATGATAATAAATTGTGTTTTTAGTGGGACTTGTAGTGCCTGACGGCAATTAATAAAAAGATAGTCTTGTCTATCTACCTCAATCACCGAGTAATATACATTATGTTCCACTCTTGGCTCTAAAACTGAGTCGGAGCCTGTGAACTCAATATCTATTGGTTATATTTCTTGTGGTGGAATCTACTCATCCGGGTTTAAGTTCTCGACTTAGCACAAATCTTCGTATTTTTTTTAGATTTATTTTAGTTTTTAACGGTGTTGTGCTTTCAGTTGTATGCGATGTTCCTGTCGATAACGAGATATTTAATTACGGTGGCTTAGTCAATCTCGAGATTTGTCGGGTCACAATTTTTCAAAGTACTCATAAACAACGTGGGGTTTGCGTTATTGTGTGTGTTCATAGATGTGAGTATGTGTGCGTATTGTGAGCGTCTATGTCTGGTTCTCATGTAATTCGAAAAAAAAGAGTCGGTACTCATTAAATTGATTGAGGGGGTTTTGATCCCCTACGAGGCCTCATTTGCATGCCCATATATTCACACCAATTAATGTGTGTCGGGTGGATTGATATGAAATCTAAATGAATTTCTAACACGTGGATTGAGATATCAAACAAAGCCGAAGGTTATAAGCCCAAATTCCTCGAAACACCCTTTGATCATCTAAATCCACTTGGAGATTGAGGATAAAAACAAACAGTCTCTCAGTGTGGGAGCTCCAAGAGTCAAGCTTAATGGTCAATAATCTTTCAACCGTACCGCTTCTTGCCTTTTTATTAAAAAACAATATAATGATGGCACTTTCACAAAGATAAATGAAAGAACTAGTTATTAATTTTTTTCGTCCCCACGTGAAAATGGAAGGGACAACGACGGAAAGGTTGTGTTGGGTATTGTTCGGTGGCACAGGGACGCCGTCAAGCCATACTTGCATATTGGGGGTGAAACCAACAAGCACTAATGTGGATCAGAGATGTGGACCTCTGCAGGGCCATGCCCACAAATAGCATTGTATATACTTGCCGCCATGCCCACAAATAGCATTGTATATACTTGTCTCGTTTTACTATATTTTATAAATACTTTGTAGTAGAAAGTAGCCGTCGTTTCTTAGGTGGTGTTTGGTCCACTCGATGGTAATGTAAATGGTTTGGGAAATGAATTACGAAGGAAGCTGCGATGGTATTAGTGATTACTTAATTTGTTTGGTTGGCGCACGTTAATGCTATCACGAGTAAGGGGAGCAGAAGCGCTGTGCCAACGGCATCCTGAAATGCTTTAACGCTCGCGGAGGGGTGTAATCAATCTTGAATGCGCTGTTATCCGTTTACGTGGTACCTGATATCGGTCTCACATTAACCAAACAGAAGTATCGTTTTCTATTCTCCAACGCAATCGGATGGCGTTACATTTTTGCCAACCAAACACCTTGTTAGATACGTGAATGTGTAAAAAAACCGACTTGTTTTAGGAAAACTAGAGGAGTAAGAGAAAGAGCACACAAGGCTGCTGGAGCTGTCGGGATTCTACTGTTGGAATTGGATCTCTTCCCGTTAGGCCCAATGGACTAACGGGCCCTAGGTCACGCCCTGATCGGGGGCGTCCAACCATGTGGTTGGTGGGCCCCCGTCGCACAGTGCTATATAAGGAAGGTGGGGGGCGGGGCGCCAGGCACGAAATCCAAGGTTCACTGGCCGCCGCCAAACCCCACCGACATCCCTAAACCCTAGACCGATCTATAGGGGGCGCTGCAAGCGGCGAGAAGTACCACCGACGGCGAGCACCCAGATGATGACAGAGATGACGACGGCGGACGCGACTACGACACCCATGGCCGACAGTGGGATGAACCCTAACACCGCCACCGCCACTGCTACTCATTCCGTCGACTCCTCTGGTTTGCACACGACCTCTCTCTCTCTCTACTTCTCTCTGCATGCACATAAACCACATCTACTATCAACTAGAACCCTATCTATCCACTGGATCCGCTCCTAGACGATCCTAGAATCTATCATCTACCAGATGGGGGCCGCGCGATTGCTACATGTCATGCTGCATTCAACCAATCGAGGGCTGAAAGGAATGGTTGAGCTTCCAATCACGTTTTTTCCCTTAATCGATCGACAAAGATTTGAGATTTCGGTTGGCCTTGGCCACCAACCAGTCCGCCAGCTCGACACAGGTCCCCGCGTGGTCTCTCTCTCTCTCCCCCTGGTGTTCGTTGTCCACCTCGCCAGAGTCCGGACGCGTCGCAGCGCGCCGCCGGAGAAGAGGAAGCTTCCACAGCCTGCTCGAGAGCTGGACTCCCCCCGCTCGTACGGAGCGCTCTCGAGACTGGCAGCGAACCGACGTCGACAGCCGCGGGGAGACGGCGCAGGCCGACACGAAACCGAAATCAGTGGGCGCTCGCCGTGCTGGCCGAAATGGATGGCGCGGACCGGGGGGAGGAACCTGGCTTTGCCGCGGCAGCGGGCTCACTCGGATCACGGGCCGCCTGCGCCTCCCAATTAGGCCTTGCGGGGCTGGGACTGCGCCGGCGGCCCGGCCCGCCTAGCGGACTGCGTCGTGACCAGCCGCCACAGAGAGATAGAGAGAGAGCCAGGTTCTGCAGAATCTGCACCATGCAAATGAGTTACGCCAATCACAGATAGATGGGCATCACACAGAAAATGGTTATTACCGCTACTTATTATACCAGTCATCGTCCTGGAGCAAAGTTACACGAAACAGGCGCCAGTTTCGCGCTAGTCACACATGACACAACGCAAGTCCAGCTTGCGTAACAAAAGAACCAGCATTCCGCACCTGCATCACGCCATCACCTTCCACTCCCTAGTCCAGTCCAGACCCAACGACGCGTCCAGAGCGACCGCCAATTCGGACACACCTAGTTACAGTTACAGTTTGGATGAGTTGCACAAGAGATGATAAGCCAAGGATGAGTTGCCAGTTCGGGGGCTGGCTCCCTACGCGCCACCGCCCCCTCTCGCGTGATAGTGGTGGCGGTCGCCGGGCGGCAAGCTGTGCTCGTGCTTCGTGAACAGGCCACCGCCGTTGGCGAGCACGCGCTGCGCGTCCGATGAGCCGCCGCCGCCGCCACTGCCGGGGGACTCCGGCTGCTGCTTCGTGTTCAGGAACCGGCCGCCTGTTCCCCGAGCTCTCTTCATCGCGTGCAGATGCCGAGACTCGTGGAGGTACGGCTGCACACACAAGCACATAATGTTATTTTTCCCAGTGTACTACTTCTGAAGTTCTGTTTATGCTGGAAATCGAAGGCACTAGTAGAGATGAGTGGATCTGAGTCCAAAGGCAACAGTGCTAACTCTAAATGACAATAAAGAATAGTACTACAAAGCCATCAAGTTGGCGGGGAGAGAGTACCTTGCGACTTTTCACCAGCTTGTTTTCAGCCTCTAGCTTTGCACGGAGCTGTCTCCTTCGGAGAATCGCGTGGTATTGCTTCGCGTTGACATAAATGGGCTCTTCGGCAGCTGGCTCGATTGGTAGTGGCACTCGAGAGGACGTAACCATGCCCACCAGCTGAGGGTGCATCTGCTTCATTGTTTACAAGACAAAATGTGAGACTGTAATTGTAATTATCAACATGCATACTGAACCCAGCAAAAACACTGTAACCAGGAGAAAGACAATGAGGTACTACTTATGCAGGCGAGAAACGTAAAATTGGCTATGTTTCAACAACATAGCAAGAGTAAAATCTGACAAGATGAATTCTAAGGGTAGATCAACCCCAATGCTGCTGGGTGCTGTCTCAACGGATAAGCATCTGAGCCAATGCTGATTGCTAAACGCACGCACGCATGCACAGAAAAACAGACCTAAAAAGGTACCAGTACTGAACAGCATTGTCTACCAAAGTGTCCATAGTGGATAAAGGACATCTAGCACCAGCAACAGAAAGGAGAAAGTATAATGAATAAACAGGCTGGACGCATAAAGATGACTTACAATAGCATGCGAGCCATAAGCTGCCACTGCACCACCATAGTATGGATCAGCATATGGGTAAGATATAGCCTGAAAAGGTGCATACTGTGTAAATTCACATGGCTCCCATTGGAACTAAAAAAACCATCGAGACTAAAGGCTGCAAGCATTGAAACTTACAAAGGACTGAGTACGGTCAGGCTTTGGATGTGCATAAGCTGTTTCTGGATTGCCCAGGGATAAAGCTGACATCATCTTATTTTCATCACTCTTCGAGTAACCATCAAGATTACCTAGTATTAGTACAAGGAGAAAAGAGTGTCAAATAAAGTATGATTGTACATATACATACAAGGTTTGAAACCAACAAAATCCTCTCTTCTTTTTTCCATTTTCACCCCCCTTTCTATTTTCAAGAGATATGATATGAACACAGTACAAATGGATATGGGGCAAACCTGAATGGTCATTATGCTCGTTGAGGCTTCCTTCGCTCATTCCAGACACTTCTTGATGGCTCTCACTGGTTGATTGGTAGCTGGGGAGTCGTAATCAGGCATTTGATGACCAAATTGAATCATTACCGTGCCATTCTCTGCACAAGGATACAAGAGGTGTTGCAGAATTCTAGCTAGCTGCATGAAACTAAACTACTAAAGAAATAGAAAGGGACACACTACTCGCGAAAAACAAATTGAGCAATATCTTGGAGATTGTCCTTACGTCTCATCTCATGGAAATTCTTTACTCTTGTTTTTTCAGTTCATACTGCCCAAATATAAACACAGGTCAGTTCAAAAAAAAATAAACATACAAGATTCGAAGCAAATATGGTCTGCCTTAAGGAGCAGCTGATGCATGAAAACACAACAGAATCGACCATTCCAAGGTAAGCAGGGTTCCAAAAAGCGGCACTAAGCGCACGCTTCATCGCGCTGAAGCGCTAAGCGCACAGGTAAGGTTTGGCTTTGGGGCGCTCCCAAAGCGGCGCGAACGCCTTGGTGGAGCAGCGGCTGCTGGCTCCTGCTGCCCGCCGGCCGCGCGCGGCGCGCCGTGCGCAGCGCACCTGCCGGGGCTGGGCGCCATCGACGGTCCACAGGAGGCAGGAGCCGGGAGGGGAGCGGGCGGCGCGCACGCAGGGTCTTCGGCCGGTGTACGGAGGACCGGAGGCGAGGGCGCGAGCCGCTGTCGCGTGCATGCCAAGCGCGAGTGGGGGGAGGGAGCGGAAGATGGCGCGCCGGCGCTGCGAGGAAGATGGCCCCGTTTGGTAGCGATTGTTGAGCAGCTTCAGGAGCTGTGTTGGGCACCTCGCTGCCAAACGGGTTCACAGCAGCCAGCTCCACCGACGAATCTCCGCAAAACGCGCTGAGAGAGCTGCGAGAGATGGAGGAGCTGAAAAAAGTAGATCTCACCGTCTCCTTCTCCCTTCTCACGCCGGATGGACGCCGCTGCCCCTGGATCCACGCGCTGCCGCTCCTCCTCCCTCCTCACGCGCGTAGCCGGCTACAGAGAAGAAGCCCGGCGAGGCGAGGCGGCGCGGGAGGCAGGGCGGGATGGGCGGAGCGGAGGAGGCAAGATGTGCTCCGTCGCTCGGCGGCGCGACGGGAGGTGGTAGTCCGAGCGGGAGCGGTGGAGCGGCGAAGAAAGGTTCGCGGTGCGCGAGCCGCGGTATCCCGGACTCCCGAGAGTGATGGGCTAAGTGAAACAACAAAATAAATAGAAGAAGAAAAAAAGAAAAAAAACTACTAGAAATTAAAGACATTTCAGCCTTCTCATCTAACTATTTTCAAAATAAAAATAGGAACGAATCCACTTTTTAAATTACTCTTTTATCGGAGTTTTGGTAGAGCCAAACCCTTACCAAATAGGAACAAAAACACAGCGGTGGATGTGTGCCTTTGCCCGAGCAATGAAAAGTTAGCTAGCATTTATATTGTGAAAAAGGATAATAAGAATACGAAACGACGGGGATGGATAGCATAATCCCTGTTTGGATATCTAAGGATGTGATAAGAACTAGATAAGAGATAGAAATAAGATGAGATTATATCCTACCAATCCATACCTAATGGGAGAAATGGGTTATGGGGTTAAACAATCGACAGAGCACATGTGTGAGCTCCACCAGCGGGGACATGTAGTTCTACGACGAGACCAATCACATATACGCCATTGTTAGACCATAGGTGTAGAAGTGGGCGGTCAACTCGTGCGGCTTGAACCACCGGTCCCCATGCCTCCCCTCCATCTACGCGAGGTGGAGTTGATGAGCTTTTGTTTACCTTGCAAAACTAACAGAAGTTAAACGACTATATACTAAACACATATAAACCTTATCCCTATGAGTATTTCGGAAGAATTAAGACTACAAATCTCGAGATTAATAAAGTGATCACAGACGTCTCATTGTCAACAAAGACATCATCTATCATTTAAAACACAACACGGTTAAAACGTATACTAAATTAATGAAAATATGAGTAACGTGTCAAGTCGATGACTTTGACAAATCGGGTGCAAAATTCCTCTCTTTCTAGTATTAGCTAATAACCATCGGCGACATGTACTATCATATTTCTGCATCTAGGCTGAGCAATAAGCATTTTTTTTTTTGGATCTGCAATAAGCATCTTGCTTTAGATTTTCAAGTTGTCAAGTCATGTCTGCATACCAGCAGGCCTCGATGAATCACGTTCCCAAGCACATCACTCCCTTTAAACATATACTAGTAAGTAGGCACGGCAAAGCCACTGAGCCAGTTTAGCGTGCTGCTACGGTTGAACGAACGTAACTTACCGTGTGAATCTAGGAACCGGGACTTTTCTTCTTCCAAATTGCTTTCCTAATTCCTACTCCATCAGACATCAGTACTACATCACCAATGAAAAATCAACTAAACTGACACAAACTTTTATTTAATAATGAAAGATACAGGGTAGATGTTGATTGGAAGACTTGCATTGACGGGGTAAATACAGTAATTCCATGAGGGCGGGTAAACTAATTGGAAGCCCAACTCGGACAGACCTTTGAATTTTCTCCGCGCAATACTTTACACTCTACTAGCTCGCTCTGCAGAGATCTTTTTTCCTTGCTTGTCGTTGCCGTCGCATTCGCATCACGTACTAGTAGGACCTGACCTGCTCTGCTGGCTGCTGCTGCACTGAAGAAGTAGTCGTTGTTGTCGCCATCCGCCCATCCGCCCTTATTTAAAAAAAACATATGCATCTGTAGCTTTCAGATCAGTAGCCGGGGGGCGCACCCGGACCCATCGGCCACCGCGGCATGTCGCGCAGGCGCCGCCACTTGTGGCAACGCGTGGTGATTCAACCGATGCCGCCTTTCTCTCACTTTTCTTTTTCTCTCCAACCTTGTGCGTGTTTGGGACCGCTTATAATCGGAATCGAGATAAAAATAATCAAAAATCTCACCCAAACGCTCTCGATTATTTTTGATTGTCGGAGAATCGAGAGATGAAAAAAATCTGACTTTGAACTAGGATCCGCGTTCTCTGTATCGCGGCCTCCGGCTCGCGTTTTGGCCACCGCGAGGCTGCTCCCCTAACTGCCCCTCTGCTCGGCCGCATCCGCCCGTCCGCTCTCCGTCGCGCAGGCTCCCTTCGCGGCAGAGCTTGCCACCATCGCTCGCTGCAGTGGTGTCGAGATCCCGTGGGCGGGCTCCCTTCTTATCGGCGAGGTCTCCCTTCACGTCGGCGAGCGCTGTGGGCTGCGGCGGTGTCGAGATCCCGTGGGCGGGCTCCTTCGCGTTGGCGAGGGTAAGGGAGATTGGCGGCCTCGACTTCTTCTCTCACCTAGTCCGGCGTCGGCGTGCTCACCTAGTCCTCCGGCCTCGGCGTCCTCACACAGTCGGCGGTCGAGGTCTTGGAAGAGTCCGACTTGTCTCCCTCGTTCCCCCAGTCGGGCCGTCTCCCTTGTTCCCCAGTCGGGGGTCCCCTAGTCGGGATTCGAGTCTTGAGATGGCCGAGTTAGGATAGGGTCTTAAGGAAGAAGAAGGGTACATTGGTCTTTTTACGCTATCTAGTACAATAATAATCAAGGTTGTCAAACACCTTTGATTTTTCTATCAGAGATTTTTTTTACCGCGGCTTATAACAAGATCTTGTTTAGATTATAATCGATTCTAATATAAGCGGTTCCAAACAGTGCTGGCTTGCTTGCATGGGCATTCATGGGCCCATCTCCATTTTTTTTTTTGCACAATGAAATACGTAGTATCTCTCTCTCGTGTGCGTGTGCTTGCCTCGTAACGAGATGCCATTTTTCACAGGAAATGTGGAAAATTATTCAATTCCAAGTGCAATTAGAGTGGTTCTGTCAGAATCGGTGACACAAGATTCCTAGCTATAGTACGTCATCGCCCATCTGTCATTGTTTAATGTAGTTAGAAGATTCGTCACAATAATATATGTTTTCTAATGAGCATTGATAAGATATTCTGCGATTGTTTTCAGTTGAAAACATAGTGGGGGATCATGAAGTGTACCATGTTGTACATCAACTTCGCCCCCAAAATATCCGCACTACTTTTACTAGTTAGATATGACATACATGAACGATATCCTTGAGACATGACTTCTGTGATAAAGTCGAGGCATGAAACAAATATACTATATATACTAGTATGTTTTATATCAATAAAAAAAAAGAGTATGGGTATTTTATTGAACTATCTAGTTAACACTCTGATGATGATGCTGATTACCTTTGGAATTTGAATTCATGGAATGGCAAAAGACCTAGCTCAAAATGAATATGTAGGTCAACAATTATTGTTATTCATTTCAGATAAAGAGCCGGAGATCAGAGCGAAAATTAGCAAGGGACTTGACTTCTATTTGTTCAAGATCTTGGAGAATAACTTTATAAGAGATACAACTAAAAGACGTTCCGCCGTTGCCACCGTAGGACGTAGCTACAGCCTGCAGTGGCACTTCCAGAGTTGTGTGGCACTGTGGCTACTAGTCTGAGCCTATTGGTTTGGCTTCTTCATTGCGCTACTGGAGCTGCATCTGCTGTGTGGCTTCAAACAGAAGCGAAATCAAGCAAAAAAAATGTTTCAGAAAGAATAGGTTCCTATAATTAGCTTAATTAAGAGTTGACGTACCAATAATGCGCCGAGTCAACTAGGGGCTTCATGCAGTTCGGATAAGCACATCATTCATTGTATAATTAAGTCGTAATCACGCATTAGAATTTAAGTTTAACCACGACTGGGGAAACCAAAGCACTCGTGATGCCACGGCACTAGCTACACAAAAGCAACGGGCTTTTGAACTGTCAAAGCCTATTGCTTTGGCCAATTAGAACATTCTAGAAGGTGTTTATATAATTGCCAAGGCTCGGTGGGTGCATGGCCCTCTCTATCCTTATCCACTAATTGTACCATCAACCGTAGATAAGTGCTATGTTGCATAGGATTAGGTATTTTATGGGTACGACAAAATGTAATGATCCCCAGAATCCCCCTCCCCACTGCCTTTACAAACAGCTAATCTTATCCATGTTCTCAACTGACAAGCTAACAGTATTATATTTGCGTGTGCTGGTAATGCTAATCTACTCGTGATTAAGCTTAGCGAAAAAGATGACGGCAAAGTAGTGGAGTACACAAGACAAAAGAGGATGCAAGAAAAGATCGAGAGCAAATGTTTCCGGGGATGTTAGTAGATCAGATATATCAGTCCATCGGTAAAGTAAAAAAGGATGATCGCACATCGATCTGGTAAGCTAGATCGGAGGTGTTAGAAATTTCAAATTAAACCCTTCGTGTTCATGTGTATATATATGCACGTGATGTCAGCAATCAGCATAAGCAAAGGCATCACAGTGCAATTTTTTACTCAATGGATTTAAGAATCCGATTGTGGTGTGGTGACCATTTGAAGACAACTGAAGGATAAAAATACTGGCATGTCACACTATGCAAGCAACTCAAAGATTTGGGTGGAGAACAATTCAAAGGGATTATTGCGACTAGCTAGCGAGGCATGATGCTATGCCGGAGGAGCTTGCGAATGCATCCGAGGAAAATCCAGAGATCGATCGGTACGTGAGTTCAGTGAGTTTCCTTGTACGTTCCAGCCACGGATCATCATTCCACACGGGAGAATTCAGATGAAATGTCGTATGACGTGAACAGGCATAGCTATGGACGGCAAAATTAAGCAAAATCCAGGCCGGTTTGACAATCCAGGCCGAAAGAACTAGGCAAAGAGATGACTTATGCAAGTATGTTCAAGCTGGCATGCAGTGATGATAATGCGTATGGACAGCAAAATAAGCACAATCTCGTGAAATCGATCCTGTGGACAAATTGGTGCCAATTACACAGCTCGCAAGTGTCGGCCATCTTTTTGGAGAAAAGAAGAAGAAAAAATTGATCATAAGGACAAATTCGAACTAGTACGAGTTAGAGCATCTCTAAGAGTCTTTTTAAATCTCACTCTCTAAATCATTTGAAGAGTTATATGCATAAAAATTATTTTGTATATCTTTTTATTTTTCAACAGCTTTTCTAAATACCATGCATACTCTAGAGAGTCATTCTAGTATTCTATATTTGGCTAGCGAAAAATTCGGAATAAACGATGGCTATATTTAGAAGACCATTTAGATAAGTTGTTGGAGACTAGTTTTTCACCAAAATCTCTATTCCTAGCATATAGCAAGGATATGGAGAGTCTAGGATTTAGAGTACATGCTCTTAGAGCATCTCCAGGATAGTAGCTAAAAAGACTAGCCAAATTTAGTGATTTAGTTACTCTCTAAAATAGATAATACTAGAGTACTCCAACAGAGTAAAATGAAGAGGCTATATGGCTAGTGAGGATGACTATCCAAAAGTAGAGAGCGAATCAGGTGAAATGTAGAATCACTAAATATAGAGAGTCATTTATAGAGTCTGTTGGAGACGTTTTTCCGTTAGACAATAGCTAAATTTAACTTTAGAAAATAATTTGGCTAGTCTCTTAAAGCATCTCCAAGAGACTATGTAAGCATACTAGCCAAATTTAGTGATTTAGTTATTCTTCAAAATAGATAATACTAAATTACTCCAACAGACTCTGTAAAATGAAGAGTCTAGATGGCTAGTGTACCGGCTATTCAAAGATAGAGAGTGAATAAGGTAAAATGAAGATCATCTAAATTTGAAGAGTCATTTACAGTCTGTTGGAGATATCTTTTTCTTTTATAATAGTCAAATTTATATTTAAAAAATGATTTGGCTAATCTCTCGAAGATGCTCTTAGAGATGCTCGGAAGTTGGCTTCGTCACATCGCGGGCGTCCCCAACCGCTGCGCGGCCACCTCCCCATTCCGCTTCCCCTTCTTCCCGGCGACGTCGCTCCGACGTCTTCCCGCGGAGAGCTCTGCGCATAGGCTCCCTCACCGTGTTGCCTCCCCGCAAGAGCAACTCCTCTCGGCAGATCATGACCGGACGGCCCCACGCCGCCGCACCGGATAAGAGCATCTCCAAGAGACTATCTAAAAATGAACTCTCTAAATCAAGATTTAACTATTCTCTATAATAGATAACTCCAAAAAAAACTAGACTACTCCAACGGCTTTTGTAAATCGTTATCTATATTTAAAAGTGTCTCGTCATCCACTAGCTAGACCGCCACCATCTGCTGGTCCGACGGCCAGCAGGTCTCATCGGTCCTGATCCGATCCATCGCCAGCCCAACAAGCCTCCTGGTCATCATCGACGAGTACCTGTCCAGATGTTGATTCAAGCAGGGGAGCGAGCAGCATACAGCATGCAGCATCAGCCGGCCGCCGTGTTGGCAGAGCAGCGGGCCAGCGGCTTCCAATTCCGGTTTAGATGCCTTGCGCTTAATTACTCAAGGAGTCAAGGACTTGAGCGGCAGCTCATGGTGCTAAAAAAATCTTGACGTGAAAGCTGCACGCAGAGGCCAGCTACCGGTTGTCTTCTTCTTCGACGAGCAAGCCCATGATGTGCGACAGCGCACGTGCGACTGTACAACACCTGCTCCGCCGCGACCAACGTCGTCAGCTGTCTGCTCGTACAGCATCATGTTTGGGTGTAGGTCAGAGCAGGTGCAGACAGCTGTGTTCGAGCATATGGGGGCGGGGAGATGGCCGGAGACGGAGCGGAAGTGCAGCGCGGGAAAAAATACTGCGCCGTGGGAGTGGCTGAAAGCGCGCGGGAGAGGCCGCTGCCGCGATTCGCACAGACTTGGTGAGCGAGCCCGGCTCGCTTTCTATGCCGAGCGAAAAACAGGAATAACTAGTGGCTATTTTTGGATAATGAGATGGAGAGTCTGTTGGAGGTCTATTTTATACTAAATTATCTAAATTAGAATATAGAATAGAGGATAGAGAGTCTCTTGGAGTTGCTCTAAGATGAGCGCAAGGAAGAACAAATACAAAACAAAAAGGAAAAAGGAGAGTCGGATGGCCTAGCTTTCTAGGCTTCCTTCCCCCTTACCGGCCCAGTGTCCGTCTGACGAGCTAACGAACCGGCCCAACATGGGCAACCCATAAGGAATGGCCCAACAATATCAACACAGAATGGCCGCTAACTTCGGATCGAAACATTCGAGCCCATGCCACGCGTTCTAAAAAACGTATCCCACATGCACAAGGAAATGACTGTTGTTCTTTTTTTTTTAAAAAAAAGTGCTATAAATTATGTAGTGCGTATATCTCTTTATTTTACAAAAAAAATGTAAAAAAGATACCAAAATAACGAAAAGACGCCTGCGATCTTTCTTTACGATTGATCTCGACTGGATAAAGACTTGATCGAGTGACTAAGATCTTAAATTAAGTGTCCGACCTGGAGCGCTATCTGGTTATAAGTGTTATATGCTTTGAAAAGCCAAAGGAGGAGTTTTCATGAAGAAGAAGCTCCATGAACGAATCAACAACCATCTGTTAGTCACACACAGTGTTTGCTTTTAGTTTGAATCATAGATAAGCCTTCCTTAAGTGTAATTTGGCTTGGTTTAGAATGTTGCAATATATTTGCTCCCTCGTTTCTTTGTTCGTTACTCTTTGACGGCTTTACTTGGTGCTGTAATTTTGTAGTAACAACGAGAAATGAATTGGTATGCTCTCGCGGCTCGCGGCTCTACGATTCGTGGAAACGCACGTCAAGTGAGACGGTGTGACCGTGTTAGGGTCAGATTGGGTCTGAAAAGCATGAGAGACTGCTACAAAGCGGCCCCTCAGGCTTCCAACGAGCTAGTTAGAACAGGTAGATGTACAAAACTCTCTCAAATAAGAGGGAATACTAGCCAAAAAAATTCACTTATAATTTCTTGGCATGCTGCTAGTTTGGTCCCATTTAAACCATTATTGTAAGCATGTTCGGCTAATGTTTTTTTTTTCCGGCTGATAAGCCACCATACCATGGAGTGAAAAAAAAAACAAAAGTATTTTTTGTTTCTTTGCATGGGTACGTGTCTAGATGAGTTGCAGGTGCTTAACAAATTCTAAGGTAGCTACCACCTATGCTCTAGCATATTGTACTGCTTTTTCCTATAAATAAGCTGCGGGTGCTTACCAGATTTTAAGGTGGCTACCACCTTTGCTCTAGCGCATTGCACATTTTTTTACTCTTATCTCTTTCCTCCTTGCGCCTTTTTAGTAAACAAATTAGAGTTACCCTAATGGTTTATAGTCATGATAGACAATGTTTTTGCTAAAGTGGAGAAGCGAAGAGAGGAGGGCTTGATCGAGTCTTATGCAAGCCAAGGGCGGAGCTAGGAATTTTTTTGTCCAGATCAACTGACCATGTAAAATGTGACAAATTCTATGCAAATCTAGTATTAGCTAGTGTATTTAGGTGGTAAAGTGGAGCCGGCCTCAATGGCTTCACTGTCTGGCTTCACCTTTGATACAAGCATCAAGTTAGTCATGTAATACTATGCAATGGTGTCTGGGTCTAGATAGGAAGTGCTTGTGGGGAGGAATACGAAAGAGAATATAAGACATGATACGATATAATGATAAAAAAGTCTTTTCATAGATAAATACTCCCTCTGTCTCGATTTAAAGGTCGTTTTGGAGTCCGAACCATGTCCGAATTAAATGTCGTTTAGGCTTTCCGGCACCTACAAACTAGCCCTGCAGCCAAACCCTGTCACCCCATCCCATTTCCTATCCTTGTTTGCTCGTCCATGCATCCCTTGCAGCTACGCCATTGGTCCTTCTAAATGGCTCCAGAACAGCCGAGGAGAGAGATCGCTGCCATGTACTAATTTTGTAGGGCTATTCTTTTCTCCGTGCCCAGCTCTAGAACGATTATTAATTGAGTACGGAGAGAGTAGAAGACATTCATTTTATAACTTGACTTTTTTTTATAACTTAATACTTAACTTATAGTCAAACACTTTGATTTTATTATTGGCTATGGTCTAATACTTTGTACATCCACAAAAGAATGTAATTCTCGTTTTTTGAGAGGTCAAATAGTTTGAATTTTGACTACATTTTTATAAAAAAAAATACTAACATTCATGATAAAAAAATACACCACTATATTAGTTTCCGAACATATTTTTATAATAAATATATTTAGAGACATAACATGCTAACATTATTTCTTATAAATTCAGACTAATTTGACCGGTATGAATCCAATGCATTGTTTTGTGGACGATTTTTTTCATTTCTCAATTCTAGTTGTTTGTACATCATACATTTTTTTATTCATCTTAATTTAATTATCGCGCCCAATAATAAAATGATGAATAATATATGGTGGGAGGCAGTAAACTGCAGAGAGATTTTTTTTCCCGAGAAGGACTACAGAGAGATTTCGAGCCATAGATTGAAGAGAAGGACTACAGGAAAGAATCCTGCCAAGCGACGACGAAACCGTAGTAGCACGTCATTGGTCTGCAACAGACGCACCCGTGGAGCCCAACTGGCAACTGCCCAAGGCTGGCTCTGCGGCCGCCCAAGCCCGCACGGCCGGCCGCGGCGCTCGTGGCCCCTCGAGAATCCAACGGCCGGCCACGTTGGGCCCGCCCACCAGATCTGCGCGTGTAGCCCATGGATCCTCCAACTCTACGGGCGCCCAAACAAACCGCATCGCGTCCCTCTCACGCCTGCACCTGCACCGCACGCACCCAGATCGCAACAAAGCTGCTGAGACCCAACGTACACACAATACGTGGGCCCACCGTGTGGAGGAAGAAGGGCTACCTGACAACCTCCCTGTGGCTAGACTGTCAGCCACAGAAAACAGACAAACGTTGCCCGTGTCGTCTGCACCGCAGAATTTCAGAAACAGAAAAAAAAGGAAAATAAGAACGGCACATATACTGGCGCAGCACTAATCTCTACCTATCCCTATCCCAATGTCAGTGGTTTCGTCTTGAGAATTGTTAAGGAAATAAGGAGCAAGTTGGGGTTGTTTTTTCTGTTTGCTGCTGACGGGGAAGATATTCCAAAACCAAATTTGTAAAATCAGCTAACTTAAAGAAACGTTTCCTCTCCACGATATGCGCAATAAAAGAGAGTGAAAGTTTTCCTGCCAACCGCTTTGCATGATGGATTTTTCTCAGTGCTTTTAGCTTTTGCCTCTTCCAGCACGCATTTTTCGAGCATTCCAACAAATGGGACTGCTCGCACGGCCTCGAGTCCTCGACGCTCCTAAAACGTTTGCTTGGCAGCATTTTACACGCAAAATGTAGCTCAAATTTATCCAAAAGCGAATAGGCAAGTGTCGTGACATCTTATAATGCGTAAAAGTCCGTACGATACTATCTTCCACTATACTGTGTGGAGAGCATGTCTAACAACTCATCACTTCGAGCGGTCCTATCAGTAGAACCACTTCTGTTGAATCCGTGACCTCGGCGTCAAGCTTGTGCACTTCTGAATTCAGCCTACTCGTATGGCCTATGCGTACTCTAATCCAGCTGCTTCCAATAATGCAAAAAGAGAAAAGAAAAAGCATACTGGGATGTGCCCGCGAATGATAGCACACGGAAATGTTTGGGCCGGCGTGTCGGCGACCCATCTCATCTGAGCATTGATTTCGTTTTATTGTGGGCGAGGTCCGTGTGTCTCTGTGTGCGCAACACTCCAACCCGCGCATTAAAAAGACGTGTCCTCCCTCCCGCGAGATCCAGCCAATGGGCGACGCCCACCGTTCCCACCGGCGGTCTCCGGTCGCCCCGGGGGACCCCGCGCAACAGTAACCGATAAGGCCAGCGTCCCGACAGGAACCTCAGCAGGCACGTGCCGGTCCACGCCCTCCCCACCCTCCCGATAAGGCAGTGCGGGTGTGGCCACGCCACCAACCTTCCGTATAAATATTTCACTTACCCCCTCGGGATCCCGAAGAATCGCACACTCTGCGCTGCTTCACACTACTGCCCTTTTTTCCTTCCGGGGACCCGGAGCGCTGCGCTTTTCTCTGCCCTCTCGGCGGCTGGGTTTCTGCTCGTCGGAGCTTCTGTCTTGTCTTGGTGGCCGGAGTAGGATCTGCTGAGCCGAGATGGTGGTGCATCTGGTGCTGGCTTGAGCTGCTGCCTATATCGCTCGCGAGGTTCGATTGGGTTTTTGGACTTTTGGTAGGGCGAGAGGTGCTGATACTAGGAGGGAAGGAGAAGGAAGCAGTACTGGAGGAAACGATGAGCTTCGTTGCTGTGGACATGGAGGAGGAGAGCGGCGCCGTGGCAGCTGCGGAGGAGATCCGGAGGCTGCCGGCGGAGGTGAACTGGGAGATGCTCGACAAGTCGCGGTTCTTCGTCCTGGGCGCGGCTCTCTTCTCGGGCGTGTCCGCGGCGCTGTACCCGGCCGTGGTGGTGAAGACGCACCTGCAGGTGGCGCCGCCGCCGCAGGCGGCCACGGCGACGGCCGCCGCCATCCTGCGGCGGGACGGGCTCCGCGGGTTCTACCGCGGGTTCGGCGCGTCGCTAGCCGGCACGGTGCCCGCGCGCGCGCTGTACATGGCGGCGCTCGAGGCCACCAAGAGCTCCGTCGGGTCGGCCGCCGTGCGGCTGGGCGTGTCCGAGCCGGCCGCATCGGCCGCAGCCTCCGCCGCGGCGGGGGTGTCGGCGGCCGTCGCGGCGCAGGTGGTGTGGACCCCCGTGGACGTCATCAGCCAGCGGCTGATGGTCCAGACCCCGGCCTCCTGCCGCTACCGCGGCGGCGCGGACGCGTTCCGGAAGATCCTCGTCGCGGACGGCGTCCGCGGCCTCTACCGCGGCTTCGGCCTCTCCATCCTCACGTACGCGCCGTCCAACGCGGTGTGGTGGTCCACCTACGCCGTGGCGCAGCGGTGCCTGTGGCGCGCCGTGGGGCCCGAGCGCTCCGAGAGCTGCGCGTCGCTGATGGCCGTGCAGGGCGCGAGCGCGGCCGGTGCAGGGGCCGCCGCGGCGCTGGTGACCATGCCGCTGGACACCGTGAAGACGCGGCTGCAGGTGATGGAGGCCGACGCGGCGGCGGCGCGCCCCACGCTGGCGAGCACCGTGCGCGGGCTGCTCAAGGAGGGAGGCTGGGCGGCGTGCTACCGTGGGCTTGGGCCTAGGTGGGGGTCCATGTCTGTGTCCGCGGCCACCATGGTGACCACCTACGAGTTCCTCAAGCGGCTGTCCGCCAAGGAGGGCTCCTTGGGCTAGATCCTTCCTCCTTCGCCGCCGTACTTGTTAACCGTAACGATCGTCAAGCGACTCGACCGTATCGCCCGCGCGTGTCCTCGAAGTCGAAGGTCCAGGGGATCGATCCATGGGGGGTTGGATGGTTAATTAGGATCCTCTCTTCTCTCTTGTACATATAGCTGGCTCATCAGGGTTATTTGCCGTCGTTCTTGTTTTCTTAGATCCGGCGCTATAGAGGGTGGGCAGGAAGAAGACGACGATGAACTAGAAGGGGTTCTAGGATGCAAAATTTTGCTGTGGCTCTTCTGCTGCTGCTGCTTTTGATGATGATGATGATGATGAAAACTTGTGTGAAATGAAGAAGAACTTATATCCAAAACTTGCGTCGATTTCCCTGTCCAGTCCGGTACTTACTCCGATGTATTGCATCTGCCAATGGACATACTCCTGTGTACTGTATATGTCAGCATTGAATCCTGCTGTTTGCCTTCCAGTGCTGTTGCGCTAGCTGCGTCACTGTCATGGTGTTGCTTCATGGAATGGAAGAAGCCTGCTGTCGCGTCGCTTCTTTTCTTTTCGCCATTTTCTTCGATTCATTCTGCGTAGTACCCGGAGAGTGGAGTGGAGTGGAGTGGAGCTTGGCCCGGGGCAGACAGCGAGGGCGAACAAGCACTTTTCTGCCACCGGACCGGACCTTATCCATGGGCTTTACTGTATAGTTGGCTGGTGTACCGCGCCTCGATGAACCTCTCCTTCCGAATTCCGGGAACCTGGGACAAGAGAAGAGAAGGAGCTGGAGACAGACACAGACGTGACAAAAGGTTAGGTCGCACGACAGATCAGTCCACTGGTGAAGTGGCGAAGGGTTCGAATTCGGTTACTTGAGAAGATGGGGTGCTTTGACATTGGAGGAAGATTAAAAAAGCTCTAGGAATTTGGTGGGTGATTAAAAAAGGCTCTAGAAATTCCCGAGCATGACAGCATGATAGCGAGACAAATGCGGGTATATATGAACACCTGTAGTATAGATCAGGCGGCAGGTGGTGGTGGTAGTGACGTTTGCTAAGCTGCGTATCATAAGCTGTGCTCCCCGTTTCTCACACACACGCTACTACTCTAGCGCTTGTTTGACTCGTTAAGATCGATCGGAGAAGCCTCGAGAAACATGGCCGTCGTGAAACTCCCATCTCACGCACGCATAAAAGAAGCAGCGATTGCACATCACCGGAGAGCTTTATCACGTGGGCCGTGGGCCAGATGCCGTCTCGGTCCAGTCCAGCCACAGTCGAGTCAGCTCCGGTCCTTCTTCCCCTCCGAACGGATCGGGTCCGGTGGGGTGGGGGTGGGTATGGGTGTGGCCGTGGCCTGGCGCGGCCTGGCCCGGGTGTGTATGGCCGGCGGGGCCGGCGGGGAGGTGCAGTGAATGAATGATTGGCTCGTTGCTCTCGATGGTTGGATTCTCCTCGTCGCTTTGCCTCGGCTCGATTGATAGGCTACGAACTCTAGTAGGTACCGACGGATCCGTTGTCGTGTGCTCCGAATCAGGAGGCCCGGTCATGGACTGGATTTGGCTGCCACATCTGGTCCCTCCTGCCTCTAATGCTCTCTCATCCACAAATGGCCTCGATGGCATCTTAGGATCTGGATTAGTAGGTGAGGGATGACTTCTTTTTTTAATTTCACAAGAACACAGGTCATCTCATCAGCATTCCTATCTGATTAGACTAATTTTATTTATTACGACCTTCTTATAGTAACTCGGTACTATTTCAGCTTGGTACGATCTAGGATATTTCAGATTGAATGAAATATTGAAAAATCTTGTTTTTAACGCTTTCCTAGCTCCGCACTCCGCTCCCTGGTTGTCAAAGACAGAAGCTACACGCTACGGACGCACGCTGCTTTCTATCATCAAAGAGAAAATGCTCTACGAATCGGCAGCTCAGTTGTTCGACATGGCTACTGCTACTCTGCTAGCGAGTAGTAGACGGCTAGCAAAGGAGCAACCTGTAGACGGCAAAGACTATATTGGTTTGCAGCGCCATCAGACCGTTGGAATCTATATCAACTTGACCCAATAACAAATTCAGAAATTTCTAATAAATCTCAAAGGCCCATGCATAAAAGTAAGAGGGGATGTGAGAACTATTTAGTACCACATTGCTTGTGAAAGTGGAGGTATTGGTTGAACCAGACTATATAACCAGACCATCGGTCACGCCAATATTATCATAAATTAAGAGCTAGAGTTTCTACGTCTTCTCGCTGTTGCGACACCGTAGCTACTCCAGTCCGATCGTCAACGTGCACCGACGACCGAGCGAGTAGGTCTCCGGAACACTCGTCTTCGTGATCCTGCAACGGTAGAAGGCGAATAAGATTTTTGGAAAGCGCTCTTCGCGCGATTGCTCCCAATCTTTCAATCTTTACGACGGGTCGTCTTCCGTCCAAGTCAGGCGGCGCTACGTCCCGACGTTTTCGTAGTCAGCTGAACCGAAGTCTTCCGCCGCCGCTGATCGACATCTTTCGCCGCCGCTGATCGACATCGACGACATCGACATCGTTTTCAACAACCTGAACGTCACTCCATCGACACCTGCATCTTCGTCATCTTCACCGCAATCTACTACTCCTACAACTAGCAGGTATAAACCTCATGATCTAATCTTGTCGTTCATACTGTCCAATCTATCTAGTAGACATCCCCCACCAGATCTCAAATACCCATTTAGAGATTTACCTGTTCTCGTTCCTGTTTGATATACCAGTGTTTCGGCAGAGACTGTAAAGTTGAACTTCCGCCTAGAATCTCAAGTTACACTCATCCACAACTTGAACAATGGACTACGCCTTGAGTTGCAAGTTTTGTGCGAATAAGCTTTACCCAAAGCCAAACTAGTACCTGACCACCAATAGCCTTACTCCGTGGGTTAAGCATATAGGTTGTACTCCGTGGTCTCTTAATAAGTTTACTAGAAACTACTCAAGTCTCATAGACTGCGACGTTTTAACAATCAAAATCATATAGGTATGTTCTTTCAAGAATGCTCTGTAGGACAGCATCTTCGCTAATGAAAGTCAATAGAACATATTAAGATATTTAGTCAACCTACCATACAATGCCTCATTGCTTTAAGAGTATTTGCATCTTCACTTAGAGAGGGTTTATAGTTATACTCTCCTCAGTTTATCAATAGCTTGTTCTTCCCATATCCTTAGTCACGGGATCTCCGATCAAAAAGGTTGGGTTACTACTATTGCAAACTCACATGGGTCTCATACCCATCTCCCTTGATGCAATTTTTATCACATTCCGTGATAGCCCTTTAGTAAAGGGATCTGCCAGGTTTTTGTCGGTTTGGACATAAGCCACAGTTATTATTCCGGAATTTCTCAGCTTCTTGACAGACTTCAAACGTCTTTTAACGTGTCTTGTTGACTTCGCATTATCCTTTGCACTATTCACTTTAGTGATCACTGTTTGATTATCACAGTTCATAAGGATAGCCGGTATTGGTTTTTCAACCACCGGCAGGTCACACAAGAGCTCACGCAGCCACTCTGCCTCTGCAGATGCTGTATCTAAAGTAGTAAGTTCTGCTTCCATGGTTGACTTAGTCAAAATAGTCTGTTTACAAAACCTCCATGACACTGCGCCACCTCCAAGAGTCAAAACATACCCACTAGTGGCATAGATTTGATCAATATCAGAAATCCAGTTCGCATCACTATATCCCTCTAGCACAGTTGGGTGCTGTGACAGAACCTCTTAAGATAGGGTCCACTTGTCAGGATCAACCAACTTAATCCCAACAGATGATCCAAATCTTAATTAGTCCGTCAGGTGTCGCCACTTTGCAGCGGGTCATCCACCTCTTTCCGAACAGGATCACCTCATTACAATCATTGCAGAAGTAATACGAAATTTTTATATTACATCAAAGTAGCGGAAATTTAAAGTCATATTACAAACAATAAGTTTTGAAACATAACTTAGTGTCATCTGATAAAGATACATCAAGCTGCTGATAGAGCAAGAACAAACAACTGAGGTACTCTTGCCCAAGAGTCAAGCAAGGACAATTTATTCTTCATCTTCATCTACACTGACCACGGTCATGCAGCAAGAAGCCACACAACCGGGTTGTGATCCTCATTTGCAACAGGGGTTAACAAACCCTGAGTACGGGAGTACTCCACAAGACTTATCCGACAAAGAAAAGTATTTGGTGGACAAAACAGTATGCAAGTCATAGGATTCAAGGTGGGGTTTGTAAGAATCAAGTATTTTGCATAAATGAGCATTTATAAAAAGAATTGAAATCATTTATGTTATCCATAAGATTACTCAAGTATCGATCTAGATGTATGATCGATAACAAGGTAATAACCATCCCTGAGGGGATCCAACAAGTATCCAGTTTAAGTGTATTACTACGAAGAAGAAAACAGGGTCATGTTTCCATATCCGAGGAACACGACGATTCGAACCGGTTTATCCCAGCTGGGGCTTCCCTATCACACGACATATACAACCGCTTAAAGCACGCATATGACTACCTTTCCCTGGATCCTCTCGCCAAGACCGGGGTTCCGCCACCCGAGAGCACAATACACCTCCATCCAGTTCGCTAACTTGGAGGGTACACACTACTCTCGCCATCTCTCCACTCCCAGTGCGGGTTAACCGTTCTTCAAGCGAGAATAGCCAGAGTCCAGCTTCCCAGAGTATGTGATAAGTACTCCAAAGTCACAACCCTAGTCATGCATCAACGGACGGTTCCTAATCACCACAGGCGGAAAGAACCCGCTCACCAGACACCGCTGATGGCTCTCCAACACCGTGTCCGCCCGGTCTTAGATTATTACTTCCAACAACAACATCTCCTTCTCAGAAAACATAACCATTTGCCGAGGCAATACGCTATGCGTAGGTGACCGGAAATCACCCACTATAAAAGTTCTAAGCATACTAAGCATTTTTGCAAAACTTTGCATCTTTAAACAAGTGTCAAGGTTAAAGGTACAAATAGTACAAGGATAAAGCTATGCATCAAGTAGGAATTTAATAAAGTACCGTAATGCAATAGTATAAACATAAGTGTATTTAAAGCAATCATTTTAAATACAAGGAAATGTTTGAATGCACCGGGGCTTGCCTTGGTTGGAGGGATAAACGAACTCGGGCTCAGATTCAAGATAGAAAACCTCTTCACTGGAGTTATCCAACCCAACCAACGAACAATCTACACGATATAATGACATGTCTTAGATGATGCTTGAATAGTAAACATGATGCTCAACACAAACAAACATGTTCTTAAGAGAAGACTAAAACAGATTACACCTTGAATACCACTTCCCTTCATGAAGGAAAGCAACACTAGGTTAGAAAGCAAATTAATTAAACCCTATTTATCTTGAGTATCTAAGTTAATAATTACATCCAAAAGAACTGAGCAAACAACATTACATCAAGCATGTCCAACTTGTGTTTGTCACTGGACCATGACCATTTGTATCAAATAATCCAAAATCACTCCAAACCTAAAGTTATTAGAGTTTCTAAACATTTTATAACTAACCTGGACATTTTTACAGGATTTAAAACATACTGAACTAAACAGGAAACAGGAAAAACCCTGCACAAAACCCACTGACGGCTAAGACCCGCCCATCAGTGGCACAGACGCTCGCGGCGACGCCGATAACCACAAAACACGGCGGCGCGTCGCCGTCGGTGACCAAACTGAACGGCTACCCCTCGAACCTGCTTCGGCTCGCCGAGCCAAACCCAACGAGGTGCGCCACGACCCAAACAAACCCTTAGAGGCACCTCATCGACGGTGATGGCGATCGGCCGGAGCTCGACCGATCTCGCACCGTCGAGCACAAACCTCGATCGGAGAAACTAGGCCTCGATCGAAGAAGCTAGGCCTCGATAACGACTCAGAGAACAACTACGAGCAAAACGCCCAACAGAAACGAGGCTAAAACCTACCCAGGAGACCTCGTCGACGACAATGGCGGCGAACCGAGCTCGACCGCACATACACCGACGGACACAGGCCTCGATCGGCTCAACTAACAACTCTAGCAAGCTTAGCGGCCCCCAAACAATGCGAAGCGCACACGAAACGAACTCAGAGCTAAATGCAACATCCTCATCGACGGCCATGGCGGTCGGTGGGGATCTGCGCGACGTGCGCCGGAGAAAATACGCACGCGCTCGAAGGCAACTACCCTTCGAAACAGACTCAGGACGGCTAGACGAGGCTAGCGCAAGACTCAGATCAGAAAAAGATCAACTACAATGACTAGACGACGAACACACCGCCGCGCCGAACACAAACCGCGGCGGCGCTCGAGGACGGAGCTCGAAGGCTCGATTCAAGGACAAACAAGTAGAGCGGAGATGTCGAGGAGCTCACCCTGGTCACGAAGTGCTAGCAAGCGTGGCCGAAGATGAAACAGAGACGACCGTCGACGGAGAACGTGCCAGCGAAGACGAAGAACCGAGCGGCAACGAAGATGTTCCCGGAGCTATGGTCCACCATTTGCAAAATGGAGAAACCGATAAGAATCAGAGATGAACAAGGAGCAAGAAACCCAAGAAGAAAAGACAATGTGGCTCCTGTGTAGCCCGGTCGAGGACTGACCAGAGCGACGACGCTCTCGTCGGAGCTGAGGAAGACGGAGCCGCGCTGAACGAATGCAGGCTCGATGGCTTCCACTAACTTACTCCGAGAACGTGTAAGGTCAAGGCGAAGACAATGGCAGTGGATTGAGTGATTGGCAGCGGCTAACGAACTCGGACGAGTTCGTCGATGATGGTGGAGCGCTCGGCGAAGCAAAGCAGAGCGGTGGCGTGGCGTGGAAAGGGAGACAGAGTGGACGGTGTCCCATTTTAAAGACGACAACGGTCCCGCGATGTCGCCACGCACACGACAAGACGTGAATCAAGGACAGGAGTCGCACGGTGGTGTCGACAGGTGTCCGGACAGGTGTCGGCGTCGAGTTCAACCCCGCCATGCAACTGCTTGAAGAAAAGACAGAACTGACCCTATGGCCACTTTGCAAAATGCTCAAGCTTCCAGGGGTTTTCATGAAAAACTTTGAACACGTAAGATGCTCAAAAATTCATGATCTACAACTTTGCTAAAACAACCATATGCAAAAACTTTATAGATTTTGAAAATCATGTTTAGGGTTTAATCCACCCCCTCTGGGAATTAGGGTTTGGATTCCAAATTTTAATTGTGAAATTTGAAAAGATGACCTGCATTCAACAAATGATCAAACACAAGCAAGTAAACTCATTTTAGTTCAATGCATATCCAGGTTTTCAAACAAATGAAAGACGCTTAATGCATATGATGACATGCCCACTTTTTAATTAAGTTATTAACACCCGGGGTGTTACAGGTGCCCAGAATAGTGAATCCCAAAACTCATTGTACCTTTAAGATAGCGCAAGACCCTTTCAAGTGCATTCCAATGATTATCACCCGGGTTGGACATGTACCTACTTAATTTGCACACAGCAAAAGAGATATCTGGTCTGGTTGCGCTAGCTAGATACATGAGTGAACCGACAATTTGATAATACCTCAACTGATCTTTAGCACTCTTTTTGTTCTTTCTTAGTGTCACACTAGGATCATAAGGTGTTGGAGAAGGCTTGCTATCCATAAAGCCAAATTGGCTTAAAAGCTTCTCAACATAGTGTGATTGCGACAAAGTAATCCCACTCTCTTCCTTAATCAGCTTGATATTTAGAATTACATCAGCTTCTCCTAGATCTTTCATGTCAAAACTCTTTGACAGAAAAGACTTGACTTCATTTATGACATCAATATTTGTTCCAAAGATTAAAGTATCATCAACATATAAGCATAGAATAACATATTGGCCCCCACTATGTCGATAGTACACACACCTAGCAGCCTCATTAACAGCAAAGCCCGCACTAGTTAAAGTAGTGTCAAACTTCTCATGCCATTGTTTAGGTGTTTGTTTCAAGCCATACAACGATTTCAATAACTTATACACCTTTTGCTCTTCACCTTTTACTACAAACCCATCAGGCTGATCCATATAAATCTCCTCATCCAACTCTCCATTAAGAAAAACTGTCTTCACGTCCATTTGATGAATGAGAAGACCATATGAGGTGGCCAGAGAAAGTAGAACTCGAATAGTGGTCATTCTAGCAACAGGTGAATAAGTATCAAAGAAATCCTCGCCTTCCTTCTGGGTATAACCGTTAGCCACAAGCCGAGCCTTGTACTTATCAATAGTACCATCAGGTTTAAGCTTCTTCTTGAACACTCACTTACAACCAATGGGTTTAGAACCAAATGGCAACTCAGATAACTCCCAAGTTCCATTAGAAAGAATTGAATCTATCTCGCTACGAACAACTTCTTTCCAATCATCTGCATCTGGTGATACATATGCTTCTGTGATAGAAGTGGGAGTATCATCCACAAGGTACACAATGAAATCATCACCAAAAGATTTTGCAATCCTTTGTCTCTTGTTCCTCACAGGAACTTCATTGTCATCCTCCTCTAAGACTTCTGTCGGGTACGAAGGTAAGGGGTACCCTAAACCCCTCGATAAATTAACGCTAAACATAGCAACCATTTTTATGGCAAGGGTCAGCCCACTACTCGGTGAGACGCGGCCCATCAATGGAGGGTCCCCTCTACACCAACTGCAGCAACAAGTCACAACCCCGACCTCTACCTCGACGACGGACGAGGGGTCGAACGAACGACCCCCAGCTCCACCTCGACGACGGATGAGGGGTCGAACGAACGACCCCCCGACCTCTACCTCGACTTCGACCTCTCGAACCCCGGCGACGCCCCGACCTCCCCCTCGACCAAGGGTCAAGCAGAAGACCCTCGGACAAGGGGCTCGACTAACCCAACTGCTCCGGCATGGGTAAAAGTGAACCCACCTAACGACATGGGCGCCCGCGTCCGCTGTCAAATCCGCCAACTCCCCGTCCGGCCCCCGATTCCCGTCAACTGTGCCGCCACTGCTGCCACTACGCGAGTACGGACTTCAACAGTACCCCTCGGAAAATGAACAGTACAACCCTCGACGACGACTCCGGGGACGCGACGGAGTCACACAAGGCTCGACCCCCTCCCTCGACCGGGGGCTCGACCCCCTTCTCTTCAACAACTCCAGTACGGAAGCCGTCCCATCCGCTCCGTCCCGCTTCGGCCGTGGGACTCGCGCCCGCCTACGGACACTGCACAGCGACGACTTCTACTGCCGCCACGACCAGGGACGCCTGAAGGACGGAAAACCATGCCGCCACAGTGCTCAGCGCCTCTCCGCCAACACTGTGCCGCGAATACGCCGCCCATACTTCTATTATTAGGACCCTGTACCCTCGGAACCCCCCTTTGTCTATAAAAGGGGGACACTGAGGTAGAGTAGGGGGACTTTTTTTCGGACTTCGGACAACCCCCGGGGACCCTAGTTCGGACTCTGACACTCCACACACCACGCCACTCGATCGACCCCTCGGGTGGCCGACTCCGTGTAAACACTGCTTGTACCCCCCCTGTACGAGCACGCTTTGGGTGCGAGATAATACAAGTCATCCTCCCCCGCCGGACGTAGGGCCTTCTTTGCCCGAACCAGGATAAATCTTGTGTCCATCTTGCATCACGTCTGAGAGAGGGAGCACGCGATATACAAATTTACTCGTTGGTGGTCTTGACCCCCGGGTCATAACACCGACAGTTGGCGCGCCAGGTAGGGGGATTCGCGTGTCGATCAACTCCGGACTACTCTCTCAGATGGATTCCACCCTCCCACCGTTCCCGTTCAACACCGTCATCTGGTTCGGCAGTCTAGGGTTCGTTTCCACGGACGAGGGCGACTTCATAGTCTTCCCCTCCGCCTGTGGCCTAGACGTCAGCAGTTCCGCTGCGTCGGAGCCAGCCAGGATCAGACGACGGTCCCTCCGCTTGCGACTCTGGCCTGCGATCAGGAGGAGGCGCGAGCGGCTTCGACGCGCTCGCCGTCGAGCAAATTCTGGGGTGCCAGATGCCATTCCCTCGGTCCCAGCTGGCGCACGGCCCCTTTTCCTAGGGGTCCGTTTGACCCACGCCTGTGGGTCGAGGGCGGGCGTCTCCCCGAATGGGACTTCGGCTCTTTCACATCATCGTCCCTGGAGGCTCCTGTGGCTTCTCCGACACCCTCGATCCCGTCATCACCGCATGACCCGTTCCCGTACGGGCTCCGCAACGATGCCGGACTCTACTCTGCTTTCGCCGGGACGCGAGTACATACATACGACGAGTTTCCATGGACGCCGTCGAGGGCGACGGCCGATCCCATCACCACCCCTTCACCGGGCGAGCCAGAGCTGCCCCGTACGTGGGGCACGTTACGGCGGCGCCTGGAGGAGGAAGAAAGGGGCAGGCTCTTCCCCCACTTCTACCACGCCGACTTCGACTCGGACTCTCCCGACGAGAGTTACGACTCCACCCGGGAGTGCTTCCATCTCGACGAGCAAACCGTCCTCCAGGACGACGTCGACGACACCGCGGACACCGAAGAGGGGAGGGGGCCAACGCCACACCACCTCGAGATGCCATTCCCCCAAGTCCTCGTAGAGCCGATCCACCCCCCGACGTCCAGATTTCGCAGGTCCGGGAGCTCCTCAGCAAGCTCGAGGAGGAGCGTCTGCGTCTTCAGTAGCTCGAACACGCCCTCGAGCGGGATCGAGGGCGTCCTCAGGGTGGAGGAGCTCGCGAGCGGGCCCGGGAGGTCCACCGGCAGATCATCGAGGAGGGGAACGCCGAACCCCGAGGCTTCAACCGCGCCAGCCAGAATGTCGTAGCAGCCGCGATGCTGCTCCGCGACATGTCGGCGCCATTGACCCCCTAGGCACAACGTATCAGGGAAGAAATCCAGGGGCTGCTCCAAACTGCGGCCGTGCAGCAGGCGGAGAGCTCGGCCTCGAGGCGTCGAGGGCTGTCTCCGAGCGGCAAGCAGCGCCCCCTCGACAAAATCGGGAGGCCTCTGTCCACCAGAGCAAGGCGCCCCAGGGCCGGGTCGAGCCACGACCGGTTCAGGAACGCCTCGTCGACGACCTCCCCCCTCGAGTGAACAATCGACGTCGATACAGCGACGCCAAGGATCGAGGCTACAGCGCTCACCGAGGCGGGCGCTACGACAACGACGAAGACCGATGTCGGTCTCCAGAGCCACCGGGGCCTCGAGTCTTCGGAAGAACTATCCGGCGGGCTTCCCTGCCCGTACGTTTCCGTCCACCCACCAGCCTGATCAAATACAACGGCGAAACCAAGCCAGAGCTCTGGCTTGCCGATTTCAGGCTGGCATGCCAGCTGGGTGGAGCCAAAGATGACCTCGTCATCATCCGGCAACTCCCGTTGTTCCTCTCTGACACTGCTTGAAGGTGGCTCGAGGAGCTACCCCCGGACTTGATCCAGGACTGGTCCAACCTGGTCCGGATCTTCGAGGGCAACTTCAAGGGCACCTACGAGCGCCCGGGCAACTCCTGGGACCTTCGCAGCTGTAAGCAGAAACTAGGGGAGACCCTCCGCGCCTTCACCCGCCGATTCTCGAAGCAGCGTACCGCGCTGACCCACATCTCCGACCACGAGGTCATCACGTCGTTCATCGCCGGGACAACCTGCAAGGAGTTGGTGCGGGAGCTGGGGCGAAATATCCCCAAGACCGCCAACGAGCTCATGGACATCATCGCCAACTACGCGGCTGGCGAGGAGGCCGTTGGCGCATTCTTCCAGATCCCCCCAGGGAAGGGGGAGGGCAACGCGGATGAACCCGGGGGCTCGGACGATGGGCCCAAGAGAAACAAGGGGCCCAGGAGGAACAACGACGGCAACGGAGGCCGGAAGAAGAAGAAGAAGAAGAACCAGCCGGGCCGGCGCAACGTCGAGCCCAACGTCGAGCACGACGACGACCCCGATGACCTTGTCGCTGCGGCGGACAAGCGGAAGCCTCGAGGGCCCCCTCCCGACGGGGGCGTCTTTGACAAGATGCTGAAGGAGCCCTGCCCCTATCATATGGGGCCGGCCAACCACCGCCTCGAGGATTACCGCATGCTCCGAAGGCACTTTGTCCCTCCTGGCCCCAGGAGAGACGACGACAAGGAAGACCCGCCCTGTGACGCCCACGTCAGGGGCGATGTCCAAAAAGGAGGCTTCCCCGAGATCCACGACTGCTACATGATCTACGGGGGACCCTCGACTCGCCTCACCACGCGCCAACGCAAGAGGGAGCGTCGAGAAGTTTTTTCCGTTCGAGCCCAGGCCCCACGGTACCTCGACTGGTCCCACACGCCGATCACCTTCGATCAGGACGATCACCCCGAGCACATCCCCAACGCAGGGGCTTACCCGCTCGTCGTCGGCCCGATCATCCTCAACACCCGCCTCAGCAAGGTGCTGATGGATGGGGGGAGCAGCCTCAACATCATCTATGCCGAGACCCTCGACCTCCTAGGGATCCCGAGGACCATGCTCCTACCCAACGCGGGGGAATTCCACGGGATCGTCCCGGAGAAGAAGGCACTCCCGATCGGCCGCGTCAAGCTGCCGGTCTGCTTCGGCGTCCCCTCAAACTTCCGAAAGGAAGAGCTGACCTTCGAGGTAGTCGCATGGCGAGGCACATACCACGCCATCATCGGTAGACCAGGGTACGCCAAGTTCATGGCGGTCCCGAACTACACCTACCTCAAGCTCAAGATGTCGGGGCCCTCGGGGGTCATCACCATCGACACCTCCTACGAGCACGCATACGACTGCGACGTCGAGTGCATGGAAAAAGCCGAAGCCCGTGAGGATTCGGCTATCCTCGCGGCCCTCGATGATTTGTCCGGAGAGATCCCCGACCCCAAGTGCCACGCTGGCAACTTCAAGCCGGCGGAAGACACCAAGACCGTCCCGCTCGACCCCGGCCTCGCGGACGGGAAGGTGCTGACGATCAGTGCCACCCTCGAGCCCAAATAGGAAGCCGTGCTCGTCGACTTTCTCCGTGCGAACGCCGACGTGTTTGCATGGAGTCCCTCGGACATGCCAGGCATCCCGAGGGAAGTCGCCGAGCACTCCTTGGACATATGAGCCGGGTCCAAGCCGGTGAAGCAACGCCTGCGCCGCTTCGACGAGGAGAAGCGCAGGATCATCGGGGAGGAGGTCGACAAGCTTTTGAAGGCCGGATTCATCAAGGAGGTACATCATCCCAAGTGGTTAGATAATCCCGTGCTTGTAAAGAAAAAGAATGGGAAAGATAGGATGTGTGTAGACTACACCAGTTTAAATAAAACAGGTCCTAAAGTTCCTTTTCCTTTACCTCGCATCGACCAAATAGTAGATTCCACTTCGGGATGTGAAACCCTTTGCTTCCTTGATGCGTACTCCGGCTACCACCAAATAAAGATGAAGGAGTCCGATCAGCTCGCGACCTCCTTCATCACTCCTTTCGGCATGTTTTGCTACCTCACCATGCCCTTTGGCTTGCGGAACGCCGGGGCCACCTACCAGCGATGCATGCTCCATGTCTTCGGGAAACACATAGGGCCGACCGTCGAGGCCTACGTCGATGACATCGTAGTCAAGTCCAGAACCGTCGGAAACCTAGTCGGAGACCTCGAGATCGCGTTTGGGTGCCTCAGGGCTAACCGCATAAAACTGAATCCTGAGAAGTGTGTCTTTGGGGTCCCTCGAGGCATGCTCTTAGGGTACATAGTTTCCCAGCGCAGCATCGAGGCCAATCCCAAGAAGGTGACCGCCATCACGAGGATGGGCCCGATCAAAGACTTCAAGAGCGTGCAAAGGGTTACTGGGTGCCTTGCCGCCCTCAGTCGCTTCATCTCGAAGCTCGGAGAAAAGGCCCTACCCCTTTATCGACTCCTGAAGAAGACGGAACACTTCGCGTGGACCGCCGAAGCCGAGAAATCCCTCTCGAGGCTCAAGGCCTTGCTCACCTCGCCCCCGGTCTTGGTCCCCCCGAGCCCGGCCGAGCCCCTCCTGCTCTATGTCGCGGCGATTACGTAGGTAGTCAACGCGGTCATAGTAGTCGAGAGGGAGGAAGAAGGACACGCCCTGCCGGTTCAGAGGCCTGTCTACTTCGTGAGCGAGGTCCTTTCCGAAACCAAGACGAGGTATCCCCACATCCAGAAGCTGTTGTACGCGGTCGTCCTCACTCGGCGGAAGCTCAAACACTACTTCTTGGGCCATCCGGTCACTGTGGTTTCATCTTTCCCCCTCGGAGAGATAATCCAGAACCGGGAGGCATCGGGAAGGATCGCCAAGTGGTCCGCCGAGCTCATGGGGGAGACCCTCTCCTACGCCCCTCGGAAGGCTATCAAGTCTCAGGTACTGGCAGATTTCGTTGCAGACTGGATCGACACCCAACTACCCCCAGTGCAGGTTCAGAGCGAGCTCTGGGCCATGTACTTCGACGGATCACTGATGAAGACGGGAGCAGGCGCAGGATTGCTATTCGTATCACCCTCAGGGGTCCATATGCGATATGTCATCCGCCTCCACTTCCCCGCCTCCAACAACGTCGCCGAGTACGAGGCCCTCGTCAACGGCCTGCGCATCGCCATCGAGCTCGGGGTTCGACGCCTCGACGTGCGAGGGGACTCTAAGTTGGTGATCGACCAAGTGATGAAAGATTCGAGATGCCACGACCCTAAGATGGAAGCCTACTGCAAGGAGGTCCGAAGGATCGAGGACAAGTTCTACGGCCTCGAGCTCAACCACGTAGCCCGTCGGTACAACGAAGCTGCCGACGAGCTGGCTAAAATCCCGTCTACTCGAGGGACGGTCCCCCCCGACATCTTCTCGAGGGATCTGCACACACCGTCCGTCGACCTAGGCTCGGGGGCTCCCGCCCTCGAGCAAGGGGTCGACCCACCCCCCTCGACCGATCCCCCCTCGAGCGGGGGAGAGGTCATGGAGATCGACGGGGCCACCGCGGCGCCAAACCCTCCAACGGATTGGTGCGCTCCTTACCTCGAGTACCTGACGCGAGGCGAACTACCAGAAGACCGCATGGAAGCCCGTCGAGTAGCTCGACGTGTCAAAACCTACGTCTTGTACGGGGATGGCCGCGAGTTATATCGACGTAGCCCATCGGGTGTACTTCAACGCTGCCTCACCCTCGAGGAGGGGAGGGCACTGCTGAAGGACCTACACTCGGGGGCTTGTGGCCACCATGCGGCGCCGAGAACGCTGGTAGGAAGTGCCTTTCGACAAGGCTTCTACTGGCCGACGGCCGTCAACGACGCCACCAAACTCGTTCGATCATGCCAGGGATGCCAATTCTACGCCAGGCAGACCCACCTACCCGCCCAAGCTCTTCAGATGATACCCATAACTTGGCCGTTCGCAGTTTGGGGGCTCGACATGGTCGGTCCCCTGAAAAGAACCAAGGGTGGGCACACTCACCTTCTCGTGGCTATCGACAAGTTCTCAAAGTGGATCGAGGCTCGACCCATCGCCAACGTCCAGTCTCGGCAAGCCGTGCTATTCTTCACCGACATCATCCACCGCTTCGGGGTCCCCAACGTCATCATCACCGACAATGGCACGCAGTTCACCGGCCAAAGGTTCCTGGACTTCTGTGGCGATCACCACATCAGGGTGAATTGGTCCGCAGTTGCCCACCCTCGAACTAACGGTCAGGTCGAGCGTGCCAATGGTATGGTTTTGCAGGGCCTCAAGCCAAGGATCTTCGACCGGCTGAACAGACATGGAAAGAGATGGGTCGAAGAGCTGCCCGCTGTGCTATGGAGTCTCCGAACGACACCGAGTCGAGCCACGGGGTTCTCCCCGTTCTTCTTGGTCTATGGGTCCGAGGTCGTCCTCCCCACCGACCTCGAGTACGGGTCCCCTCGACTAAAAGCCTACAGCGAGCAAGCCAACACGATAGCCCGAGAGGACTCCCTCGACCAGCTCGAGGAAGCTCGTGACATGGCCCTCTTCAAGTCGGCTCAGTACCAGCAGACGCTGCGACGCTACCACGACAAAAACGTGCGCAAAAGGGACCTCAACGTCGGCGACCTCGTTCTGCGCCATCGACAGAGCAACAAGGGGCGTCACAAGCTGACACCGCCTTGGGAGGGACCCTTCATCGTGGCGGAGGTGCTGAAGCCCGGCACTTACAAACTGAAGAACGAGAAGGGAGAGATCTTCACCAACGCGTGGAACATCGAACAGCTACGTCGCTTCTATCCCTGAGGCCCCAGGGCCTTGTACATTTCCGCATTTATGTACAAATTTTCGAATGAATAAAATGTTCTTGAAACACATTTCACGTTCGTTCGTAGCTCGAAGGTAGCCTCGACTTTGCCCGGACAAAGTCGAGCTCCCCTCGGGGGCTGGCAGAAGGGCACCCCCCTCCTAAGTCCCCGAAAAACCCGTACGCTTTTTCTCGAAACTCGACCCCCTTCGTTCTTCGCCTCGAGTACACTTCATAACTAGATAAAGGCGTCTCGAACCCCCTAAGGGTCAAGGGTGTCGTCGAGTCAGGGACCCACCTACGCCCCAGGGCTACGGTATCCCTACTCGCCACCCCCCTTCCAGGGATAAGAGCGTGCGTCGAATACTTAAGTTCACGAGCGTCGACTCAGGCAAAGAAAAGCAGAGAGAGCTCGAGAAGTAGAAATAACGAGACGAACCCGTCCACAGCACTAAGGCAGCCCAGCAAAGTCGAGCCTCCCTCGGGGGCTAACAGGGGGGCACCCCCCTCCTAAGTCTCCGAAAAAACTCAACGTTTTTTCGAAACTCGACTCTCCCTCTCGTTCTTTCCCTCGAGTACGTTTCTTAACTAAGTAAAGGCACCTCAAGCTCCCTAAGGGTCGAGGGTGCCGTCGAGCTAGGGACTCACCTACGCCCCAGGGCTACGGTACCCCTACTCGCCACCCGCCTTTCAGGGATAAGAGCGTGCGTCGAACACTTAGTTCACAGGCGTCGACTCAGGCAAAGAAAAACAGGGAAAGCTCGAAAAAAACAAATTTAACTTTGTGCATATCGATCAAAATGCATTGTATACAAAAAAGCCCTCGGGGGCTTGGCATTGTACCAGTACAATGACCGAACCATTACATGGACCTTTTTGTCCAAATATGGCTCGCAGGCCCGGGACTACTCATCGACACCTACCGAGGGCTACTCGTCCGTCGAGGGGATCACGTCGGGCTCGAAGAGCGACGCCAGCTGGCCTCCGGGCACCTCTGCGTGATCCATCAACTCCTGACACTTCGCGTCGTTCTGCTCCTCGGTCAGATCCGGGTCGGTGGCGAACCCGTCGACAACGAGGTTGAGGTCCACGTCGTAGAAGGAGTTGATGACCGCGAGGGCCCGCTTCACCCCCACATGCAGGGCGGCTCGGACGTTCTCCGTCACCCCCCGCGTCATGGCGTAGAAGCGGCGCAACAAGGATTCCCCCCGAGCGTCCCCCTCGAGCTCCGGCTCCGGCTTCACCGAGAGGTCGTCGCAGAAGGTGTTGATGGCGGCCGCAAGCGTCGCGTTGAGGTTCGCCTCGGTGCTAAGCAGGCCCTGAAGATTGTCCAGGTCCTGGTGGGCGCGGGCATTCTCCTTCGCGAGCTCTGCCGAAACAAGCACACAACAGTCAAAACCCAACAAAAAAGCAGAAAAAGGGTCGAGGCAGGACAGACTCTGCAACACCCGAAACACTCACCTTGGGCCTGCACATCCAAGGTGGAGTAGGCCTGCTCGGTCTCCTCGAGTTGGCGGCGGAAGTCTTCAAGCTCGGAGGACTGGTCATTAACCTTAGCCTCGAGGCCCTCGATGGTCTTGTATGCGTCCCCGAGGGCCTCCTTCTGCTTCATCGCCACCATGCCCAAGGAGGTCGCGCGGGTCCGAGCCTTCTCCTCCGAGGTGGCCAGAGCGTCGCGCTCGCGGGAAACGGCGTCGAGGTCTCCCCTCAGCCGGGCGGCCTCCTCCTCGGCCTTGCGCTGGGCCTCGAGGGCGGCATCCCGCTCCTGCCCGACGGTGATGGTCGACCGAAGGGCATCGTCGAGCTTCGCCTGCGCCGACGACAAGGCCTCCCGGGCTTCCTTCTGGACAGCCTCGTAGCCGGCCTTCGCGTGAGAGACCCTCGACTCAGCATCCTTCTGGATAGTCGCCACCTCCGCCTTCGCACGAGCAGCCTCATCCCTCGCCTTCTCCAGAGAGGCGTGGAGGGTCGAGAGCTGCCCCTGTACCCGGAGAATGTACTGGGACTTCTCGTACGTCCTCACCCACAACGAATGACAAGGATAAAAACGGAGATCGTCAACAAACGGCAACCAGACAACTCAAAGCACTATCTAAGGTGGAACAGAACCTACCTCCATCCCCTCGCGTATGTCCGCGGCGGCGACCTCCGCAGCGCGACGCACCGAGTGTTCGAACCAGCCCCGGAGCTCCTCGACGTTCTCCCACCGTCGAAGCTCGAACTGGTCGTCGAGCGTGAGGAAGACTGGCTCGGGGTCTCGAGGGTCCGCCACCTCGAGAACCTCCTGGCCCCACGCCGCGCTGCGGGCGGCAATCCTCTGCTCCATCGGCCCGGTGACGCCAATGCGCAGGTCCCCCCCTCCTCGGTAATCGGAGAGGGGCGAGCCTTCCTCCTCGGCGCCACCTCGCGAGGACGTCGACGGCCCCACCAAGCCGTCGCCTCCGGTGGAGGAAGATCCCGGCCGATAGGATGGCCCTGCGCGATAAAGAGCTCAAAAAAGTAAGTACCCAGCGAGATAAACCCTCCACGTCTCGAGCGAATCAAAGTGTGACTTACCTTGAGACGCCGGCCCCCCAACCTCGAGGGGAGGTCAAGCCACCTCCGGCCCCGCCCGAGGAGCCGCGATAATGGCCAGTTCCGCCGGGTCCACCAACTCTGCCACCATCTCGTCCACCTGGGCTGGGGTGGATTCCATCAGCATTCCGCCTTGTGCCGGCGCGGGCGTCCCCTCGACGCGCTCGAGCTGGAGTCGAGCCTCCAGCGCCGCCAGACCCTCGGGCCAGCGCCCCGACGTCGGGTGAGCCAGGGTCTCCCGCTCATTCGCGGGGGCCTAGGGCTCGACCACCTCCACCTCCTGGGCCGCGGCCGCCGTCGGCAGGAGCTCCGCGCCCCCCGGGACGCCGGACGCGACCTCATCTGACGGCCGCGCAGGCGCCGCGACCGTCGCTTCGACGGCCACCACCGCCGGCAGGTTCGCCCCCTCCGCCGTCTGGGCAGTTGCCGAGGCCCCCTGTGCCTCCCCCCGTGCCGTCACCTCCTGAGCCGTGGCTGCCCGTGCCACCTCGGGGGCAACCGACGAAGGGGGCGGGGCGGCGGGGCCGACCTCGGCGGCTACTTGCACCGCGGCCCCCGTCTTTAGCTTCTTAGCAGGGGCGGGGAGCGCGGCTCCCAGCCGGCGCTTCGACCTGAAAAAGAAACACGTGTGCGATAATAAGCACGAGTCCTCACCGATGAAAAAAAGGAAAAACGCACAACAACTATGAACTCGACTTACCCCCTCGGAGCCTGACGCTTCAGCCCGGCGCCCGTCGGGCTGGTCGAGCTCTGGGGCGCCACTGCCTGGGGGGCGGGGGTCGAGGCGGCACTCACCACCTTCTCTCGAGCAGGGGCCGGCAACGCCACCGTCGACTTCTTACCGGCCCCCACCCGCGCCGACGGCCCCGGCGCCCGCGCGCTCGACGCGGCGGGCTTCGGGGGCTCGCTCGATCGACTCTTCGACGGCGGCGCCACCTTCGCCCTCTTACCGGTCTCCACCTGCGCCGGCGGGCCCGGCACCCGGGCGCTCGACGCAGCAGGCGTCGGGGGCTCGCTCGATTGACCCCCCGACGAGGGCCGCGGCGTCTGCGACCGCGTCTGCCGCGGCGTGACTTCTTGCGAGGCCACGGGGCGTTCCGCCCGCGGCCCAACTTCAACAGAAGGGGCCGACTTCGAGGTCGACCCCCCTCTCCACCAGTAGCGACGGCCGCCTGCTTAGGCGCCGTCTCCTCTTCCTCCTCGTCCTCCTCACCCTCCTCCTCGTCCTCCTCTTCCGAGGGCGACAGCTCCTCATCGAGGCCCAACCGCCTCTGTTGGGCCCGGCGCTGATTTCTCTGCTCTCTCTCTCTAGAGTCTTCTTGGCCGTCTTCTCCTTTTTCTTGTCCTTGTCGGACTTTTGCTTCTCCGCGCGGAGGCGGTTCGCCTCCCTCGTGGCCCGATCCTCCGGCACCGGCGGACGCGAGCGTTTGTAGGACACGTTCCCCTGTGGAATACGAGACAGTTAGGGCACGAGCAGAAGGGACGGAGGGGACGAGAGCAAGGACTCTAATCGGAGGAAAGGATCTTACCAGCTCATAGAAGCCCTCGTCCGGCTTCATGGGGACCTTCGCGACGTCCTTGGGGTCGAACCCCCCGCGAAGAAGCGGCGGACGCGGCTGACCACCCGGTCCGGGGTCAACTCTTCCTCGACGAGGCGGCACCCCGATAGATCGACCCCGGACCCATCTCGTCGTGGCGGAGGGGTCGAGCCATCAGCGGCAGAACCCGCCGTCGGTGGAACACCGACGCAACAATCTCCGCGGTAAGGCCCCCCTCCTTCAAACGCCTGAGCGCGTCCAGCAAGCCCTTGAGGTGCTTCTGCTTGTCCGTCGGGACACCGTACCTCCAGCGCTCGGGCTCGGCGTCGAGTGTCCTCCCGGTGTACGCCGGGAGCAGATTATCGTCGTTCCTCAGGTAGAACCACCCGGAATGCCACCCGGAGTGGCTCGAGGACGGGTTCGCGGGAAGCCAAAACTCCGACCGCCTGACGAAGATGCTGCAGCCTCCGGCCCTGACCTTCCGACGGATGCCCTTGCTGACCGAGGCGGTGAAGATGTTGGCCTTGAAGATGTGGATCCACAGATCCCAATGGGGCTCGATCCCTAGGTAGCCCTCGCACACCGCGGCGAAGACCGCCGCCTGGCTAACGCCGTTAGGGGTGAGGTGCTAGAGCTCCACTTCGTAGTGGTAGAGGAGCGCGCGCAGGAAGCGGCTGGGTGGGGCCCCCAGCCCCGCCCGGTGGAAGACCTCGAGCGACACCACGTCCCCTCCGGCGGGTTGGGTTCGGCGTGGTCCGGTGGCGGAGCTATCCACTCCGGCCTCTCCGTCGAGGTAACGGGCCGGAGAAGTCCACTCTCCACCAACCCCACCAGATACGACTCACGGACCGAGGAAGCAGGCCAGGCGTCGGCACCGAAGAGCTGGAAAGCGGCCATGGGAACGGCGGTGTGCTCGGACTTGGAGGCGGAGGGTACGTTCCCTATCTTTCTCTTTTCTCTCTCGCTCGCGCAGATTTCCTGCTCGCGGGACGCCTAAGGCAGAGGCGGAGAGAAGAAGGCAAGGAAGACGAAGGCAAGGAGGCGGGGAAGCCAAATGCGCGTAAAAGGGCACCAGACCCCTCACCCTCACCACTTATACGCGGGAGGCCAATGGACGGATCCGGCAACAGGCAAGAGAATCTCCGCATTTAATTCGCCTGTACTTCCTTCCTCGTATTCCCTCCAGGATAAGGCGTAACGTCCCATCATCGGGCTCCGCGCCGCACTCCGCGCTGTAACCGCAATGTTGCGCCGAACGGACACCGCCTAAAAAGGCGCGCGGCCGGAAACGTCATCTTCGAGGGTAAGGAATCTTGAGGCAGCGAGAGCTGGCCCTCGAAAGAGGGTTTGACAGCTACCGTCGAGTGCCCGAGGCCAAAAATGACCTCGGGTTAGGACCTCGGTCCACCCCCAAAATCTCGAGGGGATAAAGGTCGGCCTACGAACGGGCTCGATAGCCCCCCTCGAGTGCTCGAGGCCTGACAGGGCCTCGGGTCGTCAACTGCAGATCGTTCATGGCCTCGAAGGGATAAAGGCTGGCCCGTTCGGGGGTTCGACAGCCTCCCTCGAGAGCTCCGGCTCAGGTATGTCCCCAAGTTCAATACAACAAACACCTGCTTTTCCCCTTGGCGGTCCACAAGGTCGGACTCCTCCTCCTGAGGATAGCGTCGGATGACGAACCATCCGTCAAATCTTGAGGGAGCGAAGGCTGGCCCTTACATAGGGTTCGACAACCGCCCTCGAGTACCTGAGGTCAGGAAGGACCCATGGTTATCGGACTCCGGTCCACCCCCAAATCTTGAGGGAGCGAAGGCTGGCTCCACGAACGGAGTTCGACAGCCGCCCTCGAGTACACGAGTCAGGGATGTCCCCGGAGCCTCGAGAACGAACTCTCGAGGCTCCCTGGGACATATCCGAGGCATACCTAGGAACACCAAAGGATCCCTACGCTGGGAGGCATCGAGCCACCAACTCCTATCGAATGGGGTTGGCACCTTGGTGGTCCACATGGTCGTGCTTAGCGAGCTGTACGGCTTGCTTAACAATGAGAACGCCTCCGGGCCACTAGTCGATCCCTATCGAACGGGGTCGAGTTCTCACTCGGATTTTTACCCGTACAGGGCACCATTTCTAATGGACTCATGCCCGAGAACAGCTCACCGAGGACTTCGGGCTCGTCCTAACGAGGATAGCTCGATGCTCTTCACCCCACGATCCGAGCGAAAGGATTCGTGGGAAGGACGCTACGAGGTAGTGAAGGCCTAGCCATTCGAGGGCTCGAGGGCCCGACTACGCACGGCACCCCTCGACGAAAGAGGGTCGAAAACTCGTAACCTGGCAGACAGAGTCGACCTCTCGGGCGGGGCGCTCTGACTCCAGTGGTGCTCGAGGGAGCGAAGCCTGGCCCTCGGTAGGGTTCGACAGCCGCCCTCGAACACTTCTCTTTACAGGAAAAGGAATGGGTACGAAGGTAAGGGGTACCCTAAACCCCTCGATAAATTAACGCTAAACATAGCAACCATTTTTATGGCAAGGGTCAGCCCACTACTCGGTGAGACGCGGCCCATCAATGGAGGGTCCCCTCTACACCAACTGCAGCAACAAGTCACAACCCCGACCTCTACCTCGACGACGGACGAGGGGTCGAACGAACGACCCCCAGCTCCACCTCGACGACGGATGAGGGGTCGAACGAACGACCCCCCGACCTCTACCTCGACTTCGACCTCTCGAACCCCGGCGACGCCCCGACCTCCCCCTCGACCAAGGGTCAAGCAGAAGACCCTCGGACAAGGGGCTCGACTAACCCAACTGCTCCGGCATGGGTAAAAGTGAACCCACCTAACGACATGGGCGCCCGCGTCCGCTGTCAAATCCGCCAACTCCCCGTCCGGCCCCCGATTCCCGTCAACTGTGCCGCCACTGCTGCCACTACGCGAGTACGGACTTCAACAGTACCCCTCGGAAAATGAACAGTACAACCCTCGACGACGACTCCGGGGACGCGACGGAGTCACACAAGGCTCGACCCCCTCCCTCGACCGGGGGCTCGACCCCCTTCTCTTCAACAACTCCAGTACGGAAGCCGTCCCATCCGCTCCGTCCCGCTTCGGCCGTGGGACTCGCGCCCGCCTACGGACACTGCACAGCGACGACTTCTACTGCCGCCACGACCAGGGACGCCTGAAGGACGGAAAACCATGCCGCCACAGTGCTCAGCGCCTCTCCGCCAACACTGTGCCGCGAATACGCCGCCCATACTTCTATTATTAGGACCCTGTACCCTCGGAACCCCCCTTTGTCTATAAAAGGGGGACACTGAGGTAGAGTAGGGGGACTTTTTTTCGGACTTCGGACAACCCCCGGGGACCCTAGTTCGGACTCTGACACTCCACACACCACGCCACTCGATCGACCCCTCGGGTGGCCGACTCCGTGTAACACTGCTTGTACCCCCCCTGTACGAGCACGCTTTGGGTGCGAGATAATACAAGTCATCCTCCCCCGCCGGACGTAGGGCCTTCTTTGCCCGAACCAGGATAAATCTTGTGTCCATCTTGCATCACGTCTGAGAGAGGGAGCACGCGATATACAAATTTACTCGTTGGTGGTCTTGACCCCCGGGTCATAACACCGACAACTTCTTCAAGTGGTTGTTCAAAAGACTCAACAGGATGCTCGGTAGGTATAGTAAAATCAGGAGCTAATTTAGTAGAAAATTTAGCATTGCTATGCATATCTTTCATAGGAAATATATTCTCAAAAAATATAGCATCACGAGATTCAAAGATTGTATCTACATGCATATCAGGAACTTCCGATTTTACTACTAAAAATCTATAAGCAATGCTATGGTGAGCATATCCTAGAAAGACACAATCCACAGTCTTCGGCCCAAGCTTACGCTTCTTAGAAATTGGAACATTAACTTTCGTCAAACATCCCCACGTGCGTAAGTATGAAAGTGATGGTTTCCTACCAATCCAAATCTCATATGGAGTTGTTTCTTTATTTCTGTTTGGAATTCTATTCAGGATATGACTCGCAGTCAATAAAGCTTCCCCCCACCATGCCTTAGATAGTCCAGCAGTGTCTAACATGACGTTCACCAAGTCAGTCAACGTGCGGTTTTTCCTCTCGACAATCCTGTTTGACTCGGGTGAATTGGGAGCTGTCCTCTCATGAATAATACCATGTTCCACACATAACTTATCAAATAGTATAGAAAAATATTCACCATCACGATCAGACCTTAGATGTTTAATCTTTCTCTCTAACTGATTTTCAATTTCAGCCTTATAGATTTTAAAGTAGTCTAGCGATTCATCTTTAGTTTTTAGCAAGTAAACATAGCAAAATCTAGTTGCATCATCAATTAAAGTCATGAAATATTTCTTTCCACCTTGTGTCAACACACCATTCATCTTGCAAAGATCAGAATGTATGAGTTCAAGAGGCACCAAGTCTCTCTCCTCCGTTGCCTTATGAGGCTTTCGAGGTTGCTTTGATTGCACACAACTATGACACTTAGAACCTTTAGCAATAGTAAAATCTAGAATTAAACTCAAGCTAGATAATCGCGACATCAAGCCAAAATTCACATGACATATACGAGAATGCCAAACACTTGAATTATCATTAATGGTGCCACAAATATGATTAACTGACTTATTACTAAAATCTGTCAAAGATAAGCGGAACAAGCCTCCGCATTCATAGCCTTTACCAATAAATTGCCCATGCTTGGACATAACTAATTTATTGGACTCTAATACTACTTTAAACCCATCTCTCAAAAGAAGGGATATGCCAACAAGGTTCTTGCGAATAGTAGGGACATGCTGCATGTTCTTCAATTGCACGATCTTCCCCGAAGTAAACTTTAGATCTACCGTGCCAACACCACGAATAGAAGCATGTGACCCATTCCCCATTAGGACGAAGGAACCTTGGAGCCCCTGGTAAGAAGACAACAAAGAGATATCAGCACACACATGAATATTAGCACCTGTATCAACCCACCAACTTGGTGATTGAAAAACTGATAGTACAGTAGGGAAATTACCATACCCGTCATCAGTTTTGCTAGTAGTCACGAGATTGACCTTCTTTTTCTCTTTTCGGTCCGCTCGTTCCGGACAATCTTTAGCAAAATGACCAAGCTCTCCACAGGTGAAGCAAGGCATCTCAGCTTTGTCTTTCTTCTTCTTCTTGAAGGGAGTAGTTGATTTAGCATTGAAAATCTTAACCTTTACTTTGTTCTTGCCATGGTTTCTCTGGACAAAGTGGGCACTAGCTCTATCCTCGTTCCCCTTCTCAGTATTGTCTTTAGCCTGAGCCTTCTCTTCAACATCAAGAGATGCTATCAGGTTTTCAACTGATACTTTCTGTCTCTTGTGTTTAAGACTTGTGGCGAAGCTCCTCCATGAAGAAGACAACTTTGCAATAATGCAACCAGCCACAAATTCATCGGGTAAAACACACTTAAGGAGCTCAAGATCCTTATCCATGCGCTGCACCTCATGAGCTTGCTCGACTATAGATTTGTTTTGAACCATCTTATAGTCATGAAAGCTCTCCATGAGATATAGCTCTTTGCCTGCATCCGAAGCTCCATAGGTAGAGTTCAGATAGTTCCACAGAGATTGTGTATCTTCATAGTGCATGAGGGCATCATAGATATGATCCGGCACCACAATACGCACAGCTCCCATAAAGATCTTATTAGCTTCCTGGTATTTTCTTTGATCTTCATCAAAGATATTACCCTCGGGCAAGCCATCTTTGACCCAGAAAACTTGCATGACAGTAAGTCAATCTGTGACCCTGACGGATCACCTCTTAAAGTTTGCACCAGTAAACTTTTCTGGCTTCAACGCGTCAACAAAACTAGGCATAGATAATTCTGGAAATCTACAATAAGATTTTTGGATTGTTAAATAATATGGCAATTTCTGACAATTTCTGGAAATTGCCATATTATTTAACACAGATAACTGACCATGGATGTTGGCGCCAGCGACGACTGACCTGTTTGTTTCCCACGACAAAAGTTTTGTCCCTGTCACATCGAATCTTCTGTTCCTAATTTGGTCTATTTAAAATATACTAATTAAAAAAGTAATTCGTCAGCCGAAGACAACTTCGTGAGACGAATCTTGTAAGCCTATTTAGTTCATGTTTGGACAATGTTGTACTACAGTAAACATTTGCTAATTATAGATTAACTTAGCTTAATAGAATTGTCTTGTTAATTCCTGCATAGACATGTAATTAGTTTTATAAGTAGTCTATTTTTAATAGACTAAACTAGTGCCGGAAGATTTGATGTGCCACGACAAATAAATTTCCCACAAAAACTAACACGCAACACGAGGCATGTGGCGGGGTCGTTGGATTGATGAGTAACCCCCGTTTGCCAATTTCCTCCTGTGTCCTTGGAGCGAAGGTCAACGGCGCAACACGAGCAGCTAGCCCAAAACACATGAACGAGGAAGCATCTATCGCTGTCACACATTGAAGGTTCACAGTGACGTGCAGTGGAAACGTGCCACTGCCGCGCGGATCGTGTCAAACATCGCACTTAAATTCCACGTTGCACCCTTTTTTTTCTTTCTTGGTAATGGTTGGAAAAATTGTACTACTACTGAGTTTGTGTGATAAGTGCAGAACATCTATAAAGTCATTCTTTCGAGTGCCTCGTCCACACGGAAGGTGACCTGGCCGGCGACGGTAGCAGTTTGACAGTTTCAGTATCCTCTCCCTGACGTTAAAGCTGTGCTAATCTCATCACGGCATATGACAGATTGACAGCTACCTACCTCAAACCAAGTTTGCTTACCCCGAGCATTGCTCCTGCAGCAGGTGCCACGTCTCACGTCACATCCTCTCTGAACCTCTGTGCCTCATTCTTCTGCAACTGGTACTGTAGTTCCTAATTAATGTAGGAGTATCATCTCTGGAATGGTTAAAATGCTAGCATTAATGGAACTGTTAGCTTGGCCACTATTGTCGTCCATTCATTAACTTCTGAGTTCTGATAATGTACGATGTACCAGCTCTGCAGATTATTAACGCTTTCTGTCTTTCTTCAGCGTGCATGACACTGACATCCCTAAAGGCTAGAGCCCAACAACAACCGCATTACTGGCTTCCTCCACACACCACTTGTACTCTCTTTATCCCATGTATAATGCAAGTACTATACTTCCGTTTTAAATAGGTTTACCAAAATTATATATTCCATAATAAAAAATAATGATACTTATTATAACCATAAACATTAGTATTCCATATATTTCAAAAAGAATTTATCGATTTACGTTTTTTTAAGAGGGAGTTAGTACTTTTGTACCTTTGTCTTTTGGGCTGCAACCTGCAAAAGAGGCCAGTTCGGCTGAATCTCATGGAGGCCCATTGTGATCAGCGATAAACTCGTCATGTAATGTTGCCCAAGGACCGTGGCCGTAAGTGTCTGGCCGCGAAGCATCCCTGGGCTGGGCCGATCTCTGGCGGTGCACCGTGATTGGTATGGAAAGGAGGAAGGAAATGGACATCGCATCCGCATCCGGTGGTGGCGCCGGCCGGCAGGGCCTTTCCCGTCAAACCGGCACCAAAAGTGCTGTCCCAGTGCCACTGCCAGTGCCAGTGCCAGTGTGCCACCACCAAACGTTGCGTGCACATTCCACTGACAAACCGGGCCCACTAGCTGCTGATGCCCATCCATCCACCAACAACTCCCGTTGCGGTCGCCGTCGCCGTCGCGACTCACGCCGCCTCCTCGCTAGCCGCTACACTACTATCTACGCCGCCACGGCACCTCCCGTGTGAGATGAGAGCCGCAGTCGCAGCCACATCCACAGCCGCCGCGCACCTCGCCCCGGGTCTAAAGCTCTGCGCCGGCTGCGCGCGCGTCTCCTGCCCCTCCCGCCTCCCACTCCGCCGCGTCGCCGCCATGGCCTCCGCCCCCAACTCCTCCTTCCGCCCGGAGGAGGCGCGCTCCCCTCCCGCCCTCGACCTCCCGACCCCGCCGCTCTCCAAGGTGACGCTCTACTCCTTCCGGTTCGGATTCCTTTTGGTTTGGCTTCCGACGCAGGGTGGGGGCTTGATCTGACCCCTTGCCGAGTTTTCTTCTGTGAGCGCAGTTCAAAGTGGCGCTGTGCCAGCTCTCGGCGACGGCGGACAAGAGTCGCAACATCGCAAACGCGCGCGCGGCCATCGAGAAGGCGGCCTCTGACGGCGCCAAGCTCGTGCTCCTCCCCGTGAGTCTCTCATAACATGCCTTATGTTACAATCTGATAACATGTCAGGTTGAATTCAAAGCGGAACGGTAGTGATCGCGTGTTGTTTAATCATTTGACGATTGTTCATGGGTGCGTCGTCCTCGGGCAAAGGAGTGCGTCATTGGACATGGGGTAGTGTTCACTGTGCTATTTCCATTAAATGTTACATAACCAAACTAGCTATTCCCGTGGGAAGATTATTGATGACACTAAGATCACAAACCTTTTTTTAGCTAAAAGTGTAAAAATCACTATGGAAATGACGGTAAAGCAAATTTTCAGGATTGGGCTGTGGTAGCATAAATCCTCTTTCAGGTTTGGACACACCTCATGTGTTTTACTCAACAGCCAAGTCTTTAGGTTTAGTCAATAATAAATTTCTCGCCTTGTTCATTTTAATTTTTCACATATATGCATATTCTCTTATAAGGCCATGCTTCAGAAATGTTATCGTTGCTTATGTTGCTTCTTGCATTGACCCGCAGCTATTATTTTTTATGCCTGTAGGAGATATGGAATGGTCCGTATTCAAATGACAGCTTTCCAGAGTACGCCGAGGACATTGAAGCTGGCGGAGATGCAGCCCCTTCATTTTCAATGATGTCGGAGGTTGCTCGCAGCTTACAAATCACTCTTGTTGGTGGGTCCATAGCTGAACGTTCTGGCAACAACTTATACAATACATGCTGTGTCTTTGGTTCAGATGGCCAGCTTAAGGGTAAACATAGAAAGGTATGTTCAAACTTCTAGTAGCTGGAGTACAGTTTTATATTGCTATTTGCTAAGTTTAGATTTGATGAGAAGCTATGGTTTACCGTGTAGACATTATCATGAGAAAATTGTATATACCAAATTATTAAATTAATGTTGCTGCAGTGCTGACAGATGCATGTTAGATAATGTCTGTGGCATTTATGCCTTCTTTTACTTTTGAGTGTGATCAATAGAGTAGTAAGTTTGATTACATTTGTGGTCGACACTGAAATTCCGGTTCTGATTTGCTTGCTCCCATCATATTTGTGCCCTCTTTTCCTTTCATTGTGCTCTATGACTAGTAAGTTTAGTTTATTCTTAGTGTTCTCAGACAATGGCAATTTGTGCAACTGCAGATCCATCTTTTCGACATTGACATTCCAGGAAAGATCACTTTCAAGGAATCAAAGACTCTTACTGCTGGGCAGACCCCTACTGTTGTAGACACAGGTTTGTCCAATTAATCTGCTGTCTTACAGCTAATGAAGCATGTAGGATAAGAGAATATCAGGCCATCCACTTTTTTTTTTATTGCAAGCCTAATATTTGGCTATCCATGTATTTCTAATTTTGAGTTTAGGTTATTTGAATTGGGTCTTACAGTGTGAGTTTGATGACTGGAATAGTTACATTCAAGCTATAGCTTTCTATATACTATGTTAGTGTTACTTAGTTTTATGATACCTTTTGTTTGTGTTGCTTAAGTCTTACTTATATTCTAGTGGCGTTGTTGATTTCTTTTTCAGATGTTGGGCGCATTGGTATTGGTATATGCTATGACATCCGTTTCCAGGAATTAGCAATGTTGTATGCTGCAAGAGGTACGAGTTCCTCATGTTTGTTTTTCAGTGTAGTGGCCTCTATTAAGCTGTAATTTAATAAAGTAAAGTATTATACTTCTTAAAGATGATGTGGTGTGTGCCGTATTTGGACCATGTCATCTTCTAACCTACACGACATGTAAAATGGATAGACACTTAGTCTCGGATTCTTTTCTGTTTGATTAATTTTTTCAGATTTTCAGTTATACTAACAATTGTGAACACATATTTGCATCTTACTACTACTCTGACAAAACAGACTAAGCTCGTTTTACTAACTGCAGGTGCTCATTTGTTGTGCTATCCTGGTGCATTCAACATGACTACTGGACCACTGCATTGGGAGTTGCTGCAAAGGGCGAGGTAATAAATGAGTTTTAACCCCAAGTTATGGAAAGTATGCAAGGGAAATATAGCAGGATGAACTGCTCGCTACTTTTATTTATGCTAATTAGCATATATATAAGAAAAGTTCAAAACAAGTCAAAACCTCGATCAGAACTAATAATAATTTCTTATGGGGTAATTTCATATCTGAAATGTCTACACTACTTTTCTTTGCCCTGTACTGATGACATCATTTCTCCAATGCCAGGGCTACAGATAACCAGGTATGCTGCGCTTCTTTCCGCGCTGGTGTTTCATTTTCCTTGACTTCAATTTTCATTTGGCATTTGTTTTGCTAGTTTTATATGCTTTAAAAATGTTAAACAATTGTTTGATGCCAGCTGTTTGTTGCAACATGTGGTCCAGCTCGAGATACCAGTGCAGGTTATGTTGCTTGGGGACACTCCACTCTTGTTGGTCCTGTAAGTTGACCTAGATTTCCATTTACTGGCCTTTAGTTCTGTCAGTAACCACTACTTATCTAGCTTCCAGACTAAGACTCTGCACCACCACAAAACTACTTTTGTTTCTGATAAAACCTCTTGTAATTTTTACCAACAATCTGAAAGCTGTACGCTAGCAAAGATATGTCACACTATAACTGACCATTTGCATACTGCTAGTTTGGAGAGGTGATTGCAACAACTGAGCATGAGGAGACGACTATAATAGCAGATATTGACTATTCACTGATTGAGCAGAGGAGGTAAGTGGAGTGAAATTCTATGCTTTCCAGTAGTCTTATATATCATCACCTTTGGTTGAATGGGGTTGCCGAAATCTTCTCCAGGCAATATCTTCCTCTGCAACACCAACGGCGTGGCGATCTCTATCAGCTGGTAGATGTCCAGAGACTGGGTTTTCAGTAGCGAGCCTGGATGCTGCTGTGAGCGTGTGACGAAGCAGGAGAGCAGCTGACTCTGCAGGCTTGCTCGTACTACTTCGTTAATGAGATGCATGTCCATGCCCTTTCTACTGATCTAGAGATCGTTCAACCTGATTGTGAAGGTGGAGAGGACGGAATAAGGCGACTATAGTTTGTACCTTCAGTGTAAGTTCTCAAGTTGCTAAATAAATTGATTACTTGAACGTGTGAAGAAAACCTCTCCATGAAACAAAGATAAACGGAGGATTTGCTCCGATTTCTCTTTGGGGTTTGGGCCCTACCAGTTGAAGTTTGAACTAGCTTGTGCTTCCATTTAAAGTGAGGTCGCCGAGGTTCAAATCCAGTTCTCTTCAGTGCAGATCTTGCGCCATTGCAGAATCGATGCCGATCGTTTCGGACTCCAAGAACATGATTTAGGTTCTCTTTGGTACACCTAACTTGGCTAGTTACTAATTAGGGCTAAAAAATAACTCTATCAGCTATGGTTAGATTAGCTAGTTGGCTAGCAACTAGTAGAAACTTGCTAAAAAATCAATCAACTTATTAGCTCTCCTTTTTAGATGCACTGAAACTAACTTTAGCTAACTAAAAATAAAAATTAGCTCTTGTATCGAACATACTAGTTCTGTACCTCTTTCGGAGTAGCCCAGAGTCCCATAGAGACAAGACTGCGTTTATACGTGTCTGCCTATTCGGAAAACAAGAAAGAGAGTACTACAAGCGCAGAGCCGTAATGCTTGGCTAGTACCTTCGCCGACTCGCCGTCGTCGCATCGCATGGGCCTCCTCTCACCAGCTTCTTAAGTTGCAAGGGCTTGGGTTGTCACCACCTGTCAGGGCCCTTTGAATTGTAAAATTACTGAATGAACGAACTCATTCCTATAAAATTTCTAATTATTATAAAATTTCTGTGTTCATTCCTATAAAATTTCTACGTAATTGTTTAAAATTTCTACGTTTCAAAGGAAACTGATTCAATACCGAGGCTACTGCATCGTCCTCTCAGGGTGATGGCCGGTTTTGGTCAGTAGACCGAGATGACGAAGCCTTTATGTGAGGTAGTGATGGTTTTGGTCAGTAGACGGAGATGACGACGATGGACAGACACAATCACACAAGCCTCATGCATGGATCCGTGCACGTCCTCTGTATTTTCGGGGATGGTTTCGGTTTATAAAAAAAAAGGAACAAAAATCAAATAGATTATTATACATGCTTCCAAAATCATCTAACGAAATAATGGAGATTGTTGTAGATAATAACACATGCATTCGAAAACATGTGCATGGGCCCATGGCGAGCAGGATGTAAGGTAACAATCCATTCAGTTATTTGTGTCAAAAAACAATCCATTCAGTTGTCCGACCAAACATCTCAATTATGCACTCGTGATCATGCTCATTGGTAGTTCCTAGTTTGAGTTGCCTCCATGACCTTGGTAGCCTGGGCAGCCACCAGGGTAGCCAGAATTGCCACCACCCAGGTATGTTGATGCGTTGGCGTTGCTTCCTTGGTAGGGACGTGGTGGGTTGCCACCAGGGTAACCAGGTGGGCCACCTTGGTAACCAGGGTTACCACCTTGGTAGGCTGGCACTGGGTTCCCTTGGTAACCTTGGTTACCACCTTGATACCCTAGAGGCCCACCACGGTAGCCAGGAGCACCACCTTGCTGGTAGTGAGCAGTGGTAGTGAGGAGCACCACCTTGCTGGTAGTAGCCAGCCTGTGGGTTTGGCATTTGGGGCTGAGTATCTGGTTCAGCTTCAGCACATGCATACAAGAGCTGATGATGGTACATCATCCAAAGTTTCAGAATTTCAGGTACATCACTCAGACACCAAGCACAGTTTTGAATACTATATAGAACATAATAATTAGTACAGCGACAATCCATGAAAATCCGATAGCAACAAGAGTTCGATTTATGCTACTGCACACCATCTATCCCATAAGGCTACTGAAGGACAGGGGTGCCTACTTATACTCATGGTCATGTTCATTGCAAGTTCGAGTTGCCTCCTTGACCTTGGTAGCCTGGGCCGCCACCAGGGTAGCCAGGATTGCCACCACCTGGATATGGCGGCGCGTTGGGGTTGCCTCCTTGGTAGGGAGGTGATGAGTTGCCACCAGGGTAACCAGGTGGGCCACTTTGGTAGCCAGGGTTACCACCTTGGTGGGCTGGGCCTGGGTTCCCTTGGTAACCTTGGTTACCACCTTGATACCCTGAAGGTCCACCTTGGTAGCCAGGAGCACCACCTTGCTGGTACTGAGGAGCACCGCCAGTGTTGTATCCCGCCTGTGGGTTTGGCATTTGGGGCTGATAGTTTGGTTGGGCACCACCAGCATATGGTGGTGGCGACGGAGGCATGTTGCCCTGACCATGGCGAGGTGGCATCTGATTCTGAGCAGGTGGAGGTGGGGGGGCATTGAAACCCTGCGCAGGAGGCCCCTCTCTATTCTGGTAGTTCTGCATGTTCTCCCTTCTCTCAAAGTTACTTGACCTGTTCTGGTAGTTCTGCATGTTCTCCCTTCTCTCAAAGTTCCTTGACCTGTCGGAGGTGCGGGGCCTATCATTGCGCCGGGGCCTGTCATTGGCACACTTATGGTTTCTCACCCACTCCTCATGGTATTTAGGATCATAAGGAACAGCTTCCCCATTTATGAAGGGTTCTCCTGAAACATGAAGGTGAAGGTATAAAAAATTGTGGAATAGTCAGTCCATTCAACAATATAAATGATGTGACTCACAGAGTCAGTTGTGCAAACATGGGTGGACATAAACTAGGGTCACCCACATTTCACTTTAAAAAAATCTGATATAGTTTATACAGGCATACATGCATAGTTGATTAAACAAATGTAGTGTCATGTCAGGTGAACTGCGATCACAAACTATAGGTTCTTAAACCTGTATTGGTGTTACTGGTGTTTTTCAAGACGACACAAAGAACATATACAAGATGCAAATCATATTAACATTATATCGCCTTAGATGACTTGACAAAGCACTTCATTACACGTTACCCTGAGGACAGTGACGAAAATTAGAGGGCACAGGGGAAAAATACAGGCGAGTCTATTAAGTTGAGAGGAGCAAAATTTCATAGACCACTTGTTTGGACACTAACAAATAACTTAAAACATTTACATATGATATAAAAAAATGAAAATTTAAGTTACTCAAGTTTAAATTTCAGATGATGTGCATTGTGTCAACAAGCAAGAAAGGCAGAATGTGCATTGTGTCAACAAACAACAGACAGAATGTGAAAAGGCAATTCGAGAATAATGAAAAGGATTTTTGTACATGACCATGAAAATGCAAATATGTACTTTTGACCTTAGAGTGCTAACAAGTCTGATTTTTTGATTTCGTATTTCAACTGTATTTTAATATTTAAAATACGACAGTTAATTCATTAAGGCTATGTTTAGACCATCATGTATCAATGGTCAATTCTGAATAGAAGGTCCAATGGAACAATAGTATATACTTATTTTTCAGTACCTCCATAGTCCTTCTCTTTCACGTACAAGTATGAATCAGGAAGAACCCAGCGGACCTTGGGCAACTCTACAAATGATTAAGAGGAGGCATCAGATTCCAAGGACAAACATCTATTGTACTATTCAACAATGAATTACTTCTTACTGTTACATTACTTGATAAGATCATAAATACCTTTCAGTTTGTAAGAAAGTTCTTCAGGTACAAGGGCACCAAAAGCAAAGTAATGACGGGTAGATACAGAATACATCTTTTGCCTAGCTTCTTGCTCACTGAAACCAGGAGTTAGTTTTTGATGCAGGTCTTGCAGAGACAAAAAGGACAAAAAGAACCACATTCTATGAACTAAAACTTGCACAAATATATCAACACTCTAATGTCCCAGACGCACAAAAGAACCATAACTAGATCAAATCAAAGAAGAAATCTGAAAATATCACAGCAGCAGATCAGTTTGGGGTCTGGGCCCTTTTTTGGATCCATTGGCACCAATAGTTAGCAGCTAGCAGAGGGAAGCCAGCTCATAGTTTTTTATTAATTTAGCCCCGTTTAGATCCTCCATCTAATAGTTAGTACTCACTATGTTCCTATATAGGCGGCGTGGAAGCGTTTTTTTTTTATTTGGCCAGAATAGGAGGCGGGCTGAGCCAGCTCATAGTTTTTTTTTTATTAATTTAGCCCCATTTAGATCCTCCATCTAATAGTTAGTACCCATCCAATAGTTAGTACTCCCTATGTTCCAATATAGGCGGCGTGGAAGCGGTTTTTTTTATTTGGCCAGAATAGGAGGCGGGCTGGAGTATCTACAGGCCTGGTCATTACTCCTCCAGATTACTACTCAATTACCAAATGACGCATGCTGCATGCATGCATGGGCCAGAACTAAAGCGGCACACATGCTAATCGCGACGCTGTTAATACGAAGCACTTCCATGGAGCGTCTTGGTATCTGAAATTAGGCTCTGCACGCTGCATGTATAGGAACACAGGGAGTAGTACTTAGGTTAGAGAAGCTAATTAATGATTTATTACACTGATAACTTGGTACAATGTTTTTCTGTCACAACAAAACAGCTAAAAACAGAATCAGCCTGCTTATCAACCGCAGAAACGATCAGCAGAACAGGGTGTTATATCATCAACTAGGCAATTCATTTTAGCGTATTAGTTGGACAATTAGTTATGGTGCTTAGATTCATTAGTGCTAATTTTAGCATCTAACTATTTACTAATGGATCCAAACAAACCCTTACCAAGTTCAGACAAGACATATAAACAACTAATGGGCTCTCATAATTTTTATGATCACTAATAACAAAAATAATTTTCCAAAAAAGTTGCCGTATGCCAGAATCAATAATACCAAAACATCCATCCTGAATTTCTGATCTGTTGGTAAGATATCAACGAGTCCAAATTTCACTAAATTAATCACTATGCACTCTTACGGTCATGCATCACCATAATACTTTTATCAATACTAACAGAAACACACCAACAACTAAACAGATAAATGGATCTAGCCATATATACCTCCCGACGATTTCGGCAAGGGTCTTGATATAGATATCGATGATCTCGTCGCGCGTAATGTCGGGGTTTGAGGGGTCACCAGGCGGCGGCTCCATGACGACAAGCCAGTGCTCGAAGTCACACCCATCGAGAAGGATCGTCTCCTTGGGCGGGTGGTTGCTCCAGTTCGGGGACGAGTCCCGCAGAGAGGATGTGGCCGACTGGGTCGCGAAGCATCGTACCCCGGCGCCGGGGACGGACGCCCCCGCAGGGAGGAGACTCGCGGCCGCAGAGATCGGGCGCAGGACGGTGGGGATGCGGCGGCCGGCCTGGAGCGCACGGGAGAGGAGGAGCGCGCGCGATGCCGACGCTATGGCGGAGATGAGAGAAGAGTTCGCGGCGGTGGCGATAATAAGGGTTTAACCGTTTTTAAGCCGCAACTGGTGCGGCAAATGAGGCTGGTTAGTTGTTTCCGGGCCGAAATATCTGGCGGAGTCGAGACTGTACATGGGCCTGTGGGCCGTGGGCTATCGAATGGTAAATGTGGGCCTTCTAGGGCTACGCGTCTCCCACCGTCCCGAGCGGGATGGGCCAGTGGGCCATGCCCACAACCTCCTCTTCGCCGCCACGCCGCTCTGATAGCGTTCCTTCTCCCTCGTCGTCCGCGGCGGTGGCGGCCGTAGGCATCGGCCGCCTATGTGTTGGCGTGGTGGTCAGTGCTCCTCGGTCATTCCGCTCGGCGACTTCTGCCTCCGTGAAGCTGCTGCCGCGCCCAGGCCCGTGGATCGGCCACTGTTGGTGTAATAAAATTTCGTTCCCACTCAAATCGTCCCTCGTGTTCTCGTCACGCTGTGGAGTAAATGTTACCAGTGAAATCCGTACGTATACAGTGCTGCATCGTGGAGTGGATGAATTGTTTGGGCTTGGCTCAAATGTGCATGTGGTAACTAGAATCAGAATTTGCAACTCTTATTCAACGATAATTATGTACAACACATCATTTTTTTTCTCCATCTCTAGCCTCTTCCTACTCTTTTTCTCCAACTCGGGGGTTATAAGGGGTTCAGGGGAGGTTGACCGCCCTGACGGGAGGGTGGTGTTAGGGTATGAAGCGGCTGAGCCATGGTGGAGCGGAGGCCGCCCATAGCCATGGCGGCGTCAGGTGGAAGGGGAAGCGGGAGGCCACCATGGGTGCGGTGAGCGATGGGCCGTGGCAGCGTGTTCGGAAGACTGAAGAAGACAATGAAGAAAAAACATAGTGTTTGGACACTCAAGCACAACATAGACAAATCCTTATTCAATCAGTTGCGGCTTATAAACGGTTAAACCCTTATTTAAACATAGTGTTTGGACACTCAAGCACAATATAGACAGACCCTAAGAGTTTATAAGTATTAAACAATCCATCTATGAGTATGCTCTAATCAACTTTGAATGTTAGAGGCATGTACGCTTTTCCTTTTTGACAAAGAGTTTCATCTAGAGCGTCTCCAATAGTCTAGCTTATTGCTAGCTAATAAATTTTTTAATCACTAAATAATGTAAAAGACAAGAGACTAGCGTAGACTCAAGAGATAGTCTTATAACACTCTTCTCTCACAGCACGATATTCAAGATAATCTCTCTTCATTATATGAGTTAGCCTAGAGCTAGTACTAGCTTATACTCTTGAAAACGTCATAAAACATTGTTTTGACGACTATGACCTCATAGAACAAATTAAATATAGATGGAATAGACACACTCAAGGTTTAGTTCATTTTATTGTTTCGTACGACTCATGGTTGAAAATTAATTCCGATTTAACTCAACTTTTCTCTATTCTTAAAAACGTACGTGGCAGTTGATGAAACTTTCAGTAAAACTGGATACTAGGGGTGAAAACAGTGTGGATATTCAACATTCGATTCCATATCCGTATCCGAATACTCAAATCGCATATTTATGATGTCGATAACGAATTTTATTCTATCCGGCATGGTTGACACTATTCGTATTCGGTTCCGAATCAGATACAAAAATATAAAAACAAATGTAATATCAGTGATATTCGTTCATATCCGATCCGTTTTCATCCCTACTGGATACTGTACATACGGTGGCTCATTGGCCCTTTTGACGCAGATTACGCCATGTGCCAGGCAGTGATTACGCCAATTATTAAAAAGCTTTGAACGGTTTTGAAAAACTGGTTTTGGTCAGTAGACGGAGATGATCAGATGACCGAGGTGCTGCATGCATGCATTCGTGCATAAAAAAAGAACGAGAGCATCTCCCACCAAACTAACTGTCTTAGTTTATTAAAAAAAAACTTTCGGTTTTTATTTTTGAAAAAGATGCAGCTTCCTGTGTTCGTGGAAGCAAAATGTTGACGACCGTAAGCCTTCTATTCTATCTAGAGTATACGAGCACGAAATGAACGTGCGGCTTGTTCAATGCAATATGCAGGAAAAAAATATCACATAATTCTAGCCGAATGGCATGTAACAAGTACGCGGTTAACCAAATATTTAAAACGAACCTGTAACAAGTTTGTGGTTAACCAACCATTCAAAACGAACAAGACAGACAAAGCATACAATGGCAACTGCTGAGTATCTGGTTCAGCACGTGAATACAAGAGCTGATGATGGTACATTATCCATAGTTTCAGAATTTCAGGTACATCACTCAGACACCAAGCACAGTTTTGAGTACATTATAGAACATAATAATTAGGTGCATACAGCGACAATCCATGAAAATCCGATAGCAACAAGAGTTCGATTTATGCTACTGCACACCATCTGTCCTAGAAGGCTACTCAAGAACAGGGGTGCCTACTTATGCTCACGGTCATGTTCATTGGTAGTTCGAGTTGCCTCCTTGACCTTGGTAGCCTGGGCCGCCGCCAGAGTAGCCAGGATTGCCACCACCTGAATATGGCGGCGCGTTGGGGTTGCCTCCTTGGTAGGGAGGTGATGAGTTGCCACCAGGGTAACCAGGTGGGCCACTTTGGTAGCCAGGGTTACCACCTTGGTAGGCTGGGCCTGGGTTCCCTTGGTAACCTTGGTTACCACCTTGATACCCTGGAGGTCCACCTTGGTAGCCAGGAGGACCACCTTGCTGGTACTGAGGAGCACCGCCAGTGTTGTAGCCCGCCTGTGGGTTTGGCATTTGGGGCTGATAGTTTGGTTGGCCACCAACAGCATGCGGTGGTGGTGGTGGCGGCGGAGGCATGTTGCCCTGACCATGGTGAGGTGGCGTCTGGTTCTGTCCAGGTGGAGGTGGGGGACCATTGAAACCCTGGCCAGGTGGAGGTGGGGGGCCATTGAAACCCTGCCCAGGAGGCCCGTCTCTGTTTTGGTAGTTCTGCATGTTCTCCCTTCTCCTCTCAAAGTTCCTTGACCTGTCAAAGTTGCGGGGCCTATCATTGCGCCGGGATCTGTCATTGGCGCGGGCATTGTTTCTCACCCACTCCTCATGGTATTTAGGATCATAAGGTACAGCTTCCCCATTTATGAAGGGTTCTCCTGAAACACGAAGTTGAAGGTATATAAAACTTGTGGAATGGTAAGTCCATATAAATATTATACTCACAAAATCAGTAGTCCAAATATGGACGGACATAAATTATACCCACTGGCAATTTCAATTAAAAAATCTTAAATAGCTTCGCAAGGCATACATGTATAGTCAGATCAAAACGGAGGGGGTGTCATGTGTGGTGAACTGCTATCCCAAGCAATAGGTTTTTAAATCTGTATTGGTGTTTCTCAACACACAACGAACACATTCAAGATGCAAATACATATTATAGCGCTAAATACGATTTGACAAAGCACCTCATTATACTTTACCCTAGGACAGTGATATCCTTACATCACAAGTTTAGAAAAGAAAATTAGAGGGCACGAAAACAGGAGAGTTAATTAAATAGTGGGGAGCAAAATTTCATAGAACAGTTATTTGGACACTAGCAAATAACTTGAGAAGACATTCACATCTGATGCAAAATAATAAAGATTTAAATTACTCAAGTTTAAATTAAGCTGTAATATATTGTGTGCAAGCAAGAAAGACATAACAGTGTCAACAAACAACGAAGAAAATGTGAAAAACACAATTCGAGTATAATGAGCAGGATGTTTGTACATGACCAAGAAAATGCAAATAGTATGCTTGGATAGAAAACATGTTATCAGTACCTCCATAGTCCTTATTTTTTACATCCAAATATGAATCAGGAAGGACCCAGCGGACCTTGGGTATTTCTGGAAATGATTAAGAGGCATAAGACTCCAAGGACACATTTTATGGTATTCACAATGATTTACTTCCTACTCATATATTACTTAATGAGGTCATAAATACCTTTCAGTTTGTAAGAGAGTTCCTCAGATACAAGGGCACCAAAGGCGAAGTAATGACGAGTTGACACTGAATATATCTTTTGCCTAGCTTCTTCCTCACTGAAACAAGGAACTGGTTTTAGATGTGGGCCTTGCAGAGTTAAAATGGGCAAAAAGAAATTCATTCTATGAACTAAAAACTGCACACATATTATCACTCTAAACTCTAATGTCCTAGACAGTAGACACACAAAAGAACCGCAACTAGACCAAATTAAAGAACAAATCTGAAAGATCACATCAGCAGATCAGTAGGTCTCATTTAGGATCCATTGATGCCAATAGTTAGCATCTACAGAGGGAAGCTAGACAGAAAAAGTTTTTTTAATAGCAGGGCTATTAATTAGCCTATTAGTTAAGCCCTGTTTGGATCCTCTATCTAACAGTCAGTACTCCGTCCATTCCATCTAATAGCAAAATCTATGTATCTATTAAAGCCAAAACATCTTTTAATTTGGAATGGTGGGAGTAGTAATTAGGTTACGGAAGCCAATTAATAACTCATTATCAGCTAGGTAGTTCATTTTGAGCTATTAGTTGGACTATTAGCTAAGGTGTTTGCATCGACTAGTGCTAACTTTAGGTTCTAGTAACAATTAGAACTAATGGACCCAAGCAAATCATTACCCAGCTCACACCAGGCAAATGGAGGTAGTAACAATTAGAACAAATGGATCCAGGCAAACCGTTACCCAAGCTCACACCAGGCAGAGAATCAACTAAGAGCAACTCCAACAGTTTGGCAATTTTGGTTTGGCAAAACATGGAATTTGCCAACTATGAAATAGATATGCCAAAGTAAAAAATATGCAATCTCCAACAGTTCCCCATAATGACTTGGCAAAAACAGAAAAAATGAAGGAAAAAAAAAAGGCGCCAGGGTTCCACCGTGAAAAAAAAGGAAGAAAAAAAAAGGGCACCGCCCTGTGTTCAGCCGTGCAAAAAAGAAATTGCCTCCCCCTTTTCAAGGTCTCCAAATTACCAAGTGCGGGCTCTTATTTGCAACTTTGGCAAAAATGTCAAGCCCAAATGCCAAACTGTTGGCCACCAGTTTTTTAGTTTTTTTTTGGCAAAATTAGATATGCCAAGTCTAAATGTCAAACTGTTGGAGTTGCTCTAACTGGCTCCCATAATTTGTACAGTCACCAAAACCAAAATCATTTCTTAAAAAAAATTACATTCAACAGGATCCCAATAAAGCCCACATCAAGTATCCTCCTTATTAACAAGGAAATGGTTCAGTTCTAGAGCAAAAGATCGTTGTGCTCTTTAGGCTTACTTTTTCCCCAGAATGTAGGACATTTCTTGGTTAACTATAAGATGATCTGATTTTTAAGTATCTCTTGTAACATATGATCATCACCAAATCCTTCTAAAACTCAAACTTCCATTTATTCTATTCATTGTAATATCCACATAACCAAATCCTTCTAAAACCCAAATTACTATTTCTTCTATTAGTTGTAATATCATATTCATCTGATGAAGCAGTAAGAGATCCAACCAGTCCTGTACACCCGAGCACTTCTATCCACTAAATAAAATAAAACACAGTAACTCTTACCGTCATGTACACCCGAGCACTTTTATCTATTCTAGCGGGAAAACAACAACTAAACAGAGAAATAGATACAGACTTAGGGGGTGTTTGGTTTCCACCCCCTAAAGTTTAGCCACTAAAGTTTAGTGGAGGTGACTTTAGTGATAGTGTTAAAAGTGATAAAAAGTAGGGGTGTTTGGAACTTTAGGGACTAAAAGTGACTAAACTTTAGTGGCTAAAGTTTAGGGGATGGGAACCAAACACCCCCTTATATACCTCCCGATAATTTGGGCGAGGGTCTGGATATAGCTCTCGATGATTTCGTCGCGCGTGATGTCGGGGTTGGCGGGGTCACCAGGCGGCGGCTCCATGACGACGAGCCAGTGCTCGAAATCGCAACCGTCAAGGAGGATCGTCTCCTTGGGCGGGCGATTGCTCCAGTTCGGGGACGAGTCCCGCAGCGAGGACGTAGCCGGCTGGGTCGCAAAGCACCGCACTCCCGCTCCGGGGGTGGCCGCCGCCGCCCCCGACGGGAGGAGGCTCGCGGCAGCAGCGAGCGGGCGCAGGAGGGTGGGGACGCGGCGGGACGCGGCGCCGGCCAGGAGGGCACGGGAGAGGAGGAGCGCGCGCGACGCCGACGCCATGGCGGCGGCCAAAGTGCCAAACCCTAGAGGGAGACGGGACGGGCCGCGGAGATGAGTGAAGAGGACGCGGCGGTGGCGATAAGGGTTTTAGCCGCAACTGGTGAGGTGTTTTATTGCGGCGAATGAGGCTACTGTAGTTGCGTCGGGGCCGAAATATCTAGCGGAGTCGAGACTGTACTACATGGGCTTGTGGGCCGTGGGCTCTCGAATGGTAAATGTGGGTTTGCTTGGGGTTCGCGTCTCAAGCCGTCTCCGTCGCCTTCGTCGTTGCGTCGGACGCCTCGCCTATCGATGCGATTCTTCTTCCTCGTTGTCAGCGGCGGTGGTGGCCGGTGCCTACGTACTGGCGCGGCGGGCGGTGCTCCTCGTCGCCTCGGCCATACCGCTCATCTGCCTCCGTGAATTTTTTGCCGCGCCCACGCCCGTGGACCTTGCGAAGGGTTAGTGCCTATCCTATTCCTGCTAGTGTTGGCGTAAAAATGAGTAGGGAAGGGTACGGAATTTCCTGAAATTGTGCTGCCGTGCATGCTCTGTCTTTGACTTATCTCTGTATAATAAAAGCAACTCTAACAGTTTGACAATTTTGGTTTGGCAAAACATGAAATTTATCAACTCTGAAATAGATATGCCAAAGCAAAAAATATGTAATCTTCAACAGTTCTCCATAATGACTTGAAAAAAACGGGAAAAAAAAGAAGGAAAAAAAAGTCACCGCCTTCCACCGTGAAAAAAAGAAGGGAAAAAAAGGAAAAAAAAAAGGGCGCCGTCTGGTGTTAAGCCGTGAAAAAAAGAAAGAAAAAAAATTGCTTCCCACTTTTTAAGGTCTCCAAATTGCCAAGTGTGAGCTCTTATTTGTAACTTTGGCAAAAATGTTAAGCCTAAATGTCAAACTGTTGGCCACCAGTTTTTTAGTTTTTTTGGAAAAATTAGATATGTCAAGTCTAAATGTCAAACTGTTGGAGTTGCTCTAAGAAAAGCTAGCTTGACTGGATCTTATTTCTCCAGTAGGAAAGGAAAAGCTTTCCTGGATCTGTTTACCAGGAAGAAAGGAAAACATGAAATTACACGAGCTCGAAAGCGTTCTATTGTAAAGAGAAGTTGACCTGGATTCGATTACTGAGAAAAAAAAACAAATGTTAATTGTCCTAGTCTACATATATATATATATATATATATATATATATATATATATAGTACTGCACTGTGGTGTGGCCTTATATAGGGTAATAGGAGGGCATGAATTGTTTGTCTTGGCCTAAATGTTCCTCTGCTGACTGGAATGAGAATTTGCAACTGTTGTTCAAACAGTGGATACAAGAATTTTAGAATACGCTGGGTATTGAATCCTTCTAGTAGTATGCTCTAAGCAACTTTGGATGCTAGAGGCAGGCACAGACCGCACAGTTTACCTTTTTGGAGCAGGGCATGCATGTATGAAGAAGAATTAGTAGTATGGTAAAACCGTTCACGACTTGAGTTTGCTTCTGAAGAAATTCAAACTTTGAATCAGCTTTTTGTCAGGTTTTACATGACAAAACCCATTAGCTCATAAATGGTTGCATACATCTTGAGCGTTGGTACTTGGTAGCATCGCTCATACTGATGATGAAAGAACTAAAAGTTTGGAGTTTATGAAATAACATACTTATACAAAATGGTGGTCTTGCCTTTCGAAAAAAAAATGGTGGTCTTGTTGTTGATATGTCCTCAAGCTAAATCCTATCGTTATGACCCAAATACCCAATACCCTAACAAAATTGCAGAGTAGATCTTGCGCACTAGAGATATGTGTGCATAATGCTGCTTTGTTCTTAGGTGGCATGGATCTTATAATTAACTGCAATGGAATGCACATGATTTTTTTGTGCTGCACTGCATCGCAGAATCTAGTTTTTGTGGGGATCTATGTTAAATCTAGAAAGGTTTCATATGGGCTGCCTAATAGTTATAGTTCCATGTGCTGCACCTTCTTAATTTAGTGTTCAGGCCCTAGACCTTTATGTTATTGACGTCAGGTGTTGCGGGAAATTCGTGAAAAACAAACACTCGCTCTTGAATCAGTGTCTGACTGCCTTGGACGTTAATATTCTGGTGGAGAAAAAGAAATATAGAATTGGAATAATGTACACATGTACAATACTTTGATTTGTGGTGTTGCGGTGACACATTGGCAAATTTTCTAGTATCCTTTTGTATTTAGAGAAAACAAAGCAGTGTGTCCTGTGCTGTGTAGACACCATTCTTGGGCCAAAGTACATAGATATGAAGTTGATTGGCTACATTAATACAAAAGTGCTCTCAATGTTTCAAGGAGTTTGACCTTACCTTTTTTTCCAAACACATAATCTTGATGTTAACAATTTTTAAATACCGATCTTTTAGCTTTATATTATGGGGGTTATGCTTTCATCAGTTGTGTTATTTTTTTAGACTTGCACGTCTGGTTTCTTTGGTTTGTAGGCTTCTATGTAAGCATGTATCTCTGTTTCGTGTGGTTTCCAACATTTGCGCAATTTCTATGCACTCCACTGTATATTTTTGTAGCCTTACTGCCTTAGTTTACACCCGTCATTGGTGTCATGATCTGCAGGATTCAGACTCGTGTGTGCTCTTTGATCAGGCGCCAGAGGAGATTGATCACCTACTGATATCAGGTGTCTTCAGCAGAATGACCTGGGCAAGTGTTCTGGGTACTATTACTCCCTTTGCGCCGCATACTGATGTGTGCTTCTGGCTGGACGTGGTGGCTAACATCAAGGAATCAGTCCCCAAGGGCTTTGAATCTCTGGTGATGTTCGTAGGTTGGATGCTTTGGAAGGAACGCAATGAGAGAACCTTCGGTAGAGATGAGAGCACTACAGCCGTTTCTTCAGGCCATTACCAATGAGGCCAGGCTCTGGGACCTGGCGGGGTTCAGTCATTTGCATCAGCTGTTACCTGGGTCGCCTTTCTCTGCTGCGATGTAGCGTTGGCTAGCTAGTTTTTGGAGCTCTTTTAATTTTGGTGGTAATCCTGAGATTACCACTTGTTTGTAATTTGTTAAACTTTACTTCCTCTTAATGAAATACGTACCTCGTGGTATGGTTGAGAAAAAAAAAAGTGTTTAGGTGATTTGAAATGGGATCTACAATGTGAGAATAATTGGGATAGTTCCATTCAAGTCATACCTTTTCTATATGCTATGTTAGTGTTACTTAGTTTTACAATGCCTTTTGATTGTGTTGCTTAAGTCTTTCTTATATTCTAATGGCATTGTTGATTTCTTTTTCATATGTCGGGTGAATTGGTATTGGTATATGCTATGACGTTTGTTTCCAGGAATTAGCAATGTTGCATGCTGCAAGAGATGACTTCCTCATGTGTGTTTTTCATTTGTTGTCGTCTCTATTAAGCTGTAACTTCATGAAGTAAACTATTATAATTATTAAAGACACTGTGGCATGTGCAGTATTTGGACCATATCATCTTCTAACCTATTCCACATGTAAAATGGATAGACTTAGTCTCAGATTCTTCTCTGTTTGGTTACGATTTTCAGATTTTCATTTATATTAAAAATTCTGAACAAATTCTTACAGCTTACTACTACTATTTTCTGATATCTTGAAAAATATTGGAATTGACGAAACAGACTAGGCTCATTTCACTGACTGCAGGTGCTCATTTTTTTTTTTTTGTGATATTCTGGTGCATTCAACGTGAATACTGGACCACTGCACTGGGAGTTGCTGCAAGGGCGAGTTAATAAATGACTTGGCACCTCAAGTTATGGTAATTATGCAAGGGAAACATAGCGAGCTCAAATGCTCGCTGCTTTTATGTTTGCTGATCTATAAAAAGTTCAAAACTAGTCAAAACCTCGATCAGAACTCGTAATTCTTAGGGATAATTTCATATCTGAAATATCTCCACTACTTTTGCCCTGCGCTGATGGCATCATTTCTCCAATGCCAGGGCTTCTGACATGGTATGCTGTGCTTCTATGCGTGCTGGTGTTTCGTTTTTCTTGACTTCAACTTTCATTTGGCATTCGTTTTGCTATTTTTATGCTTTAAAATGCTGATCAACTGTTTTGTCGCAGCTGTTTGGTGCAACATGCGCTCCAGCTCGACATACCAGTGCAGGTTATGTTGCTTGTGGACACTCACTCTTGTTGGACCTGTATGTTGTCCTGAGATTTCCATTTACTTCCCTTTGGTTCTGTCAGTAACCACCACTGCACCACGACCCAACTACTTTTATTTCCGATAAAACCTCTTGCGATTTTTACCATGCCAACAATGTGAAACCTGTACATTAGCAAAGATATGTCATGCCATAACTAACTATTTTGCATACTTGTGATTGCAACAACTGAGCATGAAAAGGCAATTATAATAGCAGAAATTGACTGTTCACCAGAAATTATAATATGCTTTCCTATCTTCACCCTTGGTTGAATGGGGTCGTGAAAATGTTTTCTAGGAAATTTCTTCCTCTGCAACACCAACAGCGTGGCGGTCTCTACCAGCTGGTAGATGTCCCAGAGACTTGGTTCTCAGTAGCGAGCCTGGATGCAGCTGTGAGCCTGTGACAAAGCAGGAGAGCAGTTGACTCTGCAGATTTGTTCGTACTACTACGTTCATGACATGCATGTGGATGCCCTGTCTAGAGATCGATCGACCAGTGTGAAGGTGGAGAGGACGACAATAGTTTGTACCTTCAGTGCAAGCAAACCTCTAACCATGAAAGAAACATAAACGGAGGATTTATCCCATTTCCTTTTGTGCACTACCTACCAGTATGAACTTTGAAGTTTGAACTAGCTTGTGCTCGTCCTGGTGGCAATGGATCCCCCATTTGTTTGGCCATCAGTAACCACAGTACTAGAGTAAATGAGTATGAAGGCAGGGTTGGGCAAACCTGTGAACTGCAGGAAGCCGGCAAATAATGAGGAGGCAGGTTCCCTGGTGATGCTGCAGAGAGCGGGCTGCCGCCCTGCACGTCTGCACCGCCACCGCAGCTCACGAACAGCCGAACAGGGAGGGGCACAGGGCTTCCGAAGACAACAGGCACTGCCGCTGCGCACTGCTATCGAAGGTGCCTCACACTGTCAGGCTCAGGCATGGGGAGCTCATGAGCCCAGAACTGAAGAAGCCCAGCCTTTTCGTGGCCGGAGCTGTGACCTGTGAGGCCAATTTAAGGCTTCTCACGCCTTCTATTTAAAGCGAGGCGCCGAGGTTCAAATTAGGTTCTCATCGATGTAGCCAGCTTATTTTATTTTGTTATTAAAAAAAATAATGTACCAAGATTGATAAATTGGGCTGAAAAGTTTAAACGAAGATGATATGTTTAAAAATAGTCTGTTATTTTTTGTTGTGTTTGTGTATAAAAAAAAAGTAGTGAACAACAAGCAGATCTCCAATAGGTTGGAGTCCTTGAGTTCAGCGGTTGCTCCTATTTTCTAAATTTAAATATTGAGATTTAATTGCGTATATTGTTTTTAGTAGTAGGTGACATGAGAACGTCTCATCATTAATTTTGAATTTGTTCATAAAAGTAGATCGTTTGCCTGCAGGCATATAAATGTCTAACCTCTTTCTTTTTTTGAACAAAAAAAAAGGAGAGGGAGACTACTAGCTTCAGAGCCGTAATGCTCGACTTAAATTGCAAGCTGTGTCTCCGTGGTACTCACAGTACCTTGGCCATCGTCGCATGGGCCTCCCCTCACCTGCTTCTTAAATTGCATGGGCCTTGGGCTGTCGCCTCCCGTCAGGAGCCTTCTTCGATCTCGCTGCAGCAGCTGCTGCTACTCTGCACCGTCCTGACTCTCATCAGTAGAGGCTCTCTCTGTCTCTCCCCTGCAGCTCGTGATGGCGAACTGGACGACGTCAGGCCTGCGGGCTTCTCCATCAATGCCGTGGCTTTCTCCTCCACTCCTGCGCCGCGCAAACACCCACTTCTTCACTCCCGGCTCGTGAGCTATACGGGCCCGGGGGTACGGAGGACGGTGAGAGAACGAGCGAGAGCACGCCGCGTTGCCTGGAATTCGATCTCACGCGCCGCCCGTTGCCTCCCCGGTGCCCCTGCGCGTGCCTGCCTCTGCCTGCAGCATCAGCATCACTTGGTTGGCTAGAGCAGCCGATCGATGGATGCGTACGTATAGTACGTGCTCCCAGCCACGAGGAGGCATATATATGCCTAAATTATATACGTACTGTGTGTCTGTACGTAGCCCTGGGCCATGCATGGCACGGACGGTCGGGGCGGACTGCAGATCTAGCAGAATCTACGCGTTTGCCGGCCGTGCGAGACGCGCAGCGGTGTGCGGAACTGTGTCAGCTGCGTGCGTGGACGTTGTGTGCATGCTGCATCTGCATGCAGTAGATGAGTTTGCTGTACCTAGTATAGTAATACTAGTATACAGTGTTATTAGAGCACTCGGCGCAGCATGTACAGTACAGCGACCTCAGCTCGCTCGTCTGGCACCACTGCATGCACTGCACGCCCCAGCCAGATTGACGCGCGTGCAGTGACGACGGCGGCGATCGAGATCCGAGGTAGCAGCGCCGTGCGCGCCGACGACAGCTACACTGCTTCATCAATGCATGTAGAATTGTACTAGTAGAAACAGTGATCGATGCAGATTGCAGGGCGGATCCATATAGGACCCCATGCATGTGGTGTGCGGCCGCATGCTGCAGGCTCAAATGCGACGTGCTTCTCGTTTCCAAATCATAAAAACGCCTAGACTTTTCTAAATACATTGTTTTTGATACATAGTTAAAAACAATAATATATCTATAAAAGTTAAATTGTACTGTATTATAATTTATAACAGATATAGTATTTGAAAATGGTTATCAGTGAAAGCAACTAATTAAAATTTAAATATCCTTGCGTGACATACGAGTATAGACGATGAGCTGAGCAGAGCAACAAGCAACCAAGACTGGAGTAGGAGTTGGTGTTGGTTGCTCCGTACGGTCGTCGTGGCAGTAGCCCAGCTGCAGTAATAAAAGAGGAGAGTGGCGGTGCAGTGCAGTGGTGCAAGCTCCGACCGTCCTGCAGTTCCCTCCTACTGCTAGTAGGTAGGCCTAGTACTACCAAAAGAAGATAAAGGCGAGGGTAGGGGTGCAAGTAGCATCGTAGGCTCGCACGTGGGAAGTCGATCACGCGTGCCAGGCAGGGGTGGCAGCCCATCATTGCATCCCAAGGCCCTGGCCAGCGGCACCACCCGGCGGCCGGCCTCCAAACCAGCCCTCGTCCACGGCACGGCCAAACAAAGACGCCGCCCGCCCACGGGGCTTTTGATGCGCGGCCTAGCGTAACCGTAGGCATAGTGTGTGAGTGACTCTGGTCTGGATCGCATCGCATGGCACGGACGGACGGGGGCCGTAACTTTAATTTGGTTGCACAGCACGCGGTAAAGATCGACCAAAGGCGGCAGGCACGGGCACATACGGTTCGCGATCCGGCGGCAGCGTCGGGCCCCGTCTCGCCATCGGCGCTAGCTTTTCCCCTTTCTCGGCGCCCGTGTCACCGTCGTGTCGCGCCGCGGCTTCCGAGAACGCAGGGCAAAGCCAGATGATGGTGGTGATGATGATGATGGCGGCGGGAACGCGATCGGATCCGATCCGATCCCGCGCGATGGATCGATCGGTCAGTCGGTCGGTCGGGCCCGACGATGCCACCCCCACGCATGGCTTTTGTTGTGGCGCCGCGGCGCGCCCGTCCGTCCGTCCCCTGTGCAAGTGCAAGGCGCGCGCTCGCCTCCCTTGCGGGCTTTGCATGCTTGGGTCCGTTCTCTTGGACAGAGCGAAAGCGCGCGGCATGCCATGGCATGGCACGGGGCCACCATCGGCTTGCTCCGCGGCCCGCTGGCAGCGTTGCGTGATCCACCGATGATCTCCAGGGAGGTCCGTGTGCCTCGGGATCGGCGGCCGGCCGGCGACCACGCTCGATCGATCGATCGCGCGCTCTTCTTTTCGTCGCCCGTAAGTACGTTGCCGTTGGGACCGGACCGGACCACCAGATCTTGTTGCTGGATCTTTTGGCGCACAGTCCCTTTTGACCTCGTCTCTGCTCAAGGCAGTGGTTGCAGCCCACTCGTGAGCCTCAATTTCCCATTAAATTACTATAGTATTAGTCCTAAATTACTATTAAATTTTTATTATCAATCATCATTTTTATTACTTAGCCCACAACTTGATCTCATCCTGGATCCGTCAATGACTCAAGGGTTTGAACTTTGAACACACGCGCAACACACGAACAGACCTGCGTGCGTGCCGGCCAGAGTCATGTAGGAATAGCTGTACAGTAGTCGTACAGGACTGCTAGGACTACTGAGCTTTGTCAAAGAGGGTGATGGAGTGAGTAACAATAATAATGGGCAGCTGAACGTGCCGGTGCGCGTAAACGTCAACTGCGGGCTGCGGCTGCCTCTGCGTGCACGTGCCAAGCTACAGCTAGCTCGCCACACAGCTAACTGCATCCAGAACCTGTTCATGCTCAGACGGCGTGCATGCGTTCATTTTTCTGTGCGTACATGCACATACCAATGCCCGCCGAGAGCCCGAGATCGATCGTCGTCGTCTCTCCGCAACCGCTGTTTTTTTAAGCCCTACCACAATAGGAGTATATATAATATAACCTCCTATATATAGGCTATATCTAGTAGCCTAAGACGATGCTGCCGATCGATTTGCCTCACGCACGACCAAATTATTGCCAAAACAAATCCATAGCTCTTTATATCCGTGATAAAGTTGATTGCTTTCGTGACAAATGTCCCAAAAAAATTGTACAAATGGCCAAATTTGTAATTTGTTTTGCCATTATATATCTCCACTCAAACGCATATGGGCTGAGCATGGGCATATGCATATGTGAGTGAGTTATTGTTAGTAGTAGGTGTTGAATGTAAGGCTACGCAAACGCTGCTCCATCATGTCGTAATAAGAAATCTCATAGGTTCATAGGCCTTGCAGCTTATATATGCCCTAGATCCCAACGACTACACCTACTCTACCTCACAAGTCACGACACAACCACACCATAATTACAATAGGAGCACTATAAAATTCGGAAGACGTGACTAGTGCAGTATTTGCTCCACGATTCTTTTATATGCTTATGAAACAAAAAAGTCAGATTCTCATGTATTGTAGTTATTTACGCTGGGCTCCTCCACTTTTCAACCCCTAGGTCCTTTCCTAACCCTATTAATCTGTATCATGGGGCTAATACAACAATTAGCCATGCTTGGTGCGTGGATAAACAAACAAGAGTCAACTGCTAATGGGCAAGTAAAACCTCTCTTTAATTAACTTAGCCTCTGTAAACCTTTGTGTTCATCCTAGTTAAGCACCTAGCTTCGTTCTCCAATAAGAGGCTATAACTTTTTTTTATTTATAATTTGACTCCATTACCTTACTTCATGAGACTACTAGGCCTTTTCTCACTATATATAAATTAACTGCATTAATTACTTCCAGGACATATGGTCATTGGAAACAAGGATTTTCACATGTAGTAGTGTTCATGCATCTAGTGAGGATGAGGCTTGTTGCTCATTCTCTAGCATCACTAAAATAGCGACTAGCCCACCTTAGCTCAACAATCCTAGTTCAAAATATAAAGTGAATTGCCCATCTTCTCAATCAGTTAAAGTTTCTGGTTGAACTGGTCAATACATGCGAATTAATATGATATCAAAGCCATAGGTTTAGAGTTTGAATTCTGTCTGAATCTTGTCTAGCATAGTTAAACAACATAATTATTGCTCGCTTCTATTATTCCATATATAACTAAGGCCTAAGGGAACATCCATGCGAAGTGGAGTGTTGAAATATAAAGTGGCGTGCCCATCTTCTCCATCAACTTAAGTTTATGTGATAGATTATATTAATCTACCTCCAACCTATACTAATATGAAATTATAGTTCAACCAATAATAATCCAAAGGTATATAACCAGGCCATTATATTCCTTAATCCAAATCATTGTACTATTAACTCATAATCTAGGTTTCAATAATCTAAAGTGACTCAAACAGGCCTAACATGCATATCATGTGAGCTTAACATTTATGCCCTTTTTTTCATGTGCAGGGGTCCCCGGCTTGCTTTCCTCTTCAGCTCTGAAGATCTTTGTCCCTCCATATTTATAGCATGGAAGGCCTGCATATGCTAAGCTAGGATGGCAATGGTACTAGCTACCCCCATTTCTAGGGACACTAGGAAGAGCCTACACAGAAAAAGCATCGTATATGCAATATAGAAGTGTGCATTTGAGTGGATTAGAGAATGTGTGCAGGGTACAGAGCAGTGCAGCCACTCTGAGCTGGAAGTGCTTATCTTTCTCCCATGATGCTTATCGGCCTCTAATAGTGTCGGAACGCATGTGTGTGGTCCATAAAGCATATAGTTGTAGTACAATGCAGCCCACCAATTGGTTCAGTTAAGTCCTAATCAACTTTGAAGTAGCTGTCTATGTCTCTAGGCATGCATGCCCAAACCCGGCCTAATAATCCTGAACCGAATTGGTTGCACTGCATCTGCAGCTGCCTTTGCGTGCTCGATCAGGTTGGTCTAGGTATTGTGGTCCTTGTACGAAATTGCAGTCATTTCATAATTCATATAAGCGTCGTCTGAACTCCCTTCGCTCAAAGGTGCATCGAGTGTGCGTCCACAAATGTGTTGTCGTTTAGCTTGCAGTGGGTGTTGGGTATTGATTAATTAGTACCCTACATCCCTATAGACAAGAAATAAGATCCATAAAATAAATAGGTACAAGTAAAAAGCAAAACCAAGTACGCTATATGCTATTCTGTTTCAGAAAGAAAAGCATGTGCTATTTTTTTAGTGAAGTAGTAGAGCAAAATTCAGATGAGAATGCCCATAATATAAATGGTCTTAATTTTTGTACGAATGGTGTAGTAGATTGTAGCTTTTTTTGCAAGCAGTAGTATGGTAATAGTCAGAACGGTAATCCATCACCATGGAATTGAAGGCTAGCTGTAGAGCTGCAGTGTATTCCAATTTTTTATTGCCAATTGCCAACTGGCCACAAAGACCATTAGCATAGTACGGGTACAACTACAGCCACGCTCCAAAAGTATGGGAATCGATTGATGGAACGAGCCATAGAAAAATGTCTCGACTCTCTCGAATGCGACGGCTACCTCTCAAGAGACCCGATGAATTCTCTTCTTTTTGACTGGGGACTCGCCAAAGCTGGGAGAAAAGTGAAACATATTTGGTGGAAAATAATGGTAAAATACACCACTCATGTTTCCTTTCCGCTACCGAGAGATTACTTCGGATAAAGGCGACGATAAGAAGCGAGATCTTTTTTTTTCATAATTTTATTTTTACTTTTTTATCAGATGATGATGGCCGGGACACCATGCACGTTTGGATTGGCCCAATAGAGCGGTTTGATTGCGCTGAAGCTGGATCACATGAACATTCTCCAGCTCCAATATTGACGATTACTCCAAATTAACGTGCGACATATTATTTTACCGGTGCAATCCCGTTGTTCTGGCTTCCATTTCAAACGTGTTTCCAGGAGACGTGTTATTATTTTACCTTCAAATGAAATGTCTTTTCAGGGAGTACAAGCTAATAAATAGTAGATATTTGTCTAGCAGGGGACTACAACTACAAGTATCACATACCAAGGCCCAGGGCCTCAGCTCTTCCTAAGAGGCTCTGACTCCTGTTATGTAGCTGAAGTTATTTTTTTAGAAGATGTTCAACAAAAACGATTTCATTGACGGATATGTTATAATAATTTCTGTCAAATTTATGAGGAGGAGCTAAGGAAAAAGTATGCCTCTGTGGTTCCTGCTCGCTAGTACTATTGAAATAGCTCTGATTTTTCCGAACTTCTTGATAGAAGTCGTTTCGGTGGCCCCAGGGTTTGTCACGGCTTCATGGTAGGAGTACACGTCTTGCCAAATGGGCGCTACAGCAGGCAGAATTTTGGATCATAGTAGGTTAGTACCAACATCAATTCAACTTAACTTAAAATACATTTCACGGTATAATTAAGATTGTTGTCACAAAGAATCATCATTAATTAAATAAGCTAAACAAAGACACAACAGACAACTTAACATCATGTTTGATGAGGACATGACTCTTTCATATACATCCCCTAACAGGCTCAAAGATGATACATGACCTAATGGGACAAAAGACGGAGACACAACATAATGACATATTTTGAACATTAATTGACTCTAGTGGATTTTGGATCTCAAACCAAATCCATTGATTACCTTACAAAATTATCGCTTGAAAACAGAGTCTGAAATGCGTTCTGAGCATCTGTTTTATTGCAGACTTGTCTTAAAGGCCAAGGCAGACTCGAACTCGAGTTGCATTGGCCTCCGGCTTATGGTTGGACGTCCTGGGTGATCTTTCCCGTCTCCACATCCTTCTCCAAGTTATTCATGACCCTCTCCAATGTTACTAAGCAAGATAATATCATTCGATTTTAATCTATTTTCAAAACTATGAAAGGTGTCGTTTAAAAAGAAGCTCACCTCTAAATTTAATTGTTTTATTTGAGCTTGGGTCATTGGAACTTGCCTAAGAGCATCCTCAAGAGATTAACCAAATTATTTTCTAAATGTAAATTTGGCTACTATAAAAGGAAAAACATCTCCAACAAACTCTATAAATGACTCTCCAAATTTAGTAGCTCTCCATTCCAACTCATTCGTTCTCTATCTTTGGATAACCTACCTCACTAGTCATCTAGACTCTTTATTTTACAGAGTCTATTGAAATAATTTAGTATTGTCTATTTTAGAGAGTAATCAAATCATTAAATTTGGCTAGTATTTTTAGCTAATTTCTTGAAGATGCTCCAATGATTGGAGAATAAGCAGGTACATCCAAAGGAGTAATGTCCTCGGTCAATGTTCTTGTATCAATGAACAAGAGACACAACTTGCCTTTCTTCTCAATAGTCTGAACCATTCTCAGCATCACTTGAATTATCCACACAACAAATTAATAATGGGCGCCTGAGCAGTGAGCACACAATAACGGTTGCTAAGTTTTAACTTTCAATCTTTGATACCTATAGTAATCATTATTTGCGGACATGACTGGTGCTATTTAATATTTGGTACTACCTCGTGTCGATCAATATAACTGACCAACTTTATATTAAAGACTATTAACATTTATGTCTCCGAATAATTTTATTATGAAAATATATTCTATAACTAATCTAATAATACTTATTTTATAGCATGAATATTAGTAATTTTTAATATAAAATTAGTCAAAGTTTAAACTATTTGACTTCTCGAAAAACAAGAATTGCATTCTTTTAGGTACGGAGGTAGTACGAGTGAAGGCTAAGGTTTTATATATAGAATAATAAAATCCGAAGGGTGGTTGGTGGTTTTGATTTTGGTTTTGGTTTCAAACTTTTAGTAGGCACCACTCGAAATGACAGTGGTACGAGAGTCGTCCGTGTCCATCGGATGGTACAAAGCACAAACAAGGGTAAACGTAAATCGTTTAATTGTGAAAAAAAAGGACACGCTGCACTGTGTGACTTCCAAAGTTTCAACTAAGCGACAGCGCTAGGAGAGCTGCATTCCGAATGGCCAAAAGATCGGAATAACTAATTTCAAAGGTGAAAGGCTCCTCTGATCTTCCTTCCATGTAGCCAAGCCAAGACAAGCTGGATGCTGATCAGTGGATGTGGCTTGCTTGTTTGAAAAATGAAAACATCCAAGCAGTCCCAGCCGAAATACTTGACTGTCCTTTTTCACACCAGACCCGGAACCGGGAAATATGTTACTGAAACCTGCCTGCGCACAGACACGAGATACGAGTGACATTCATTAGAGCATCCATTTTTATTTTTTTGTTTTATCTGTGGACCTATCGCTAACGGAGGCACGTTCTCGCTATATATAGCTAGCATTCACAAAAGGGACTATCAAGGGACTACTAGTAAGAAATTAATCAGAACACAGCACGTGTGGACAGCGTTTGCTTTGGGATCAAGGCACCATTAAGCATGGACATGGAGCTCCAGGATTATTCGCAGTTTTGTTGTTGTCATGGCCGTACGGACTAACCGGGATAGGGGGCTTGTTTCCAGGTTTTGCACCGGGAAAACGAGGCGAACATGGCAAGACGTACGTGCGTGCATCTGTTGCATTTGCTCCGTCGCCCGACTGACGACTCATCGGTGGAAGGCTGTGGAAAACTCCTGGACCTGGAAATGATTCCAGTAATGATTGGTTGGCTGGCGATTCACAATCACAATGCAGAGAGCACTAGCGCATCGCATCGCATCGCATCGGCAGCAGGCAGAGCAGGCGCGCGTGTGCACCCGCTGTCAAATCCCTCGCCGATCATAGCACTACGTACAGTACCAGCAACGCACGGATCTCACCTTTTCCCATTCATCTCTCTGCTTTGCTTTGCACACGTCCGTGCTCACAGTTGGCCGCACGCTCGAGCCCAGAAAATTTGCAGAGGGTTTTAAGTGCCTAATATAGTGATTACCTAGTGCGGTTTTGCGCTTCTAGTGCGGTGGCCATCGATGAGATGTAGAAACGTCGTCAGATATCCATCCAACCCAGCGAGCGGGCTCGACGATCCCTTTTCTTTCATCAGCATCCGAATCGATTGCTTTCGATTGGAATTCGCTTTTCCAAGGCTGAACCAAAGGAAAGTGATCTCATTCGCCATGAGTGCTTTCTTCAACAAGCTGACAACACGTGGCAGTGGCACGGACTCTAAATTCATTGCCGGTTCGTTCCTTTCTTATTACCGCACAAATTTGCTAGCACTACGAATGAATGATGCGAGAACATGCCGAGTTTTCCTAATAAAATGGGGTGCAGTGCAGGAGAGAAAGAAATGACAGTAGTACCATCGTCTGGCTTGGCATCCGCGAAGTAAAACAGAAGGAAAGAAAACAAAGAGCACAGAAGAGCATGGCACATCGCTGAGTTACTCCACTAAAATTAGAAGCACATCGCTGAGTTACTCCACTAAAATTAGAAACTTTTTTTTTAAAATACATAGTACAACACAGACACTCAACACGTACGCACACTCGCTCTTACGAACACAAACCCTATCCCTATGAGCACCTTCGAAGGACTAAGCCGACAGATCTTGAAGTTCACGAAGTCACCACGGGCGTCTGTCGAAGAAAACGTCGTCTACCATTTAATACGTAGCGCCGAAAAATCCTAAAATAAATCCCGAATAAAATGTCGTAAACGAACGACATGGAGAATGATGCGGGTGAATAAAGAGAGGGGAAAACAGGGATCCAAGAAATCCTCCCAGAGATCTCACTACACTTACTAGATGTGAGAGTACGAGTAGCAAACACTTGTTGCTTCCCCCAATAATCCCATTTCCCTCACAAACAAGAAACAACCGCTCACTTGTATTTTACAGTTACTCCAACCACCACCATTTTACAGTTACCCCAGGGCCCCTGGCGCCTCCGGAACCGGAAATGAATGAATCCCGGGCCGGGCGGCACCGGCAGCAAGATCACACCACTCTGGTACTCCTCCCGTGCGCGTACCCGTGGCCAATGGCGCGGTGGCCCAGCACCACCCTTGTCGTCTCGTACACTGGCAGCTCGTCCCTGTACGCGCCGCCGCCGCCGCCGGCGGCGGCGTCCGGGGCAACGGCCGCGAAATTCTCGAGGTCGAACAGATCAGAGCTGGCGTCGCTGCTCTCCTCGTCCTCGTCGTCCTCGTCGCTGTCCATCTCCATCCGGTGGAGCAGCATCTGCTCCAGCTCCGCCACCCCGACCTGCACCCTCCGCCGCTCGACCGCCTCGCCGTCGTCGCTGTCCAGGAACCGCACCGTGCGCTTCGGCTGGCCCCGCGTGGACGGCGTCTTGCTGAGGCAGGAGCGCGAGTAGGAGGACGCCGTAGAGCACGCGGACTCTGCCGCGCCACGCGACGCCGACGACGGCGGCGTCTGCGGCGCGCGCCTGCCGTTGAAGATGGCGTTGAGGAACCCCGCGAGCCGCGCGCCGGGGGACGCCGGCTTGCGGAGGTCCCTCAGCTTGGCGCGGATGTTGGCGCCGGCCTTCTTCGCGGCCTTCTTCTTCTCCGGCGCGGGCGCGGGTGCGGTAGCCGCCGCAGCGGCGGCGGCGCCGGAGACGCTCGTGCGTATGGGCCGCAGGCGCCGGTGCTGCGACGACTCCGCCTCCGACGACGAGAACCCGCCGTAGCTGGAGCACTCGGAGGAGCTCGACGTGGTGGCGGCGTGCGGCCCCGGGGCCGTTGCCGCCGCCGCCCTGCTGCCGCGGTAGCTCGCCGCCAGAGACGCCTTGTAGTAGTAGCTGTAGTGCAGGTCCTGGTTCTGCTTCTTGGTTGCTGCCGCGGCGGCGGAGGATGTCACCCCGTCGCCGGGCTCGTCCATGGACTTGTATATGGCGTCGAGCAGCGTGGACGAGAAGGACGGCTGGTCGGCGTACCGCCTCGCCCTCCCCGGCGCCGCAGCCGCAGCCGCCCCCTTGTCCTTGTCCCCCCACCTCTCCATCCCACCTCGATGCAGGTGCAGCACACAGACAGACACAGACTGCACGCGGAGCGCGTTCAGTCTCAATGCAAGCCCTGTCTAGCTAGGACGTAGGAGCAAGCGGTGGTGCATGGAAGAACAGGGGAGAAGTGGAGAAGAAGAGCTCGCTGCTAGGTGTGGTAGCCAGCAGCAAGCCGAGTGTGGCGAAAGCAGGCAGGGGTGGTGGAAAGCTGGGGAGGAAGGGTGAGGGGCGAAGCGATCGGCGTGAAGATATAGCGGCGGGGGCGGGGGCGGGGCGCCGACGTGGCGACGGGGAGGTGGAAACGAAACCGGGGGGTGGGGTGGCGCCCGGCTAATTCGGTTTGGGCGTGCGGGTGGGGACGTGGGGGTGGGTGATGGCGATCTCCCTGCCTGTGGGCCCACCAACGCGCCCCACCTATTCACCCTCCCTCACCGCCACCCCCGCACCCGCAGGATGTACCGCGCGCTGTACTACTGTACCCCTGTCTGTCTCTCGCAGGCAGCAGCAGCTAGCGGCTCACGCGCTAGCAATTCATTCATCACGAGGTTTACTGCGGCCGTGTAGTGTACTGTACCACACCACCGTGGGATAAATTCTGTCGTTCGCGTTACGACACCACGTCACGTCCCAGGTTTTTATTTTGATCCACCGTCCTATGTCGTGGATAGATGCTATGAGTGTGATTGGTTGTTCGGTTTACCGGCGTCTGGTTACAAGAACTAAGCCTGATTCACTCAAGCCTGGTGTATGCAATGTAAGAGGTTGGTGTTTGGTTGCACGGTATAGCTAAGCTTGTATTACCTAGATCTTGTTTGGTTACCTGGCTAAATCAAATACAATTACCTTGTACATGTGTGGGTGAGTTTAAAGTTTCAGCTATATCACCTCTTCAGCACCTACAAAGTTCTCAATTCTTACGGACATTTCGTCGAACAGCTAGCCCACGCCACCACCGGCGAGCAGGAGGAAAAGAGCAGTGTCAGGCTGCCAGCACCGTGCCATCAGCAGGCCCACGATGCCGTCAAGTGGCCTCGTACACAAGGCATGGGCAAAACCACGGTGAGCACTTGCGTACCATGACCAGCACTCTAGCAAGGTGGCCAGCGCCACCCGTGCACTCAGTGGACACGAGGAAGACAACGGCCACCTATGGCTCCATTAAAGGCAAGCACTCGGCGCGTCATGGGGCCTAGGGAAGGTCGCGCAAGGGTCGGCGATGCTCACGTGGTGACTGGCAGCGGCGCACACGGCGGAGTCCGGCGGCGCTTGCATGGTTGATGGGGTGGCGCGGGCGGAGTCCAGAGCTGGGACGCGGAGGCCGGTCAAGTAGCGGAGCTTGGGCGGAGACAGGGAAGATGACGCTCGCTTGCTGGCCGACGGCGAGGAAGGCAGAGCTCGGCGGAGACAAGGAACGCAACGCTCGTGCAAAGGAATTTGGTCAGATGGAGTGAGCCAAACCGGCCAGCGTCGCTATTACAAGTCAGGCTTGCTGGAAACGGTAGGATGTCGCGTTTCCAGCAAGCCAGACCAGCCCCTCTCTTTTGTATTAGTTAGGCCAGACTTAAAACTTTATTCAAGCATCCAAACACGAGAAAATCGTGATACCTAAACCTAGGTAGGTCCTTAGCCCAGGAACCAAACACACTCTATATATGTTGTGCTGCACAGCTGCAGTGCACCACCAAACGTGCTGCGCTCTGGTTTTTACTAAGTACTGTACGTCCGAGGTTTAACTCCGTTGAGGCATGTACGTGCCATGCATGTGCCCACCCGGCTGGACATGCAGACCAGAGAGACGCAAGACGAGACCTCTCAACAGTCTACAGTTTCATGAACGTACATACGTGAACAGAGCCACAGAGGTGTTTAGTTTGCATGGTCGGGGCGCCGGATTAATTATAACGCTAATCGGCGCGAGGAGACTTGGAGCTAGCTCTAGCCGCGCGCATGCAGGGCACTACACGATAAAAGCACGCCGAAATGGGAAGCAATATCATTGTATCCGGACGAAACGTTGTTTTCGCGATTGGTTTCTGCTGCTGTTATCTAGCTAGGTGAATGAATGAATGAATCACATGACCAAATCCGATCCTATTACATACTTACTACTATATACAGTACTTATATGTTCCCATCGATCCCCAAGTTCTTCCGCTGTAAAAAGTTGACTATTCAACACCGAGCCAGCCGGGCCCCGCTCTCTCCTTCGTCTCCTGCATCGTCGGTGTAAAGCGTGTGATGTATGTAACTCTCACCATCAGGACCCGCGTGATCGAGCAAGGGTCACGTGATTACACACACCGTACCATCGATTCAAGTTTCACTGCACGACGGCCACCCCGGTCGACGAACACGAACCCCATGCGTGTCGTGTTCTGGACGGACGAACAGGGCGGCGGCAGACGGGCCCATACATACAGTACGTAAACAACAAAGCGGCGGGAACACGCAATGAAATGATTATACAGTAAGCTCGATCGACGATACAGGCTACCGAGCACAACGCCGGGGCGTAGATAAACACAGCGAAACATAGGCAGCATCACCGTCCTCGCGCTGGTACGGCGCGGCGGCGTTTCATCCAACGCACGCGCGCTGAGCGGATGAGCATGAGAAAGTCCGTCTTCACAGATCCGGCCAAGTCTGTCTCTATTGACAGGATTATTAGCGGCCGCATGCGTGAGGGAGGGGAGGGGTCCGGCGCACACGGCAGCGGCGTCACTGTTCTTGGCTCGTGTTATTATTGCGTTGCAATTGCCAATTGCGACGATGGATCGCAACCGCAACAGCGGGGCCATCACGTCCGGTTCCCGCTTCCCGCTCCCTGCTGGTGATCGATCCGTCGATCTTGATGGCGGCAGGGGAATGTCTTCCGGCCCGCCATGTTTTTTCCCCTCCCTCTCGCCTACTACGTTGCTATCATCTATAGTGCGTGCCCTTTGTTTCTATTTCTGTGGCTTTAGCCTGAGGCTTGTTTTTTTTTTTTTGTTTCGGTGCATGATGATTCACTGCACTGCACTGGACGCAGCACCTCCATGTTCCATGGGGCCGATCGATGATGTGAGTCGTCACTGGCGCTCGATGGCGCCCGGCGCCCCGGCCGGCCTGAGACATGTCCACGAGGGGCTGAGCGTGACGGCAACGCGGTTGGGAGCACGAGGATGCACCACACTACACTACGCACGCCTCATCATCAATCAATATTGTAAGACCCGGCCGGCCGGGCATGTATTGATGTACTATAGTACGTACTGCTCCCAAGCCCATGCCCATGACCGGCCAGCTCTCGAAAGCAACCTCTTCTGTTTGTGAACAAGAAGATTTTTATGAAGCACACACCGAATCTTGTTTATATCATCGCGCAGGCAGACGTACGCCCACATTGATTAATCGATCTATCATATCTAGTACTACTCCTATGTCCGGATGGAACCGGAATTCATGGCAGTTTTCGTCCGAGACGACACACGCTCATCATCAAACTCTCCCCATTCTACATGGTCACCCCCAACCTCATGCAGGCATGCATGGGCATGGACCAGTAACCAACCAACCAACAGAAACAAAATCTCCACCGCTGGCTAGTGAGATCCGTCCGTGTGTGCGTGCACACACACACCGACCGGTTCCCAACAGCCGCGCGCGCGCATGATCAATGAATCAATGATGGCGAGCTATCCCAGCAGCCGGCCGCGACAGGGACGCGAATAGACTAGACGGCGCGCCTGCCTCCGCCGCGCGGCCCGGCGTCGCTGTCGACCGCGGACAATCTCGCCGTCGCCGTCCCTTCATCCGGCGCCCCAGCAGGAGCAGGGCAGGGCCCTGACAAACATACCAACCTGCCGCGACCGCGTCGCGCACCGGCGAAGGGGCCGGGAGCCGGGGGCGCCCATCCCATCCATCCGTTCAATGCAGTGCAAGTCCAAGAGCCGTGATGATGGAGCCAGCACCCAGCTGCTGTTGGTTGACGCGACAACCGGGGCGGAGCCCGAAAACGATCCTGTTCGTTCCATCGATATCCGGCCTGAGGCCTGAGGGACGACGACAACACGAGTGATGGGCGCGCGGGCGCCAGGCCAGCCATCGATCGCTTCCTGGACTGGGAGACAATACTACAGTGGAGGCCGAGTAGGCCTTTGCTCTCTTCCCCTGGACACGCCACGTACAGGTGGTCTGCGTCGCCTCACGTACTGTTGTGTATGCTTCCCACTCCTACGCCATACCATATGGCGGGCCGCGGGCGGTAGTAGTCGTTGAACACCAGGGCAGGCAGCGCTTCCGGAGTGATGGAGGTGCTGCCTGCCTGGACGGGCATCGGGCGATTGGACGGGTTGGTGGGTGCGATCGGTTCCAGTCAGGTCGTGTGCGCTGCGCGCGTGCGTGCGGCCTACAGGCACTCACTTGTTGCCGAGTGTGTGTGTGTGTGTGAGTCATGGCATGCCGTAGGCATGGCGTGGGTGCGTGTTGGATCATGAGTCGTTGACAAGCCTGGTTTGGTCTGTTGGATTGGATCCCGCGTGAAATGGGTGCTAACTCGCCGCGCCGGCCTCTGTCGACTCTTTTATTGGCGATGGTCCGGGCTAGCTAGCTCAGGGGTTCAGTGCCCTGCCTGGCGGGTGTCTGCGTGTGTGCATGCATGCATGGCGGCTGGCGCGCTCTGTTCTCTTGCTCCGTCCGTCTCTGCATGCATGTGCAACAAGGCACGGCTTTTCACACCGCCGCTCTTTTTGTTTTTACGTGGACAAACAAAGGAGACAGGCCCTCGTCCGTTTGTTTTTCTCTTCGATCCATTCATCGGGCATGCACTGTGTACTGTACTGTAATTTTGCAGCTACTCCATATACATGTGGTAGCTCAGACCAAAGACGAAAGAAGACACCGACCGAGTTCATATATATCTGCGCTCTGAAGAATGCCTGAACAGTTGGTGGTTAGTTGTTCATAACGCTAGCAAACCTCTATGTAGTATCTAGTACGAGCAGGCAACGAAACGCCTGCTACCAGCTCAATGAGTGCTACAGTGCCCGCGTACCCTCAACACAACAGGAAGCTACAGCGTCGTGTCGGACGACGCGCGTGCTGGTGAGCTACTCGGCTGCTACCTCTGCCTGCCTGCCTGCCCGGTGCGCGCGGCAGGCAGCTTGCTAGCGTCTCCTCTCCTGGGTGGGACCCGATCGGTTGGCCTGGCCATCCTGCCGAGTGTTCCGAGGCAAAGCGAAAAAGCGGAGGCGGCCACCGGCAGCGGCTGCTGGGACGTCACGTTGTGCCTGCCGCGTCGCGGGCCGGGGCGGGCGTTGCCGCAGGCCGAAGGGATCGCTCTCCCCGCTCCCCCCACACATCTCATCTCGGCCAGGCAGGCATGCCGTCGCGGTGCGCGGCAAAGCGCGCGCGAGGGAGCCCGCCGCGGCAGGCTTTCGCTTTCCGCGCGGTCGGCCAGCGCCGCGGCAGCCGCATCAGAGGCGCAGCTGTGATCGAGCCCTGAGATCTTTCGGTGCTCCTCCCCTCCTGCTGTGTGCGTGCGTGTGTGGATCGGGCGAGTCACGACGCCCTCTCTGCCTGGCAGCTTCCGTTGCATTGCACGGGTGGCGAAGGCGAACGGAACCCCGCGCGTGCGCAGGCAGACCGTACGTGCTGGCTGTCTGCCTGGGAATAATTCGTTGTTCTCTTTCGCGCCTGGCATATGTCTTGTGACGCACGCACACGCACACGCACGCCTTGGCCGCGACCGAAAGCGGACGCGCGTGTGCCGTGCACCGATGGCCCGGGGGATTAACAAACTACTACTAGGACTAGTGGTAAAGAGGTTGGAAAAAAGGAGTGGGATTTGGAAGGGGCGCACCGCGCGCGCGAGCGCACGCATGGGGTGTGTAATGTTAGCGGAAGGAAAGGAAAGATGGTGGCTTTGGGGACGTAATTATGTAAGTGTCCCTGTCGCCAGATTGATCCCCCAGACCCCAGGCCTCCTCGCTTTTGTTTTAGCTCTAGCTCTAGGGTGGTCCATGTCCACGGCGAGGACTGGGACTAGCCGCGAGTAGGAGGGTGGTGGTTGCTTCTCTGTTCTGCTGGATCGGCCATATTTTTCTGCTAGGATTAGGCTTATGATTAGGTCACGTCCGTGTAGCAGCAGGGTGGTTGTGCTTTACCATGGCTGCTAGTATCTCGACCAGCTGGTTAATGGAGCATTGTATCAGGGTCGTCATGTGTGAACACATGGTGGATAAGTCCCCATATATGTTCAATTTTGTGATGAGTGATTGCCCAGCGTTTCAGTTTGAGTGGCTTACCCTAACCTTTTTGCGAAAGCAAATATGTGCCTGTCTATCGGCTTATGGTGTGCAGGTACTATGCCTAGTGACAGTGGTCAATGACGTGGAGAAGGTCGAGTAGAGGCTTGCCGTGCCGATGGACTGAGAGCGGTGAAGGACGGAAGCGGGGCTCAGACTGAGGGACCATGGGCGCCGGCGGACTAGCTGTGGTGGCTAGTGCCTGATACCGGCGAGTGCTAGAAGACATGGAGGTAGACCGAGTCCACCGAGTCAAGACGGTGGACGCACGAGTCGAGCAGAGACTCAGGGGACTCGGAGTCCGACCGGGCGAAGACAAGGTGGCTCACGTCGAGCGGTTTGGTGGTTTGGGCCTCAAAACCATCGGAGGACGGTTTCCGAGTTTGGGCCTCAAAACTCGGGGTTCGGTAGTTGAGCCGAAAGCTACCGGTGGCGGGTTTCGCGGGTTTGGGCCTCAAAATCCGGGCGGAGCTTCCGAGGAAACGGGGATGGCACGTGGCGGAATCCTGGAGGTTGCGTCGAGGCGACGGCAACTCCTGGCAGGAAGCGGGGCCGTCCATTCAAATCAAGGGAGATATTTACCGGAGCTTGGACTGCAATGCTTAGGCTAGGTAGTTCACTCATTGTATCTAGGGGGGTCTTTGGGAAATAGCCAAAGCCTCTAATAAATAGAGGATGAAGGGGTATCCTTATTCTATCTCTTGAACCCTAATCACTTTGTCCCAACTCTCTCTCTCTACCCTCTCTCTAGTTCATGAGATCCCTAGGTTGATTTCACCAACCTCTGTAAGAACTCGAGTTTGTTGCGAGGAATCGGAGGCCATAACCTCTGTAAGCTATGGCGGCTTCGATTTCGTGATTGTGTCCCGTTTTGCTTGTGTTCTTCCCGTTTTGCTTTTTGCTCCCTTTTTTCCCGAGTTGATTTCTCTTTGTAGGGAGTAGTTCTTGTAAAACCGGTTGAATCAAGTTGTTCGTATTCGAGAGGAGCATCTTTGCACCGAAGGATCCATCTTCAAACCTCTCGAGTACTTAGATCGGGCGATTTCTTTGCGGTGTTCTACGTTTTTGAGTTTTTTTCCCAAATCTCTTCTCCTTCCCTTGCTCTAAGCCAAATTGAGCGATGATTTCTTCGGGATAGCTCCCCAACTGCACTAGGATCATGCCTACAAAGTTTGGTTGCAGTTGGTGATCATTTGGTTGAGTTTTGAGAAGATTTGGTGGAGAAAAATCCGTTTTCGCGAAGAACAGCTTTCTGCTCGTGAGCGTCGGACTAGGCTCCGGACGACTTTCCCCTAGCTCCGGACCATAGCAAGTGGTCCAGTGGTCTTGACTTCAGTCGTGTCAAGCAGCAAAGGGCGTCGGACCAAGCTCCGGACTACTCGCCTTTGAGGCTCCGGACCATTCCCCATTAGTCCGGTGGTCTCTGTCTGAGAGTCTGCCAAGCGTCGGATCAGTTGGCTTAGTCCGACGGTGGTGGTCCGACGGGTGGTCCGGAGCAAAGGTGCTCACTGCGTGGTTTTCGGGAGTGTGGAAGGTGAGCACCGGACCACTCTCCTTGGTCCGGTGGTGGCGTCGGACTAGTCCGGAGCAGTGGTCCGGAGGTTGGGTGCTCTCTGCTCGTTTTGGTCTCGGCTGGAGAAAGCGTCGGACCAGTCACCGGACCACTCGTCATTGGTCCGGTGGTCCGGTCTGAACTGGTCCGGAGCATCTGTTGGTTAGCTGTTTTCGTCCGTTTTGCCTAGTTTCTTGCCTCTTTTCCATAGAGGTTGAGAACTTGGTTTTTGGGGTTTCCGGTGAGTTTTCCTCCACTGCCGGTAAGCTCTCATTTCTCCGTTTTCGTCTGAATCCCCCGAGCAACGCGAGCGGGGAGGTTGAGCACCCAACAAGTAGGTTTGGTTTTTGAAAAGAGTGGCCCGAATATTTCGAGAAAAATTTGAGGCTCTCGTTCACCCCTTTGGTCACCGTTCTCCGTCCTTCGTCGTGCCAGAGCTGCACCGTTTTGAGTACTAGAACTCGTAGCTCACTGTCCACTTTCCCTACTTTCTCCTACTGTATGACTGGCGAAGGCGACATGGGCCGCTGATTTCTTGCCGTAGCACTAACTAATTATGTGCGCTTCAGAGCCGGCTCACTTGTCTCTTCCAAAGAGTTGAAAACTTTGGCCTGTCAGTTTGGAATTGATTTCCTTGCAAACTTACCATCGCAGCCCTCCATTCGCATCCTGTCCATCGCAGGTGTCGCAGAGAACAAATTCCACACAGCACTGCTTCCGATCCATTCCATGCCGTTTCAGATCATCAGAAAACAACTGGCGCGGACGAACGAACGAACACGGACGACGTACGATGGAACCGCGCGAGCGAAAAAGATGCCCATGATTTGCTGCGGAAAGGGCGCGAGAATGGATCGATCGACCGTCTCTCCCTTCTCCCACCAAATAAAAGGGCGCATTATGCTGCTGTGATGAGATCGCCGCCCCGGCCTGAATATCGACCCAGGTCTTGTCTCCTGATACGATCAGAGATTCCTTCGTTCCATTCTACACCACACGCATGGCGTTTTCACCCTCCACGTACGTCCACACTCCACACAGGATAGGCCTAGCTAAGCTTATTAGCTACTATCAATAGTGCCGAGCAGCCGTGCAGGTGCTAGTAGTTGACGGCAACGACGACTCACAATCTCTCCCAAGTTGTTTCAGTGCGTGTGCGCTCGTCCGGATTGCTCTGGATCCCTCGACCTGATTGCGACTGGCTTATTGCTGGCCTAGTGGACACTCAAATCGGCTCCAGTTTTTCTTGCTCATTACGACGGATCGATGGTGCAGTGCTAGTGCTAGTGCTACAAGATAGTAGAACATCTGTTCAACTTTTTCTCCCTATGATTTGATGGATTACTGCTCCGATATACATTCAGCAGATATATATATGTGGTTGGGCCAGCTGCGCGTGTGCAGTTATCAGAAAATTCAGCCCTGACGATTGTTTCCCAGAGAATTTCGGCCTTAATTCATAGCAGTAGCCAAACCAAGTTAGCATCGAATTTCCAAATCAGGAGTACAATCCTGTCTTGGTTTGTTGCAGACTTTCACGAAAGGCAATACGTACTCCTATTTGCTGAGAGATCAATCAGCAGGGTTTTTTTTTTTCGACAAGATCAATCAGCAGTTTGGTGCGTCACATGAACATGATGGACCAGCACTGCATCTGCATCCCGTGGAATAATTCACCTACGTGCTCGCATGCTTTTTGTCAGCAAAGGTTTCGATCCACAAAGCTTCGCCATTTACACACGAAGCCCCTGCTCTGCTGGCGCGCCAATCCGGCCGGCCGGTCGAGTGAATTCAAGCTGTGTCAAGTAGGAGAAGCCACGGCATAAAAAGCCGTCCTGATTAGATTAATCTATTGGATCATCAAATGGTCCCTGGAACACACGATAGATTATCGACCAGACAAGACAGTACAAGACAGGACAGTTTTAGTTAGCTGTAAAATGTGACCGTATACAAACTTTTAGTAAACAGGCAACGTGAATGGAGAATATATGGTTACGAGCGTGCCACCCACATGCATGACTCCGAGGTTAACGGGTTGCATCGCATTCATACATGTGACCCTGTGTAAAAAATCTTCCAACAAAAATGTAAAAAAACGCACGGCTTGTCCTAGGCATTTTATGGCAGGCAGTACAGGGGGTCACAGCCACAGGTCGCCACCACATTTGGGCATCATTCCTGTCTGTCCTCAGATTCTAAATCCGGATTTCTGAAACTACTGCAGAGCTGCATTACTCAGACATCGTTTGACAGAAAAACTGTATTGAGTAATAACCATAAAACATTGTGTTATTACGAGAAATAAAACTGAACCATCGTCATGTGGTCGGATAGGAAACATGGAAAATTCGCATGCAGTTGATCCACAAGTTTCAGACAGGAACATGATCAATCCCAGGGTCTTCGGCCTGTTCGCTTGATCGTTTTGGTGGTTGATAAGCCTGCTGTTTTTGTTGGTATTTTTGAGAGAAAAATATTATTTCGTTAGCTGATAAACCGGCTCATAAGCCAAGCGATCCGACCACTGCCGCTAAATTTGGCGAAACCATGCAGAGGTTTTTTTTTTTCGTCTTCGTCGGTCCCGCTCCACCTCGCCAAGCACGAACAGGTGCACGAGCGTGCTGGCTTCTTGCTGCCGTGTCGCGTGGATTGGTCCCAACGGCAGAGGATACTGATGATTCCTTCCATTCCATGGGTCACCACTCCACCACCGCCCCCGACCGGCCACACTGTTTGGTTTCGAGATCAGAGAAAGCGAAAAGACTAGCAGGCATGAGGCATGCAGCATTGCAAGCCTAAAGAAAGAGCGCGGGGCATGCATGCATGCATGCCAGAGGCAGCGGCAGACATGGGAACGGAGCGGACAACAGCAGCCAGCAGGTAGTACAGCACAACAGTGAGAGGCGGATGGTTTGGCCGCTGGCGCCGGTAGGGTACGACGTTTAGGAGTAGGACCACCGGCGCCGCGATCCCGAGACGAGAAGGAGCATGGCAGGCGGACATGCGCGCGTGGCGAGCGTCGGCACGAGCGAGAGAGCAAGGATTGAAGACCGCCGATCTTTTGCTTCTTTCGATCGATGGATCCATTCCCCGCCTCGGCGTTTGGTGATCCTTGCTTTCTTCCTCGCCGCCTTTTTCCTTTTTCTGCTTTCCGCCCTTCCGGCAGCCTATCCGTGTTACGTTCTGATGAGGTTCACACGCGCCTCTGTGCCGCGCGCCGGAACAGCACGACGAGAGATGCTGCTGCTGGAGTGCTGGGCATGCTCCATCTGCTGATCATCACGCCAGCTTTGGCATGAAGTAGCAATTCGCTTCTTCGGAGTTCACACTTACTCAGCACAACGCGACCTGAATTTTTCGTTTTCAGAGTTTCAGACGGAATGACTGGGACACACATATCCGATACATGCAAGATTCAACCACGCTCGTCTTTTACAGGTCCCTGCCAAATGATCGCCGCATGCTGGCGCGCTGCCAAGTGCCAACCCTGGCGCCTCATGCTGTGACTGTCATGTGCCAAAAGAAAAACCGATCGGCTGAGGAGGAAGCAGCAGATCCGAGGAACCAGAGCAGAACAGCATCATTGGCATCAAAATGTGTGTGATCGATGTTGGATTTCCCATGGTAGCTTTCTCTCTTTTATCTTCTTCTCCCCTTTTAACTGCACTATCTCAGTCTTAAGAATATTTTCTCTGTCCAATAGATTTCTAAAATTGTCTTAAGTCAAACTTTTTAAATTTTAACCAAATTTCCAGAAAAAACATTAAAAATTATGATATCATTAGTATCATTAGATTTACCGTAAAATATGTTTTCACATGATACTTTTTTTTGTGTAAACATGGTACTCATTTTATGTTATAGATGCTATTCTTTTTTTTTCAATAAAGTTAGTCAAAGTTAAAAAAAAAATCGCTGACACTGATGCTAGGAATTAATTTATTTAGAGACAGAGGGAGTGAATTAATCCTTACAATCTATAACTAAGTTAATCCTTCTCTCTCTTTGTGCTTGTTAAATCTAAATAAATCTATAACTAAATTATATATATGATGCAATGAGTATAATTTTTTTTACTATAGTTCAAACATGTAATATTTAGCCCACCATAAAAATTTCACCACAATTGGACCATACAAACTGCAGCTATGAATTATTCCGATTAATTATAGAAAAACATAGATCTAAATCTACAACAAAAACTTTATACTCAACCATACCATATTATATGTTCATTGTATAGATCTACTTATGTTGAGTCCAATAAAATTAGACTTTTCATTTTATGCCTTTTCTGTTATTTACTTTGTTTTCTTAAATATACAATACAAATAAAAAAAATAAAACGATAAAACCATCTTAAAATCGCTTATAATCGGATCAGGGAGTTAAGATAAAACAATTTTAAAAGTCGAAGGATGTGTTTTGTCTGGTTTTATTTTAAAGTTAATGGAGAAAAAATAGACTTTCGCGAAAGTTGAGAGAGATAATGTGCATTTTTTTTCAAAAGAAAATAAACTCTGGCAAAACAGTGGAGCGGCGTCGTCCAGAAAAGCAACCGGTATCGTTCATTTTGTTGGGCCAAGACCCATATACTAAAGACGTGCATCTTTCAATGATTCTTGTGGAAACTGTGAGCTGAAGCACAGATATCTGATTTGTAGTGCTGGCTGCCGAGCGCTCGAACCCCATGATTCGGCTTTACTTTGTTGAAATGAGCCTGATTAGAACTGCGTAGGCCCAAGCGATAACCGAGGTTGTCGTCCCTGTAGGCCCATTAAACAACCAACTTTTGGCGCCGTATAAGTACAACAAACTCGGTCCGTCAGCCCATCGCCTGGAATTTTTTACGACAAATACTAGTAGTGCTTCCTGCAACTGCTCGCGAAGACGAGCTCTTTTTTTCGTCCACCAAAGCCGGTTTTGTCCACCAATCGAGTTCCCGCTCGCCAACCAAACCCTACTCCCCTCGAGGAGATCGCCGCGGACGATCGCTCCGTCCACCCGAATCTCAGCCTTTCATCGAGCATACAGGGTAGGCGTTTCCGACGCCTACATCGCCCCGTCTATCGTTTAGGGCGGGATTGGGTGCCCATAGCCTAATCCGGTAATCCGGCCCTGTGACAGTGGAATTTGAGCGGTTCTTGGTAGGATTACATAAAGATTGTGTCCTATTTCAACCAACTATTGGTTGAGCGATTGCTCCTAACTCGATTTTGGGTTCTGATTTTGAAATCCAGAGGGTTATTTTAGACTATTATTAGGAGTGATGATGCATCGATGAATTGTTTGAAGTGCTAACTAACCAGCGCACAAGTTAGAATATGTATTTGTATTGTTATCATACTGGCGTTTGAGTACGCCGGACAATTTAGCCTTTGTATGTAGGTATCAATAGAATTTGAGAGCACATGGTTTGATGATGAGTTTGAGTAGATGGAGATACTGTCACAATGAAATAGCATCAGACGAGAACTACCGTACTCGAAATTTGTTACTGGACTGACCATTATAACTTTGTAGTTCAAATGTATTATGGCATCACGCCATAGTCATTGATACCTCCAAAGTTAAAAAAGTGTTAAGCGCTAAGCGAGTAATGACCCACTGACTAAAGTTTAAGCGTGGTTAAGCAATCAATAGCTAGGTCACTCACACCTCCATCTCTTCTCTTTTTATAGGGGAGGTGGGAGGGTAGATTTTCATAATTTCCTCTAGGCTTGTATTTAGAAAGAGTATTTACATGCTATAAATGAGCTCTAATCATTATCTCACAAGTCTTTTGAATATATATTTAGGTCCTAAACACAGTAATGGAGCCCGTAATATAAAATACACCATAACACATAATTCAAGTCATCAAACATACATTGAACTAAATGATTTTCATGCTGAAAGTGCATCTAGCCCTTTAGTGGGTTTTGGTGAATTGAGTGACAACAAAATTAAAGGTCTAATAAGTTTGCTAAGTGTATTAAAGGTTCAACAAGAAAAGTAAATTTTATGGTATTCCACACAGTGTTGAAATAAAGGTCAAATTATGTATTGTTGTATTGGAAGTTTATGGAAGCAAACTAGTTTAAGCAAAAGACAACAATGCAAATGGAATCAATGAAATGACTTCTATGTTGTGGATATCATAGTATCATGTGAAAGCAAGCATATTTTACAAATGGCAAATGAGACATGAGTAGTTTTGGATTGGTCTCTATATTGTCTTGCTTTGTATGAATAAGAAGAGTTAATAGTGGACTACAATTGATCAAGGATTGAAGAATGAATTAAGAGTGCATTAGTGAGAAAATACCAAGCAAAGGTCAAATGACAAGGGAGATAATGTATAATAAATACTAGATGGTCTGTACTTTGGTTTGCTTGTATAGACAAAGATTTAAAAAAATCACTTCGCATTAGTATGATCAAGATAGAAGAAGGAAGATAGAGATTGAAGTGAGTAATATGAGTGTAAGCCAAAATGAAGAGGATTAAGGAATCATGAATTGGCTTGATCATATTTATATTGATCCATATATGTCTCTATGTGAGTCAAACCGAAGCTTGATTGATCTCAACATTTATATCTAGAAGATATTCAAGCAAGGATCATAATGTTGAAGAAACGACTATTCAATGGATCCTTAATATGATGTGACTTGAGTATGACTTGATAAGATAAAGATAGCAAGGAAAGTTCTTCGAGGTACTAAGTGAAGGTGAAGGGTAAGCAAAGGCTCAAACCGAGGTACCATGACTAAGGTGAAAAAGATATTACTTGCATTGAGTCGAGGTACTAATCAAGCTAGGGGAAGTCATCTTGTGTTGAGGATCAAATCATTAGTAGAAGTGACTTGAAGCCATGAGTTGAACTAACATGTATGAAAATGATTCAAGTCACATGCTCAAGGTATATTTGCTCAAGAGAAGAGACAAAGTTGATTGCAGCCCCCTATGAAGCAATATTGAGAAGAAATGGCATATGAATACATAGACAACCTCTTTTACCAACTTGTGAAACAAAGGTTATCTGTGTAGTCTTTTCTCCTAAGAGTAAACTTGTTTAGGACTTGAATTGTATGCTAATTTTGAGTTGAAGTAGAAATGGACAACGAAATAAAACCACATCGAGAGATGAACATTAGCTAGGTTATAAAAGTCATTAAATGCTAAACGAGTGGTGACCCAATGGATATTGAATTCAGTTGGTCTTGGACTGGACAAATGAGAGATAAGATCGAAGAACAATTGAGAGAGCATAAATTAATGAGAGATGAGGGTGGAGAATAATTAAGAGAGCGTAAATGATTAACGAATTGGCCCCTCTCCACCTCTCCCCCTCTCTCTCTTTTATACGGGAGGTGGAAGAGAAGATTTTCATATTTCGCTTGGTATGACTTATTTAGAAAAGAGTATTTAGGGATTATAAATAGAGCTGGTGGTTACTCGACTCTGCACCCATGATCTATCAATGACGCATGTGTGGCTGGTCTCGTCGTAGAACTAGCTCTCCTGCTAGCGGAGTGAGAGGCGTGGCTTTCTACCTATTATTTTCAGGATATAACCTACCCCTCCCATTGGACATGGATTGATGACATATAAGATATCTTATTATCCTCACCCCATATCAGATTCTTATCCCATTTCAGATGTACAAATAAATATTATGCTATCTACCTTATGTCATTTTTTATTACCACTATCTTTTTCCACGATCTAAACAACATCTAACCTTTTCACTAATCCAGCGAAGGTATATGACTCGTCATCATTTCTTCAGGCCTATTTGATAGGGCTCCGTTAAAAAAGCTTTGGTTTTGGCACTTCTAAAAGTGGAAGTATAGGTTCATTGCATGGACGTTGGTGGGCGGACTCCTTCAAGCTTCAGGTAAGTACGTGTTTTTCCGGATAAAAAAAAGTACGTGTTTTTCATTAGTTCAATGCCTGGTTCATTGTATGTATGGACGACGGTGGGAGGACTAATTCAGGCTTCACGTATGTACATGCTTTTCTTTTCTTCTTCTTATTATGTTTCTTTTTTCTATGGGTTTTATTCTTTTTTATTTTCTTTAGTTTTTTATAATCTTTCTTTTATTTTCTTATATTTATTTATTTGTTTTATGTCTTTTCTGTTTCTTTATTATCCTTTGGTTCACTCCTTTACCTTTTGCTTTTATTTTTTTATTTTCTTTTTTCTTATACTTGGTCTTTTATTCTTCTTATATATATATTTTTTAGCTTTATTCATTATTTACTCTATTTTTTAAAATTATTTTGTTCTGTTTTATGTAGCTTTATTTCATTTACCATTTCATTTACTTTAGTTTTTTAAATTTTTCTCATTTTCATTATTTCAAAGTTTTTTATTTTATATATGTTAGATGGGATATGTATCCTGCTCTCATAGTATATATGTGATTTTCTTTTATGTTGTCAGTCATCACCACATGCTAGTAAGGATTACAAGATAAAGGATCAAACGAGAGCTAATGCCGCGACATAGGTTTTCGTTGGTGCCTTTTTGTTTCAAAGTCATATATGCATCAAGCATCATCACCTGGTTTCGGCAGTTGAAGCTCTTTCACCTTTAGATTACGTGAATGTTTGGACTTTGAGCAAACTATATTAAAGTATAACCTAATTGTTTCACTTGGCTTTAGTAGTTAGCCCTTTCGCCTTTACATAACGCTAGCAGTTGGACTTTGAGTTACTAAAAACATATAAATAAACAAACATCAACATGAATTTATATTCAATTTCCGCATATTCAATTCTGACCAACATGTTAGGCCGAACTGTTTCGTCAAATATGCACAATTCATCATTGCACAAACCCATTGCCTCGTTCCCATCTAAAGACAAGTTCATTAATGTACACCACAATCTTAAAAATTTTTCTTTCCTTTCCTTATTTAAGTTATTCATTTATTTTTTCTATATATTTAACATCTGTTATTCATACTTTATTTGCATTTAATTATTTAACTCTAATTAAGTTACTTCACTAATTTTATTTTATACTATTTACATTTAATGATACATGTGATGTTCAAAATGAAGCTTCATATATAGCATGTAGTATTCGCGCTCCCACATCCATCCTAATTATTGTTTATGTATCATGTCTCCAATCCCGGCTAGTAGTACATATATCTTATGTTCTATGTTATTATATTTTGTAATGTTTATATAGTATAAATATAATGTTCTCTGATGTATTTTATGATATTTACACTTTATACATGTGATCTTCTTAATTTTTAATATTTATATCCTTATAAGTTGTTTATTTTTTTTCTATATATTTACTATTTGTTATTTAAGTTTTTGTCTATATTTTTATTACTTTACTCTAATTAATTACTTTAATAATTTTATCTTTTACTATTTTATCTTTTGATATACTAGTGATGTTCACGTAGTATAACAGTGATGTTCTATGATTTATTTTGTAATGTTTATGTAGTATACATGTGATGTTCTATGATATACTTCGTGATATTCATACAGTATACATGTGATGTTCCTATAGTATACATGTAATGTTTTATGATGTATTTTATGATAATCATATAATAAGACATGATGTTTTATAATATTTGTGATGTTCATGTAGTATACATACGATATTCATACAATATACATGTATGTTGTATCTTTTATTATTTTTTATGTTTATGTTATTTGTTTTTTGTTTATATACTTATCCTTTTCTACACACTTTTTAGTATTTGTTAGTCATTTTTTCTATTTCCATGGGTATTATAATACCATTCATATGAACCAAATTTTTTCCCAAATCTGAAATATTGTTCTTCTAAAATTAGGACATTTGTGTTATGACTGTAAAACTCTTGTTTCTATTTGTGTTATGAAGGTCGAACATGTGTTGTGATATTGTGGTAATATTCACTTAAATGATTCTCTTCCATTGCATAATAAGACCACTCTCATACTAGTTGAGGTATATTATAAATTATTGTTATACTATTCTATATGTTTAGTGATTTTATTTTTTATTATAATTGATGCTCGTGATGTTCATGTAGTATATATATATGATGTTCTATGATATATTTTTATGATGTTTATATAGTATGTATGTGATGTTCTACAACTTATTTTATGATATAACATCCATGCGATATTCTATGATGTATTTTCCTTTTTCTATCTATTCATTATTGTTGTTGTTATTGTTATTGTTGTTTTCCTTTATTATTCTAGTTTAGTAAAATAGTTTATTTTATTTTTAAAAATTTCTACATTGCATGAAATATATGTGATATTCATGTAATATATATACACGATCTTTATAATATATTTTGTAATATTCACATAGTATAAATATGGTGTTCTATTGTTATCTTTGAGTATTCACTCATATAGTACTTGCATTATGAAATGTTCTATGGTACTCCCATTTTTAGATCTATTCAAGTAGTACCTATAAGATATACTATTTTATTTTTCTCTGTTACGTGTTTTTAATTATTTTTCCTTATATTTGAGTAGTTCTATGTTTTTATTTTATTTTCTCTTCATATATTGTTGACACTGTTTTTTGACATGTGTCAATATGATCTAAGAATTGTGTTGATCGGTAAAAGGCTAGTTGCCGTTCCTTATCGGCATCGGGATATTACCGGTCAGATTGTCGATAAAAGCAAGAATGTTGCTGATGAAGACAAGGATTTGTGTCGATCGGCAAAAAAATAGTTGATAGGACGTTGCCGATGAAGGCAAAGAAACATTGCCGATGAGAGCCAAAGGTTGTTGCTGATAGAGGGAATATTGCCAATGAAGACGGAAAATTGTCGATGAATGGTAGATGCTGCCGACGGAAGTAGGATGATGTGACTGGCGTCAGCAGAGAGCTGCCGGTGGCAGTAGGAGAAGGTTGCAGATTGGGAGAAATCTGCCGATGGAAGGTTTCGTCGAAGAAGATAGATAAGGAAACTGGTGTTATTATTCCAGTATTGTGATAGGAGTTTGAGTCCGACTCTTGTACGAGTCGTTTTATTTCCTTAATAATAGAAGAATTTGTTTAGGAGAAGATTATTATTATTTGGGTCCGACTCCTGCGCGAGTCAGTTATTTCCCTAAGAATAGAGTGTTTGTTTAGGAAGATATGAGTCGTATCCATGTACAACTCCGCATACGGGAGTATAAATATGTGCCCAAAGGCCACGTAAAAAGGGATCCAATCCAATCAATACAAATCAATTACTTTTTTTATGTACTTTACCAGTAATTTACCTTTACCGCATTAGGTTTAATTATCTACGAATTCTTTCAATGCTTTGATGGGCTGCATCTACTAGATCTCCATCAACCTTGCAAGTTCCGTGTTTTGAGCAATCAGAGCTTTGACGTCCGGGCGCATCGCTGTCGTCTCGTTCTTCTATTGTTCTAGTTATCCTTGATCAATCTGAGCCTTGGCGTCCGGGCGTATCGCCGTCGTCTCGTTCAATTTTGTTCTAGTTATCGTCCTTGTCGATTAACTGGTCAAATCGACTGGTACGCCTTAGATATCGAATTCGGGTATAAGCCCGAGGTGTTCGCAGATCCTGACGCTTTTTGTGTCAACATATATAGAGGTCATTTTTGCTTTTGTCTCAAAATAGAGGTCATTTTTACTTTTGTCTCAAAATAAAGATCATTTTCGCTTTTCTAAGAAGTCAAATTTTTTAAACTTTGACCAATTATATATAAAATAATAATAATATTTAAATTAGTATGAGGCTTTATTCGGTTGGTATTATTTTGGCTTGTGCTAATTTATATGATTGGTTTATTGTGAGACAAAAATATTGTTTCATAGCTGGTTTATACCGATTAAAGTCAGCTGAATACAACAAGCGAACAAGTCCTCAATAAATTTATTTGAAACATGCATGCATTTCTATAGCATCATATATTTGACATGCACGTATTTCTATAAACCTAGTCAAAATTAAAAAGTTTGACATGCACGCATCTTATAGTATCATCTATTTCGGGATAGAGGGAGTACATCTGCTCTTAGACTTAGGTTTATATAAAAGAAAATTTTCAACTAACACAAATACTCAACGGTGTAGTGATGGGTGGATGACGAGTCTACGTGGATTTCCCTTTTTCTTATTTCTTTTTCTTGTTAGTGGGCGGGAGTAATTTTGGACGCCTGCAGGCCTTCATCAGGAATGACAAAATGTAGCAGGCTAGTCATCACGCGACCTAGGTGAGCCACTTTCTCTTGCTGGATGGGCAGGGTGCATGCCAGGAACCGAGACCGGCCCACGGAGCAGGACAGAAGCCGGCCCATGGAACAAAAGCGCGGAGCACGGAAACCTGGTCGGCAGAGGACTCGCTGCCACCCTGGTCGGCGTATAATCGCTCCCGAGACCGGGGGATCCCGCGGCGCACCACGATCTCCGCCGCCCCACCACTGCCCCACACCTCCCGTCGCGCCACCCAGCGACGGCGCGCATCAGCCTCCTCCGCTCCGTGCTCCCCGCCCCGCCTCCCGCGCCGTCTCGCCTCTCGTCGCCGCCCCGCCTCCCTCCGTCGTTCCTGGCCGCCGGACTGCTTCTCCGTCTCTGGCTACGCGCGTGAGGAGGGAGGAGGAGCTGCAGCGCGTGGATCCAGGGGCAGCGGTGTCCATCCGCGTGAGAAGGGAGAAGGAGCCGGTGAGATCTACTTTTGTTCAGCTTCTCCATCTCTCGCAGCTCTCTCTCAGCGCGTTTTGCGGAGATTCGTCGGTAGCGACTGCGGGGCAGTCCCAGGCGGGCTCGGCGGCGGCGTCAGCGGCTCCTCCCGGCTCTCGCCAGTCGCTTCGCGCCCTCGCCAAGGCTGGAGCCAGCAGCCGCTGCTCCACCAAGGCGGTGGCGCCGCTTTGGGAGCGCTTATGCCCCAAAGCTAAGCGTTACCTGTCCGCTTAGCGCTTCAGCGCGCTGAAGCTTGCGCTTAGTGCCGCTTTTTGGAACCCTGGATACCTCAATCCATGCAGTTCTTTGCAAGAACTGCTTATAAGATATAACATATTTGTATCAGGCGTTGCCTTAAGTTCTGAAAATACCATAGGCGACTAAGTTTATGAGGATGGTTTGAGTGATACAAGTGATTAATGTTGTGCTGTATTGGAAGTTGGTTATCGTACGACTTCCTATTTTTCTCCTTTTGGTATTATAAGTTTGGAAAGTGTTATTCCTAATTTAATGTTATATTCACTTCTAAAAGAGAAGCAGCACATCGTCCTAAAGTGCTGGGCACCTCAAACAGTGGGTGCTACATCCTAAAATGCTTAGATCTCCGATTCAGATTGCTATTAGTCCTATGAATTTAGAAATGTGAAGATAACCAATGTAATCAGTTTCTTATGCTGCTGGGTGCTATATATAGTTTATATAATTGTAAAATGTTTGATTATTTCATCCAGATGGCTCTGAATGAACGTCTGAACAAATTTAGACAGCAGCAAGAGAGGTGCCAGACTACTCTATCTAGCATTTTTGCAAGCCAAGCTTCGATTGCAAAGCCAAAACTTGTTCCAGGGATTCAACCAGTCAATGCCCCATTGGCTCCTATTAAATTTTCAAATGATACAGAAAGGCTACAGCACATCAATTCAGTAAGGAAGTCTGCTGTGGGAGTACAGATCAAGTTAGTGATTGAACTGCTTTATAAGGTAATCTCCAAAAAATCTAACTTGATGCAGTTTCTGCAACTGTACCAATTTTCTGACTCATATACTTGCAAGTGATCTAGCGTTGGAAAGTGGTCACCTATTAATTGCAAATCAGACTGGTGTTGGACAAAGGATGATTCTTACATAGGTTCAGGTGCTACTTATGCTATTAGAGTTATGGTATTAACTGGGAATGTTGAGCTGTATTGTACCATAATATTAATATTCCTCTAAATTAAATGGAATTAATATACTAGTGGAGTTATCTTCTCCCTATAATACAAAGATGCACAGCTCTCCTGCACATTCGACTATTGGAACCATCAGACATGAGTAGCTTGCTACAACATCAGTTCTAGCATTATTTTGGAATTATTGGCACGATTAAAAACTTCCCAGTCCAGGAAGGAAATACAGAATGTTTTCTTCGAACCTTCTTCCTGGAATATATATGTTATAGCGATATTGGACGAACTAATGTAGTTTCCTTTGTGCTTGCAGACAAGACAATCATTTACAGCAAAGCAAGTCAACGAAGCTACCTTTGTTGATATTCATGGTAACAAGGATGTATTTGACAGCTTAAGGAATAATCCCAAAGTTTTATTTGATGGGACTCGTTTCTCTTACAAGGTAAATGCATTTGATGTTGTTTTGTTAGCAGTTTCACTGAATTAGCACATTCATGAATGAAACTGAAGATACCATGAATATTACTTTGATGTATAAAATCTTTCGATTTCGCTGCTCGAACTCTAGATCTAAACACACAATAAATGTGCCTGCTGAAATTTCAATTGTGTTGTTTGATTACGCCTGTGGCGAGCTAAACCTTCCATGTTTTCATATTAATTTATTTTTTTGAAATTGACTATCCACTTAAGTTGTGTTATTAAGAGATGGAGGGAGGGTATTTAAGTGAGAGCTAAAATTTGGCAAGGTTTTCATCTTTTTATATGGTTTGCTTGCATTGTGGATGATCAGCCTTTTGCTCTTGTGCAGCCAAAGCATGTTTTGAGGGGAAGAGATCAATTGCTTGGTTTGATCAAGGCTACTGAGGATGGCCTTCCTGTTGAGGACATCAAAGATGCTTATCCATCTGTATTGGAAGATTTGCAGGTAACTACATTGGCCTTGGTTCAATATTTTGAAACCTTGTTGAATTATGCGAATCAATTGTGACTGTTATGAACTCATCCCATTCAAATATTTAGAAGGCATTTGGGCCTGTTTAGATGCTCCCAAAATTTCAAAAGTTTTTGAGGTTTGGGCACTTTTTTGAAGAATGGATCTAAACAGGGGAATGTAAAGTGAGGTCTGTAAAGAATTGGAATTTGGGACCTTGGAGGCCCAAAACATTGTAAAATTTCGTTGGGACCCGTGCTGAAGAGAGAGGAGGGTGAGATTTGCAACAGCCCCAAAAAATTGGCAACCATCTAAACACAACCTGTAAAGATTTGAATTGAAAAAATTTACATCGAAAAGTTTTGGAATGTAAAGATTTGGGATCTAAACAGGTCCTTACTCCTTAGCCTTGTGTGTGAAGGCTTGTTCTTCTAAACGAGCCGTTTTGTAGTCCAAGCTATGAGTTTTATGACATTGCTTTTTACGAGGTACCAAGTTTGTATTAATGGCACCTATTTGTTTTATCTATGAGAGAAGGTAGTAAGATTCACATAATATCTCTTGATACCCCCGCCCACCACCACCAATAATGCCCTATTAAAATGCTCATTTTAAGTTTATAGCGAGTATTGGTAGGTTTCCTAGGACTTCCACAGTTTGATTTTTTTTGGCTTATTAGTTTCTGGAACAAGTAGCGGTTGCCTCATCTTTCTATTTTGAACCGTGAGGTTCTCTCTGATTTGGGCTGTCATCTATTCCACTACGAACACGGAGGTGTTGTCTGGTGACCATGTATTGCAGTCTGTATTTGTAGCTTGAGAGTCAAGAGTTTGGTTCAGCAATCAGGTGTATAACATTTTTTTTTCGTCTTAGGCTCTGAAAGCATCAGGTGACGTCTGGTGGCTATCAAGCACCGACTCCCAGAAAGACATGGCCTACTTTAACGACCCTCGACATAAGATCACGGTCGACAGTGACCTGAAGGATCTATTCTGGAAGATAGAGCTGCCACGGGACATGCTGGACATTGAGAAGGAGCTAAAGAAGAGTGGCGAGAAGCCAATGACCAACACGACCAAGCGGCGGGAACTAGCCCAGATCCTTGACGCTGCACTCAAGCCCAAGTCCAAGGGCAGCAAGAAGAAGCAGCGTCGCCTCACGGGGAAAAGCAGGGGGATAACGAACATACATATGCCGGAACTGTTCGACGCTTGAGCCGTCGGATGGCACTAGCAAATGGAGTACGATACGGCCGAGCTGGCAACGCCTACTAGCGATTTTTATGCCATAAATATGGTGCTTAACCAAGGTAACAGTAACACTAGTTCCGTACCGTTAGGATCTTTGACTTGGGTATCGAGTTACCGGTTTGCCGTATCGTGGAGTCCAGTTGACATGTTTTTCTTTAGTCCCTAGCAAACCCGCAATGGTGCTTTATAAGAAAGAAATGCGCCTGAAGCCCGTTGGACACTCTGGACTAGTTTTGGGGGTTATGAGATCCCACGAGAAATTGTGCTTTATTTTTTGTCCCGCTTGGGCCTGTTTGGAACACATTTGATCTTGCAGCATATCCAATGTTTTGAGATTGATCGCTAGATTTAGCACAAAGATCGTATTTCGGCTTCGATGTTCAACAAGGCTATATGTTCTGGGTCAAGAAAAACCACTAGCGGAGAAGATGATGAAAACATATGGATATCATATCGTATCTTTTTGTTTTGATTTTTTGTGTGTAATTTGAAGATGTACTATGTCGGATTTTCATGTGTAACAGAGGATGCTAGGGTAGATAAAAGGAATGGTATTTTATATAGAACGAAATTTCAGTTGGGATCAAAACCGAGATAGGCCAATTCTAAGATAGCTTCTCCCTCGTCATTGAAAAATAATTATTTCCTTTGCATATTGATACAACCAGTATTTAAAGCTCCAACCAGAGGGGAAAAAATCATTTGTGCCTGGTTGGTTTGTATTACTAGTTGGTTTAATAAAAATTATAATACATAAGAATTTTATTACTGATCCATCAGTTTGTACAAAAACCAATCAAATTAATCTTAAAAAAGTCATCAAATCCAGCAAATCACTAGCCACCATTGGAGAGAAAATCATCAGTGCTCGAGCTGGTGCTCCTCTCGTCTTACACAAATAGAATGGATTCTAGGCATTAGCAGCTTAGACGCAAGAGAAAGTAAGACTCAAATCGGGGGCACCCAAGAGTCAGGACTCTGTACGTGTGGGAGAGGCCTATGTCGCAGGAGACCACCAGGTCCGCCCATTCATGCATGCCGGAGGGGTCCATGACGGAGGCCAACCGGCCACCCATCTGCATGCCGGAGCGGACCACGCTACTGCGAAGACCAGCACCTACCTACATGGATCCTCCGCATCATCCCAAGGGGAGGACTGCCATGGGGAGGCCACCACAGTCGCTACCGAAGATACACCGAACCCACCCTGACGCTCACGCCTCGAGCTGCTGCAGCGCCGGCGAACCCCATGCCAGAGCCGCTGCCCCCGGCCAGCTACCCGTGTTGCAGTTGCCAAGGTCGTTGTCGCCGACACCCTATACCGCCGGAGGAGCCGCCGCACCAACATGCGACTCCACCTCGGCAGCAGCCACCGTCGCCACCAACACGCGATTCTGAACACGCGACCCACGCCCGGCTCTCTGCACGATGGGCTGCGGTATATAAATATAATCGACAAGAGTCAGGCCATGCGCGGTAGTCACGGTTGACATAATTAAATAATTTAAATGATTTGATTTGATTGCAGGTATTATGGACGGGAGCTGGAGCACCATAAAAGACATGTTCTTTTATTCCACCTTCTGCCTATAGTAATAAATTAATTATTAACTAGGTGGATACTCCGCGCATTGCAGCGGGTATTCCAGAGCCACGGCAGGCCACAGGCCAACCACGGCGGCTGGGAGAGTGATCGATCTTCGGTGTGGCCTCGTTAGAGGGTCATCGTAAACCTTAGTGGTTTCGAAGCATTTCACTCGAGGTCTCATTCAACCGAACCCTCTCCTCCTAATATACCGAAGGGACATCTCCCCTACTAAGAGTTCTGAAAGTTTTGTGTATGGATCATTTAGGCGTTTTGAAGGACCTTAGAAAATCCATGTGATATGCAGTATTGCCATGTTTTTCTCAGAAACATTGGTTTCGGATATTCCAGAGTCACAGCGGGCCATGAGCCAACTACAGCAGCCGGGGAAGTGACCGACTTTCGGTGGAGCCTAGTTAGAGGGTCATCGTAAACCTTAGTTGTTTTGAAGCATTTCACCCCGAGATTTCACTCAACCGAACCCTCTTCCCATAATATATCCGAGGGGCATCTCCCCTCCCAAGAGTTCTGATAGTTCTGTGTATGGTTCCTTCAGACGTTTTGGAGGACCTAAGAAAATTCATGTGTTATGCAGTTTTACCACATTTTTGTTCAGAAACACTGGTTTCGGCAAAGAAGGCGCACGAGAGAGTTATCGAAATATATCCATGTGGGGTCTTGTTTTGAAGAGTTTCTTGCGAGAAACACCATGGTGAAATTGGATTTTAATTATGATACTTAGTTTAGGTGCTATGGCTTTTTTTCTATTGCAAAATGAAATAGCTAGTGGAGAGATAAATGAGGGTTAGTGGGCTGATGACATCACTTGATGTAAGATGACATCACTTTTAGGAAATACTCGAACCTAATTGGAGAGCACCCTCTGAGTGAGTCTTTGCAATATAGGAGTATAGGATATGTTGCCGGAGACGAGCGACGCTGCGTCGTGCGCTGAATACTATTTAAAACCTAGGCTTTAGAATAGTGTGTGTGTATATATATATATATATATATATATATATATATATATATATAATTAGTATATCATCAGATGAATCAGATGAATTGTTAAATGTAATTTTATAATAAACTTATTTACAGAACAAATATTGTTAAATTTTTTTTATGAATCTAATTAAATTTAAGAAAGTTTGACAAGTACGAATTCTACAACGACGCTATGTTTGGTAGAGGGCATAATGTTTAGTTAGGACTGACAACTACTATTAGCTCATCTAAGTATAGGACCTTAGTGTATTAACCCAGGATGGGCTAACTTTTTAGCTCGGGATCAAACACGCCTCCCACCTGCCCGGCGCCTCGTCCATCTACAGATGAAATCGCATCGGCTGGTCATTTCACTGCAGTGCGGTTCACAGCGTATGACATTCACACGTTTCACCGGCCCAAGAATCCACTGGGCCTGCTCATCAGGCTACGATACTGTGCTGAATTGCAGAAGTTGAGCGTTGTACTACTCCTGTAGGCCGTACCGCCGTAGGCCGTGGCTGAACTGCACAAGTGGTGGTGGAGTACTGTCCAGTGTACTGTACGGCTGTGTACTACCGTACGGACTGTTGAAGCATACTCCCTCCCTATCGTGTTTAGAGGACGTTTTGGAGATGAACACGGCCATCAAAAGATCATTAATTAGAGATTAATCTTCCTGTTTTACCCTTATTAAATAGCACCGCGTGCGGTTGGCTCCAAAACGTCTCCTAAAACGATACGGAGGGAGTACTACCGTATGAGCTGGGTCTGAGAATCCTGGCAAAGGCGTGGTTTTGGAACCCAGTGGACAGTCGTCTCGTTGAACGTTGCTGGGAGACACCCCTATACCAGTAGAGTAGTAGTACGTGCATAGGCGTGCATCAAGGGAGTAGCATTACCAGTCAGAAACCCTACTGACGAAGGATCAAGAGAGAATCTTGTCCGGAGATTCTTTGCCTGCAACGGACACGATTGTGAATTGCGACGATGCACTGCAGCAAGGGGACAGACGCGTCCGTCTCCGGCGGACAGAAGCACGTCCAGACGCGGCGCTTTTCTTTGTGGCATCTCTCAGACGCAAAGACGCGGCCGCACGTCACGCACGTCCATGGACATGGACGACACGCAGCGCAGCGGCGTCAGCTGTTCAGTTCAGCTGCAGTGACGACACTGCACAGCGCTGCGCTGCACTGCACAGAAGGACAAGGGCTCCTCGCCTGCCTTGCCTGCCCAGCGAACTTGTTTTTTTGTAGATCGGACGAGGTGCTGCGTGCTGCCACTTTTGGGCACGCACGCACATTGAAGAGATCGAGATCGAGAGGGCTCGCTGCTGGCGCTGCTCGGCTGCCAGGCCACCAGCGCAGCCGCCGGATTCCCGCGTACCCGCTGCATGCCTCGGAGTGTGCACTGACTGTGCAGGGACCTCTCGCTTTCTCGCCGTTCGCCCATGCATGCGTTGGGCCGGCTTCGCAGCACAGGCTGCAGGCGGCCAATGGCTTCATGTCAGTTGTTTTCGGGAAACGCTGGCCGACAGCTCGAGCCACTGGATAGCACCGAAGCACTCAGAAAAGTCAAAATTTGACGTGACGTTGGGGTAGGGATTCGCCAACGCTGGCCGCGCCGGCCGGGCGGCTCCTCGCGATCGGCTTCGTTTCACCAGGGCTCCTCGCGAAGCACGGTTTTCTTGAGATGCAAAACCAACTTGAAATGCAAACAACCTCTATTGGTTTGTATCTCAAACGTCGAACCAAACATTCTAGAGGTTTTCGTGAGGTGCCCATCAATTTGTTCACACATCACCTACATTCACGAACAAGCACACCAAGGAGATCAAAGCAGAAGCAATAGTATAGAATAGGGTAGAAATGTAAATGTGAAGCAAATCGATTGGAGTCAAAAAAAAGATTATTACCCCAAGTTTAAGTTCACTTAAATATTTGTCTTCACGATTTGCGTGTCGATAAATTTAACTCGATTCATATAAATACATGTATCATTTGTATCTATAAATAAATTTAATTCAAATATCTATCCAGTACACTAATTACATACAAAAAATATTGATACTTTTTTAATATTATATATAGTCAACTTGTTCCACAGAAAGCGAAAATGATAGACATATAGGGATATAGGGAGTATGTTTCTAATGTGGAAGCTATGAGGACATTCACAATGCAGAAACTATGATAGTTTCTATATGTATTAATTGCAGTGCCACGTAGGTAATTTGTTGATGTGGCAATTGATTTAATAATGAGAGAGAGAGAGAGAGCAAAAATTCAAGAAACCAGGTCTAAGTAAGAAATTGGGTCAATGGATAAGAAACTATTATAGCTGCGTTGGAAGAGCAAACATGGTTTCTATCAATGGGTCCTCATGTGTTGTATATAATTTTGAATTGAGAAGAATAGTTTCTTAGTACAATATCTTAGACTATAGAAACCACAACAATTTCTTGCATTGTGAGTGAGTGCCCTGAGCAGCACCGAAGGGTTAAACTTTAGTTAAAATTTTGGATAGTTTGACTTAGGACAACTCAAAATCCATTATGTCCTATGATAGAGGGAGAAAGTGTGTAGGCCAAGGTGTTAATTCCTACCATGGTGCCAAAGGCCTCTAGGGCAAAGTTTATATTTTCAGAGCATTAAAAATTTGTTGAGAAAAGAAAAAAGTGTAAACTACATCCATCTGTCGTACAACTTAGCAAATGGGCATAGATTGGTCCAATAACTTGCAAATTGCTCAAATATGTACAACAACTTGTCAAATTGGTGCATCTATGCTATGAACATTGGTAGCGCAACAAAATATGTTCAAATGTTAGGTGTTCGGGTTCTATCAGGATTCGCATCACGTGTGTTATGCACGAGGCTAATGGTGTGCAGTATAACGATGCAAGTTTGCACATAACCACGCTTCTTCTTCTCTACTCCCTCCGCCCCGTTAAGTTTATCGTTTGAAAACCGTGCCCCTCTCACAATCCCAGTTCTCGAGCGACAAACTCAATGGGACAGAGGGAGTACGTGACTAGAAAGAGGGTCCATCAACTCTCGAAGACAATGCATTGGAGGAGAGCTTTGAGAACAGCAAGGAAGTTGTCACGAGGCGACTGCTCCATGCTAATGATCTACTGAGGTGAGCTGCCACTTACACAATAGATCCTTGTCGCAAAAACCTGGTGGCGCTGTTTCTGAGGGCATGTTTGGCTCATCCAAAACGACTTTGACTCCTCTATTTTTTTTACTAAAAAATAGCTTCTCCAGTAAAATGTTTGCAGAGCTCCTCTAGAGGAGCCAGAGCCGCAGCCAGTGAGGAGTCCTACCAAACAGGCCCTGAATTCAATCTGCCCTGTTGTTTTTGGCCCTAATCTTTTGTTCTTGCCCTCTATTCTTATTACACAAAGGTAGGGGTTTGACCGGAGGCGGATCGCTGGTTCACAACATGAATATGGTCTTTAATAATAAGTTTATTATTTCATATAATACTTATTACGATCATAATATAATAATACAAAAAACAGTATTATTTGATATTTGTTTTTTTGATGTTCATGTTGGCTGGATCATCCATTAACCCTAGTGCCTAACAAGTGAAGCATATATATGTAGGCCATATACGCACACAAATTTACTAAATTATTGCGTTGACAGTTTGCTATTAGACGACGACGGCGAGCGTGCAACTCTACTCCATGTCCA